>JAWWEV010000001.1:50586407-50664820 GCA_035583235.1 Hafferia zeledoni | reverse complement strand
TATACGTATACCTCTTGAGAAGCCATGCTGAAACCATGCACACAGCAGGATTTTCCCATCAGGCTGGCTCCAGCAAGGGATGCAGACTCCAGCACTGGCTGATCTCTGCCAGCTGCACCCCTGGGACACACAGCTTCTGTGGCTTGGGAGCCAGTTTACACACTCCAAAACTGCTCCACAGTTTGAATGAAAGCATGGCAAATAGGGACAGTTGGCATATTCAGTTCAAAAGCACAGTCCTAATCCAAATGAAAATGCTGTAGAATTGACTTGTTTGAAACACCACAGAAATGAAGGCTTTGTCTGCTCTCTGACATACCTTTGCAAAAAGGGTAAGACATGAAACAGTTTATTTTTAACATCCTTTTTCTCTAAAATAATTTTTAGGAGTGCACGTAAAATCACCAAGGAAAATATTAACAGTCCATTTCATTTGCAAATTTGCCTTTGCTGAGAGAGATGCCTGGTGATTATCAAACACAAGCAACATTAAAGCATGAGCACTTTCACTATGAACCATGAAGGGAAGAAAGAAGTTCCTAAAAAACAGACTGCAGTGCAGATAGTAAGACACTATTTTTATTTCATATGAAGTGTCCTTGGTTTATTCATCTTAACTAATTACTACCATAATCAGGTAGACTTTCTAAAATATTTACTATCTTAGTTTCTCTATGTTTTTATTACTTTTTTTTTTTTTACATAGTCAGGCTTTTTATTGCTAATTTGCATAATCCTGGTGTGTTTTAGTCTTTGTTACCACATTCAGATTTTTCTATAATCCTTTTTCCTCTGTGCATGGGGACTGAGTCCAATGAAGAGCAAAAATCTGTAGGAATTTGAGAAATACCACAGCAATAGTCATCCAACTCTGCCTTTCCTGTAAGTTTATTTAATTTTTGCATCCAAATAACACAGGAATCTTTTATGTGCTCTCCCACACATGCAGCCAGCACCTTCAACAGCTCCCAAGCACTGTCTTCTTCACAGCACATATGATTGACAGCCCTTTAATGGGCAACATAAACAACTTGAAATGTTTTTGGTTTGTGCAAGCAGTGCGAGATACTGCTTTTTTCTTTGCATCTACAGATGTTCAGCAGCATTAGGATTTTCAGGACTTTTGGTAAGTTAGATTAAGGGTATTGAATTCCATTTTATTACTGTATGTGTGGAGGAGAGAAGTGCTGTAGTTTAAATAAAAGCAACGACTCAACTACTCTAGAGGCTTCAGTACAGTAGGTTATTTAATCAGGATACTCAAGGGACTGAAAGATGGGCACCAAAATGGATTTTCTCCACAGGTCACTACTGTATTAATTTAACAATGGAGAAAGGGGCATCCTTAAGCTCCTTTCCCTCACAGGAGGTATCTCACTGGATCCAATGTGCAATTAAATGGCTCCCTAGCAGAACATCAACAGCTCTGAGCTGACCTTCAGCTTCCTTCTAGAGATGTCCACCCTTGAACTTCTTCCTTGTTCCCCTGTGAAACTGATAGAGTACTATGAAAGGAATGAGAATGTGAAAGGTATGATCTCTTATTCTCTTTAGAAGCGTGAGTCACATCAGTGATCTTGTTTGTCTCAGGGAGTGCTGCCTACTAACTTTCACATTTACCTCATCAAGCTACTAATTGTGATACCTTGTTTTCCGCTTCCACCTTTATAGCTCTCTCATCCTTGCCCCTGATAGTCCAATATGCCACTCATGGCACAAAAGTATTTTAAACATTCTGACAGCAGGCACTTGGTTAATGGACTGAAAATGGAAAATAAATTCAATACATCTCACAAAGAGAAACAGAGAAGATGAAGCAAAAATACCACAAAGATGCATTTCCTGCAGCCAGGACAAGTTTACCTGAGAGTGTTCCTTACTCTTTCAGGCATATTATTGTGAGCAAAAGTCCCATGTGCTTGAGCACAAATGCTTCCTTTCCCTCTCTAGCAGCCATTCCCATGAATGGCTCTTGCTCCCAGTCTATGACAATTTCAATGCCTTTTCTTCCCTGCTGTTTGCCTGTACACAAGACAGATGGGGATCACCCCTTTACTTGTAGAGTCCATGCAATGCAGAACTCTAAACACAGCCTGGCACCAAAGAAAGTCATACATTTATGTATTATTTTGTTTTAAAATATATTAAAATTTTATTTTTTTTCTCTTTTGTGTAGTCTAGACTAGATTAGACTATTTCAGGTGGAATGGAACTACAAAAATCATCTAGTGTGACTGCTTGACCACTGCAGGGCTGACCAAAAGATAAAGTTTGTTGTTGTGGGCACTGTCCAGTATTTGACCACCCACTCAGTAAAGTAAGTCTTCCTAATGTTAAGTATAAACTTCTCCTGGCACAGCTTTGAACCATTTCCACGTGTTCCTGAATATCAGGGAGAAGAGCTCAGCATCTCCCTCTCCACCTCCTCTCCTCAGGTAGTTTGAGAAAGTAATGAGGTCACCCTTCATGAAAAGAACATCTTATTTTTCTAGTTTCATGCCATTATTTCTTCAGTTGAACTATTGAATTTCTTATGTTCGTGTTTGTAATCATTCCCGTACCACACAGATTGGTATCATTTACTGAAACCCTTGTGTTCACTGATGTCATGCCAAATGAAATCATTGTTCTGTCATCATTCTCCCAAATCTATATTAAGTTTATAATAGAAAACGTTGCTTTCTTTGATCATTAAGTTACTAAGTACAAACATTAGAAAATATTCTCTTGCTAAGTTCCTTTTGTGAGAGATGTAATAGCATGATGCAATAATGTATCAAATATGTAACTTCATGACACAGTTAAGGTTTTGAAAACTGGGCAATCAGGATTCTTTATTTTTAGATGACTGATAATTGCCATTAAATCATTTCCCTATTGTTTCATAATGAGCAATCAAACAAGGATACCTCTCAATTTGATGAACAATTTCATCTTTTCAGAAGACATTCCCCCAGTTCTTTTAAAACAAGATTTTTTTGTTGTTGTTTTGGGACTATAAATATTTAAGGCCACTGGCTGAAATAATTTCTCATCATCTAAATTCTACCTATATAAGGAAAGACTTCCATATCCTCTTCATTATTCAGACAACAATGCTTATGGTCAGATTCAAAAGGCTACATGGACTAAAGGTCTATGTGATTTGTTGGGTGAGAGGCCAATCTAGATGATCTTTCCCATCTGGTGTTTAGGTCTATGGAATAAACTTCTCTTTGACATCCTGATTCTGCAATGCAAATTACAAAAATGTACACCTGCAACACAGAATTTCCCTGTTAATGTTATTCCTTTGTATTACTCCTTTACATGATGGTAACCAAAGCACTACAGCATACAGAAATGCAGATGTCCTAGCTTGTACTTGCAAATCAAGCCAAACCAGCTCCATTTCCTCAATGTGACTCCTGTTGTACAAATCCAGTTACCAAGAGAAAGTCCTAATTCTTGGGCCTTAGTAAGATCTTACAACTCTTCTGTCATGGCCAAACTGTTCCTTTCTTCTTGAGTTTGTGTCACCAGTTTCAAGTTTCAAGAAATTCAAGTTCTTGTTATTACCAAGATTCCTCTCCAAGCTATTCTTGCCTGCATCTTACTGTCTTCTTTATTGTTACAAAATCTACCATTACAGTCTTACGTTATGCATATCTGCATATCTCTTGCTTCTTGTCATTCCCAGTCAGGAGTTTTTGTTTTAAGCCAAGTGTTTCCTTTCCTCTGCCTTATGTCACCATTTAACTAATTTATTTTTTCTCTTTTCCATATGAAATACAAGCCAGGATGACAAATCTTAATATATGTTTTTAGATCTTTGGGATAGACTTTTTTTTTTTTTTTTAAATAAACAGAGCAAACTTATGAAACAAACATTATTTTCCGAAAAGGCTCCTAGGGTTCCAAGTGCATTATCTCCAATAATGAAAAGTTATTTCAAGGCTTTTCCAAAGCAGAGATAAATTTGTTAGATTTTCTTGATTGATAAAATAAAAAATCTTCTGAATTTTTAAATGCAGATTCTCTTCTGCTTGGAACCACTACAGATTTTCCAAGTCTACAAAAGAGAAAGCAAAAAATAAAAATAAAAATAAAAAAAGTATGAAAACTGTCATTAGCATCCCTTAGCTGGCAGTCACTAAAATTTACAGGCATTAAAAAAAAAAAAAAAAAAAAAAAAAAAAAAAAAAAAGCAAAAGCAAAACCACTGGTTCTGTCTGGGATACTACAATTGTTTCCACATGTGAAAAGCAGTTTATGACAGCCAGAAAGGCTGAAGTTACAGTTGTGCCAAGCTAAAAATTGCCAGTAGTGTTTTTCAGTACACCATCAAATGCATTTAGAAATCTGCTAAATTTTACAAGTCAAAAGGATATAAAGTTTTTTGTGTTTTTGTTTTGTTTAGAAATGCTTAACTTGATTATATTATACAATACCTGAATGAATTCACTAATTTAAAAATAAGTCCCAAAGGTCAAGACTAAAAGATCTCATAAAGCTCTAGGAAGGCTGCAAACATAATTTCTCTGCATTAACAACCATTCTAAGAGCTATCTGCTCCTATGGTAATTCCTTCAATTCTATAATGCTCCCAATGACTTTCTAATCCTTTCCCTTCCTCCTCCTCTGCAACAAAAGCTCCAAAAGTATTTTCTGTCCTTCGTTGTTCATCTGGTCTCTCATGCTCCCTCTCTCAAGAGACAGGAATTGTGTAAATACCCATCTTTCCATGGAATTCCATTTCCCCTCCTTCATTCCTCATTATTATTTCTTTTCTTCAGACAGAGAAGCTGCTTACCCTGACCTGTCCAGTTAAACACTACAGCACATGCAGGGTTTTATTCTGATAAAAAACAGATACTATTTTTGGTTTTCCTATTATTCAAAAAGAATTTTAAAGGGATTTCTAAGTCACACTGCACTGATCCATTTATACTAACCAGAATGTTAGCAGAAGCTTGTTATTCTGTGGCAATGAAGACAGTGGCATTATACATTTATAATAAAATAATTTATAAAATTATTTATAAAATAGTAAAGTCCCAGATGCTGTGGAGTAAAAATGCTTTAAAATAGAGAAGGTCCTTGTTAAAAATCCCTTGTTATTTTCCTCTCCACTGAGGTGGAAGAAAGGAAGTTCTGCTGTTCATGAAGATCTCCTTGGGAAGGAGACATGGAGCAAACTCCAGTCTGGACAAAACAACAAAACTGAGCACCTCTGTCCTTATTCTACAGCCTGGTCTGACAAGCAGCAGTGGCCACCCTGACCTCCACTAACAGCTCTCAATAGGCCAATGCACCAAGTGAAAAAACAGTGGTATTTTGGAGGAAACTTTGGGATTTAATATTTCTGAAGGACCACTGACTTTCCAGCTGGGTGACTAAATGGCTCATGAATTTTCCTAGCAATGAAAGGTCACAGAAAGCAGAAAGAGCCTGGTTTTCCTGGTTCCCATGCTGCTGCCAGAAAAAAAGGAAAAACTTACCAGGATGAGAATAAAATACAAGTACCCTAGACTTGTTAACTATCTGGGGAGTAATTGGGAGTGAAGACAAGGAAGTAGCACTGGGCTACTTCCCATGGTTTTCAGGGATGCTGATGTCATGTGAATAGTGCACTGCCTCTTACAGATTGTGAAATTTTACTCTGTGCTGATAGATGGAAGAACTTTTGGGGGACCTCACCAGGTTTGATACTATTTATTACCTCTCCCTTATCTTTTGTTTTGTTTAAGACAATGCATAGGTTTTTGATTGTCATTTTTAGGAGCACAGAGTCCTTTAAGCATAGGCATCCAATTCATAAAAACGCAACAGTGCTATCAGCAGAAGTTTTCACTAAAACTTTGAAACTTCATCCACCTCTCCTTACTGTTTTTTTTTTTCTTTGTGACTAAGAGCTTTCACAGGGAATGCTTACAGATGCTTTAGCTTTTTATTTTAAAAGTTAGATTGTGAGCCTTAAAAATTCACAGTTAAACTTTTAAAAATCAACAATAAATGTATGAGAAGTTTCTGCAATGACAAGTCTAGTTCAGGAGGGAATGACTTTTTGAAGAACAAAAATTCTAAAATACCTCCACCTCTTCCATTATTTTACTGTCAATCAACTGAATTTATCCCTTTTTATAGAAAGAGTCTCAAGCGATTTTCTTACTTTTCTTCTACTTCAGTTACATTTCTCTCCTCAATACTGTCCTCTCTCTGCCTTAGGAAATGCACATACATTTGAATTGTGTTCTGTAAAACTACTACACAGTAATACATTTTGTGGAACATTCTGACAAAACTGGTAATATAAGAAATAAAAACAATGAATGAGTACTTAGGATAGATTTAATTTCTGTGACTTGGTGTAAATTACATGCAGCTGGGTTTGGTTGTAGAAATTGTAGTAAATTATGATTACTGGATAGCAATCTATGCATGGTAGATGCTTAGGACACCTACTGACAAAAAACTTTGAACCTGTTGACTTTAGCCTACTTAAGTCAGCAAAGGACCAACCACTCAGAAAGACGGTCTTAAACAATGAAGAGCTGAAAAGAGATGGCTGCCTGAAAAAATTTCCATTCATAATGTATCAGTAAAAAAAAATTCTACATTAACCATTATTTTTTCAGAAATAAAAAATTTATAGTGATAATCTGGATTTAAAATTTTAAAATTACTTATACTGGCAGTTCATGCAATCATAGGAGGCACAGATTAATGCAGTTACTGAAAAAAGAGCTGCGTTCATGTTATGCTTACAGCTATCACCATAACAGAACATAACAGAATAAAAGATTCAAGTGAAAATGTCTCTGTTTTTCTATCTGCCTACATTATTTGTTCTTCCTAACAATCCATTTGCACAGTGTTCGCTCATTCTAGTTTGAATGACCCATTTAATGAGGCTTCTGCAATTTATCTTATGAGATGTCTACAGTCAAATTATAGTCTATGGACCTTTGGAAACTTCTGCCATTATGTCTAAATTTTTGTGTCTGAATTTGACCCTGTTAATCTAGTTAATCTGGAATCAGACCTACCAATATCCCTATCTCAGCTGGTATGAACTCTCCATATTTCTGCCTTTCTGCTACACATTCACTTTGACTGTCATTTTCTGTCAAACTCTTGAAACCCTGTTCCTAAATGAGTCTTCTTTCTCCTCTCATCACTAGGATGCTCTTCCTCTCTGAGATCTTTTTGGTAAGACAGCATAGAGAGTAACACACCACACTCATGCGGAAGTTCAAGAAAGGGGCTCTATTAGCAACTGTTCATATCCTGTGGAAATTTGGCCAGTAGTTGACAAGGATTCAGATAATCATAAACCAGGACACTGACATTTTTTGATATAGTATTAAATAAATGAAGGTATAGGATTAAGCCTAGAGAATCTAATTGTTGTGGAAAATAAATGTTAGCAATACCTCAAATAATGATTAACCTTTGCTGCCAGAATAACTTAAACATATTTCAGAAAGCCATTCCACAGAACATACACATCATATTTATTTCTACTTATTTTTACAATTAAGAACTTTCCCTGTAGGAAAACACAAAAGAAAATGAGGTAAACAGTGAGGCAAACAACAGAACAGGCCTTCTTAAAGCTTGGCAGTAACAAAAGAGGAAAGGGTACTTAATCACTAAAGCATGCATTTTAGCTGTGATGTTTTTTCCTTTGGTTTATTATTGAAATAAAACATGATGAGCAAAGACATTTTTAATGCTTGGAAAGCAGAACAAGCTCAGTAAACTATCTAATATGTGCATTTTCTTCTTGTTTTATAAACAAAAAACTATACAGAATTAAAAGTGTGACTTCATGTTCTACTTCTGCTTTGACAAAAAAAATCCCAGCAAAATGCTTGAGCAAAACCTTTCCTTGCTAATGAAATAAAATTAAGTAATGAATGTGGCAATATAACATTAGTGGTTTTCTTTTTTCATCTGAACTGAAAGCAAATGCTGGCTTATCTCTGCTCTCTCTCAGTTTTATTTTTCTATCACAAATCATTTGCCTTGTTCCCACCTTAAGAAGGTGCACTGAGATTTTGAAAGCACATACTCTTCACTACAAATTGTGGTTATGACAAGGCTGCCAACCCTCAGTTTATCCACTGCAGGATACAAGATCAGAGAACAGGGAAACCTTCAAAATTACAGCTGAAAAAGGACTGAAAGGGCAGTAGGGAAAACATGCATACTGAAAGGTGTCCCATATAGTATTCATCAGGTTTCAGTGTATATTAGAATTTCAGTTTTGGAACAAGGTTATACTGTTACATTTAAAATAAATGTTCTCAGTTATTTGCAGGGTTTAAGTTATAAAGAAATAATTCTGTTTGGATTATTTCCCAGAACGCATTCTTAAAAACTTCACTTTGTTTCTGACATAAATTGAAAACAATAATATAGATATACTGGATACAGGCTTCAAAATGGCATTAAAGAGGCACATTATCAATATGTTTAAAACATTCAGAAAGCTCAGCTTTGCATCTTTCTAAGTGAATGACTAGATACTTAGGCTTAGTAATATCTGTTCCAATAAACTACTGTGTGGGAAATGTTTTGAATAATAGCTAATTTATGCTGAGGTAGTGACAGCATAATATAACTGAAATCTGTGCTAATAGGAAAAAAGAAGCCCCTTCCAGCTATTTCTGCAGCAATTTTCACCCCATCTCTCTCTCACACAAAAAATATTACTTTAAGCATATGTGAAAATGCTTGTTGCTAATTTTAAAAATCAATAAGTGCTGCCTGTCATCCATATGGAGAAAAACAAAAAAACCCTAGACAATAAAGAAGAAATTTTCATGTACAAGACCTATATATATTTCTGTTATATATTTCTGCAATAAAAAAGAGGAATTGTGGTTAATGTGTTCTTTTCATATTGGCAAAAGATTAAACTCAGTTTGGGTAAGACTCCAGCATTTAAAGTGCATACAAAATTTCTGATGTAGATGACAGTGGGCCGAACGATTTATTTCAAATAATACTTGAAGTAGGTTGAACTATTAGAATATATTTTTATGGGCTATGGGATATTTACAAACTCACCCTAGTATTACTTTGTGAATGAATGATATGAAATATTTATCAAATAGGTTGACTGAAGTCTTGTCAGCTAAGTAAGTTATCTTCAGTTCCTCAGTGTGAATGCTTGATGCAAAGCTGGTGGGGAGTATTGAGGGGCAGTGCTTAGCTCTATCTGGATGCTGAACTTTTTAATCACAAGTACAATAAACTATAAACAAATCCCATACCTTCTAATATGCTATTTTGGACAAAGCACCCCACCTGTAAGCCACAATTTTTTTTTTGCTTTCAGGAACTGTGTCTTTTCTTGATGATGAAAAGATTATTAATTCCCATAAACATATAACAGCATGATCCAGGAATGGTCATGAACTCAGATGATCACAGATTCTCTAAAATACTGACTAGCAGATCATCTCTAATACATTCATTAACTGGAGATATTGTGATCAATCATTAATCTGCAAATAATTGTTTTGAGCAATGGTGGAAGGATGCTATTAGTTTGGAGTCCTCTAGATCAGATTATGATTTCTGACTCTGTCATAAATGGCTTAGAGTAGATGCTCCCAAAAAAGTTATTTCATAGTTAAATTGGATGCATAATTAAAATTTTTCAGTAATTCTGAGGTAAGCACCTTCTGAAAGCCCTTTCCTCTGAACAACAAACAGATAAAAGCCTATACATTGGGCAATTAGTGTATGGAAACTGACCTTGTGCAATTTGTATAACTCCTTATTGAATATTCTAATTTAAGGTGTCCTCCTGTATTCTGCAGGAATCTTCACCTACAGAAATAAGTATCTTACCCTCAAAAAGTCCCTGTGTTTTTCTTACTGATCTACAGACAGCTATGGTGACAAAGTGACAGCAAGTAAAACTCTTCCTTTCCCATTTAAAGAAGAGGATGCTGTTGTATGTGTAGCTGTTGCTAGAGTGAAACATAAAAATTTCATTAGTTTTCTGTTGATAACCTCTTAATGCATACAAAGCACACTCATGGGCCAATAATAGTATACAATGATCACTTTGTTTTCCCCCCAAATCAGTATAAATTTGGAAAAAAAACCCCTTGTTCTGTATGTCTGGGAAAAACAGTATTTGGCAATGAGGGAGATGTAGATTTCTTGACAAAAATAAATAGAATGGAAGTACATATTTCTTAGAGAAGAACAGAGTCCTAAGCATATAGGAAAATAATTTCTACTTTGATGATGGCTTTTCCTTAAATTCCTTCAATTAACTTTGAAAAAAGTAGATATTGATACTGCATACAGCTTCCAACTAATTTCACGACTATCCATATTCATGCCTAAGCAGAACTGCTCCTAGAAGGGAAGGAAAGACCATCCCTTGTACGGAGGCAATTAAGTACAAGTGAACATGTAAGTGGCCAGTGCTGTGGGTACAATTCAATCAAGCAGATCCAAAGGGGTGGTTTTGATGTTCTTGTCACATCAAAGAAACGGCTCCCAGAAAAAAATGATCATACCAAGTTAAAAATGAAATCAGAATAAATAAAATAAGTCCATGAAAGCAAAAACAAGCACACAGTGGCAAGGGCTGGTGCTACCTCAAAAGTGTTATATAGTGCTATTAGAATGGCATGTTAATTTTTTCCTCATAAATTTGCCACGTTCCGTCACCAGGGAAAGGCAAGCATTCCAGCTCCCTTTGTTAAAGATATATCTATCTTGCTGAGTCTTGACAGCCCTATCATGTCAGCCCTCTGTAGTAGCAAAAAGTGTTTCAGCAAGGAGGGGAAAAAAAAGAAAGGAGAGAAAAAAAAAAAAAAAAAGAAGTGAAAACTGATGTGATCTACTCTGCTTCCTGTGGGCATATTTCACTATAGCAGATCCAGAGGGATGCTTTGTTATTCCTGTCAGATCAAAGAAAGATATAACAGAAAGAAATATAAGAGGAAAAATATAACCCAGAAATGAGGGTAGCTGAAAAGCACTGCACCTACTGCATCATTATGACTTTTCAAATTATTTAAATATGCTAAATATCAACCCACCACCAAAGAAATAAATATTGCATAGGCCATATGCTCTGTTAGCTGCCAGAAAAACTGTCCTACTAGGATTAGTTTATGGGCACTGCAACTGCCTGTCAAACACTAGCAATTTTAATCATTTTTCAATTTGCTGTGTGAGTTGCGAGTATGCTCAGGTATTTTGACAGGTGGCTGCTCAGAAAAAAAATATCTGAGCCCAGTAGCTTCACACTGCCTTTCTTTCCTACATGCTTGCAGTTCCTGTCTGACTGGGGGCATGCATTTGGTTCAGGCTGCAGCAGTCACGGGGAAGTCAATGTACTTCACTGCTAAGCTGGATTTGCAACTCAACACAAAGATGACACCAAATTAGCCTAAAGTCTAGGGCAAACCAAAAGCTCAAATGATTTTTCAAAATATTTCTAACCACAAACAAAGTGGAAGTCTAAAAAGGAAGTGAACAGAGATCTGGCTATGATTAAAAAAAAAAAAAAAAAAAAAAGTCAGAAATAGCACTCTTCTGCAACTAGATGTGCTTTCAGCACTCCACGTGATTAAGCTTTTATGCACTAAACTGCCCACTTAATTGTTTTGTGTTTAATCTACAAGGTAGTAAATTAAGGTAGTAATAAGTAAAAATAATTTTATCTCATATGTTGCATTTTCTACTGACCAGTATGGCTGCGTTTTTCCCTTTCAGTCACAAGGAACTTTGAGTCATACAAGGTTCTAACCTGGGAAAAACACACCTCTCTGGATTTTTAAGTGTCCAGATTTCCAGGTGTTTGGGGGGAAAAATAAGGCTTCTAATATCTATAGACTGTCTGGGAGGAACCAGGGGAGGAACTGTAATTTACCAAAGAAATGGAGCAGCAGCATTGGAACATCACAAATAAACTCCTTCTCCTATACTGTTCTTTATACGTTAGCATTCTCAGCATAAATCCCCTGAATTCAGCCAAGTCTGTTCAGAGGAAAGGACTTGGATTATGATGTAAACTAACAGTAAAGACAATTCCAAATAACATCTAATGTCCAATATAACTACTGTTTACATATTAAAAAGAGATACAGGCTTTGTACCAGAGATGTTCTGTCATGTTTCTCCACAGGAGAAGACTGTCATGGTAAAGCTCATTATCAATTACTGCCTTACAAGTATAAGATGAGTTAAGCTGTCATAATTTTCTCAGCTAGAAATCCTATGCTGTCAAAGAGTGTCAATTTTTTAATCTGACAAAAGGAAGAAAATTATCTGTTATTCTGACCTCTAATTCCTTGACATTTTAATTCTGTAATTGCTGTGGTTAGTGCTGCAACCGTTATTTCACCTATCAAATAAGAATGAATCAATATCCTTAAGCTGTTCTTCAAGTTTTAGCTTTTGCTGCACTGCTTTTACTTTAAAAAGAAAAAAAAATAGCCAAAGAATAAAAAAGACTGAAATAAAATAAAATAAAGGAATAATTTGGAGACCTGGAAAATGTTTGTTTTGTTGCACATTCTTTTTCTTCTCATCATTAAAATACAAAAAACATTTCACAATGTGCAGACTAAGAAAGGCCATTACAACTGACAGAATTGGAGAACTTCCCAATTTCTAATCATAAAAGATCAAACCCACAAAGTTCCATTTTATACATTCTGTGGAGCATGTAAATCCAGACTTTCATGTTGCCCTCATCACTACTTGAGATAAATTATCATCAAGTATTTTTTGTGGTATCAGAAAATTACAAAGTTATTTGAAACATCAAAATCAGTATGTTGAAATGAAATCAGTTTATTTGACCCATGCAATGCAGCTCTTAAGTTGCCACAGAGTTATTACAGGGGTCGATGTATGTGATTTCATAGACTGTAGTAATCTAAAACCTAATGCTGTCCCAGCATTCTGGTTTCAACCATTGAAAATTTTCAAATGGTAAAAAGAAGAAAGCAAGTCAGATGGAAAGCCTTCTACTATATAGTTTGAAACAGAACAAAAGCATAGGATGGCCATTTTTCCAATGGCTTCCAATGCATGTGAGAAACATGTAAAACATGGCAGGGATAAGTCGTTCCACCTTGGAAAATATTTTTCTAGATAGATGGCTACTGAAGTGACTTCTTTAACATTCTTCACAGAAAGCTAAGAACATATTCCTCAGTGATTAAGTGAGGTGCTCAAGCAAAGGGTGAAATTGAAAGGGCCAAGGTATAGAACAAACAGGTCACAGGGCTCTGCCTTTTTTTAATTATGTTTTTTCAATCAGCACAGACCTAAATGGGAGGGGTTTTTTTTTTGGGTTTTTTTTTTTTTTTTGGAGACTTATTTCACTGGATAGATTCTGCTGGGACCCAGCTCAATATGAAATTTGTTATGGCTACAGTTTGAAGAGGTTACTGCCATAGTCAAGTCCATTGGTCTGATAATGGCTGCTGACAATAAGATTATATTGATTGGCACATTTTACTGCCAGTTATTGAGAACATTACTATCTCCTTTGACCATAGTACTGAAAGATTTCAGTTTGCTTGCAAAATAACATCAAGAGCATTTGGATACTGAGAGATGCATTTTCCTGGATAGCTGCAGAGTGAAATTAATGCTAAATTGCAGTGTTTCTAAATTAAGATGCCAGACACCACCACCTGCCACTGTAAGATATGATAAAGATGATAGACAATTGTTATCACTACTTTTAAGGGTGCTAGTGCTCCTATTCTTATATATCTGTATTTATAAAAGATCTTCTGAGGCTTTTAAAATATCTTTCTCTTTTTAATTAAATTTCTGTAATATCTACAAAAAAACAAAATAAAGTAAAACAAAACAAACTCAAATCAAAAAACAACAAAAAAGCCAACAAAACAATACAGATACTTGTCACACAAAAACATGACATCCATATGTGGTCTACTAGATCGTCAAGATATCAAATTACTACTGGCCAAAGAATGTTTGCCAGTTTCATAGATAGAGCCCAGGAAAACAGAAAGCAGATCTAAATCTGTCTATATTTGTACATTTACTTTTAATTTGGTTAGACATTAATCTAAAAATCCAACTTGTGGCAATGAAGACAAACAGCCTAAGAAGAGATTTATGTTATTGACTGAAAGGCCATGGGTTAGATGCACAAGTGAGTGAACAAAAACATCTCCATTAATTTTTTAAATTCCTGATGACAAGTTATGCATGTAAGTAGAGCTACAGGGAAGCTGAAGAGTCTCATCATGCACAAGATGTTAAATAAGGCACACAGAATGACAGATAGACCTCAATCCCACAAGCTCCCAAGTGGGAGAAGACCTTTAAAGTCAAGACATAAGAGTCTGCCCATGCAAATCAGAACCTTAAGCCATTCAAATCTCCTGTATTCATGGTGCCTGACACCTGTTTTATACTTCAAAAAGCATTGTTTTGTCGAATCTCAAGAAGTGCATGACTCTACTCATGCTCAAAATTTTAAATCCAGATAATTACTATGTAGATGTCAACATTAAATATTTGAGGCAGGGGAAATCAAAGCAATTCGAGTCATTCTTAAAACTAAGCAAATATTCATTGATTAGAAAATCTAAACTTAGCAGTGCCTGAAGTGAAAATCCAGTTCTAGAAAGCCAGGAGTATGAATGATTTTTAATTTCTGCTCCTAAAAAAGCATCAAATGTGGCAGGATGCAGAAATGCACAGCTGAAAAAACAGCATGACAAAACTCAACAGTTAGCTGAATATGAATGGTTTCTAGAATCTATTTCTCTCTGAAATCTGAAGACTTCTGCCTCCATGACTGGAAAACAAACAAACAAACAAACAAACAAAAAGCCATTGCCTGGCAATGTATAAATTATTACTGTTTTGCATACAGCAGATGGTAGCTATCTGGGGGAATGGAAGATTGTGTGTAGAGCTTCATCACAGCGGTACTCATCTAGCAGCTGTTGCTTCTTCACACTTTTCACCAAATTTCAATTGTTTTAGCCAACAAATGGATGGTATTAGAAAATCATCATTCAAATTAATAGCCTTACTAAAAACAAATACAGCCGCTGAAAGCAAATATGTATCAGGATATCTGTAACAATTTTTTAAAAAATTTACAGATTAACTTAAAATGCTTGTATATATATGCAGATATATTTCACACATACATATATAGAAACATAAATACTTGTATGCACAACATACAGCAAACATCTTCTATTTAGTTTGATTATACTTTATGTGATTAAAACAAAAGTAATCTCAGTATTTGCTGCTGTAACTCTAGCAAATATATTCTTTCTCAGACACATATTCTCACCAACATTGTCTGACTGAAAAGGTAAGACTGATTTTTTCCCCTATGACAGTGATGCAGTTTTTTCTTTCAGTTTTTCAGTTCTACTAACTGAACTTAATAAAAGTAAACTACAAAAATTAGCAGATTACATATTGTAGAATATACATTGCATTATAATTTCCCACATCATAAATGACTATTAAATATATTAGGGATATCTGTTTTATTGCTAGTTTATTCAAACTGGCTTCCAAAGTCACCTAGGACCTAAATTCTGAACCAAGTCACACACACCAATTTTCTCCATCAGTGAAAGATGGAAAAAGTACCATTTCTTGTGAGATGACAGCAGTTTTCAGAATGAAATGGCAGTAAACACCTACCTCCCTGAGGACAGGATCAGTGATACTGTCCAGGTTCACAGAGCCTTCATATGTTAGGTAGTGGAAAACATTGAGTGCACGCACTGCTTCTGGTCCTCGTTGCTTGTAGCCAAATATAAGGTCAATCCACTGATGAAGTTGACATGATACAAACTCGCTTTCCAGGGCCTGCAAGGATTAGGAAGCAATTGAGGAAGCATAATGAGTATCATTACATTTTCTGTTCAGGCTTATTGTATATATTTGAAATCCATCAAACATTAAAAAGTATAACTAATTATACTGAGAGAAGCACTAAAAAGATATTCTCTTTTCCTTCACCTTTATATCATGCTAATTTTCTTCTTAGCTCCTGAGTTTCTCCTAACTGCAAGGGTTTTAGTTATTACTTTTTGGGTTTGTCATAACATAATTACTTTTTGGGTTTGACATAATTTGTCAGAAAAAATTATGGAAATGGGGAAAAATTTAAAAAATCTAACTCATTTTCTAACTAGTTCCAATTAGTCTTAAATGTAAAATGGAAACTTGATTAAAAAGCTGTATGCAAAACGAGGTTCTGAACTCCACGTGTACCTTGTGGCTCTCAAAGGAGAAAAGCAATTTTCTCACTTGTTTTTGATACTATGTTGGTTCACTAGAGAAAACACAAGTCATGACTACCTAGTTTAAAAATGGGTTCAAGGCTTGCTATTCCTTTCCTCAGAATGTGGAAGGAGATTAATTCTAGACAGAGGAAATAATGATAGTATTACTGTTGAGCCTGATCCAAACAATATGCCTTTATCAGACATGATTGGCATTCTTAGTAAATATCATTGTCTGAACTGGAGCTCTCAAAAGCTGAAGGCTTTGTATAGTTTCTCCTTATCCTTCTATCAGACTGCCTGTCCTAGTTTTCCATAAGTCTGTACCTTGATTCACAAATCAGTCTCCTATAAAGACTCATGACGTATTTAAGAGAGCATTCTGGCACACCCATTCCTTTGCTCCTAATAATACCTTCAGATGAGAACTGTGATAAACAGGAACTTTAAATAAAGATTTACAGTTCAATAACCAAGTTTTTATACATGTCCTTGCCCCAACTCCATCACAGTCCTGATTTTGCACAGTGTCATATGCCTATCAGAACAAGTGCAGTTCAGTTCTCAGATTTGGTAACTAAATTTTGATTAGTTTGTTAGAAAATAATAGAAATTTAAAAAGTACAGAATCACAGAATTGCTTAGTTTGGAAGGGACCTCTGGAAATAACCTGGTCCACATCCTCTGATTCAGCAGGGTCACCTACAGCAGGCTGCCCAGGACTGCACCCAGATGTCCTTTGAATATCTCCTGAGATGGAGACTGCAACCTGCCTGTGCCAATGCTCCATCACCCTTACAGTGAAAAATACATTTCCTGATATTCAGAGGGAACCTCCTGTTTGAGTTTGTGCCCATTGCCTCATGGCCTGTCACAGGGCACCACTGAAAAAAGATCCTGATTTGCTCTGCAGAAAAAATACCTGCCTTTGCACAGTTTATTATATAAACATCTATGTCAAGCTCACTACTACTCAACTGCATGCAGGCAGAGCTGACTGTAACCCTGTATATGACATCACCTGATAATTTTCATTCTCAAAGACTGTGGCTTTTGTTTTTCCACCCCTGAGAAATCATAATTCCTCCACTGTTTTTATCACAGTGCCACTGCTCAGCACAGACACTTCCCAGCTAGGACAGAGTTTCATGTCTGCCCCAGGAAAGATCAGATTCTAAAAGAAGACAACAAACGTTGGCAAAGATTATTCCTTTGTTCATTTACATCACAAGGAGGCTGCTTCAGAACTAATCATGAGGCACTGTAGCACCCTGCCATTCACTGCTTACTGGCAGCAGCCCCCTGCTCACCATCCCACACACAGGAATAGCCTCAAACAGGGCAAACCCGGCTGGCTTGACGAGTCACATGCAATCCTTCTTCAGACATTTTCCCTGTAATGATCCTCATGGACGAGGAATTCTCTGTGCTTTGCTGGAAAACTGGACCTTTTTCTGTCAAAAGCAGTGACTACTATTTCTGAGAAAAATGGATGGAAAGGCTCTAGGCTTAAGAGCTGACATGTTTTCAAGGGCTTAAGTTCAGCATATCATAAAAAGCTTTGAAGAAACATTGCAGACAACCATATAAAGTTTTGTTGTTTCCTTTTTTGAAATCAGGCCATCACATGCATATTGTGAGTAGTATTATTTAAAGAGCATTAACGTTGCTTAATACTAAATACTATTAGACTAATACTACTTGGTTTCAAAGAATGACTACTAATAAATAATAAAAGTGCTAAATCCTTAATTACATTGTATTGTGGAGGTACAACAGGATGCAGTCAGCAACTACATCATCCCATATAATCTTTTTCATAGGATTTTTACATCAATTAGAGTAAAGGCTGTTAACATGCAAGGATAAAATTAAGTATGCCATAGCAACCACAAATAAAGGCTTTCTTTACTTTTCAATGCTCAATTTTTAATGTTCCTTTTGTATGTAATAAATCATTTTAAAAATTTAGAATTTAAAGCCTGTTATCTTTCCAGAAATCATCTCAAATGAACTTACAGTGAGTCACCTAACTGTTCTCTTGAGCATCTGAACTATGCATATTTAAAGTTTATTTTCATTTGTAGCTATTATTTATTTATTAAGAAGTAATTAACAGTTATTTGTAGAGTGTTGAGAGAATTTCAGGAAAATGGCAAAACTTTTGACTATTCAAAGGTGGGACAGTAAATTTAAAAAAAAATCCATGCTTGGGTTAAATGAGCATATTTCACCCCTATCTCACCTAATATCCTCTGGTGCTGGAATCACAGAAACAAAAAACAATAGAACAGGTTGGGCTGGAAGGGACCTTAAAAAGTTATCTGGTCCAATCCCCTTGTAATGAGCAGAGATATTTTCAGCTAATTCAGGTTGCTCAGAGCCCTGTCCCACCTGACCTTGAGTGTTCCCAACCCACCACTCAGCTTGGTGTCATCTGCAAACTCACTGAGGGTGCACTCAATCCCACTGCCTCATTGATATTAAACAGTACTGGTCCCAGTACAGATCACCACTTGTCACTTATGTCCACCTGGACATTCAGCTGTTGACCCTTACCCACTGGATGTGACTGTCCAATCAATTCCTTGTTGACCAAACAGTCCACCCATCAAATCCATCTCTCTCCAAATTAGAGAGGAGGATGTTGTGGGGGACCATGTCAAAGGCCTTACACAAGTCCAGACAGATGACATCAGTAGCCCTTCCCATGTCCACGGATGTAGACACTCCACTGTAGAAGGCCACTAGGTTGGTCAGGTAGGACTTGCCCTTGGTGAAGGTGTGCTGCCTGTCTCAAATCACCTCCCTATCTCCTCCATGTGCCTTAGCATGGGTTCTAGGAAGCTCTGTTCCATGAGCTTCCCAGGCACAGCAGTGAGGCTAACAGGTCAGTAGTTCTCCAGGGTCCTCCTTTCAACCCTTTTTAAAAATGAATGCAATGTTTTTACAAGTCACCAGAGACTTCACATGACTGCCATGACATTTCATGAAGAGTGGCTTGACAACTACATCAGTCAATTCCCTCAGGATTCTGGGAAGCAACTCTTTAGGTGCCATAGACTTTTACATATGTTCAGGTTCTTTGGGTGGTCATAAAACTGATCTTCCCTTTCAGTGGGAGAGACTCCAGCACTCAAGAGGTGTGGAAAGAGAGGTTACCATTGACAACTGAGGCAAAAAAGTTGTTGAGTACTTTGTCCATTACCAGCAGTTGGTCAGCCTTGCTCATGATGGTGGGTACACTTTTTTTGACCTTTAAAGTTAAAAGAGTTAGGACAGTTGAACACCTACGTTATATTTCCCTGAGGCAGTTTCCACTCACATGATAAGCCCTTACTAAGCAGCTTGTCATTCCAGAGAAGGTCTTACTGACCCTGGCAGGTTTGGAGAACTTCCATGTCATGTGGATTAATAGTTCTTTAATAACTCATTAAATGAACTACTTTTTTTTAGCAGCTGAGTATCATGTCTTTGTCTCCAATTCTTTAAACAGATTTATGGCACTATGTTTACAGGTATAATGGGTCTTTAAAGAACTCTGGGTTCCTTAGTTCTATGGGGAAGAACCTTAGTTTCTTGAAGAAACTTTGAAGAAATTTGAAACGTGGGCATTTAATTATTTTGAACTATATATTTCAGAACACCACACGAAAGTGCCAGTTGGCAGAATTATTGTCAAGGAGGGTCTAAGGAAGTTGGTGGTAGCAAGGGCTGGTAGCTGTGTAGTGTAAGACTGGGGTTGTGCAGGATTTGGGGCAGAGTGCATGGTGGAGAGAGGAGCCAGGGCTGTAAAGGAGGATGACTCTTCATGGGCCTTAGCACCACACAGCCTCCAGCTCAGGCTGCAAATGGGTGCTGTGTGATGTTCATGGTGTCCCAATCGGGGTGGCCTGTGGGGCATGAACAATAGGTAGGGTGCATCCAAGAAGAGGCTACCAAAATGCTACAGAGTACCACCTGCCCCTCAGTAGGGACAAGGCTCCTGATCTGTGTTTTATAACCTGGATTCGTTTTAGTCATGAGAAAGCTTTTTATGTCAGGTCTGACCTGCTTTGCTGGTGTTTCTCCAAGTACTTCTGCAATGCTACTCATGCGATACTTGCAGAATCCTCTCCCTAATTTGCTCTAATGCACAGGCTGCTCCCCCTCCATGTAAGTGCCTCCTGAAAATTTATGAGCTGTTCACTGTCAACAGTACATCATTTGGTTTCTCAAGAATATGCAATGCTCAGTAGGGAATAGGGTGAGGGAATTTTCTGTACAAAAAAATCATTTGTAGGTACAGTAGGAACAACATACAGAAAAAGATAATAATACCTCAACATAGGCTGGTGCTAAAGAACAGCATTTTTCAAGAACATTTTGGTTATAAAACATTTTGGGCGTTTTAATTTTCTGAGCATCTTTTTAATATGAAATATAAGAAAATTTTTTTTAAATGCAATAATAAATATTACTTGTATAACGATGTAATATCATTTATGGTTTTTGAAGATTCTTACTGTTAAACAGAAATGCACTAACATTCAGCTTGTTTTCTATTATAATTAAAATCTAAAGAAAATGGAGTTTTATTCAGGCACTCTCAAACTGAACTTGTTTGAACCACTGTTATTAGGGTTCCATTTTCAAACAGCAATATTGCATTCAGTATTTTTTCATGGGTTTTGTTTTGAGAAAGAAGTTTCTCATGTTACTGTTTTCAGTGGAATGATTTTTATTGTCAATAGGTAAATTGCAAGCACTATTATACATCTAGTGTATGTATATTTTGTGGGTGGGATTTGTGTATTTGCAGACAAGTTCTACAGGCTGAAAATCTGATCTGTATCTGTTGTAAAATACAAATAGATATTAGTAAGTTTATGTATAAACTAAAAAAAGTTAATATTAACCAAGTTATGGCTTACTGGGAACAAGTACTATAGCTCTTTTTGGACCTTTCCACAGCATGAACACTGCACACTTTCCCTTCTACTCATTCTAACTTGATGTAAAAACATTTTTCACAGAGATTTCAGTAGGAGGTAGTGGATTTTATAGTAATGTACACTATGTGTCTATAAAGTATCAGAATTTCCAGATTTACAAAATACACTACTCCAGCCTCTTTCTAACACAACATTTTGTGCTCTCCAGGTATTTTGTGTCACCAGAGAAGTGGAAAGCTCTGATGCTGCTCCTTGTCTGGACCCCAGCTGTACCTGTCCCTCCTGTTTCTGCAGTTCCTCCCTTGCTTCCTTCTCTTCCACATCTATATGCTGTCTATCTCTCCAAAACTCCCTCTTACCTCACTGTTAAATTATATTTAGCATATTTTTAAATATTTTCTTATAATTACCTGAGGTAGTTTGGCTTTACAGATCTACTCAATAACAGACCATCAGCCATTTCAGCCTGTGTTCCTCTGCAGCCATTGCATACACAGATTCTCTCGCCCCAGTATTTCTCTGCCTCATTTACCATTCCTTGTACTGACTATTGAAGAGAAATACTTGACTTCCCTCATAAAATAAACCAGGCAGTATTGGTATCTGAAATTAGCTATGTTCATTTAAGCAAAGTAATATTTTCATAAATATTTAATTAAAATATTAAAAGTTACACAGAAGTACATTATACAGATTTGGGTTATTCAGGGATGTCTATACAGAAACTGATTCTTTATGTAAGCATCCTCAAGATGTAAATAAGATTCTTCAGCAGTGTAGCAAGTTCAAAAAAAAAAAAAAAAAAAAATCACTGCTATTTCTAAAGTAGATTGAAACTCCTGTTGCCTGAGTAAGTTTTAATTGCATTGGGAACTAACCTTGGCAACCCACAAAATAAAATCAAAGCTACTACTGAGGCAGTAATATCAAGTCTTATCTACTGCTTATCTGGTAAAAAAGAAATGTCAACTGCTGCTGAAGGGTGGGGAGGAAAAGATAAATCTTCCAGATCCTCATAGCACAGAGATTGCATACTAGACATTTCTAATGACTATTCAAGAAGATTTTTAATTATGAAATACTATGCATGCTTCCGAATAGCCAGGGAACTGTACAAAAATGTAATTGGCAGCACAACAGTGCAAATAAATCATTTCAGAGACAGAAAGAAAATTCAATCTTAGTAACAGTTATGTAATAGAAACAAAATATGTATAACAAAAACAGAACACCATTTAATCTCTCAAAAATATAATTTATAGTGAATGCATTTTACTCAGCACTGCAATTTGTAATTTAATATGTGCATAAGCCATAATGAAAATATCATTATAATTAACTTTGAATTACACAATCTCACATCTTTTGTTTCAAAACTAAAGAATGCTTATTATAAAAGCTCTGCTTCAGTGTTTCACAGTGGTGTTCCCTGCCTTGATTTAACATGCTTGACTTACTGACTGAATCTGTTCTATTTCTGGCTCTCAGGACTGCTCTGAGTCTGTGGGGACTGAGAGGCTGAGTAGGACTACAGATGCACATCTGTGGAAGGTTTTATGCGTGGCTTTTTTTCTCCCTGGTAAACTGGGTGATTATGATTGATGAGCCCAGCATTAGGGTAATGTTATCAGGGACACTTTCTGCCTCTGTCCTTTGTACCATCGCTGAGGTCAGACCATAATCATGTTAGCATTGAACATAGTGCTTTATTAATGTTTCATGAGTAACTCCATAGTAATCAGTCTAGCTTTGCACGGATAAATAAAACTGCTACAGCAATCCTTGATATATACACCAAGTGTTTTAGAAGGTACTGTAATAGGTCCTAAAAGTAACATGACTGAATGTCCTTTGTGGTCTTTACAATAACTCTAATTTTCACAAGTTTAAAGGAATCTCTTTTGATGGAAAACCATTTCCACTTCCATTTCTGTGTTTAGTTTGAAGTGTAAAACAGCCAGCTGAATAATCAAATGATACAACTCAAGCCCCCTGTCTGTCATTTAATAATTTGCATAGAATTTTAGTAAAGCTTGTTAAGCAATTGGTTAAATTACAATGATTTATGACACTGTGCCTTTGTGACGGTTTACAGGTTTTTCTCTGCTTTCTTTGGTAAGTCTCAGGATGAAATGCTGAATTCTTGCTGTGACTTAAGGAAAATGTTGACATTCATAAATGTGCAAGTAGTATATAAGGATTTGTATTTGCTCCCACATAAAATTACACGATATATGCCTGCAGCAAGCAAAAAAACACCAAAACAATCTCAAAAAAAAAAAAAAAAAAAACACAACAAAAAACCCCACAAAGAATAGACGTAGTAACAGAAGAAAATAGTGTCGGCTAGGGAAAAACAAGATCCCATGATTATGCAGTGCCACACAGGATCCTTTCCACTGAGATAAAATGACTATTTCTGATTTTATTAGACAAAGGATCACAAAAACACTTAACTTGAAATACTTCTCCCTTTTCCATAAACATGTTCTCCACTTGCTTGAAAAGTTGCTGTAGAAATTCCAGGGTTGCACAAGTTTGCTATGTTTTACATGTCAGCATCACACCCAGGCTATTTGTTTTTCTCAAGATAGATTCTTGTGAAACAGCCAAAGCTTGGCCTGGGGATGACCTAACATAATACATCTGCTGGCCGGTTCAAATAATGGAACCAGACATTAGGTGGGGAATGTCAAACTTTCCAATCCCTTTCTATTTGTTCCTTTGACCAGTCCTACTGACCAAAAATATGGTGTACTGGCAGTTTGCTGTATGTGTTAACAAAACTCTCCATTAAGAAGTGTTTCTGAACAATTATTACACATTTAAATTAGTACATTTTCAAAATGTAATTCCATTACTTCTTACTGCATTTTTGTGAATACTATCTGCATTTTTGTGAAAGGGATTATCCTTCTTTAGCTACTTGCTCTTTTATAATAAGCTTTGTAAAATATTATGCAGATATCATGCTCTTTAAAGTCCCAAAGTTATTCACTTTGCCTTTATCCTCTGAACTCCATCCAAATGTGAATGCTTCTTCTGTTTTCTAGTCACACAGAAGTGAATCCAATATTCCAGGTGCAGTCTCAAAAGGACTATAGGCAGGTACAACTGTTTACATCCTCTGTGATGCAATGATTCTTCATAGATGGCATCAAAATACACTTACTTCTCGTGAATATAGAATTACAGAGTTTCATCTAATCTAAGTGTTGCTTATTGTCACCCTTACCTTGTTACTGCTCTATTTTTGGCACTCTTTTTGCTTCCAGACTTCTAATTGAATATCTTTAACTCTTTCCTTTCAAGGTGATTTTCAGTCTATTTTCTGCATCTAATTCAGACAAATCTATGCCTCTTCCTCCTTTTTTTCTAGGCAATTCCTAACTTTATTATAATTTGCAAACTTCCTCAGACTGCTCACTTGAAGACAGCATGTATCTCCATAGAACTGAATTTTAACTTCTGGACATGTTCTTCCTAGGAGTAGATGATTGGATGAATAAAGGCCATGCAGAAACTGCCTCTCAGCAAAACAGTATAATAATGGCATAGTACTCACATCTGTGAGGAAAGAGGTGGAAAATAGTACAGAAAGGCTCTGACACATATGGGAGATAATTTTTAATTTTACAAAATTTCAAAACAATCAATTAGTTGAAGCCTGGAATTATACTACTCCAAATTTAACATCAGTTTGGCAGTTTGAGCATACTTACTGCAATCAGTCATTATCTAACTATCAAGTAGTGTAATCCTAAAGGGGCTTAAATTCCATAGTCTAAATTCATGCAAGTAGTTGTTTCCTTCAAAAGTCCAAAACTTTTCTGTAGAGAGCTGCTATGCTATTTTCTAATGCAGAAATTGCACAAGGGAAATTAAATAAACTAAAGCTAAAGCTTTTCATCAGGTTATCTCTTATCACACAGTACCTTTTATCCTTCTATTAATCATTCCATCTTTATGGAAAGGAAAGATGAAGAAAATACAATTTAAGATACAAGAAGGAACATTCTTTATAAGATTTCTGAAAGTGAGTCCTTAATATGCATCTCTCATTATATCCCCCAATAGGTGGCAGCTTGTTTCTCCTTTTCCATTAAAGAATCATACTTCTTTCAGATGTCCAAAATAAACCTCTAGGTCAACTTTAGTGTGCTTACCCCTGGGCTGAGTTTGGGTCTAGCCACAAACACAACCCCAGAGAGGACTCTGTGCAGTGATGTGGGCACTCCAGAGACACGTACCTGTGATTGTGCATCCCACGTTTGAGAATGCTAATGGACTGTCCTTTGAGGACACCCCCTTCTCTGCCAGTCAAACTGCACTTGAATTATTTCCATCAGCTGTGACAATGACTTGTTTTTAGAAAGAATTTTACAATATATGCAGCAATAAGATAAATTAGCCAAGAAATGTTGTTCAGCTTCTTCCTGTCAATGACAGACTAATCTGTCAATGGCAGAATAATTTCTCATAGCTGTGTTTCATAAGTCTCAAGTGATGAGGTTGCCATCATATCCTTTGGAGACTGTTGTACATATGTCAAACCACTTACTCTTCTAAATGGAGGATATGTCTAAATCATTTAAATCTAGGAATAGGTTTGTTTTTATAATATTTTTCTATTCTTTTGAACTTCATGGAGCTATTTTTTCTATCAATTCTTGTATAACAATTTTCTTTAAATAGACAGTTCTTGAAGTTAAAGTGTCATTTATCAGAAAAAAATAAAACCAAACCAATACTGTTAGATTTACAATGCTACCACAAAAGCACTATTGGGAATAATGCCTAAGCTGAACAGTTCTGCAGCTGTATGAAAAACCATAGCTTATTGAAATCATAGTCCTGACTCTATCATAAGACAAGCAATATGCATTTTAAGGAAGTACTATTTCCAGAACAGAACAATAAATTGAACTATTGCTGGTCAAAGCATCAAAATACACCTTGCTTTTCCTAAAAATTAATAAAAGGATACATATGTATTAACTCTATCAATAATAAAATCATTATCTAGGAAATTAAATATAAAACATAAATATAAATTCTGCAGGTCTCATAGTGATTTACATCTGATCAGTTCTTCTGCAAAATTTCTTCAGAGATGGCACTCATTAGCTTATGTTCATATTTCTACAATTCCAGCTCATCTCTGATAAACAGGAAGTTCATATCTTCAGGAGAATAATGAATACAAGATGCCTTGCAAGACACCAGTATTCATATTTATTCTTTTTTTTTTTTTATGTAGAAGGTGGTGAGGAGGGACAGACATAAATATTTTAGGCTATCTCGTATTGTCCAGCTCATGCCCATGTGATGCTTTCTCATGAGAGAGTAAATAATTGAATATAAATTTCCATAATTTGGGCACATAGAAGGAAAATCCACTGTAAAATACAGGGTTCTGTCAAGAAAGACAGAATGAAAATTGTCCTTATTTTTAATTTTATTTCTATAAATCTAGTTCTAAAGAGATGAAAAACAGGATTAGGTCAGCTTGTTAAAACACAGAACCCCTTACTTAGGCTAAATTAAAGTACAGCTTACCATCCTGTTGATACGGACGAAGTCTTCAGGCTTCTTGGCCCATGGAGGGAGATCAACATCATTCACAACAATTTCATCTTCCCTGATTCCTAGATTGTAGCCATTACTGTTGACAAACATCTCTGGCAGGTAGTAAAATTCTGGAATTAACTCCTAGCAAGGAGAAAACACACCATGAGATTTCACAATTATACAGAGATGCTAAATGATCATCCTAGAATCAGGCTCTTTTGTAGTACACATTAAAGCATTCATGGGTTTGTTTCCGTGCACTTGTTTTAAGAAATTTTATAATCTGTTTTGTTGTACATACAGTCAAATGTAATTCTCATAACAAAATACTCAACCTTGGTTTTTCCTATACAGTTTTTTATGAAAAGCACATCAGAAAAGCAGTGCTTATCAGTAAAGAAGACCTCTGCAGAATAACAGATACAAGAAACTGTATACTAAGCCTTCAATATGAAAATATATTGGATTTTTTAATTACTATTTAAGAAAAACACTTAAAAGGGGGGAAAGTTGCAGATATAATACTGTCTTGATTTTACTTTCTCTATATACTTAATTGCATTCGAAAAGGTGGCAATTTGACCATCTATATAAGGAAAAATAACTGAGGGTAAATGATTTTTTCTACTGTAAGAAAACATCAAAAATACATGGAGAGAAAAATATCAGTACAACAAATGTCCATCAAACAGATACACACGATACTTAAAATGTGAAAGATTAGTAACTGCACGGCAAAGGTCATCTGCATTGTATAATACATTACAGGTAATTAAGGGTGTGAAGTTTTTCCCAGTTTCCAGCACAGACAAATAGAAATTAATTTTGACATAATAAATATTGCTATCTGTGTCTATTACTTTAGCAGTAAGTATTGAACTGCAAACAGAAAAGCTTTAAAACTCACTATTTCTTTTCTAATATCCAGATATGGATTAACTTCTCTAAATTGCATTGTTAAAAGCATTATTGCATTCAGTTGTGCAACATGATCAAAACTGATGATACACCACCAGAAACCTGAGTGGTCCTTTCAAAGGCTGCAGACATGCGAAGTGTAAAAAAATATCACTGCAGACACAAACTTAACTAATTAAATCTTCTCTGCAACTCCACAGAGAACAGAGAAGTTAAAGTATAGATGGTCCTTTCAAATTTATTAAGTTAAAAATGAAAAAAAGTGCATTTGTTACAATTTTAAGTATGTTTAGGGAGGTAATTTAATTGCTTCTTTACATCATTTTAATATACTACAGTTTGAATTCAAGTTAGACTAAAATGCAATGCCAATCAATATCTAACCAGTGCAAAAGACTAACAAAGTAAGACATGCCTAAACTTGGATAGCTCATTATGAAACAAGCTGCAATTTCAAACAGAAGAAAAAACTGAATAAAAAAAAATAATACATGCAGTAAGTAATAAAACAGAAGCTAGAACAAAGTCAAAGTAAAAGCAATCGTGAATATCCCATAGGGTTAAAAGAAAAAACATTATTTTACAGACAATTTTAAGTTCTATTATATACACTTCTAATTTATTCAGGATATTTCTAAAAGCAATCTTCTTCCCTTTTCCCTAAACGAGATTCCCTAACTCTCAGCTTCCAGAGGAAGTCCTCGGTTTTCTCTGTTGGAGCCCAAAGAAGAATGAATGATCCTCATAGCTCCAGAAAACTATGCAGTAATCTTTCAGAAGTTCAGCAAACTATTACAAACTCAGGACTAAGAGCAGGTGACAACCCAACATATGCTACCACACAAATTACTGACAAACTAAGAACCACCCAAAAAAGGAAAAATCCTTTTTTGCCCCCACAAAAAAAGGAAACATTCATAAGGACCTCAGAATTATGTAATATTACAATTTCAAAATTAATTTAAAAGCCAATATTCAAATGAAACACAATTTATTACAGGAAAAGAAAAAGGAAGCAATGTTTGTTTCTATTTTGTATAAAAGCCTTGAAACATGTATCACTCTTTTTAATTATTATTGATTTTTATTCAATATGGTGGCATGCTAACCTGTAACATCACAGTAAGCAAGTCATGTGATCCCATCAAAGTTAAGTTAACACTTAGATTTCCTATTTCAGTTTTAAATGTCCTAGTATGTAATTGTGGATTTTTCTATCTAGTAAACCTGAAAGACTTATGCTACCCAGAGACATATCTAGTGTTTAACTGAATTCTGATAACCCTTTGGCTTCAGGGGTATCTTGAAACAAAGGGATTTAAATCACTTAGTATTTTAATGGTACTTCCATTTAGTAGTTTTATCTTTGTTGCTCTTTGCTTTCAGTGTAATTTAATGTTCCCTTGTCTGGTATAGCAGAAAACATAAATAGAAATAGAATAAGCAAAAGTATGTGATTAACTTTCTTCATAAGATTTATTGTGTTGTGTATGTTTAGTTTGAACTGTCTTATTCCTGTGCTCTGGAAACTAACCAGTGCCAGACTTCTAAACCCTGTTCAAATAACACTCTCTCTAGAACTCTAATAATTTCATTTACACATCTCCTGGTAGTTTGGGGGGATTTGGGGGGGGTTGTTGATTGCTTTTTTTTCCCTTTTTTTTTCCTTTTTTTGGTCAAATTTTTAGTCAAAGTAACAAAACTAAACATAGTATTTCAAAAAAATTAATGAACACACTGTCTTATAGTCTCAGTATTCTCTCCAGTGTTATTTTTAGTGCAACCTACAATTTTCTTTGCTTATTTGAGTACTATTTAGCATGAATTGAACCTTTCATCTAAATATGAGCAATTTTGCATGTGACCTTTCCCAGATACATATTTCCCATACTTCATATTAACCATTCAGTTTTCTTTGGTAGCATTTGATATTCCTATTGTAATTTTGCTGTCTCCCCTATTGACTAGACTAAGAAACCACAATACTTAAAAATAGCTCAGATAAATACATCCTCTTCTCATTTCTAAAGAATGAATGTATACTAAAACACAGACCTGTCATGAAAGCCTGTGGTATCCTGTATGTATGAACTCGTTAACATTTGGAAAAATCTTCAAAATGTGTATTTAGCTACTTAGAATAATAGAAAATACAAATAACCTAGGAAAGTGTAATAGAAAAGTTTGTTTTTATGTGTTCACTGTTTATTCTGCTGTGAAAAATTGAAGACGCTGTCCCTTCTATCTCATGCCAATGGCAGGTGCTGGCTGGGGATGGAAAGGCGAATAGTTCCTTCCCCAGGGTCCCTGAGAGTGTTTTGCTGAGAGAAGTATAAGCTGGGAGAAGCAGAGAGAGGAAGGATTGGCAAGGACAGTAAGGCAGCAAGGATGGAGCCCAAGAGGTTGCTGGGAAAAGGAAGGAGTAGACAGCAGTGAACCTCAGCAGAGACAACAAGATGACAACTGGAGCCCAAGAGAGAATTGTGTTAAGCAAGAAGCCACTGAAAGCTGAAAGAACAAACACAAGAATTCAGGGAAAAAATAACACTAGCAATAGTAGAGATATTTTTGAAACTTATTTACATTTTTCTCAGCCACAGTTTGAGGGTTGTTTTTTTTTTTCACAAATGGGTATTTGCCAGTTCATATTCTAATAAAGATTATGAGTAGAGAGAGAGCCAGCTCTTTTGGTGCTTTTCTTGTTATGGATAAGAAACAGATACTCAAATAAATAACTGCTTCAGGGTTACATTTAGGGAGATGCCGTTGGCCCTTCTTCCATTCCAGACGAGGTTCAGCTATGCCATCTATCCTGCAAGATACCTATTTACTCTGTTGTTCTAGAATTTGCATGACAGCAACTCTAGACTACTTCCATCAACTAACTTCAATATTCTTCATCTGAGAGTTTTACCTAACAACTGGTCTGAATCTTTCATTACACAACCTAAGCCCATTCTCCCTTATCCTAGCTATCAATCCATCCCAGATACAGAGAATAAATTACTGTTTTCTCTTTGCATAGTTTATTATACGTTTGAAAAGCATTATTTTACCAGCTTTATAGCCTTTCAGCTCCTAAAAATCCAAATGAAGAACAATGTCCATTGTTTACGTTTTAGTGACAAAGTGGAAAATAATCTTTTAAACTCCCTCAACCAGCTAGCAGAATCATTGCTAAATTGTGTATAACTTAATTTATTCCTATATATACTTTGACCTTGCTACATTTTTTCACATGTTCATCACGCAGAAGCCAAAATAAATGTTTTTATCAACCTCTGTAGTCTTTAGATGGGAAATTGAGACTGCATACTTTTCTGGCAGCATCTGCTATTTTTCATTCATTTTAGTGCAGAATGTAATTTGTCATACAACAGCTTTCTACAAATCACCAGCTTCATACTTTAGAAGGGTTGTCGTTAAATTCACCTGAAGACAGGGACAAGGAGACTCAAAAATCAGCAGGGGAAAAGTATGTTTTAGGGATGATATTTACACCAGGGGGTAGCACACAGAGGACCTTCTGTCTCCCAATCTGCTTTCCACTTGATAGACAGAGTAGCTCATAACAGAATTCTTAAAACTCCTATTGCACTTTCAGTGGTACTAGTGGTAAAAGGTCCATGTAAAGCCAGGTCTATGCAAAGGAATGCTTGTTTGAAGCTACCGTGACTTTGAGAGGTTTAGGTTTCAAGATACAAATGTTCATGAAAGAGAAATCTAAAAATATTTTCTTACTACAATACACACATTGTGTCATCCAGTGCAAATCAAAACACAAACAAAATATATATATATATATTAAAAACCACAACATAAAAGAACTTCCCCAAAAGTTACATCATTTTGCAGGCATAAGATGATGAAATGTAAAGAAAGAAGACACAGAAAACCAATGTTTTTTTGAAAGTCTGGTATTTTTAAAATATTCACAGACCACTTAAGCATTTTAGATGCATATGTCACAAATCTAATTGTAGACGCAATTCAGCTGATTTGTAATTTTGCTTGAACTGATACAATTCAGTAAATGTTATTGGTTTCTTTGCTCTTGCCAAAACATATCAGAGGTTCTAAATAAATCTTTCTGAATACATAACCTGACATGGATAATTTCTTGCCACAAGAAATACCTGGGGTTCAAAGAGTTAACAAAAATAGGGATTCTAGTGATCTAAATCTATTTGCAGTAATTTCTGTCTAGTTGTCCTTGACATTTCACAAGCTGGTAACCTCCTCTGCTCCCCTTTCATTCACACTTCTAATAAGACAGGTTGGCTTTCTATCATTTAATAGTCAGCTACTTTTCAAATCGCCTGAGAAGCTTGGCTCTTCTCAGATAAAGAACGATGCAGTAAAGCTACTGAAGGGTGCAAAAAAAAAAAAAGGTGAAATGAATATTGTAATAGACATTTCTTGTCTGTAAATGTGATCTCTAGTTTATTTTAATAGCTATACTAAACCTCCAAGGTATAGTTAACAGTATTATATGCCTTGTGTCCTCATATAAGAAAACATCCCCCAAATGCGTTTTCTAATTTACAAGCCTGTGACAAATCCAAACTGCTGAGAAATTAAACTTTAAAAATATGTCTTCAGGTGACAGAGAACCACTATTAACACTATCATAATTGTACACCACTTGCATCAAATCTGACATTTGTGTTTAATATGTTTTGCTAAGGGTATACCATTTTATGGCCTCCCAATGAAATAAAATCCAATCCAGACGTTTTCACTTTTCTAATATAATTCACTTCAAGGTTTTAAAGCTGCCATTTCTTTTTCTTTCTTTCTTTTTCTCCCAAAAGGTTGATCCCCTGGCATCCATTAATCCACAAGAGTCTAGTACTGGGTCAATGAGTCAGTCCTGAGTACCTCCATTAAGCGTGTTAATTCACACTAAGACACCTTAATGACATTTTGTCAGATCTACCTTTCTAACTTCTAACCAGACTATTCAAAAAGTAATATAACAAGTTTGAGAGGCATTAGGAAAGATTAGTGCCTTAACAGAAGGTTCTGTGGAAGTCAATGTTACCAAAAACTGCAGCAAGGGGGAGGTGGAAAGGCAAAAAATGTGAGAGCTGACTGGCCAAGTTATGGTCATTTCCGGGTGACTTGCTTCCTCAAAGGTCACCTCGTGAACGTTCATTCTTCCTCCAGCTTGTACTGATTATCTCGAGAGAAGGTCGATGTTGATAAAGGGAGACACAATAAAATAAACTCTGTTATCCAGGTTCTCCCTTGTGTGTTACCACTCTAACACAACACATACCGTATTAATTCTGTTTCATCCACTGTAGGTGAACAAGTTTCTTTGAAAATTAACAAAAACAACCCAAGTATAAGGGAAAAAAATGGCCTAAGTATATCTTTAATCATCCATTGAGAAATAATCTATCATATGCGACATTTTTCAAAGGTGATCTACCTTTTGCCACAATTCAGATACCAGAATTACAGCCTGTTTTTCAGGCTGATCAAGCTACTGCCACAGCTCTATTTTCATTAGCTCAGTGTGAAATAATTTAGTTCCAGAGGAGACTACAGGAGAGAGGGAAGGAGGGAGGGGAAAGGGAGGAGGAGAAACACAGAGAGAGAGAGAATGCCAGAGAGGACACATGCATGTGAGAAAAGGAGTCAGACACACAGAATTTTAGCTTCCTAATGAGATATAAATTCTTTTGCAAATTTCAGGTATATGGTTTTTAAATTATAATGCAGAATTTTGTAATATTAGTTTGGATGAACTTTTTTTAAACTACACTGAGGCTGTAAAAGAACACTATTGTGAAAAATGCCTCCAGTGCTTAAAAAAATCTCAATTTACTTGTGAAAATTGATCAACTTCAGCACTGATTTAAGCAGTTTAGGATAACAGTCTTTTTAAAAAATAACTGATGAAAGAACCCCCAAATTTCGCTTTCCTAAAAAAAAAAAAAAAAAAAAAAAGTATTTTTCAAATTAGACCTGCTAATAGAGAATTAAGGCAATTCATATAATTATTTAATACGATACTTGAAAGCAAAAATTGTGGCCAATTTAAAACACATAGCATTGAGGAATGTCATCTTAATCCCACCCACTGTTTTAAAATTATTTCATAACCTGTGCCACAGTAATTAATGAGGTTAGTAAGATCAGAGATTAATGTACTTAAAGCAGCTCAGACGAATTTCAAATGAATGATAAGGAATACATGAATAATGAACACTTGCTAGTCTGAACAGTTTTCAAAGTTTGCAGCTTTGATGGATAGCACGTATTCCATGTACCATTTACGATAAAGACTCAAAAATCTTTAGGATGGGAAAACACTTTACAGAATGTCTATCACATGGGAATCCACACTGCCAACCCTCTACCCCCATTTATAACTGCATGTGGAACAAGAAGAAGCTACACAAATATGCAGCAGCCTTTAACAGAGAGCGTGCCTTCCCTTTTGCACACACTCTACTTTCTCACAGAGCTGACAGATAGAATTAGATGTTTCCAGACAGCTGACCATGAATTTTTGAATGATTCACACTGTCAGAGCTGAAGCTCCTCTGTTGGGCAAGACAGTGGATGCTGTTCTTAGGAGAGAGGAAAAAATGGGTAGAAAATTTGAGGAGGTTGCTTGGTGGTTCCCCAAGCCTCACTGCTTTTTAAGGCCCTGAAAACTTGATTAAAACTTTTGAAAAGCCTGTAAGGCATTCCAAGCAGTAGCACAACTAATCTGAAAAAAAGAGGTATTTGTATTAGTAATAATAGTTCAGTTTCCTATCCTTTTGCAGAATGAACTTCGAGGCCTCAGGGAAAAGTTGGCCCTGATGTCATGGCATTGAGCAATGTAGTTCATTAAGATCTTAAGCAACAAACAACAGCAACAATTAGCTGCTATACTCATTCTTGATTTATTGCAAAGAAACACAGACTTGGCAAATGGAAAGGGCCTAAAGGGTCAGCTAACACATCCTCTTGCCAATTCGTGATTGTCCCTGATGCTTTTCCAGTACTTTGCCAGTCTACTTAGAAAAGAAGCTTTAAAAGTAAGGGGTTTACTACTTCCCCTTGTGAGGACATTTAAACTGAAAAGAATACTCAATTTCACTTTAACTTTTCATACTCTGTTGCTTAAGTAGGCATTTTTCCACTATGATCCCCTTCCTCTGAGGTTTACCTCTTTGTTCCTTGACAAACAATTCTTCTTCCTTTCAAATATTTGCATAGTTCATAGCATTTTTGTGTCTTCACCCTTAGACATTAATTACCCTGCGCATACACACATTTTTCTACCTATATCCAACTCCCTAAACACATTTGCTGCTCTTCTTACGGCTCACTCTTCCACTTGGGCACATACTTCCACTAGCTGGTTCCCAGCAAAGAAAGCACTAAGTATTTGCTTTATCCAGCATGAATGTATACTAAAAATTAGGCAAGGAAAAGGAAAATAACTTCTGTTCTCCAAGAACATAAGAGCTCTGAATGAATGACTAATCAGACTGTTTCAGGTGGAAATTAGATGCCATGAGACATTCTAGTTGCTATAACCTAAGGTTAAAGCTTCAGTCTCATGATAAGCTTTCTGACTTCCTTGTTAAACTGAAGACAAAGCAGGAATGCATTGACTTATATTGCTTAGGCCACTGAAGTGTACTTCAGTGGACTTATTGGCTGATGCAATACATTGAATGCTGGTATTAAAAATCCTCTAATTTCTACCATTTTTTAATCTTTTTTTTTTAATAGCTTATGAATGCTTTGTATTTGCTTTAGCATCTCTTAAATATTTAGCTCATTTTTGAATCTGTGTTTGTTTATCTGTTTTTATCTTAAGCTGAACCAATTCATAATAAATCAACTCAAGGTTAATTTCTGAACCCACCTCCCCTGTATCTTCATTAATTAATAAACACATATTTTAAACAGCATCTTTAATCCCTAAATTATCCCTGAACAGACAGGTCAGTGATTATCTGGAGAAAACATTTATTGGCTAATATACCTCATCTGTGCCTTCCATATTAGATTTTCTGTAATGACTTAGCTCCAAGTAGTATTTTTCTTTCTAATGGCATAACAGAGATGTATATGTATCTAAATATCACTCTTGGGTTCTATAGTAGACTGCCAAATGTATGCTGGAACACATTGCTTTACAGACTTTCCCCTATTGCAACGCCGACCCTTAACTGTTGTTATTTTATTCATTATCCCCAACTCCCACTTTTAAATTCAATGACATTAAAGTACATTAACTATCTCACTTCTTGACATTTTGCCTTCCTTTTCTGAAGGTGAGTATCTGATCTGAGCATCTTTTTAATACTTGGTTTATTTTAATAAGTTGGGGGGGGGAGGGTTTAATACAAATATATTTTGCTATGCAACTGTTTTCTGTCCATAATTCCTTCACCCTTGCCATAGCTGGCAGCAGCAGTTTAAATTACACCACTCAGTTCACAAGGCTGCTGGCATTTTCTTACTAACATTTCAGTTCTTTTACTGATAACTCATTTGGTTGCTAGTTTAGGAACCCTAGTTGACTACCACCTCTCTGTGTGTGTGTCCACAGATATTCCTTTATCTTTTGCAATGCCTTGATGTATTTAACTGCCCTCCTCCTGTGTACTAAAGCCAGACAAGAAGATTACAGTCACTTCCAACTGTCTTCCCTTATTCCTCAGTTTAAGGCTCTTATCTTTTGTTTGAGATTCACTCCGAGGAGGTCACTTTCCCAGATATTCTAGTGGAATTCCAGAAAAACCAGATTTCATTGAAAGGGAAATATCAAAATGTCAGCACTTTAAAGATATATCAAATATAGTAGACATTACATCAAATTTCTTCCAAATTTGGACATTTTCTTTGTTTTTCTTACAAAGGTAACAGTAATAGCACTTAAAATATTATTGCCTTCCAGTGGAGCATGAATAGATATGAAATGGTTATAAGAGGTTCAGGTTGATTTTTTCTTTAAAAAGCATCATCTCCCACATGCTAAGATGGCCACACAATTTACAATTAGTTATTCTAACTAGTAACTAAATAACAACAATATGGTTTGTCTACATACACTTTTGAGACTGTTGGAGTATTTATGCAAACAGGAGCACTGGAATAAAATAAATCAACAACTTTAATTTTCCTCTTTTTTTTCTTTTTGTAAAAGTAAAAATATAATGGCAGTATGACCTTGACTTTATAATTTCCTAGTATGAATGGCAGTATAAAAATAGAAGAGACACATATTCACTGTAAAAAAGGTTTAGAAAAAGAAGAACTAATTTTAGGTATAGTGCAGCTTTTGCCTGCCTTATTAATAGAAAATGAGAATCAATGAAGGACCATATTATTAAAAATATTACTAGATTTTGGCTTCTTTCTGATAAGATTTAAGGTATATGAACAATAGCACTTTGTATTTAACAACAGGAAAGGAATAACAACAGTAAAATCACCCTGCTCTCTGGCTGTTTCTGCATATCATGTAGAAGTTGTTTTAATCTAATGTGTATTGTTGCATAATATCCCCAGGCACATTCAAGTAAAAGCTAAAGCTGTACAGAAAAGCCAACATTTTAAATGGGTCTTGTCATTAATGCTTTATTAATTGCCCCAGGCAATGCAAACCCAGAGCTAGGCAAGCTATAACAATATGACACTTTAAGGTCAAATCCAATTCCTGCTGTGTTTTATGGAGTGGGCCAAATATTGAGTTAACAGCAGGAAAGAGCAATTTATTGGGCTTTTCTCCATCTCCTGATTATCTGATCTAAATCAGATCAGTTAGGTTGTTTTTCTCTAAAAACAAAACACCTTTTGTCCACTCAACTTCAAAGAATCTTTGATTGTTTCTGTTAGAACAATAAACTTTGGTAATATCTATTTGTATCCTGAATATAAAGAAATTAAAAATATATAAATATAAAACAAATATAACACTCTCTTTATCCTTACATGAAACAAAATACCGTAAATGAAAATACATATTTATTCATTTATTTGACATGTATGTTACCTTCACATCTGAGGTATCTCTTTGGCTGTTTCTCCAGGACCTGGCTACTGAAGAGAAGGTTCTGTCTGGGTGGTCAAACTTGCCATCATTTGCATTTAGAAAGAATGTTGTAAAGGGCTCCTGTAGTAAATGAAATTAAGACAGATTAAGAAAATCATACAAGGAATCATGAAGCAGGTTTCTATCAAAATCCAAATGCCTTTTGCAGGTTCAAAATATTTGATAAAGGCAGAATTTAAGAAAATCATAGTACCTCTAAGTTATATGTATGCATGGATATTTGCACTGAACACCTGAGCACATTTATTGGCGCTAACGCATTTTGCACACACAGATCTTGAATTCTCTTCCATAAGACTAATTACCTGCCAGTGGCAGACCTATGTATCTTATCAGTTCACAGTGGCTTCCTACTTCACTGCAACCAGCACACACACTCTCCGTGTTATTTATATAACTGTGCTTTGTTTACCCCTCGTATGTTGGTATGTCAAAATAAAATCTCAAAAAATCCCATCTCTTAATCTTCCTTTTCATTCAATTGAAAAGACCTCAGTTGGTTCTACTTTGCCTCATGGTGAGCAGAATGGCTCTGTGGTCATTATGAGACAGACTGGTTACAGGAAATCTAGCTTTATCATTACATTGGAGCAGGGAGAGATTAAATATTTAGAGTCTTTAGTTTTGCTAATTCTATCTGAAACCACAATCTCAACACTTACTAAATGGAAACAGCTACTAACTTTTGGGGAGGAAGAGCTCAACACTTATACGGTCCAGATAGCCCACTTTCATATCCCGGTATTCCACTGCAGGGAAGGGGTTAACAGAGGACCAAATTCTTATTTGACCTGAATTCTGAGATCATTGCCAGCTCCCTGGTTTTCCAGCACCACTCCATTAGCTCTTTTATTCAACTATACAGTTGAATATATCTACACAGATGGAAGTTGCTTCTTCCTCTTTGCCAAATCTTATGGGGAATGTTTTAAAGAGGGTCCCCTTTATTAAACTCACACCCAAATTTACTTCCTTGCATATCCTGATAATTCGGAAATTTTGTTAATCAGTTTCACAATCAGCAGATCACAATTGTTTTTACAGTATTATTCATCCATTATTTGAATTTTATTCTATACACTCTGTTTCCTTTTCTGAAACTTTTGAAGAAAGCAGACAACTTCTCCATTAATAAAGAATTTATGAGGAAAACATGTCATATTATATAAATAGTGTGTAAAGTTCCTCAGATTAAAAAACATTGAAGCAATTCATGTTTATGCAGCATTTAAGAGTAATTAAAATGTAGATAAGGAAGGCATGGATGCAGAGGTAGTGAAAAGATACAGAAAGAAGAGCAAAACAGAAGAGGCAATTCAGACTTCTAGAGAGCATTGTTTTTCTGTCTTTATTCCATGTCTTCCCAATCATGCAACAGTCAACACAGGCTACTTTCTTTCAAAGAAGAAAAACCTCAACATTTATTTCTCTAAATGAGAAAGAATGGGATATCTCTCTTATTGTCATCATAGCATGCCACTAACTTTTAAACAGCTTAAGGGATTTTTTTATATTTGAACAAAGATTTTTTTCTTCTTTTTTCTTAGCCAGGGACCATACCTTTACTTCCAGTGTTTACTGGTGCAAATACAGAATCCTTGTCATTATAATAATGCAAGACATTCTACTGCCAATTGAATGGTGAAGGTTTTTATTCATATTTTTAATTGGGAATTTGTTTTTAAAAGACACATTCAAAATAATAGGATCTCACAAATATACTTTCATCAGTGCATTTATTCCAGTCAGAGAATCCTAATGTGTTAAAATAATTATTTAAAATAATTGAATTAAATATGAAATCATCACAGTATAATTTCCTGTTGGAGGGCCCTAAATCCCATTGCACAATGACTTTCTTTGCACTCGTGAATATTGAAAGACTCTGTGGTGAGGAAAAGGTTTATAATTTAAACAGAATATTAAAATTTAACAGTAGCTCAACTTAGTGAGTTGTATAAACTGCCACAATGAAATGGAATATTGAAAGCAAAAACTTAAGTTTTTATCAATCCAGATTTTATAGCACTCCACATAGTGAACTTCATGTAGAATATAAATGAAAATGTGAATGACTCAGACCTAGAACTATGAAATGGAAAGCAATATACATGGGCATTGGAGGATTTTAATTAATCCTAAAATTCTATTAATAATATAATTGTAACATTAAGTTTCCAGATTTTTAATATTAGAATAACCTTGGTTTTAACTGAATTCCTCCTCCAAATTATCTGTATATATTTGCAATAGCAATTATACTATTTTTGCTAGCTTGCCCATACTGAGAAGCATTATATGTTGTTGATCTGAGTACAAATAATTCAGTCTTCTACCAACTCCTACCTATCACTTCTTTTTCTTTATAAGATACATGTAATTTTTGGGGGATATTATTTGTGGAGCAGACTGTGAATCATTGCTGAGGTTCTGAAATCAGAAGCAGTTGACGGATTTAAAAAAAGTAGAAACCAGGCAAATGATGTAATTACAATAAATTATGTAAAGATATTAATCCAAACTTCTATGACAACATTATTTTAAGCATTGAGACAAATACACAAAAGCAATAAAATTCATAATGAAGGATTAAACTTTTAGTAGCTGTGCACTACAGGGTGCCCTATTATGCTATCCTGCCATGGCCTGTTGTGCCTATCTTTTTTGGATTTTTAATCCGTAGCAGAAATTCAGAGCTTTCACTGGCTTTATCTCAGACCTCTCACATAATTTTGAGATAATTTTTATTCTCTGGGAAGTCAAGTGCTTATATTATATAAATATAATTCATATCTCTATTCAAAATACTCATTTAAATACTGTTATTCTATGATACCGATTACTGTCATTTCATGTAAAGGTTTTGTTGCTGTGAAAGCTGTGAAGCTGCACAATGTTTTCATTATAACTCCATCTCACTCGTTCAAATATTCTGAATAAAATTCATGTCTTGTTCATTGCCAACAAGAAGAGAAATTCATGGGGTATTTGATTACATTGAATACAAGCTTTGAGAACAAGGAATTTTTCAATTCAACAGCACTTCTCTCCCTCCACTCCCTTTTAACAGTGCCCAGACTCATTTGAATCATTTATGGTGGAAGTTGGGGAAGGAAGTAGAAGGGATGTGTTCATTCTAAAACATCCTATGTCAAACAAAAATGTCATTTCAGCCGTTTGTAAGAGGAAAAAGAGACAGTACATAGGAGTTTGTCAGAGTGACGTACAGCTGACTCAGATCCACTTCTGTTTACCAGAGGGCTTCCTGGTCCTTCTCACCTTTAAATCTCACTAAAAACTCGTTTGACCTCAACCAGACCTGACTCATAATAAATCCAGAATTTCTTCTACCTTGTACAAATATTTAGTCATGGCCACAGAAACTGGGAAAAAAATATTTTCTACAAATGTCTTGACTACCACATTACAGAATTATGCTCCCTAATACTGATCTCAGTTTCAATGAACATGCAATTGTTTCACACAAACATAACTTCTTCAACAGCAACTACTAAGAGCACCCAGTTGTACCATAATTCTATCCAACTTCACCTGGAAATCTGAAATCAATGCCAATATTTACATTCTACATGATTCAAGCCAGAATTCATTGTTCTATTTTTATTTTTCCTTCTGCCTGCTTCTCAGGTCAAGTCTGATATAGCATTCTTGGTTTAAACTGTTCTGTCTTCTGCAACTTAACTATTCACTTGTTCAGGTGGAAATGCACATGAAGAAAATGTCTCTTGAACCTGGTGATAAGGTCACCCAGCCATAAACTGAATATTCAATTTCATTTATGGAAAAATTGAACTATGTCAACAGAATAATGCATCCTTTTCTCAAATACTTTCATTCTGTTTGCTGAAGCAAATTTGTGGGTGATGCTTGCCCCTACAGAATAAGTAGGATTTCTTGGGTTTAGATGTAAAGATGTGTAATATGCAAAAATGTTTAATCATGGTTTGATTTAAGTAACACCTCAAAGGAGGGAAAGGCAGTCATATATATAATGGTTGTTTGTTAGTTTTTATCATTATTATTAACCTGTCTGAAGAATATGGTAGACTTTCATATTCATTATCTTTCTCTGCAAAGTAGTTATCTCATCTTTAATCTACCCTTCAAGACACACTTTCAAGCAGTTGATTTTGTATATAAACCTTTTTTGGAGATCATGCAGAATTCATCTGTAATTATAGCACTAAGTGTTTCTACTCTATGGCTCAGCTCATATCTTCTAACGCTAATTAGAGGATTGTTGCCTGACCTTTCAGAAGTCTAGCATGATGTAGTGTCTAATATGTATAATGCAATAGCTTAAATAAACGTGTTCAGGTAATTTAAGAATGACAATTTCACTTCATATATGGCTGTGTCCATGCCCACATGGCAAGGAGGCTGTAGAGAAAGAACGTGCATGCATTACCTTGCTTTGTGAGAGCTTCAAGGTCATCTGTATAATCTTCAGAAGGGACCAGAACCATTATGACATATGGCCCAGTGAAGCACAGCCATTGCTTACCATGAAACTGCCTAGTGTTCTTACAGAAGAAAAAGGAGTGTACCTGGACTTGCACAAATAACTCACAGAAAACAGAAACAGAATCTTTTTAGATGCACGTGGAGCCTCAATTAAAGATTACACTCTATTCTATTAAGTGCAATGAAAGGCAAAAGAAGATAAATTAGCAATAAAATTGAATTTGCTGTAGTTATCAATAGCTTCAGTCAGCCAGTCAGTCATGGCTAGGCTTTGCAAACCAAGATTTGGGCAGGGCTCTCCCCATGTGGGTGTGTCCTTCAAGCCTGCGCAGTGGATTTTTTAGATGAGGCACAGCATGCGCAGAACTGGCCCTACTGTTTGCTCTTAAGGTTCATCTGCCACGGCCGAGCGAGCTTGGACAGTGACAGTGAAGTCCTCAGGACTAGAACCTACAGTCTCTATTGCCAGGAGGTCTCCCATACAAGTACTAACTAGGGCTGACCCTGCTGAGCTTCCAAGATCTGATGGGATTGGGCATCAGGGTGGCATTTAACTGCATTCTCATTAGCTGTAGTAGTAGAATATGACAAGCCACTGTTGATTTTTGAAAACATAACAAATAGGTCACTTCTAAAGATGGATTTTTACTGGACACTCTTAGCATAAAAAAGAACTCAAGAGAAAACTGTACTAGCAGTGAAAAATTTATTACTGACAAAGCAGTGGCAGAGATCAATGATATCAAAATCAATTACACAGGACAGAGGTGATGCTAAGATACACAGTGTCTTTTAAAAAACTAGTGTGAAAGATGCATTGGGTTTGTGCGGCAACATTTTGGTAGTGAGGGTGCTACAGCAGTGGCTTCTGTGAGAAGCTTCCAGGAGCTTCCACCACGTCCAATAGAGCCAATGCTCCAAGACAGACCCATCACTGGCCAAGGCTGAGCCCGTCAGTTACACCTGTAGTGCCTTTAGGATAACACAATTAAGAAGGGTCAGGGGAAAAACTGCAGAAGAGCAACACTGCAGAGGAATGAGAATGTGTGAGAAACCACTTTGCAGACACCAAAATCAGTGCAGGAGGAGAGGGAGGAAGTGCTCCAGGTGTAAGAGCAGAGATTCTCCTGCAGCCTGTGGTGAAGACCATGATGAGGCAGCTGTGCTCCTGCAGCCCATGGGGATCCACAGGAGAGCAGGGATCCACCTGCAGCCCCTGGAGGACTCCGCTCTGGAGCAAGTGGATGTCTGATGGAGGTTGTAACCCCCTGGGATGCTTGTGTGGGAGCCAGCTCCTTGCAGGACTTGTGACCCCGTGGAAGGGGCCCATGCTGGAGCAGTTTGTGAAGAGCTGCAGCCCGTAGGAAGGACTCACTTTGGAGAAGTGGAGGGACTGCATTTTGGAGGAAGTGACTGCATGCTGGAGCATGGGAAGAGTGTGAGGAGTCCTCCCCTTGAGGAGGAAGGAGCAGCAGAGACAAAGTGTGCTGAACTGACCACAGCTCCCATTTCCCACCCCTCTGTGTGAGAGAGGGGAAAGGAGGGAGAGAATTTCGGAGTCAAGCGTGGAGAAGAAGGGAGTGTGGGGGAAGCTGAGGCGTTTGTAAGATTCAGCTTTATTTTCTCATTATCCTACTCTGATTTGATTGGTAACAATTGAAACTAATTTCCCCAAATTGAGTCTATTTTGCCTACGATGGTAACTGGTGAGTGATCTTTCCCTGTTCTTATCTCAACCCTCAGGCTTTTCCTTGTATTTTCTCTCTCCTGCCCAGCTGAGAAGGTGAGTGACAGAGAGGTTCTGGTGGGCACCTGATATCCTAGTGGAGCCAACCCACCACAATACATCAGAGAAAGCAAACCAACAGAGGAAAATATAAGGCAGTAGGCAGCAGATGATCACAGAATTGACTCAGAAATATGATATGAAGACAACTGACAGAAACCAGATTGCATTTGTCAGAGCCAAAAAGCAAGACTTAAAATAATTTTTAAGGTTTTGTGTCAATTACACAATTCTCTCTATATACAAACACACTTCAGAGTGCCTGAAACTTCCTTTCCTACTGCAAATACTGCTTCCTGCAGTACTAAGGTCTAGGCAGACAGTTCCTCCCCTTGGATCCCCATTACTCTATATTGTTTTGTTCTGCTTCTACCTAGACTACCTCATTCCCAGGTTATTTTTTGTTATAACTTCTTTACTTGCTTGTTTTCTCTTAATTTCTCTTTTTTTTTTTTTTTTTTCTTTCCCTTTTCTTATATTCTTTGGTCTACAGACGCTTCTCCCATAATTTTAGATTTCACTCCTCTTCTTCACTTTCAGTTTGTTGTCACTTGATACCAAAAGCTCTACTGTAACAATCTTTTCCCATGAATCTTCTCCAATCTATTAAAATACTGAAAGCATTTTTCTGTCTGAGTCTCTGCATCTCTTAATGTCACCTTCCCCTTCCTTGACTGTAATTTACCTTTTCTTACAGTCTTCCTCTCAAACTCACACCAAAGCACTAGCTCAAGAAATTCACAAATAAGAAAAACTACTGTAACTTACAGAAATTTGACCTAGCCTTATCTATCAACTTCACTTGCACAGTCTACTGCCTTAGGATTTTTCATCCTTTATTCTGTAGCCAAAAATATGTCTCCCAGGATCACTATGACTTTTTAATCTTTTCCTCCATACACGCTTAGTTTAAAATATTTATTTTGTGCTTCCATATGCAGCCTTATCCAGACTTGTCATATTATTTTCTTTTCTTTCTTTTTCTGAGGTTCAAACTTTCCTCGCATCTGACTTCCTTCACTTCTGTTGTCTACTCCCACTAGAGATTGCTCTTTCTTGCTGGTTAAACAATCTTTAAAATATGCCCCAGTATTTAAGGTCTTTGTTGTTTTCACCTTCTTTCCATCAGCATCCTCTTCTCTGGAAAGCACTGGCTTTCCTTTTCTGCTTTCTGTTCTCACATATATTGCTTGCTCTAAGAAATATAATTTGTCAGGTCTGTATTGCAAGGCCAACAAGACAGAGACCTTGTTCTCCTGCTTTTTTAGGTCAGAAGGCAAAGAGAGCAAAAACATCTATAGTATTACATAAACAACAGTAGTAAAGATGACATTGCATTAGCCTAATACAGGATATGAATATTCCTCGGTGTGTTGTACATTCAGTCTGTAAGTAGACTTTCATGTCTAAGAATTTGCTTGCTTAGCAAGAGAGGATCTTTTGTTGAATAGCAGCCAAAATTAATAGATAAACATTCAAATAAAACCACTGTTTTTAATATACTTTAAGACAACATGTGTACTATAAAATGTATTCACAGTACATGAATAATTTAGCCACATTTAAAAGGAGTACAGTGATCAACCCACACAGGAGTATACTCAACACATAGTTTCCCACGGTTTAAGTATATCCTGAACTCAACAGACACATGAATTCTTTTCTTCTGAGCAGAAAAAAAGGGCATGTTTAAGGAAAGCTGAGTGAAAACTCAGATATCAAGCTTTGTTTTGCTTTGTTGTGTGCAAAACATGCTTAAAATACACCTTATGCAACACATTTTTATTGGCAGGGTGTACTTTAAATAATTCTACAGGTACTCAATTTGTCATTAATTCACATTCTTGGTAAAACCTTCAGTTTCTCATCAACATTGTTCGTTCCGTAAATCATTGTGATAACATGTAAACTGAATTCAGGTTCACTTTATCTTTGAAGTTCGATCTCTTTTCCTAGATCTGACTTTGGTGGTAAGCATGAGGTTTCTAGTACTGACACAGCAGTTTGAGGTTAGAATCCACATTTTTACTATTTCTGAAAACTGCAGAGATAGTAATTAATTGAGAAGCATAGTACATTTGCATAAAGTATTATTCTATGCTGCTTTAATATAAAACTAGTTCTTTAATTCCTTTCTCAATTTGACAGTTTAACGTTCTATTTACAAAAGACTTTTCTTTAATGTTGTATGCATCTGTCCCTAGCCTAAAAAAATAAATTAATATATGAGCAGTGTCAGATTTCTGTATTGTCTAGAGATTTTTTTTTAAGTGGACTTAGTTTTGGATGAACTTTTCTCATTGTATATGTCCTAATACTGCCAAACTTTTGTGATGAAATTTTTTTCAGATTATTTGGGTTGGAAGGACCCCCTGATCACTACAAATTAGTATTGTGATACACAGTATATCTAGAGAATTTCTAAGATTTTAAGTAGGGAAGAACAGTGAGATTTTGATAGAAAGGTGCTTTCACAAAAAAAAAAAAAAAAAAAAAAAAATAGTAAATATAAGTGACAGAAGAGATGCTGTAGATAAAACTATTACTTATAACCAATACTTACAATACGAACAAGCCAAGCCAACGTAGAAGTCGATGTGGAGTAGTGGGTGTTGTAATGATAAGGTGGAGTCTGATCATCTTCCCATGTTTCATACCGTTCTGCATAGAAGACTGCTCTCTTTGGGTTCAAAGCACCAATAGGCTGCAACGTGATAAGAGGTGAAACACATCAGCTGAAGGGCAGCACGTCTGATATGTCATAGATTAATTCTGCATACACAGGAGACTCTGCAACCAAACTCATTCTGTGCTGCACTAACCCCTCTGGATTGCTGTAATCTTAGAACTTATTTTCAAAGGCTTTGCCTACTAGAAATCTTATGAGTTTCCTTATTTTAATTGACAAATATAAGTGATTCACATCTGCAAACTTTCAAGACCCTCTTGAAGTACACATTGTTTCCCAATTAGTTCAGTAACATTGTTCTGGAAATAGACTTCTAAAACTGCAGTTAAAATGCATTGAGGCCAAACTAATATTTCTGTTGCTGTCATTCACCATAATCACACAGCTAATGAAAACTGACTTTTGCTCACACAGGATACTTTGTAATGCACAGTTCATGATGAAAAGATTTCACGTGGAACTGCTGATGGTGTCTGGTGATCCTAAGCAGAAACACTTAAAATCCATGCATAGTCCTCAGGACTGGATATACTTTCTGACTGAAGAAAAGCACATTTTACTGAGCAAAGCAAAGCTTTGTACTTGAAAATAACAGAATTTGGCAATTATTCACAAATTCAAAGTCCATTCTGAGCAAACAAGAAACAATCTATAAAAATTAGGTAAAAACCAAAAGATATATAAGGCAGGAGTAGTAACTGTTGGCTTTGATGTGGCTACTTAAGGCTTTTTATGAGTTTTTTAACCCACTTTATCTCAGAATTTTTTTCCAAAATATACTTGTTATTAAGTGTTACAAAAGTTATTTGGATAAAGAAAATACAGATTTCAGCTTTACTAGTAATATTATCCAAACACACAGAGTTTACTGCTTAGAGGAGAGTACACTTCCACATCAAATAATTGTATAAACTTATTGTAATTTTAAGGGATTAACTGATTTGTATTAATCAAAAGTTTAATTAGAACTGATATAATTAAAGGTATTACAATGTGAAAAAAACCATACATGTAAGGACTTTGACCCTTTTCAAAATGCTACCATTATATTCCACCACACAATTTTTCTACTAAATTAGAATCCAAAGTAATTTAGAATGGAAACACCATTACAAGGTCAAATCAGTGTGTTTCACTACACTACTTATGTAAGTAAGAAATTTTAAAGCTACAAGTATTTTATTCCTTCCGCGCTGCTGTTTCTTGAGATGTCTGTTTAAAAGGCTGACACAGAACACGCTGTTTTCTGATTTAACGGTTTAGAGCTTGTTTTAAACAGCAGTGTTTGGTGAATATCACATTTTAAAACATTATGATTTCAGTATTTTTCACTTTTAACAGTCTGAATGCTTAATACCTTGCTGAGTCATGGAGATGTTAATATGTTTGTCCTATGTTTAAAATGTATGAGTAATCCCAAAGGATTGATGATATCTGGTGCAGATTGCACTCAAGACCTCACAAAGCATTGTTGAAAAAGAAGTATGAGCGATTCCCTAGCATCTTCCAGGCTTTCTTCCCAACTACTGGGAATAGAAAAAAATAAATATTTGCATTTTTGTTGCACTTCGTTTCTTTACACATCCTGACACTGTCAGGAAACACAATGACGCTATTATAGCCTTTAAGTTGCCAATATATAAAAATGGTTGTTTAACAACTTCCTTGAAAGAGTGACTTATTAAAAGACATTCTTTCCCTATTAGACTGACAAACTGTGCAGATATATGTGCACTTTGCTAAATTATATCACAGCTCTGGTTTGCTTCGGGGACTGGATGGAACCTGCTGATACCACTCTCATTAAGGTACATCCACTTCTTTGGCAGAACAAATTCCAGTCCCAACTGCACATTTCAAGAGCTAAAGCAGTAATTCACACCCTAGTCTCTTAAAAGGAAATGTTCACCCCCTCTGAGAAGGAAACACAAAATAGCAGACAAATCAACAAGATCGTATTTTGAAATGGAGAAACACCCTGAGAATATCCGTTCCCTCCTCCCTGAAGGTGCATCTTACCCTGTGCTGCAGTGAATTCTGAGGTTCTGGAATACAGAGACATCATCTGTCACACTATTATTGTGCATATATGTTTGAAAGTGCAGTAGAGAACAAATATGATAATTAATGCAAGATTGAAAATATGGAAAACTCCTGGCCTTTCAAAATATATTTAATGCTGATTAGAAACCTTTCATCAAACAAACTATGTGTTTTTATTATTCACTGTAAATTGACTACAGTAACAAGACCTGTGAGGCATAATTGATGCTCAAAAAATAATTATAAAGTATTTTATTTTATAGATTAGCAACATTTTAATGTTGATTTAATCCATGCCTTTAAATAACTTTTAAAAAATATATTAAGTGAAAAGGTACTTTCAAGGATTTGACAATAATTTTCAAAATCACATAAAATACTAATGCAAACACAGCATCTTGTTTTCTATGTTCTTCCATGAGATGTGCTATTTCAATTTAAAAGAGATAAGAATGTAAGATGGCATATTTCCATTTTCATGTAAAAATGCCTGCACAAGTAGGTAAAATTATCTACCTTCAGAAGATGCATGTTCAATTGTATTAAATGATAAACCTGAAAAGCTGTATTCTTCATCCTTATAATTTTCAGAGTTAGAATCTATTTTTCTTTCAACTACTTTAGGATGTACTTGAAGAAAAATTCTGAAATGCACAAAACATCTGCTGAATAAAATTGAGTCTTTAAGTGATAACAATTGGAGTAATTTCTGTTCTTGCATGGTACTGAAATTTTACTGAGAAAATCCATGGGAAGAATCTTTTCTGGGGATTATCCTCCCTTGCCTCAGAGGGAAGAAGGAAAAGAAGTGAGGTGAAGTTTGTCTTCAACTACTAAGTCTCACCGCAACTTCTCAGGACAGATCCTGTATCTGGCTGATAGCCTGGGATTCAGGAAACATAGATGAATGTCTCTCATTCCACAAGGATTTGCAGTGCTCATTAGAAGATTCCTTAGGTATGACTGTAGCTTCTGATACAAAGGTGTGCTAGAAGGTCCTGAGTGAGTTCAGTGGGGGCCAGCATGAAACCATGGTCCCATTTATCAAAGACGGCAACTGGAACCCCAAAAGTAGCACAACTGCCTTAATGTGGCCCTGCATGGGGATAGGAGCTGGGAGCTGCCCATGTTCACATGACTCTGCAGCTTCTAGTTCAGCATTACGTGAGTTATCTCTGGCCTGTGGCAAATGGAGGGAACATCTTATCTCCCTGTTCTCTGCAGTTGTGGAGACCCTGATGTGAACCACCTCTCTGGACATGAACAGAAAGGACATAGATGATCCCTGAAGAAGGAAACCACACACAATGAAAATGCTAATGGAAGTGCTCAAACCTCTAAAATGGCAGGGAGTAAATTCAGCAAGGTCTGCCCCTTGTTTCCTTAGTGTTATCTTCATGTCCATGTGGCAAAATGCTTTTACCCAAAGTAATGGTAACAGTTCATCCCCCAGTGAAAACATGGATTTTCTGTAAGGACTTTAAATCTCAGTTGTACAAACCAGCAACCAACCCAGTTTTACTCTGGTGAGACATTTGTCCTGCTAGATGACAAGTTCTGCAGTAATGGTAGTCTCTCACATTTCTTGTGAAATGTATAGAGTATATGGAGTTTTGGTTATTTTTCCATTGTTTTACCATGCCTTTCTTAGCCCAGAAAGTCAACTACATTGGTTTTAATCTAATATCATAGCTATAAAAGGAAGAGAAATTTTATTTATGGATCAATCCCTCTATCTTCACATAATGAAAGAAAATAAGTTTTTTTCCATTTCACTGAGATTCTGCTGCTGCATGCATTGATTAAAGTGACTTGCACAAACAATACAAAAGCAAAGCTCAATCTACGTAGTGTGTCTCAGTCCATATCTTAACCATAAGACAAATACAGAAATTGAATTTGAGTCAAATAAATTGTTCTGAACATTAAATAACAGTTCTTTGCATAATGTTTCATGAAATGCTTTTACCAAACACACCATTTGTCTTTTTATTACAAGAAGCTCTCTGAAAGAATTGATATCAAATAGTTTTAACTTTCCATAAAATGGATTTTTAGATATTCTTTACTCCAAACAGACAACTCACTGTAGTCTATTCAGCCACTTTGCTTCTGATGTAGTAAAAGCTGCTGTTTGAGTTTATTTTACATTTCTTTCTTCCATTTAAAAATAAATATTTACTTTAGCATTAAAAACACACTAGTGCTAATGTCATTCTTTTTTTACCTGGTTAATCTCTTTAGACATCTGGCCTTTGGACAAGTGTATTGCCAATACATCTAGTGTTTATATCCACTGGACATGTTATGTTAGCTCATGTAATATTTACTGCTTTGCCAGCCTCCTTCATAGAACTACATTCTCTCATGAAAACAGAACCGAATGTAGCATCCTGTTTATCTAACCACTGAAATACTCTGCTTGTCTTGACTCTAATTCATGCAGCAGCTACCTTATATGTTTAGCTTGGTGTTTTTGTTTGTTTGCTTTGGGGTTGATTTGTTTGGTTTTTTTTATGTAATGCATTGCACAAAATTTTAGCTGAGTATAGAAGAATTATTGAACATGGCTTTATTTGGCTCTGGCTGAAAATTGCCAGGGTTTTTCCTGACTGCTTCCTTTTTTATTAAAAAACATCCACTGACCAACAACATATAAGTAGGAAATTTTAAGATGGCACTTTAAACTTAAATTGTAATTTCAGGCAAATTTGTAAATGGCTTTTCTTCAGTGTATTGATATTAAGAATAGAAATAAATAATATCAAATATAAGAGTTCTTGAAGATTCAAAATACTGGGATTTCACTCATTAAATGAACTTTTTATTTGAGAAAAGCAAATGTGCAATTGTGTGGCTTAAAATAAACTATAATTCAACTAGTGTTTCTTTGGATGGAAGAGTTGCATGTGGCAAAGAGAGAAGCTTAAGTTACAGAAATGGATTTCATTTTTCCAGCAAGGGGCTCTCAATAAACCCATAAACTCCATTCCACGGCATACACATTTTTAGAAGTATTAAGTATGGTTGCCTTGAAATATTCACACTTGGATGTGTTCATTTGCATTATTACATTTAGAAGCCTTGGGGCTTTATCACTTCCTTTTCTTGAAATGGCATAGTAATAAGGAAAAGTAGTTATGCTTATCACCACCCATCAGTCAAACATCTTCTATATTAACAAAACATAATTTTTTCCAGTCAGTGAATGGGTGTGTGATGTTTCATACACATGCCAATATTAGTATTACTTTGCATGGTGAAGAAATCATTTTATTTAACAGGATGTATGACTGGAAGTAAATGAGGAGAAATTCCCGTTTACACTTTAATGAGCAGGGACAATGTAGCACGTCAAAACCATGCATTCACTATAATTTAGAGGAAAAGTAATACAATTTTATATAAACAAACCATACCACATTTTAATTGTGTTGAACCCCACAAAAAATCAGTGTACAGTAAAGGCTGTACACATTTCCTGAACTAATGTTTGATATCCTAGGTATTCTTCCAAAGGAAATCTCAGCAAAGATGAAAATAAGCAGATCACCTGGTGGTTTGATAGTGAAAAGATAATCTATGTATCTATGACAGCCTCTTTCATTAGCTACTGATCCTGTCAAACAATAAATATAACCTTTAACCTTGTGTTTTTAATGAATAAAACTTGAACCTACACTGTCTAATCAAATGAGAGGTCCAATATATCCCACTGCTAAGGCATCTTCCATGCCCATGGACCCCGGTTTTAAATCTAAAACTATATATATGTAAAAGGAGGAAAAAAAAAGACTTGATAAGGGAATTTTCAAACACTTCAAAGAAAAAGGGCAGAGGAATTTTTAGACTAATATATAAATGTAACTGTTCTGAGAGAACAAGCAACATCTGGATGTAAAAATACCAAAATAAGGACCACTACATAAAACCAGAATAAAATGGTATGGAAGGAAAGGACAAGTTACATGCTTGAGATGGTTTTGCAGAAACTTAAATATTTAAATTTGAGCTATATGCAAAAGGCATATGTTTTACTCTGTTATTGACACCATAAGCAAGCCAAACACGTCTAATTTCATCTCCAAAAAACATAAATATAAATTGTATTTGACTTTATGGTCACTTATGAATTGTGATATCCCAAAGGTGGTGTCTCATATTTTATACAGAAAACCTAGAAATCAAAGATTAAAAATTTCCATAGCAGTGTTGTCAACTATCAGAACTGACACTGGAGCTTTGTATGAATTTGAATGGTAATACAGAAAACAATTATTTTTTAGAAGTCAGATTTAGCACCTACATTTGACTACAAAAACTATTTTAAACCAAGAAAATAAAGCATGATCAGTGATTTCACTTTTTATTTCATTCCTTTTGTGGGTTTTTACCACATATGCAATAGTGTTAGAATTCTACATAATTTCAGAAGATTGTTTGAGGAGTAGTAACTACTAAAAATCAAGGACAAGGGCCTTGTGAAACTAAAAAGGGCAAATTTGCAGGCTGACAGGAGGTCAGGAACTGACAAGGGAGATTTTATTCATCAACAGTTTAGCTAGAGGTTCTGATTTGCCATCAAATCTGCAGGAACATTTCTCCATTGCAGGGTAAAATCTGACAGAAGGAAGTGGCTCCTCATGGAAAGGATACTGTGTGTGCCTGCCCTGAGGTCTGGCTGAGGCTTGATAGCACACCCTGGTTCAATAATCTGAACAGTAAATCACTAACTCTTGCTTTTAAGCACCAGGCTACTCAGAATTCACCTCCCTAACAAGGAAAGAAAGGGCTTGCTTAAAGTTATGGAACAATATTAAAAACTATACCAGAATTGCCAGGGAAATACTTCAGATATGTTCTGATTTTGAAGATTTTTACTGATAATGCAAAAATTGAAACAGGACACAAGTAATGCATAACAGTCCAAATGCACAAAGTAAGGCATTTCATACTAACTGGCCACAGCATTTTAAAATAAATCATTGACCTATTTTTCCTTTTAAAACCATGGTGAAATGAAATCTATCAGATGTTATTATAAGGAACACTCGAAAAAATTTACAATTACACTCCTTTTATCCTGAGGGATTCCACAATACTTTAGAGATTTCACGTGGGTTTTCTCACACATCTGTGGAATAAATGCAGCCCAAATATTACCAGAAAGGAAAAACCATTTTCCTTAAATAGTTACACATAGACTTGTTTTCAGTGGTCAAAAACATAGCTTTTTCAGTGGAAACTACAAATATCTTTTGGTAAGAGAATGCAGTTACCAAATTGGCAAGAAAAGGTGTGCATTGTATGGTTCTTGATGAAGGATAAATAGCCATGGACTTGATTTTACATTTCCTTTCAAGGATAGCACTAATGAAAGAGCAGTGATACTTAATAAGCTATACAAGCACTGACTCCATAATGAGTCTTTACTAACTCACAAGGAAAACCTATTTATTCAGCTATCACACTAATTCCTGTAGCAATTACATACTTTAGTAGACTGCCATAAAAATTTGGATTCAACCAAAACTAAGTACTTAGTGAAGGACTCATGAGACGCTGTCTAATCTCCTTGTGCTTCACCAAATACAGTGGTGATTTACTATTAATACTTGCAAGTGAGTTTGAGAGATTTTGAAAAGTGTAAGCACCTTAATGAAAGGTTTATCACTCTGAACAACTCTAAACCAGCAATATTTTTATGTGTTGTATAAAAGTAAAATGATCACAGGTCTTTATTTAAATCACGTCTGTGGATTTTTTATTGTTCTTGGCACAGACTACAATAGTGTTACAGAATGGAAAAACACATTTGTGAAACATACCTAATATTGTGAAAGGTCAAAAACTTTACATAATCTAAAGGAAGTATCAACTAATTTGTTTCTATTTGAGGCATACTGTGCATGTAGTGTGAATTTGAGGTTTCTTATTTATTTATTTGTCTAACAAAAAAGGGACATGAAACTTAGGTGTCTCTATTTGCTATTATGCATTCAAGTCCTATTCAGATTCTTTCAGAATTCTCAGAAAAGCACTCTTCCAGGCATGGTTACAATACATATGGAGGTACTGCAAGCACACTCTTTCCAGCAGGGATGAGACAGTGCCATACCCAGGACAGGATGTCTCCATTGCTTCCAAGGGTGAGTGCTTGCAGGGAGAAGAGGAAAGAAACCCAGACTGAGGCAGAAGCCCCAGACACATTAATGACTGACCAGCAGCAGAAGGGAAAGCAGGGGCTGCACGACAAGACTACAGAACAGGCCTTGAGTGTCATTTTCTGTCTCCAGCCTCACTCCTTAAATCAGTGAGTCACACCTTCCTGTGGTTTTGAGCCTCACCCAATTTGTAAAAGCAACTTCACCCTCCTGGCTGAGGAGCTGTGGCAAGGATGCAAGGAAGCTGTCACATCCAGAAAACAGAAACCTCACACTGGGGATGTTGAAGAACTAGCAACCTTCACTGGTAAGATAGTGCATACACTTTCTTAGTTGATAGGAGCCAGGAATGATACCCCCTACAACACAGTTTCAAGCCCTGTTTTTTGTCTTTATTTTAGCTGGCCAAAAGTAGAACTCCTCCATATGTTTCTGCTATGCTTGGCCAGGACAGACCTTCTCTCTGGTCTGTTGACGCAACCAGAACACCAAAGCTGGGTAGATGACAATGTGGTCCTATTAAAGAAATGAATACTAGGAACTTTATCATTATAAAGCATTAAAATCTGGTTGGAGGGAAAAAAGCCCAACAAATAACAACAGGGACCAGATACTCCAGAATCTAAAATACAAAATACTTGTTTACGAAATAATTATTAAACCAAAAGGAAGTGCTGCTATTATATTACTATTCTAGTCACAGCATAATAAAGTGAAATATTAGTCCAAGCATTTTATTTCCAATGGATCAGCTTTTATAAATGAGGGAGATAATTAGTTACACCAAGTGGTCTGACACACTCATATTCCATAAATCAGAAGGTATGGAGGAGTTGCAGATTTGGAATCAGTTAAGTCAGGAACACAGAACTATTTTGGACCTTTTTAAAATAAAGACCTTACTTAACTAGACTATAAATATAAAACAAAATCTCTTCCTAAAAGGGCTGGCTGACTGTTCTTTAAAAATTGAAGCATACCTTTGAAAGATCTCTGAAGTTGCCTGGAAGGGTCAGGTCTAGCTCTTCTGATTCATAGTTTGTTAAAACCCAAGGAAATACAGGATATTGGTTCAGATCATTGTACGTTCGTCCTATTAAAAAGAAAGTTTTAACAATTAGGAAATAGTGTCCCCTTTTTCAGCTGGAAAACAATGTAGCAGTTACATTTGTTGCATCACATGTCCCCAGTTCTCACCACTTAACAGAATCAAGTATAAATCTCCCAGACAAAAGCAGCCATTTAGATGCTGAATCAGAAGTCAACACAGAAGTCAACATAATACAAATAGCACAGTATCTGTCAAGATCAACTAAAACTCACCATATGCCAACAAACACTTTCTTTTTATATTTCCATTAAGGTACTTTTATAAAGCATGAATGTAGAAATTTAAAAGGACTATTAATTTTCCTGGCAACTTTATACAGTATCGTAGCTGGCAAAGATTAAATGAGACTCCAAACAGCAAGGGGCTAAATTTGAGGTTGGAAATCTAGGTCTGTCTTAGATAGTCCATATTAATCCTTATTTCCTGTGGCTCTTCTTCACTGAAGAAGTGATGAGATTCCACTGCAACTCTGGTATCAAAGTGATGGAAGCTATCTTTGCTTTAACACTATTTTCTAATCACTTTGAAAATAAAAAAACATTTCTCCCCCCTGAAAGACAGAGCTGACTGCCCCAGGCCACTCTCTTCAATCATGAAAGAAACATTGCAATCATCCCAGCAGCTCAAATGTGCAAAAGCCATCTTTAGTTATCATTTCAAAAGAACAACCTGCAACTGCAATGAATTGAAAAATATGAATTCATCACCAAAGAAAGTGTGTTTGGGGAAGGCTGCTATTTCTGTGTTCTCTGGTATTTAGTAGAATGTAACATTTCATGATAAGACAAATGAAATTTCTTAGTACAGAATCATCCACCCTATTGAAATAGTGAGAACCACACAATATGCAACATGAGTCTTAAAAAACAAAATCAGGTCATAAATACATGTGTGTGTGTGTGTTTATATAATATAATTAGCAGACTGAAATAATCCAGGTTAACAATTCCCAGTCCTGCGGCAGATTTACAGCCCTGTCTCACTAACTGCTTCCTTCCAGATTCTGGACAGATTCCTGGGGTACAAAACCCAGCACAGGAAAACACAGGCTTCCTTGTGCTGAGTAGCAGTTGCAGTTCTTCACAAAAGTAATTTCTGCTTTAATGAAATGTGAAACTTTCAATGCTCTGCAAACACCTTATTTTTTCAACAGAAGTTGATGAACCAAAAGCATGTTTTTATTTTGTACATAGTTTCACTAAATGCAGGAAAAGTGCATATTGTTAATAACTGTGTGCCCTCATTTTTACTCTTGGAACACATAGATGTTTGCGAGAATTAAAAAAAAAAAAAAAAAAAAAAAAAAAAAAGATGCAAATAAAACTCTATAAAAGCAATGCCAGCCCTATGTGCTACACACACAAATAAACATGGAAACAAAACCACTTCCTCTTTAATATCAACAATGAATGAATGAATCAATGAATGAATGCAAAATGACTCTTAGAACAAGAATGTATCAAGCAACTAAATCAAGAAAGATACCAGAATTTATTGATGTAAAGGAGGAAAAGGAAAGGTATCCCCTGCTAGAATATTAGTTATTTTAGATTTTTGGGAGGGGGCTCTATATGTCTTGAAGAAAGACAACTCTGCATCATTTTCCACATCCATCAAGTCAGAATACTGTTTTCCTCTTTGGTAAAGGCTTTATTTACATACAACTTGTAAAGTTTCTTGAAATTATCAAATTTAGGGCTCTATAAAATAAGGCCTCTATAAAACTATAGCTTCATACAATAAATGTTTTCTCACCATCAGAATCTTTAATTAATAGAGGAGTGTGGAAAAGCTTCCACAATAGAAAGCCATTTGTGTTTATGTAGACAGCAGACTAAAAGAAATTTGAGATTCAAGAAGAGAATGATGAGATGACTCTATCTCAACTACATCTATTGATGTAGTCTACTGCAAAGCATAAGCAAAAATGAAGATTCTTCAGAATCAAAACTTGTATGGAAATGAGTTCATAGTATTAAAGATCTCCAACCATTTTATAGAAACATTTGGTAAGGTGAGAACATCCTCTAGCAAAATTTTGAAAGGAAATGTAGGGTTATCCAAAATTACTTTTAAGTTCAAAATTGAGATTTTTTTCATATTACAACTTTATTTAATTTTGATACCTATTTCAATTATTTCATATCAATTCAATATCAATATTCAGTCAAAAAGATTTTGACTTTTTGTTTCCATTTCATATGGGAAAGACATAAATATATTGAATAGGGCAAGAAAAACACAGCAATCCTGAGCCTAGTCGCTCTATGAGCTCTCCTTTGTTGAGTGGTTACTTATAGTATAGACACATGAAGAAATTATCCTGTGACATTAGCCCCATGTCAGAACACTGCAGTAATTCCTGTGTGCATTTTTTCTCCCCACAATGAGAAATAATTTGAAGCAGCTTATCTCTCAGCTTAGGTAGGATAAATTGCAAACAATGGAGCCTTCATGATTATGTCTTTGATAAATATAGGCATAGTCTTGTGAAAAAAATAAAATATTTTCTTCTCTCCTACTTCAGTATTTATAAAACGTTTTATTTATGAAGATATTTACTGAGAATAACAATTTGTTTAATAAAAAAAGTTAGTGATTTATCAATTCAACAATTTTCTTCCTAATATTAACAAATAAAACTGACTTGAGAAGACGAACCATCACTTAAATGATGAAAGAAGACCAAATCTACATGATGAGGTAGGACCACACATCTATACTTATCTGAGTGGAGGACAGTGAGCTAGGTCTATAATGGGATTACAAGTCCATAATTCTAAACATGCATAAATATTAGTGGTTTCACTTTATTAGGAATGCTTTCTTGATCAGTTCTGGCTTCACAATTGATTCTTTTCAAAGTCAGCAGATGAATATCCTTAGCCATCTCATCAGTTGTCTGGTGCCTCTAGCAAGAATTATTTGGTTCTTTCTTTAGCTAAATAAATATAAAACATAAACCTATACCACCATTGGTACTCCCTACACTGTTTCAGAAGCTCCAGATTTCCCCTCAAGTAGGCTTACTGAGATTAATATTAAAGGCTGAATATTAAATATTGCAAGCCTGTGACACTAATCTACTTGAACAATAAAAATGAGGCATAGTAAATGAGATCTCAGAAATACTGGATATGTTTCTTCATTAAAGAAAAAAAAAACTTTTTAATTAAACCATCCAATTTAATGTTTTTATATGGTACTTTAGTTTTGAAGGTAAAGTGAGCTAGAGACAGCTGACAAAGAAATTATAACTGCAATTCCTTGGTGAAAATGTTAATGACAGCAAAATATTGTTTAATTAGATGATTGCAGCATCTGGATTAACACTCTTTAAGAGCGATGTTCCTGTGCTTGTCTGCTTCTTCACACTTTACAGACATTTTGTCATCTCTAGGTCATTAGGAAAGAATTTTTAATGATTTTTCTAGAAGCAAGTAGTTCAAGTTACATCTAATTAGATGACAATAATAAGCCCAACACATGCAGTAGCTAAATATATACATAATTAACCAGTGAGGGCTTGTACATCACAGAGTAAAAAAGTGGAAAATGCTAAACAGGCGAAAAAAAAGGGGGGAGGGGGAAGAAGTTCATCTGAATTTATTACCTAACTCAAGATGTCATTTTTTTCCACAAACCTTTAAAAATAATTCCTTTCTACTACAAGAAATTACTCACTAAAATTATGGATGTAATTATTCTCCATTTCTATTAAAAGCCATGGCATGTTGGATTTAAAGGACTTAAAATTCAAATAAATACAAATGCAAGCACACATTTAATATACTGCAATTTGAAAAGAAAAAAAAAAACAAAACAGCAGATATCAGTTAAATACTGAGAAATAGATTTGAAAACTAGACTTCTAACTAAAACAGTGAGTACTGCAGCCATATTACAAAATGACTTCTTGTCCTCTTGATCCCTTTTGCTATGGTGGGATTACTTTTAAGTACTATTTTCATTAAGTACTCTTTTCAATAACCTTGTAACTGAGAATAGTAAAAATTACTTGTTTCTTATATCACCCAGAGGGTTCAGTTGACATATATGCTGGTCCCATGCAGAAAGGACAATTACTATAATCATAGCTGCTTCCAAGCCTTCAAAGCAAAGGATCCCTGCCAAAGAAATAGGTAGGAGGAGGGGCAATGTGGCCAGGAAGGCTTATGTCTACACAAGTAGGACAAAAACCAGGGACATGGAGAGTATAACACTGAGACTGATTGATAAGTAGCAGAGTGCAGTATTTACTTTTGGGAGGAAAGCCCTGAGCTGTAAACATGATGAAATATGCTTGAGCCAGAAAAGAGGGCAAGAAAGAGGTGAAGAGCCTGGAAACAGAACAAGATGGTGAGAAAAGAGAAACTAGAGGGCCAAAGAAACAGGTTGAAACAAGATTTTATAGAGTTTTGAAGATGGGGACCGATTTTGAACTGAAATTGCAGTGAGGCCAACGCAAGTGACGGCAACCATGGACACTTGGATAGGAAATTATCTGGAAAGAGTTCTTTGAGAGCTGAAGTAGTCAGTTATTAAGTCATGAGTACAGATCACAGCAAAACCAGTTAAACTAAAAATGAAGTCTGGCAAAGTTTCAGAGGCTATGTAAAGATTTAAAAAAAAAAAAAAATCCATAGAAAGATGCACTTTTTCCAAAGGGATACTTGGGTATTTCAAACATTAAGAACATATAGGATAGCCAGGGGCCATGCTTGTCTATACAGACATGCTGGCAAAATAGGAAGAGATTTAAGAACATAATCATGTATTTATTTCAGTGGTTCTGTTCTACAGAGATCAACCAGTCTATGCAATAACAGTATTAACAAGCAAAGGACTTATTGTGGGAAAGGACCCAGCTGCATAATGTCACAAATGAAAAAAATGAGCTGGTGTCAGAACGCTCACTTCTGAATGTCTCTCTTCCAAGGCTACTACTTCTTGAGTAATTTCAGAAAAGGATCACAAGAAAACATGAGTGCTTTCTTACTGTTTCATAAGCACTAAATAAGCACTATTGTACGAAAAAGAGGAAGCTACCAAGAACTGGGAAAACATGTACCAAACCATTTGTTAGTGAACCTCTATTTGGATGAGAAGAAAAAAAACAGTGAAGCAACCTCACTTATCACCTACTTACCAGCAGATAATCCACATTTCTTAAGTGTCAAACCTCCATGTTTCTGACTAAGCTACAGGTCAGATATGCTGAATAAGCCAGTAGGAGCTAAGAGGCAACATGAATAAAAAAAAAAATTGATGCATATATTTCTCAATAGCTAAAACCAGTAATATTGATAGAGAAAACGATGCTGCTTAAATAAACAGTTATATTCTGAAACTAGGTCATCGCTGCCTACATGAACAATTGCTGGCAAAGAAGTTGCAACTTTTAAGAAAATATTTCTTATGGAATCTCATTACAAAAGAGTATAATTAAAAATGTATTTGGAAATTGAATTTCCAAGAAGAAAAGAAAGAAAATACATGTCTTGTCTTTATTGGGGAAAGGAGGTCACAAGCAAGTACTCTATCTTTGTGTACAAAATTAAAATTCCTGTATTTTCTTCTGACTGCTGAGGGTCCTGTGCTCAGTGCATATAAGAATTTGTGCCTGTTTAATACAGAAGTATCTGAACAGTTATCAAAACAGTGTATATAACTGTAACCAAAAACTAGGGCAATGAGTACTAGAGGTACTTTGCTTCCAGTACTGTATTTATGGTAGAGTTATTAAGTTTATTGGGGCTTCATGAGAAAATATCTATTTGTTGTAAAGGAAACGTTTTTGAGGAATCCCTTTCAACAGGAGACTTACAGAAAACTCAAGCATGGCTGTAAAAGCAGCAGTGTCATTTAGTTTGCCTCATTAGTTCCTGACCCTGCAGGTTCCCAGATCTCAGGCCCTGGTGGTACAGTGCCATGCAATATTGCAGCCAGCATGAGCTTGGGTATGTGAGAACTTTTAGGCTTTCTAACATATATTTTGAAGCTTTCTCTCCTGCACCTGGAGTTGGAGCTCAGGTGCACTCCATTGTGGGTGGGTTTTTGGTTTGATGAGATTCTTTGCAATATCCCGAAGTTCTCAGTGAGCTTTAGGAAGTCAGTTTCCTAGTTGAAGTGCAGACTTCGTAAGAACTACAAAACCAGATTGATCTTCCAAAAAATAACTTGGGATTTTTGATTCTGTCAAAAAGTTGGGAAATTGGAAACTTTGAGGTTTGTTCCAAACTGTAATAAAAAGTTTACTGTCATGTTTAGAATTGCCGATTGGGTTTCAGTCAGTTTTCATTCTCTTACGTTGTTTTGAGAAAAGGTTTTGTGTGTGTCATCGGCAGGGAGTTCAGCTATGGAGAATAAAATTGATTCTAATTTTTAAAAAAATTCATGAACTGCCGAAAGATTTTATAATATGGTAGGTAATGATGTGAAATGAGCAAGTGAACTCATACAATTTACTGTGAGATTACATGAAAAAATGAGATTTACCAGTAAGAGACTGATACCAACAAATTTGGTAGAAATTAAATGCTTTGAGTTAAAGATAGACACTTCTAAAGTAGTGACCAAGCTGCTTTTCCAAATACAATACAAACTCATGGAGACACACCAAAAATAACAAATAGTCAATAATCCTTCAAACTTTGGCCATAGCAGTGGTACCTGGAATGCTAATGTCAGGCCACCCTGTTGTAAGGCAGAGGAATGCTACTGCCTGACCATAAAAGAAACTTGTCTCATGTAACCACCCCAAGTGTTTGGCTATAAAACATGCCCAGCAGTACTAATATCAAACAACAGGGCAAGAAACACTTCTGTTGAGACCTATGAGATACTCTGAAGGAACATTTTCAGGCTGAACCTTGTTAACCAGTGGATACTTTAGTGTAAGTATCACTGCAATTCCTAATTGACTTCAGACGTAATGGCGTCTCATAGGTTTGGATGCTTTGGTGAAGTACCTCTAAGTAAATGACCTTGGAGTTTTAAACTGACTAAAAGTGAAAAGTAATTTATAAAAAAAATGGCTCAGCTCTTGCCTACTCTCATTTAAACTGTTTAGACTCACTGCTTATGGAAGAAAGGAATACATAAAAAGGAAATTGCAAGCAAAGGACAGTTCTGCTGCTAATATATTGCACAAGGACTGAGGGGACCTAGGCTAACTTCCCAGCTCTCCAGTAAATCCTCCAAGCTCAGGTGAGGCAGTCAGGGAGCCTGCAAGGCTCTGCTTGTATTTCCTCATCCGCAGAAGGGCAGCGGATGTGTGAGAGGCATGGAGCAGCTGGAGACGGGCCAGTGGCCAGAAGCAGCCTAGCGGCATTCTCATGGCACTGCGCCAGAGGCAATAAACGCTCAGCAGGGCTCCTTCCTCCAGCAGAGAGCTGCGGCGCTGCGGCTGTAATGCTTGGGAACCAAGCTGGTGAGCCCGCACTGGACTTCACCAGATGGACTTTCCAACCCACATCTCCGGTAGTTTCAGGGACTCTGCTTTTTGCTCAACTGCACGAGGTAAAGATGGCCTCAGATTTCCAACTGTTCGGTAGTAGCACTTCTGTATCACACTGGAATAATTTGATGACACATTTATTAATATCCATAAAACTGCATATATGGAAGATAACTACCATATAAGCAGAGAGGCAAAAACCTAAAGGTTTTCAAAGCAAGTGAATTTGACAAAGCTCCTGAATTCTGCCACTATCCTACTGGAAAGAACACAGTGACTGTCCTTAGACTGGCCAGCGTAACAAGTCCTACTGTTGGCTTTCACACTGTACATGCATTTTCCATCTGTCTTGAAGATAACCTCAAGCACAAAAGGCAGGACCAAGTAAAAAGAAGAGGTGTAACACTGGAGTACAAAGTGATGCCTGGTGGAATTTCATTTGGGTTTCAAATTAAAGTTCACTGAAGTGAAATGTCTGAGGAAGGCTCTCTGCAGGCAGGTTCATAAGCAGCATGTGTGCTACAGGCAGGAATCATAACAGTACACAGCCTCCTGGAAATATTTGTATATAGTGTAAAAAACTGATGCTTTTTACATTTAAAATTGCCACAAAAGTTAACACATAGAAATGGGAAAGGTGAAAGTAATAATATATTTGTGAATGTTTAATTAATGACAATTGCCAGAAAAGCTCTTCCTTTGCCAATAATGAATGGATGTCTATGGCAGTTATTTCTCATTTTAAATACCTAATCTGATATTATAGTTCAACTCAAAGAACTAAATGAGAAAAGATGCTGTAATCTAATCATACCACAATCCAGGTGACATCTGTACTAGGCAGAATACTGTTGTTATTCTGCTGTCTAGTTGCTTTTGCTGAGAATGATGAAGTAGTGAAATTACATTTTACCATTATTATTTCCAGACACTCTCTGGCAATGGTTTGTTGACTCTAATAAAGCTTCAGACAAAGCTGTCAGCAGAGGAAATGGCAGAAGGGGAGCAAAGAACAGGCTCCACAGCAATACACGAATCCAAAATCTCAGTGATAGGTTGTGCATTTTCTGATAAAATTTAATGTGTGTGTGTTTCAGAAGCTATCACAAACGTGCAGCTGAATTCTAGAGGGATAAATGTATTCTATCTAGTCACGGTGCTTAAGACTTTGACAAACAAACATATTATGAAAGATTAAAGAGTCAGAAGCCTTACCTGCTATAGTATTGAGAAACATCAAGTATTCAAAGTTAGATATCTCCCGTCTCTGCCAGCGCTGAGTCATGTTGGAGGATTTATAAAGCTGTCGGGGTGTGGCCAGAGAGATTCTCCTAGGAAATACATTTAAAGAATGATTTTTTTAAGAGTCTCATTAAATGTTAAGATGTAGGGCAACATAATTAGTGTGATTAATTTCAGATTCCCTCAGAGGCTTTTTCATTTCATTTAATGAAGTCAAGAAGACACTATTATCCTTATTTGAAAAATGGCTAAAATTAAGAACTATATTTTATTTTACCACTACTACAGCATTGTAATAAATCAGAATAATATATTTTGTGTTTTATTTTATACTGAATCTGGTTAAAAGACTGGGACTAAAAGAACTGCAGACCTCCTGGTGCCTGGCTTGTCCAGCAGGAATAAGAGAGGAATATCATTTTCCTGTTTCAAAAGGATATATTAAGATAAGTTCATTAAGATGAGTGAGTGATAGATTAAACTGCCATATATTTCCACCACATGGGTTGAAGATATTTATTACACAATTTGTGCACCTCCTCCATGGTCAGCTACCCATGATTCTTTTCTATAACCCAGTAATTTTCAATATTTCTATTTATAGCCTGGTTTCAGAAAGAAACAAGTTTTCCTCAGCTATCTGCTCACAAGTTCATCTGCCTGTCCTCTCTATAATGATTTCTGAATTGCATTTCATTCACATTAGGAAGAGGAGCAGAAGCTTCTAAGATACTCAATTTCCATGCATTTTCTAACACTCACATGACTGGATAAGGGAGAGAGAATAAAACTACATGCCAAGGAAAAGAAAAGCAGAAAACTTCAGCTCTTCTACATTCAATTTGACAACATCACAGTAACCAAATACCATGCACCAAGTTTGAAATTCTCCATTGTATATACTGAACCTGCTGGTAAAATACAGGTGACTAGAGTCATTCTAGACTAATGTACTTAAGAAAACAATTTGCAATGAGCAGAAACAGGCTCATTGCTCACAACTCATTTATAGAGAAAATAGTTATTGTCTGAAAAAAAGGACAAGGAAAATCTTTGGAAGGAGAAAATATTCATCTGCTCAGATACAGTTTTTTACAGAAATTCAGATCTTGTGAATGTAGTAAAATAGAGAAAATGTTTGTACCTGTTAAAACCAACAAAAACAAAGAAGATTTCCAATGTGTAGCCTGAATTCAATGAATTTAAAGAACATTTCTAGTAGTATTCATATAGTTCACCAAGAGTAAACAGGGAGAGTCAGTGCTTCAGCTTTTAGTTGCACACTGAGCACACTAACTGTACTATTTCCAGATTCTGAATGCTCAGTATTCTCTTAAAGCAATGTACAAATTGTCAGATTCGGCAGTGTTTATAAAAATGTGAACCATCTACTTCTGAAGACACATGTACATACTTTTCTATACATGCATTAAATTCTATTTCCAGAGAAATTATGAGTACTGGTATGCCATTGGCACGTTCAATTATCACAATTACATGCCAATGGGTAGGTTGTCAACGTCTGCCATACTTCAGCTTACAAACTGGGCATACAAAAATGCCCATGTAAATTATTTACCCAAATAGCAGGACATAAGGTCTTGACATCTTGGCTAGCCTTACTTTACAGTAGATTCTAGGATGCCAAAGATAAATACACTTTACTAGTACACAGAAGGCAATACAAAATGTTTTAAAGTTGTTTCTATTACATTTCTTATGAAACAAGTTATCTAAAGAAATATCTGAATATAATCATACTTTTTATTGCATTTATAGATTAACAATTATTTTTTAAGTGAAACTCTCAAAGACGTATTGTTCCCAGTTAAGTTTTGACTAACACTACACACAAACTAATAAGCACAGAAAATAAAAATACTGAGGAGATCATTAAATTTACCAAGCATTTCTCTCACAGACTTTCTGTTCCACTCATGATTAAACAACATTTATGCATCCAAAGAGTGCAGTAGCTGCTTTTAGACTTTGTGATGTTCACAATCTCCTAGGGAGTTTCAAAAATCTATAAACTGTCATGTGCTGGACTTCACATTTGAATACCTGATTTGAGTGAACTCTACAGAAAATCAAAATTTACTGAAAAAGGTCCTTATTTACTCTATATCTAAGGTATTTGAATGATTCACAGTTATTTCAGCAGAGACTGGAAGAAATTATGCACAATAAATTGGTTCCAAGCCTGCTTGTTTCAGCTAATACAGGAAGACCCACTGTTTTCTGTTTTGCTAAATTCACCTGACTTTGATCAAACCATTTCTCTCTTCAATATGCCATCACCAATATGAAGATGCACAAATGAATGTGCTTCCTTTGCTTCTAGAGAACCGTGAAATATCTACTCAAAATGGAAACTGCAGGACTCTGATGTGCAATGGAATGATCCAATTTCTCAAGTTTTATATGTTTAAATATGTTTAGAAAACACTTCATGCAATTTTATTGAGGGAAGGGATGTTATACATCCCATATGTGGAGTATGACACACCCCCTTTCACAGTCACTTTTAATTTAGTTAGCTAGAATCCAATCTCATACAAAGGATCTTTAAGTATCTTGCACCTGCATGATATTTTGTGTTGCGTTGCTCCTGTTCAGAGGGAAAAAAAAATACTTAGGAAAGGGACTGAATTCTTATGAGCCTCAGCAAGACTGAATTTTGATCAAAGCTCTAAAAAGGGTTTTATACCTTGAGACATCAAATCTTAGTTTTTCTACCTCTCTCCCTTCCCAAAATCCAATCTTTGCAATCAGCCATACTGAGATCTGGAAATCTATCACCAAGCTACTGATGTGGCAGAGCTGAGCTGATGTTGACTATAGTTCAGGTAACAGTCAAAATACACTTGTTTCCAGCAAAAAGTTCATCACTTGAATTTCTTAGCTTTAATAACTGCAGCCATTGTTTCCTCTAATGCATTAGGAGCCCACAGAATTTTAGTGAAAGGTGCCAGCACATGTTTAGTGGTGAAGTAAGGTACTATATCTTTTATCAATTCTTTGATCTCTATATGTTTACAAAATCATGAGGCACTCACAGTTTGTTTCTAAGCTGTGATGTTATCCTCAGTAAAAAGGCATCAGTAAATTACACCTGAGGTGTTAGAACCCTCAAAAGTAGTCTGCTAACAGCATGATAAAAATGTGGATATTACTCTACCTATCTAGAATCATATGGAGCTGCAGAAGTAAATTAAAAGTCACAGCACTGTCTGCCCAGTTGTATCATTTGGCAAGGTTAAGGAAATTACAATCAATGCAACATGCTTCAGGAACAGTGAAAATGCATTTATCAAAGACAGACTAATTTGATTATCAAATCAGATTGAACTCTTCAACATGTGATTCATTTTAAGGATGTAATTACTTCTTTGTAACGTTAAGCACAGGCTTGAAAGCTTTGTTCTATCAAAGCATTAGACAGACTGTTGGGAAAGGTAGCAAAGTGACAAACTGGAGATTTGCTCAGAACAGTAGGTTTGTAACATCTTGGAAAGACACAGTGGTTCCAATACTTTGTGCCATTAGTGAACTTCCCTGCATCTTTGTTAACTGCAGGATTTCATTATGAAAACAGAAATGTTGTTGAAGTCCGTGTACTACATTAAAAGTAATTTACTTTTCAAAATGTTTCCATCACAAATGCAAGTCTTTATGATATTTAAATTTAGACGACATGTTTATCAGAGGAATATCAGAGGAAATATTACTTACATAAATAAAACCAAAGAAATTAATCAAAACAAATGGAAAGATCTGCTTTTTTCAAATATTTTAAAGTGCAGCCTATCTGAAAAACCGGTGATAAAAAAAGATTTTACTCAGTATAGCAGCTCCTTTGGATTACTCAGCATAATTTCTCCTCATGTTAGTTAAACAAATAAGCATAATTTTAAAAATTAGCATTCCAGAACCAACATGTTCATAGGAAGGGAAACTATATTCTAACATAAACAAAAGATTAGATCAAGTACAGAGGAGTTACAGAGTCAGATTTCCCTACATTTACTTCACTGCAATCCTACTGAAGAAAACATGGGTAGGCAGATGGGGGGGGAGAAAAAAAAAGAAAAAAAAAAACTTGATTACAGGGTTGTTATTGTGCATAAATCATACCATGATTACTGAAAAACCACCCAAAAAACAAAAAAAAAAAAAAAGGAAGAAAAACAACTTCACTACCATATGCCAGATATATTCTGAAGGATAGCAAGCCCATTTCTGATTTAAATTGAACTTTAATCAAAAGGTATGAAAATAACTGCATATTATATTAAAGATGAAACTTTTCTAAATAATTATATATCAACAAACTTTTCAGACAATTATTACTGAATAATGCACAAAGGATATGAATATCAAAAGTAAAAAATGTCACTGTGGATATGAAATTCTGATTGAGGAATTTGCATTTTGTTTGTGCTAGAACGTGTGGCCATTTCTGTTTCAGAAAAGAATACCATTACTTTCCACATAGAGACAGCAATTCCTTTAGCTACAGTATATGGAAGAGCAAAGCAAATATTAACAAGATGTGCCTTCCAAGTAAATGCCCCAAATTCTCCTTGATCTCAATGAAAACTTGAGAAATCTGGCAGTTTGCCTAAAGACTTCAGCACATTCAGGAGATCAAGCCTTAGGTATCATGAGACTCTCGAGCTCATGACAAGGAATGATGTTCAGCTGGGAATGAAATAGTTCTCCAGTTCTAAAAATGCTTTGACACTTCAAAGTACTTCCACATTTTGCACTGGGACAATGTGAAGTTTAAGTTTGTAGGAAGTAACTTCAAGAAAGAGAAAGATACACCCCAGACATTACACTGATGAGTAAATCATTGGCTTTTCACCAAACAAAGCCGAATGGAAATCTGGACCCGAAGCACCATATTTTGTGAACTTCCTGCTGTTTCCTCTCTCCCTTATATTTATTTATTCTTGTTTCATTTTGAAACTGAACCCAAAAAGTTTTTCACCAAATTTCTCCTGATACACCCTAACATCAAGAACAACAAAGAAAATTTAAAAAAAACTGAGGCAGGAAATTTCCCCCCTCCAACTCAGTGAAGTACACAGGAAGATCACCTTACCTATCACTGAAATAGTAATACATTTATAATATAAGATTTGAAAAATTTCCAGCCTTATTTCTGGTCATAGGCTGATTTGACATGGATGTTGATGAGATAATAAAAGCTATATGTTAAATCTCTGAGACCAAACCTTAGCTAGTCTTTCTACAACATATATCCTTCTTAATTTTGGAAAAATAAGAGTAATAATGAATTATATTAATGTATAGAAGAAATTTGGAAATTGCCACTATGCTGATAAGTAGTGAAGTAAAATACACATACATTCATATAGAAGAAAATAATTTACATTCAGCAAACACAAAACCTAGCCAAGTTCATAACAATCACAGCAAGGATGAATATTTGTCTATATTCATAAAACCGGACCAGAAACCAGTCTTTGAAGAGATAAGGTAAGTTTTTTTCACTGGAAGATACTTACTTTCTGTAATTGAAAAAAAAAAAAAAAATCGTCTAATTTAAAATGTTTTTACTTCTATTCCGTACTAATAGGCCATATAGCAAGTAAGGTTTATCAAAGCCACCTTAAGAAAATCTAGAGTTTCATGAGAGGAATAATGCTCTAGTGCTGACATTCCAAAAATATCAACTTTATAACATAATAAATGCAAAATATACTAACTATTTTAATTAAATTACCTGGCTTGTGGCAAACCATAACTGGTTCCTACTCCAACACGTGGTAAGCTGTACACAACTTTTTTCACTGTTGCTTGGTCAGGAAAATTAAACATAACAGAAGCTAAAAGAAGAAAAGAAAATATGGACTAGTAAAACATTTGTAGAAGTCTGTTTCTCCACCTGCATATATTTTTCAAATGCTCTGGTTTCTATTTGGACAGAGAAGTGAGTTCCACGTTTATCCTCCTGGGGATCCAGGCTACAACAGAAATTCCTGATGGACTTCATAACTGTGTATAATTAGCTGGCTTATGTTTTGCCATTAACTCTCTCATTTTGTGGAAGATCTGAGTTATTCTGAGGAATCACAGCTTCCTATTAACCTCTTATTGGGTTGGGAAGCTGTTTAGGAGTTGGCACAGCATTTGGTCTTCTAAACGGTGCATTAAAACACACATGACCAAGGAATTGTTTAATTCTCTCTGTAGTTGAAATCAAAACTTACATCAGAGTTCCTCAGGGCAAAAGACGACTGACACACCTCACCAAGCACTGGACTCTGATTCAGAGTAGCACATACAGAAAACTGAGTGGATTTATTTATTGATCTGATACTTTTTTTACTTTAACTCAGCTTATAATTAGAAAAGGAAATAAATATTCTTTTATATATTTCACTAAAATATTTACAGAAACTGAGGAGTGGGACAATAGAAAAAGCAAATTTCCTATCAAACATCTGAAGAATTTACCCATTGCAATGATGTGGTTTTGCAACTAAGTGTGCACAGAAAGCAGTGAGATTGATTTATGGGATTGATTTTAATACAATTTGCACTGAATACATATAAGAATAAGTATTATTGAACAGACCTAAGCACTTTATCAAAAGAAGTACAGAGTTTAAATTCTAAGATAATAAATAACACAAAATGACTACTGGCACAATTTTTTTGCAACAAATACAACAATGACCTACTTCTGTTTGCCATGAATACTTCCAAAGCTGTGTTCTGGAGAAGATAACGTCTTGAAAAAACAGCCCGAATCTCGCTGAACATCCATTTTCCATGGAGGCCTTCAGTATAGGCAAGGACCTTTAAAGAAAGTCAAGATGACAGTTACTAGCTGGAGTTTTTCAACAAGATACTGTATAAGAACACAGGAAATTTTATCTGTCAATGAAGTACATTAAATTAATCCTACCTCTTTAACATTTAAAACCCGTGAGTTATAACATGAATTTAAATGTTTTTAAGAAATGCAATGAAGTATACCTGCTGTTAGAAGAATATCATTAAGTGTCATAACTTGATACTCCTAAAATCTATTTCTCATAAGTAACATCAACTTTCTCCTCAAATCCCCCCCCCCCAAAAAAAACCCCCCCCAAACCCAAACTCTTCAAGCAAGCTCAGGGAAATGGACACAACTGAAATTATGTTTAACTGTATCTTCTTCCAACAGTGTGGAAGACACAGTTGTCAGTTACTTATCAGGTAAGAGATTTACTTGTGAGGCTGCCATATGCAAAGTACAATCAAAATAATATAACTTGCTGTTCACATCCACTTTAGGGTCATAAATTAAAAGTCCCTCCATTTAATTAATAAATACAGAAATTAGCCAGACGAATGTGTCAATACAATAATTATTCTAAAGTTAAGCACATCTAATGACCCAAACCATGAACAAAATTTAACAATTTGCAATTTTTCATTTTAAAATGAATGTGAAAACATTTTAAATTAAAATACTTTAAAATTAACATTGCTTTTCCAGTTTGACAGTTTCTCAATTGAATATATTAATCTAAGACTAAATATTAATACTTAAATGACCTTTTCCACTTTTCTTTCAATGTTCTGAATTTTCAGTAAAATAGAAAAAAGCCACACAATTTAATTAGATATCAGCTTTATTAACCTATCTCATCTGTGAATTACCATTCCTTCAGTTTCATGCACTGTAGAACAAGCTTTTCTCAATCCTTTCCATTACCTGAAAGGCTGCCTTCAGCCCTCCACATCTGCTCAGCTGGGCTCTGCCATGACAATCCCACAAGGATCCCTACATTGATCTGCATTTCCCAGGCTCTAGACTGTGTCTTTGCCTAGGCTACAGCCACTGTGAGTTACAGCCTCAGTGAAACAGAAAACCACAATGAACACCTCCACTAAAGGGAAATGCAAAAAGGTTTCAGATTGGAGAGACTGAATATCTCTGTTCTCCATTAGGTACATAGAAACTGCCAGTACACCAGCTTGCAGTGCTTTGTTTGCTCCATTGAGGTCTTTACTTTCTGTAATCATGACCTCCCCCAGCTTCTGGATAGGGAAATGTTAGGGAAACCATATGCTGCTCCTGTCAGTGATACCTCATGCTTGAGGTAATGGAAATTGTATTTCTTCAGGTTTTTTCACTAATGCAGCTTTAAGTTAGCAACATGCCTTCATATATATAAAAAAGGTAATTTAAGTTTGTGCATTTGGTGTACAACCTTTTTCTCACGACCATGATGAGTCTATTTCAGAGAGGACAGTAGTAACAGCAATAATACAAATGCGCTTCAGCACACAGAATAGTGTTCAAATGTTAGTTCTGTCCTTGGTGGAAGCTGGTCAGAGGAACACACTGATCCCCCTGTACTGTTCACACAAGAATGAATTACAGACAAAACTTAGACCAATGCTCTTGCTGATAGCACCGTTTCGTTCAGCTCAGCTCTCCACACTAATTAAACACAGCTTGGAAAAAGTGAAGGGGCTTGATTTGTTTGGAAATCCCCAGACACATAGAAGAGACTATATGCTCCCTCCACTCAGTCACAGGTCAGCTGTGTAATACTACCTCATATGCTAAACTCTTGCAATGGTTAAAAATCTGTGTCTTATTTTCACCTTGGTAGACCCCATGACACCTTGTCTGTGAGCCCTTTAGTTAGTATCGGATAACTTTTCCTTGTGTTGGTAACTACAGACTGGATCCAGTTCCTGCTTAGCTTTCTCTTTGATAAGCTAAAACCCCCAAATTTTCCTGGTTTCCTTTTTTCATTGAGATCAGATGCTAGGATACAGCTGGTATCGTGTATGTGATCTTCAGGTGGTTAAGAACAGTAACTGTGAAGCTTTAAGCACCCTCCTTCTTTGAATGTATGCGGCTGCTATCTAAAGTATAATTTTCATAAATACACAGGGTTTTAAGATACAAGGAGAAAATATGGAGGACTAAAATGCTTAAGTTTAAAAACCTAAAATATGAGAAAAGTCTCACAGAGAGGAGTTTGAAATGTGTATAGGTGTAACCAGCTCTACAGCAGCCAGAAGATTTGCCAAAGAATTAGTTTCTTGACAAAACACCTTGTACCAGGAAATCACTTTTTATATAAAAAGTGTTTCTAGTTATCTTATTTTTTTTGTAAAGGAAAATGTTTAATACTGGCTATATCCTATGTCTTAGAATTTTAGATTATTCACAGTAACACATTTATGAGGAATTGATATACACCACAGCTCAGTTATTATAGATCAACACTAAATGCACATTGTATACAGATCATACACTGGTTGCCTTTTACTTCCTCCCCTTTTTAATTAAGTATAAAGCAATTGTAACTACACAAATGTACATTCAGACCACTATGAAATGAATGACTTAAGATAGCACTCCAGTAAAACAGCAGAACAGATAGGAAGTCAGAGGAAAGGAAGGGGTCTATAATTCAGTTACTGTCCTCAATTACACTCTTCTTAACTGTCTATTAGTCCTACAAATATCAGATTATTATACCATTATCAAATCATCTCAATTATTTCAGTATTTCTGTTGTATCATTTTCCTGTCTAAGATATACTACCCATTTTTGCCATTCTCCATAACATTCATCTAACACCACTTTAATGTGATGCATTATACCTTCTGTTACTAGATATCTACAGTTCACAGAAGATACCACTGACATCATTGCAGGATTCTTTCTTGTTGTTATTATAACATCCAAATCAAAGTAATTTCATTTTTCTGAATTTGAATCCTTTTAAAGGCTTATATAATTTTTTTTTTCTTCCAGAATGATTTTCAGCATTTCACTTTCTTATATCACATGAATGAAGTCTTGGCTCTATCACATTTTTTTAGACTGCATGTATTGCATATTTCATTATTCTTAACAACATGGAAACAAACATTTCATTAACCAAAAGAGACTGAAATTACATTACCTAGTTATCTGAAGCCAAAATTACCATTTGCTTCATCCAACATTTTGTTGTTTATACTTAAAGTCAGTGCTGCTTATCTTGATGGCTTTATGAGTTTTTCTCCTAAAAACAGTTAGGAAAACTTTCTGCTTAGGCCTGTAATTTTAATGGTTGAAACTTCATGACTAAGCACAGAATTAATCTCAGATAAGCTGGTTTTATTAAAATAAAAACCAACCAACCAATTTATACATTTGACCTAAGAACACTCTTCAATTTTAGTATCTGCTGCAGCCATTTGGTTTAGAGCACATTTCTCCTTGTAAAACCCTTTCACTTGCTGAGGAATATGGGTATGTTTTAAAGATATCAATGGATCCACTGCCAGAAAACAAAAATTTGCTAAGATGCATTGCAGCAAGATGAAGCTCCCAACTAACAGGGGAATGAGAATTCTCTAAACCTCAGGATTCTGTAATATGGAAAAACATTTATTGGTGACACCTATTTAGATTAAATTAGTAAAAAAGCACGGGATGCAGATGAAAAGCTCTGCAGAAGAGAAGCAGAACCATTACTGAAGTGCTTTCCTACTTGGCTCAGATTTGAAGGCTCCATTATATTAATTTTATTTCTGATGTAATCAAGATCTTTTTTCTCTTTTTTTTCATTTAAGAGATAAGACATTTTTAATCATAAACCTTATATCAGTAATTATTCAATTATCAATAATGAATTGCTAATTAACCACTGGATTTTTGAGGTATTGAACTAACCAGAAAACCAGAATACCGCTAGAATCCCTGATAGATTATCTCCACAGAAGGAACACTTAAATATTCAGGTTTATTTTGATTATTGTTTCTGGAATTTAAATAAACACAAAATCAGGTGCTATAAAGAAATCAAGGAAAGCAGCCTGTGCAAGTCCTATTTACTCTCAGTTGCTAACTTATGGTATGAACAGTTACTTCTACAGCCTCTTGCAAAGAATTGTTGCATACTTCCTTTTTCTTTTTTTAAATAGCTCTTTTGGGTGATTCATTAGTGCCTATGTATGTGAACTGAATCTGCCATTTTCAGTGCTAATTCATCATTTGTCTTTAAAACCAGATTTCTGATTCAGGGTATTTAAATTCTAATCCGATTTCTCAATGAAAGTACCAATTGATACTTGTAACATTTTTAAAGCGTTGTCTTATATCTAATGCAAAATGAATATATCCATTAACATGTAATATAACTTTTTTGACATGTTCTGTGAGGGATTTTTTCAGACTGGGGGTGGGGTTTTTTGTTTGGTTAGGTTTTGGTTTTTATTTTATTTTCAAAACATTTATTCCCAAGTTTAATCCTTTTGTATTAATATTGTCAAACAAGAGTAGTACAGGACATGGTTTCCTTGTACTTATCTGTGGCAGAACCGGTTCATTCCAAAGTTCCTACAGATTATTTATTTCCCAAGTTTGAAAGTGAGTCTCAGAGCCAGGCTCTGAATAAAATAGACATTTCCTGAAATTAAATGCATTTTCCTTTATCAATCACCAGAAGGACTTGTAAGAATACTGTAGTTTTGGTACTGAAGATACTTTTTCATTTTATAATGACAGTCTGATTTAGTGCTTGAGTGTAGCTACTACTGTCTCTAACCTGAACATCACTAATTTAGTTAGAACATTAAAGAAAAGGGCTCTGGCATGTCCGAAGTGTAGATGTCAAAATCCCACCTACCTGTTAGATGGCTCTTTTACGTGGCAAAATGGGGTATTCTCTTTGCCATATGGTAGATTTCATTTTCTTTTTCCTCTAGAGATGGAAGAAACTTCTAGGAATTTATCCTTTTTTAGCCTTAATTTACCCCTCAAAAAGCGTTCAATCTGCATTTGAACAGCTTTGTCTTGACTGAGTAAAGTCTAGTGCGGTGCTGTTGTGTCCTTGTAGCCCAACACAAAGATAAGTTTCATATTTTTGTTTGATTCAAACGTTTGGTGTTGCATGCTTAAAAATATTATATTGTATATTCCAAATCTGCTCCTCCATCAGTCCAATTTAATTTAGTATTTTTTTCAAGTCTGTCTATTTTCCAGTATTGTAAGTATTCTGAATTCTGTCTGCAGGACTGCATTTTTCATCAAACTCAGCATGTCTTCCTGAACAATTATAGCTACAACTATTTTATTTATGCACTATGTTCTGTACCTTTTTTGTCTTTTTTTTTTTAAAGTTGTGTTTCTTCCATTACAAAACAAGCCCTTGTCATCTACATATACCTTTTAGTTTGAATAGGGTTTTGGTTTGCACTTCATTATTCATCCACCATCACCTATTTTTGGAAGACTGACTACCTGCAAGAGCCGTCTATCTCATCTGTCTCAACCTTGAACAGAAGAAAGGAAGGTATCTTGGTTCATTTCAGTTACAGTGCAGTCCCTAAACCTGCGTTACCAAAATGAACAAAAGTAAAGCAGCCGTGGTGTTCCAGGTTTCCAGGTCAGGAGCTTGCACATAATTTCTCATGGCAGACTTTCCTGTGAATGTAGTTACCAAGGACAGAAGAGAAACGCTGAAGCTCCCTTTTCCATCCTTGTCAAATGAATATTTAATATTCCCTAAGGTTGAGAATTTTTTTTTTCACAAGGAAATTCTGTTCCAAGCTTAAAAAAAATCCCGCAACATATATATTTCTTACCCTGACACTATCCAACCTCCTGAAAAATAGCCAAACATTTGTGATAGGCATGAACTATCTGAAAGGTTCTGCTTGGGTCTCACACCTCCATATTGTCTGGTGAAATTGTACCTCTTGCTTTTTTGTATACATTGAGTTAAGAGTCCATAATGAAAAAGCTAAAATCGAAATTTTTGTCATCCCATCTTTTTTGTATATGAATAATAATATATTAAAGGGAAAGGAAGAAAAATTATCATTGTGGGAAATGCTACTAACCTTTATAGCTATACTTAAAATAGCAAGCAACAGCACACTTCAGTCACAATGCAGCAGTTGATTTCATATTAACCATTTCCTAACACCCTTGTAACCATAAAATTCACTGAACTTACCTAGTACATTCCCTACATCAGTGTCTTATGGTATTCTTTCAAATTTACAGCCTCAGCACTATATTCACTGCCAAGAATCACAGAATCGAAGAATCGTCAAGATTTGAAGAGACTTTTAAGATCAAGTCCAATTGTCAACCCAGCACTACCACTGTAATTCCTAAACCACTAAACCACATCATCCAGCGCTAGATCCAGATGCCAACACCTCCAGGGACAGTGACTCCACCATCTTCCTGGGCAAACTATTCCAAAGCTGACTGTCCTAATATCAACTCTGAATCTTTCCTGTCTCAGCTAAAGGCCATTTCCTCTCCCTGAAGGCACAGCAGAAGAGACCAGCTCCCACATCACTACAACCTCCTTTCAGGTACTTGTAAAGAGTGATGAGGTTCCCACTGAGCCTCCTCTTCTCAAGACTAAACAAACCCAGCTCGCTCAGGCACTCCTCGTAAGACATGTACTCTAGTCCTTTCACAAGCCTTATTGCCCTTCACTGGACATGCTCCATGAAGAAGAAAACATAAAGGACTTCACAAAACTGGAGCACAAGTCCTATGCGGAGAGGCTGAAGGAGGTGGAGTTATTTAGCCTGGAGAAGAGGAGGCTCAGAGGTGACCTCAGCACTGTCTAGAACTACCTGAAGGGAAGTTCTAGCCAGGT
>JAWWEV010000001.1:50473264-50586307 GCA_035583235.1 Hafferia zeledoni | reverse complement strand
CTAGAGATGGACCAAGGGTTGGACTCGATGATCTCGGAGGTCTTTTCCAACCCAATCAATTCTATGATTCTATGAAAAATAAATCACAGTGTACAGATATTTCCTCAGATTGCTGTCTAGAGCCAACTACAGAAGTATGGTATGCACCTGTCCCAGGTACACACAAGAAGTATTCAGAAAATAGTTTGGCATCACTGTATGCTTTTAGAAGTTAGAAACATATGAAAATGATTACTGAAATCATTCTCTCCTGTCAGGGATCTGGATTTCCATTTCTCAAGAGATTTCTAACATTGCTTTTTGCTTCAAGGAAAATAAGAAATTCTGAAAGCAGATCTTCATAGGTTAAGAAAAGAGAATCCCATGCACATACAGTGAACTTTCTTCTCCAGAACAATCTAACAGTGCAGAGCTCACTAGAAGTACATGCAGACTGCATGATTGCTTCATGTATTCTAAATACAGATTGAGATGACAGACATTGTTGGCATGGAATCAGGCTTGTGAGGTTTATGAAATAGCATATCGAGTAAGCATTACATAATTTCAAAATGTTTGAAGTACTGAGTATGATCAACTTTCAGATTTAGCAGGAAAAATAAGCATACACTGTAACAAGGGATATATCATGTCAAGATATATGTGTAAAAATAAAATATATTTATTAAGAAAAATCAATATCACATAAGTTCAAATAATGAAACACTTTGTTTTTTGCTTTTTTAAAATGGGAAACTGAGAATGTAAATAGAGAGGAAGGACAATTCAAATGAATTTAATGTGCTAGCAGTTCATTGACTTCTTACTACTTTTTTATATATTTAAAACCATTTTAAGAATATCTTCTCTGCCTCAACTCCCATAGTCACATTAGAGCAAATACCTCTAAAATCTCATCAAAATACCATGCTATCATTTTTCCTTTCCAAATTTTGGTCTAGTAAAATGTTCTCATTTTGTCTTTACATTAAGGTCTCTTTTCTCCTCCTTTATAACCTGCCTCTGAGTAAAATGTTTGTTTATTTGTAAGCCTTAAAAGCTTTTCTCCAAGTAGATCTTGTAATGCTATGCTTTGCAGGAGGAGCTGAGTATTACAGGACATTATAATTTCTAGATTCACATCAGTTTTAAAAACCTTTTTTAAGATTTTTTTAAAAATAAATATTGGCACTCCTGTTTCATTTTTCTCCTTGTCTTCAGGGATCTAAAAAATGCAGATATTATTTTTGTGGTTTTGGGCTTTACTTCTTTGCCAAATATTCTCAGTTTATACATCTACTTCCAATGTTTTTTTAATCTTTCAAGAGGCCCCTTGTCTTGAAACATGAGGTTCTGTTCACCCAAACCTTTTCTAAATTTGATTTCTCTGGTCAGCATACCGCTTCGGTATCCATTAAAACAATGCCCACTCAGCTGAAAGCAACAGACGTTCTTATTCCCACATTCATTTTCAGTCATCAGAAAAATTATTTGAATTTGATCCATTTGAGGGCCATTTTCCTCTTTTCATTGGCAAAATGGTTTTGCATGTTATGATTTTGTGTTTTAGGCAAGAAAATGAAATGGTATCAGGATTTTTCGAGAAGTAGTTGCAGTAAAGTAATTAGAGTAAAAAATAAACACTGATCCTAGCTATGAAAACACTGCTGCTAAATGTTAACATTCAGATCAGATAATCCAAATAGAATATCTTATGTTTTATTTCCAACACTGCTTTTGTGAAACATCAATGCATAGTTTTAAATATAAGGACAAGTGCTGCTGACATGGGAAAATAATACCTTTGTGACAACAGAATTCTGAATAATTATTTTATCATTGATTTTATGGGTGTTGCACATCTGTATGTCTTTGCCCAGTTTCCCTTCTATGCAACATGCAAATAGATTGTCAATTTAGGCAACTCATGAAATTTCAGCAATAGACTGACATTCTTGGGAAGAACAGCATCAGGAAGAGGTAGTAGATTTAGAGTTATCACCTTAGAAAAGGTAGGCAGAGGTCTTTTTTTAGGGTCTACTCCCAGAGAAAACCAACAGTTACTGTTCTAAGCAAAAGTTTTATCTGATTTAAGGATTTTAAATGTGGAATAAAGCTGATGGTGTTGGCTGGGGCAACAGTAAAGTGGAGAAGCAGAAGATAAATACATTCTAGGGCCATAGAAAACTGCATTAGAGCACAGCCCAGCTCAAAACACAGAGGCTGAAGAAACAAATAATGGGACAAAATCCAAAGTAGAGAAGTTCAATTAGTTCTTGTCAGCAACAGGATTGAAGGAGATTGTGTCAGTTACCTCACAGGGTTTAAGATGATTTTTTGTTAACTTTGGCAACAATGGGATGTCAGATTCAAATACAGTGAGAAATGTTAACAGAAATGATGTTTCCATTCTCAGTCTATATCTTATGCTCAGAGATCAATCCAAACAGAGGAGTGGTGATCTCAGTACTCAGACTCAAACACTGCTCTGAGCAATTCTGCCCCAGCACCACATTCAGTGAAATGCAATCAAATTATTTCAATTAGAACTGCACAAATCACATTTTCAGTTGAGTGGGCATGCCAAAAATGACATAAAAGTTTATATGATCTGAGCCAAAACACAGACTTTTCTATCAGGAAAAAAATGGAGAGCTTCTTTTTCTGTCAACTGGTTTGTTCTACTTAGTAAAAGTAAGGCAGTGGAAACAAAGTACTTGTGATATTTACAAATTCAGAGAGAAGACAATGTTGATAAATGCTTGTATCTTGAAACCAAAGCAGGATATGTATTCATTAAATAGTTGTTTGACAGAAAATGCAGCTTTATTAAACTTGAAATAATAGTGGATTTCCTGGATTTCACAGAATTTGTGAGACTTTTAGCTAAAGAAAAATTGCAGGACTAGACTCAAACACCAGCACAAAAACAAACAAGTTCTCTGTTGCCTAAAGCAAGAAGTCAGGATGGGCATTCAGATTCAGTTCCCTTCTATCTCAAAGGTATGTGAACCCAAATGACACCCTTTCCAACACTTTCACCCACTCCACCTCACCACCATGCTCTCAATGAGCAGCTCACAGATGGAGGAGTGCTCCTCGCTGGCTCAAGATGGACAGTGCCTGAGCGAGCTGCCACAGTTCTGTGTTTCTCCTGGGAAATGCAGAGGGAATCAGCTCCTGGCAAGCTCCTGCACATATACAACTGATTAAACAACAGAAAGAGAAACTCTCTGACTTCTGCCATGTTTCTGTAAGGATTGGAAAGCGAACATTGCTTATTGGTCATAATTTGCCAACATCGAAGGCAAACCGACCCCTTCAAACACAGAGAAGTGAAACAAGGCTCCCTGATTTCTGATGGGTTTGACTGCAGTTATGAGGAAGGACTAAACACTCATGTTTCTCATTGTACCAAATATGGTGTGGCCAACAGGACCAGGGAAGTGATTCTCCCCCCATACTGAGCACTGGTGAGGCCAGTCTGGAATTGAGACACCACACCTCTGTACAGTTCTGGGCCTCTCATTTCAAGAAAGACACTGAGGTGCTAGAGTGAGTCCAGAGAAGGGCAACACAGCTAGTGTGGAGTCAAGAGGGTAAGTCTTATGAGGAGTGACTGAGAGAGCTGGGTTTGTTTAGCCTGAAGAAAAGGAGGCTCAGGGGTGATCTTATCATTCTTTACAACTACGTGGAAAGGAGGTTGTAGCTGGATGAAGGTCAACATCTTTTCCTACACAACTAGTGACAGGATGAGAAGACAGAGCCTCCAGCTGTGCCAGGGGAAGTTCAGGCTAGACATCAGAAGGAATTTCTTCACAGGAAGAGTTGTTAAACATAGGAATGGACTGCTCAGGGAGGTGATGGAGTCACCTCCTGGAGGTGTTCAAGAAATGACTGAACATGGCACTCAGTGCCATGGTCCGGTTGAAAGGTGATTGGTCAAAGGTTGGACTTCACAATCTCAGAGGTCTTTTCCAAACTAAATGATTCTGTGATTCTATGTTATGTGTTCTAATATTGTGCCTTCAGGTGCTTACTTCATCCTAATGTGTACTGGTTTTTCTCTTGCACTACGGATAAGTTACTCAATTAAGTTACAGGACTTAGCAAAAGGAAAAAAAAAAAAAAAAAGTAGGAATACTTTGAAGAATAAAGAATTAATTATATCCCTAAGTATGTGATGTGTTCTTTCCCAAGAATAAAGCCATCATAAAATTCTCTTTTTTTTCCCTCTGAACTTGCATATATTTATTCAAAGGCGCAATGCAATTAAAAAAATGTATAAATACTCCAGTGTACCATACCACAAATCTTCAACATTGTAATACCTGAAGGCACTATAGTTGGTCTTAACAAAACTGTAAATATTGGGTTTTGTTGAGCGTTACTGGTTTCCTACTAAATGACAGGTAGAAAGATAGTTTTATGGACTTTTTTTATAGATGTGAACTTTATGTCATACAGAAGATATGTGGAAGTTTTCACATTTGATTTATTCAGTGCAAAATGCATATGATTTAAGATCTATAAAATAAATAGAATCCAATTTTTTTCTACTACCAAGCTTAATTTTTTTGAGTTTCTGTTCCTAATACTTCTTCCTATATAAGATTGATCAAAACCCAGTAATACTTTGTCGCTTAATACACAAAAGCTGTTTCATTAATCCCAACATTTAGCAATATAATAGAAGCAATTTCTACTGCTGAAATTTTAGCAGGAAATATAATTTTTATAAGCTAAAAGGAATATGTTAATTTATAAAGTAATATATATAATACACCTAAAACATTCTCACCATCCTCAAAATGTCTGCGTTATAGCTTGTAACAGACAAGCAAAATCCTCAAGAAATCCAATTTCTACAGCTCACAGAATCACAGGCTGGGTCTGGTTGGAAGGCACCACAGTGGGTCACCTGCTCTAACCTCCCCAGTCAAACAGAGCACACGGCACAGGATTGCATCTACTCAGCTGTGAAGTCTTGGATATGGAGCACCAGTAACTGCTGGAAATCAGTTTGCTTGGTGTTGGAATTTAGAATAGATTCAGGGCTACTACACATTATGTCAACTTCTAATGACCCCAAAGAACAATTACACTGCCTGTGAATAATAGTGAACATACATCAAAGTATCCACATCTTCATAATATATTGCCATACCAACAGATACTTTATTAAACCACTTAAAATGAGATTGAGTTTCTTTTGTACTGCTGGAGAAAAGAGGAAATTAGAGCACTGACAAAAGGCTAATACACTTGTCCAATAGCAACCAAAATTCTACTATACGTTTTGTTATTATATATGGAATGTTTTCTAATATTACTAAGTCCATGCAAGGAAAGAATAGCAAAGTTCCTTCTGAGAATTTTAACTTGGAGCACTTGCAAACTGCCTGCTATAACTAAATATTAACTAGCTTGCATTTCATATACTTGTTTTAATATTACAGGAAAAGTACCTATGCATTCCATAATTGTTTTAAAGAACATTTTTTATATTATATACCATCATAAAGCACTGAAAAATATCCCCCCACAAAATATAAAAATGCAAAAATTAACACGTATCAAATGTGAATTGCACATATAAACTCCATAAATTTTCTTTCAATAAATGGAGCTATATTTGCACAATTTTTTTGGTATATGCATTCTATATATGCTGTGTCTATTTCCGCACAGTTAACTATCAGCTTGTTTAATTTCAACAATGTAAATGTCAAAATTATAGATAATTACAATATTTGGGGGATTTAATCCTGTACAAAAAATTTTCATGAAAACTAGGAAGAATGTTAAGAGTCTATTCAGCTGGCTACCAAAAATGGGATTCTGGGGCACACATGTGGTCTTTCGATGTCTGCGATAGCTAGGGGAAATGCTAGAGCAGATTTGCTATACAGTACACTCCTCTTTGGATTTCTAGCCAACTGGAATGCAAACCTGCATGTCATAAATTTGGGCATACTCACAGACTTTCCTGTGGTGAACTCTAGGTTCCCAGTATGAAATTACTGCAACACCTGTCAGCATGCAGAGGTGCTTTGTGTGAATGTGTCTCTGTTTTTATCCACTACAAGCTGCTGAACCACAGAAGGTATTTTAATTTTATGGACTTCTGGGTGCTATGCAACTATGAAAAACTGTGCCAATCCCAGTCAAAAAGGGTTCCTTCATATAGCCTTGATTAATTTCTTCTTAACTTTTATTTAATTGAAAAAATAATAAAATGGGATTCATCTCAAGCTTTACAAAGAAATTGGATATTTTCACTTTCTAATAGATTACAACAGCCAACTATTCAAATTCTCCTATTAATTTAGATTCTTACCTTTCTTTTTTTTTGTGGGAAACAGGCTAATTACTTTAGAAGAAAATAAACCCTATTAACTAGTAGAGACAGATTACTGCCTGTACTGTGATAGGTTCCATTTCTACTGCCATTAAGTCTGGATTTGATGCATATCACATTCCTTCTAAAGACTACAAGCATCCTATGTAAGAGTCTTTCTCTAATAGACTCAATTTCTCAAGATTCATCTTTTCTTTGGGGTAATTAAAAGCCAGGAAAATTAGTCATGTAAAAATGTGTCTTAGCTCTCTAACAAGAAATTATGTCCAGAGTATATTAATATATTGGAAAATATACACTGATCCTCAGTTTTGCCATATTATTATGAAGTTCCTTCTTTTAAGGGTTTTTTTGTATGTATACACATTTTTAAGAGAAAAATCCAATTCCCTCACTGTACAAAACCAGGGCTAAGTATGCAAATTGTTATTCTAAATGTTATGTTACTATTTTTGCCTGTTATGCATGAAACAAACCATTCGACAACAATAAAAAACCCCAGCCAGTGGACACATAGCAGCAGAAAGAACCTAGTTTTCTTAGTAAGAGAATCTACAATGAAATATTTGCTCCTCTTTATTAAGGGAGGTAATAATGAAACCAAGTTAAATAAGTCCCCACTCAACTTTGTAGCATAATGATGGGTTACTCTTAGAGCAGTCTTAGAGAGAAAATCCAATACATGCCATTTGACTGTTGCAAACTAATCCTCACTCTGCTTCTACTGCTTTCTATGAACTGCAGTGCAAGGTCCAATAGAGAGCCTCAGATGCATCTCAGGTCCAGTACATGCTTTTCAAATTTAATCAAGGGAATATAGAAATGTATATAAAAAGATGAAAGTGTCTTTGCCTTTATACATATTGAAAAAAAGAAAAAAAAATCAGAAGGGAAAAAAGTGAGATGTTTCACAGGGAAGGTTAAGTCTGATGCTAATGCTTATTTAAAATGGTGACAGTCTGAAGTAGTGAAGCCTTGCCGGGCTGCTTTAATTTCTCCCTGGAATAGCTCTCTCCCAACCTTCGGCAGCACATCAAAGTCTCTGGAGCTCAATTAAAATTGGATTATATTGAAATGCTCTATCTATGGAACTGTGTGCTCACTAACACTTTTCTTTCAGTAATACTCCAGATGACAGTTGCCCATCCCAATTTAAACAGTTGTCATAGAGACCATGAACTAAAGCAGCAGTAACTAACAATACAAAGGAAAGGTAAGTGGTAGGATTTCTGTGAATGAAGGGCTTGATTTCCAGCCGTAGTGCTCACACTGCAAGCAGCTAAATGCAGAAAACCTAAAAGGCTGTAATACCCTTCTCACTCCTAAGCAGAAAGGCAAAGTAAGTTAAATAGTAAATATTTTCCCTTTTTCCCCAGTAGGTAGTAGAGTGCTTTACATGCCAGCGTGTTGTAGCTACCTAAAATGTACAGAATTATGTGACACTTCCTAATAAAACCAGCAGGTAACCCTGGAGTCGATCTACAGTCACCAGTTCATTAATTAAAGGCATCAAAGGGTACTTTAAAATTGAAAGCAAAACAAAACAAAAAACATGTATTGTCTTTATCTTTTCAAAAATGTTACAGGAGATTCTTTAATTATAGGTGATGTACAAATCCTTTGTTTTTATAAAAAAATCTAAAGTTAAAATCTGATACAATTCTGTAGGAAATTCCAAGTCTGAACCCATTTAATTAACACTGTGACATCCAATATGTGTAATGCTTTCAAATTGTCTTATTACTGGTTTCAACTGTTTTATAATCCAACCATGCAGATTTTTGATGTACTGCACCAAAGCCTGACAATACCATTGGAAAACTCCATCAGCTTCCAAAACTCCCAAAATAACATAAACAGCTTATGTTTCTGGCAGCACCAGACAGCAATGTATTTAACAGCATAGATCGCTAGTAATGATACTATTTTCTCATGTAGATGGCATGTTTCTGGCACTATAAACCTCTTAACCTTTCTTGTAATTGGCTTATTGAGAGTCCCAAGGTTGTTTTTTCTGCCATTGGGCTGATCACCATGGAAATGAACACTTATTGCTGTTTCACTGTAGTGCTCTATTTTTCTTCCAAGCCCTTCACAAGCATTCTCGCTGCTCTCCCGGGAAGGCAGCGTTAGGGTTTTGAAGCAGCAACAAGGCAGAGTGCAAAGAGTGCAGGCCAAAGGGGAAGAAAACAAAAATGTGTCAGAAAATCTAAAAACCGCACAGATCAGAATTTGTCAAAACAAGGCCTTGGTTTAAACCAACAAGAAGGGCCCCCACAGCTTGGGCCTTGACAAAGCGTGGCCTCAATTTTTTTTATTATTTTTTCCTTTTTTTTTTTTTATTTTTTTATTTTTAGCCCAGCTGTAGGAAACACCATCTAATGAACCTGTCTGGGGCTGCTGTCCCCATCCTGTCAGGCATGTCAGGAGATGACAAGCACAGGGGACAGGCCGCCGCCAGTCACAGACAGGCCTGCCAGCTGGAGAGTTCAGCCCCAATCTAATCACGCCACCAGAAAATAACTTCCATGCTCGCAGCCTGACAGGATGGGCTCCAGGAAAAGAAAAAAAAAAAAAAATAGGAGCAAAACAATGCTTTTTGTTTCAGTTGCAAACCTTTTTTGGCGAGTAGGGAGGGAGGGGTGGAGAACATTTTTTAAAGCTGTTTGCTCTGCTGCTGGTTTCCAGTAGTGGAACTGTTTCTATATTTCTTTTTAACAAAAATGGGACCAATATAAACATTAAATGCCAGCAGTTACAACAAAAGTGAAAATGAGACAGTATTTGTGGCCCCTGGATATGCTTTTGTTGCATTTATTGCTACATACACACACTCTTTTCCAACATATATATGTAGACATAAATTTACCTGCAACCATTGGTGGAGGAGCTAAATTTACAAAAACGTGAGAATTATGGCATGTGTTTTTATTATTTCAAAGCAACTGGTCTGATTGAACATTGTCATAGCCATCACTCTAGGGTTTGTATTATCATCTGGGCAAAAGCTGCCAAAGTACGAATGGCGGTTTGTGCTCCGGAAATGGAAATGAATATTCATACCTAAGAATAACAATTTAAACAAAAGTATTAAATCCCTCGGCCTCAATATAGGTTATTCTTTCCAATTCACACACAGAGTATGAATAAACAACACAGAAAACCTTGAACATGTATCTTCAATGGGGCTATATTGAAAAGGCAGTGTGGTACTGGTAGGCATCCTGTCTTTCTCATTCAAAAATTGCTAACACAGATTTCTGCTCCACAAATTTAATAATCAAAAATTGCTAACATAGATCTCTGCTCCAGAACTCTAATAATCAGTAAACCCACAGAAAGAAAGGCTGAAAATTATTATTTAAAAAAAAAAATAGTTCCCCCAACAGGCATTAAAACAAATTATTAGGTCTAGAAATAAACTTACTTAAAAAATACATATTCCACTAAAATGAAAATACAAAGCATTAACAATGTGTATCCTAGAAACTACTAAGTATAAATCAAAATACAATTATCTGCTTGTGTATGTATCTTAATATGTACATCTTACTAAACAATTTTCATTATTTGGAAGTGAACTGGGATGGAAAATGAGTGGTTTGTATAGTACTTAGTAATTATTTTAGAAGAAATTATGAATGAGAGTAGGCCCATCTAGTCCCTAGAAAATAATAAGAAATGAAGATTTGTTGTTACATCCTGCCATTCATTCACTCTCTGCTGACATTATAGATGTCAGAAAGTCTGTTTAAAAGCTTGCTATCTCTATTCATCTTTGTTTCTGGCATGAAATACAGACTATAATAATCTTGTCAAGCCCACATTTAGACACTAATTCATGACCCTCTGCTACAATTTAGAGACAATTCATACATAACTCTTGTAAAAGAAAATATGACCACAGACAGAAGGGTAATATCTAGATTCAGCTGCCAAATATATGCTGACTAAAGCCATAGCCACCTTGATGTTTCTATATGAATAAGACAGTCCAAATCAGTAAAGATTCATTAACTTTTTTTTATCCTGAGGACTATTCAAATTTTTTTTTCTGTTTTGAGATATTAGGTATTCAACTATATATATTATTTTCCTAGAAAGAGAGAAGGAATCATCTCTTTCACAATTTAGACTACAGCTAAAGCTGAGAAAAAAAAAAAAAAAAAAAGAAATTGATGCAGATGCCACTGACAGTGCCAAAAAGTGGTGACCTTTCAGCAAAGCCTAAAACTCCCCACCAGGGACCCAGTCTGCAAACTTATGCAAGAGGATACATAGAGGAGCTGACCATTACTTAAAATCTACCTGTGGTCTTGAGAGCATAAACTCAGATAGAAGAGGGTTACTGAGTACACACAAATGGAAACATCTTCTGTGAGCACATTAGAGTTACAAATGTAAACATGCTTCAAACTACAATCGCCAATGCACCTTTAAAGTCTGAAAAGTGGCACAGTAGATGCAAGTGCTACCAGTAAACCTGCTAGTATTTTGATACATAAGCTACCTAAATTAGAAAAATCCCTTAGAGACCAGGAAATAAGAAACATGGTCAGGATTTTTTTTTTTTTTTAAGGAATTTTATTGTAAAGAGAATGGAGAAAAATATACTTATTGCTAGAGAAACAAAGGTAAGGTATGCCATACTGGTCATGCCAACAATGAACTGGCTGCACAGGTCTGCCTGTAAAAGTCATAGATTGACATGAAGGGGAATGACACTGACAGATTTCCTATCTCCTATATTTGGTATATTCAGATGACTAGTTATAGATTGATATTACGTCTTATCTTTATTCACATATAGAGGGACCAAAGAAACACCCACAGTCAACTCCTGTTGATTTAAGATGGGGAAATGTCATCTAATATCTCTCACCAGCTGGACCATAAAGTGCTACTGAACAGCACAACCCTATGAAATGCCAGAAATTTCTGCTAGGTAGAATGCAATTATTAACATTGTAATTTTCTCTGAACATCAGCATTATCACCTTTGTTAATAATTAAAGGTACTGCATAAATTTTAAATCCTCCAACTGAAAAAGGCCGTTCTATTTTAAAACAATAGCAATTAAAATGCAAATAAATAAACAAAACAAACCCACTGTTTTGAAGAGCATTCCTACAGATTTTTTTTTTTCTCGTAGACAGTATCTTTCTCAAAACCACCATGTACCATTTTATCATTAGATTACACACTGCTGCTTTATGGTGGTATTATTTAATTTATTTCATTCATGTTGAAGCAGAGAGAGCTGGCCTCTTGACCCCAATTTTCACTTAAAGAAACAAATTTCTTTTTTGCAAACTAACTCAATTTTTCTCCTGTCAACCTTTAGCCTCACTTTAAAATATTAACCATTTTCCTATCATGATAAGCATCCAACATTTTTCTATCCAAATTTAATGTTAATCACCATATCTTATGATAATGTTATATTCACTTTTAGATACCTCTGTCAAGCATCCCAAAGTAATTTAAATCTATACGTTCTAGTAGTACTAGAGCAGTTTTCTACATGCCAAAACCATACAATCCCCTTGAAAAAGCATTATTTCTTCAGTGTATTTGCATTTTTTCCATTCTATACTTTAAAATGTTAGCTAAAAGATGTGTTTCTCCTTTGAAAGTAGAACAGGAAACCAAGATAATGCTGAGTATGCACTTCCAAATGGAGAGAAATGCAAAATTACCACAATCACTTTCCTTCCTCTTCTGCCAAAAATCATTAGGCAAAATGAAGATACAGCAGAATTAGGGAGAGGAAGCTTGAACTGAAGGGAATTTTTTCCTACATTTATTTAAATGCCATCTGACCAAATTAATTGAATGAGCTGTGTCAGTGCTGCTGACAGAGCAATCCATTTTATATAAATTACTAGAAATAATTTTAAAAATTAATACTACAGAAAATCTATAAGAGATTTTTTTACATTGTCATTCTAGAAGCAGCATCTAAATAAGATAGTATAAATATTAATGCTGCCTTTTGGACTTGTTTTCAAAAATATTGAGTAGTTTCAACAGCTGTTATCTTTAGAAGTTTGAAGTAGAATCTGGAAGTACTTCAGAAAGTCGAAATTTGTTTTGACACAGAGGTGTCCACTATCAGGCAGCTGTATCTGACTTGCTTATCCCATGAAAGAGTATTTCACCCATGTGTAAGGAACTGCTGAGAAGAAACACTTATTTGCTTATGAGGGAGAAATAGATATGCATATTTCTCCTAGTTGATATTAACCACCTATCCTGAAGAGTCCGTGGTATGATTCATCTACAAGTCTGTGAAATATAAAACAAGGCCACAATAATTTGTGAAATATCTTAGTGAACAAATCCAGATACCTTCCCTTTGGCCATTTCAATCTTCCAACTTCCCAAGGTAAAACACTGACAGGAGTCTCCTGCATCATTGTATTGTACCATATTTACCATAGAGAACAAGGTAGTCAAGCCTCATTTTTTAAAAAATCTAGTGAGAGCACTACTCTTGGAAGAGCTTTTTAAAAATCAATTGGTTGCTATTGGAACAGCTCTCACTGCCAGCAGCAAAATTTTGGGGATTCTTAATATTTATGAAAAAAAAACATAATTTTTTTTACAAAGGAAAACGTTGACTAGTTCTATAAAAACCCCAACAATTGCAATACTTTTTGCCATTTTATAGTGGAATGAATCAAAAAGCATGACTTTTCAAACTTCTTGTTAAAAATTTAAAATATGGGAAGAGTCTGTCTGGTCCTATTGGGATCTTTCTTTATGACACTGAGGAAAATACTCCTAAAAGGATTCCAATTTTGTAGAAGTTTACAGCAAATAACACTAGGAAGTAACATTTTCCTACCTCAGTATAGGTAAACTAAATAGATCCCAACCAAAGAGTAAAACAACCCAAGATCTATTTTACATGAAAATATCACTTCTTGTAAAGAAAAAAAAAAAAAACCTGCTTGTGAGTAATCACTGTCCCAGACATGTCAGGATTTGGCAATAATGAGCTTGTTTGTCCACTAGAGGGCAAGGAGGTGGGAAATTAAAATATTGAACTGAAACATTGCATATCCCAACAATCATTTCAGGTAAAACTCCTGATAGTATAAACCACAAGATAATAGGAACAGAATTCAAGTTACCTGGAGCTTGTATTCTTTAAGTGTATGAATTTTCTTCAATGAGAAATTAACCTCTTTGATGAGGATGGTAGTACTTAAATGCCTCCAGAACCCATTAACATTCAAAGATTTTCATGGACATTGAACTTCTACAGGTTTGATTAAAGTGGCAGAGCTGCTTAATTTTAGGACTTGGCCATATTCAAAACCCACTGAAATCATTCCATGTCCTTCCACTGATTTCAGGAGCTTTGGATTGAAAGGGACTCTGATTATTAACAAGTGAGGGGAGCAGCATTAAGCACAACGAAACAGGGAGAAACAAACTAAACATATCCCTCTATTCAAATGTTAAGTGATAAAAGGAAGTGAGGGAGCATTGGATAGACAAAAGACAACCTTAATAACCTGATCTTTTACAGTATTGCTGCATTCTGTGAATATATGCTGAAAGGTGGTGATGCCACATGATGAAGGCATCACTATGTTTCATCAGAACGTCCTTCTGGTTCCCTGGGTAAGGGAATTCCCTGGGCAAGTATTCTTCAGATTAGTATGAACACATCAGTTCAGATACTTGTCCAAAACTTTCCATAAAGCCAGTTCTGCAGAGTCAGAGGGTTCCACCCTGCTTAGCTAAGTCCATGTATGAACAGTTTGTGTGAAAAAGAATGAGATCTCTTTTATAATGGTGAGTCAAGCAAACTCATTTAAGAATCTTATTGTCAGACTGGATTCCTTCCTAGTTGCACATAATCCCCAGTAACCGTATGCCACCTGAGGCATATGCCACATGTTGACATGGTAAAATTGAGCTGTACAGAATTTTCAGTAGATTGGTTGTTGGGATACAAAACTGAAAGTAGGTCAAACAGTAGAGAAAAAAAATGCAAATTTCTTTTTGTTTGCATTTTACCTGCAAAGATAAATACATTTTTTATGGCTTAGTTTAAAAACAGAGTAATGAAAAATTGCTTAGTAATAGCAAAATAAAATCTTTGGGGGCCAAATGCTTTTCTCTTTACCTCCTTCCCCTTTCTAACACACAGGCTGAATAAAATCAAACAAACACTTCACAGAGCAGTGATGGGACAAGAGGAACACAACTAGATTCCCACTTTCTCCATGATTCTTACTCAGTTTTGCAGGGGTTTATTGCAAGACATTACACTGCTGAATACTGCAACAGAATAGGCCAAGCTAGGTGAAAAGTAGGACCGATGAAACAAATTCTCTCCCTCAAGGACAAGAGAGTGGGTGCTAGGAACAGAATCTTTGCATTCTCCTATAGAGCCAAAAATGTACTATGTGCTTTGGAAAAAGATTTTGCTGATATTAAGCAGTCTAATCACTACCACTATGGTCAATACATCTTTCATTTAAATTTAAATACAAGATTGGCATGAGTATCTCTAGTCAGGTATCTTGTGCAGTCTGAATTTGCATTAGCAAAAATTGCTTTGAGCATAAATAGGAAAATTCACAAGTGCTATCAGATCACTACCATTATCTATTGATAATTACTTACTGATAATGGCAGTGATTTTAGACTTTTCTGTACTATATACTAGGAACAAGTAAAATCTGCAAAAAGGAACATTATCTGACCTATTAGGCACAGAAATGTGTTCTGCACATGGGGCGACCTGGTTTCTAAGCTACATTGTTCAAGCAGGTTATTGTGATAGATATTGTGACAGATCTATGCTTGAGATCCTGTAAATTACTGAGAAAGTCTTTGTAATGAACCTGAATAGTCCTCCTGTGATCCTCACAGCACCATTTAATTCCTGGGCAGCACAGTATTCACACTGCTGAAACAACCTTCTCATGTTTTTGTGCTAATATATACAAGCATAACTCTGAACAAAACTGCTATCTATTCTTTTCACACATATATTTATAAATGATAGATAAATCTACTGCAATACAGTGCATCCTCTCCCAAGCTAACCTAATATGAATGAGGTAACAGAAAAACACCTTCTTCTCCAGTGTCTTGGTTTCAGACTTTCCCAGTGAGTAAGCCTGTGCTGTTGACCTCAGCTATTCTTGCTGAAATACTGTACATGCCCTTTACCATGTGGGAACAGTTCAGTTTAATAAATACACAACTTTATGAAATCAAGCCAAATTTGTATTTCTGGAAACAACAACCAATCGAGGTATATACCCCACCCTCACCTTTTTTCTTTCTTATCAAACTGCAGGTTTTCCTCTCTCTCCTTTACAGTATTAAAGTTCTGAAAAAAAACTCTTTTTTTCTCTCCTTTTTTTTTTCTCCCAGCAGAGAGCAGATGAGAAATTAATTTCATTCTTTTTCTTTCAGTGTTAAAACTTTGGAATAATTTTAATAATTTCATAAAATTAAAACAAACAACTGTTTACTTCAATTATTAAATAAAAACAGAAAATAAAATCTAGGAAGCAGAATACTTCTTTAATTTTTGAAGGCTTAAACCCCAGAATCCATAATCTGAATACAAATAGTTTTATGTTCTTCATTGTCCAGGTCCCTGACATTCCTTTTATAAATTAGAATGTACACAGAGAAAATGTCATTATGAGGTGAAAATATCCTATACCTGCACAATATTTGAATAACTTCAAAAATCTGTATTTTAAATCTAGATTTTGAAAAACAAATGGAATACTTTAAAAACTACATTCTGCAGTAAAATCAACTGCTATTTGGAGATCGTATAGAAAATAAGGATGGTAATTGAAATTATTGAACCAGTGATAACTCTCTGAGTAAGCAGAACTTGACTTTGACAGGAATTATACTTAACACTGCAGAGCTGGTCTGCACAATTGCCAAATGACTTCCTCTTTCTTCATCTTGTATATTAAAACCTGCAAAACCTTGATGCCTTGACATAATTTTGTGTTGTCACTAATGTCTCAGGACACTCTAGCTTGCCTTTGTGCTCAGAAGAAACCCTTCTGCTGACATCTATTATGTACAGTCTGCTTTCATTTGCAACTGTGCAATGCAAACAATGTGTAGGAAACGACCTGTTCAGTTCCACACCAGTGACAGATAAAATTGCTGAGCTCAAAAGCACAATTAAAAACAGTAGCTGTGATAAAAAAAAAGCACATCCCACCAGTTTACTGCTCTGACCACAGGAAGACTCCAGGAGTAATAGCCGTTGTGTGTTTATGGAAGCGGGGAGGTGACTAAAAAGTGCCCTGTCAGTTTTCAGCTCTGCCTTGCCAGCTGCATTAAAATGCAGCCCTGAGCAATTCTTTTTTTTCTTTTTTTTTTTTTTTGTCTGGAATTTCAGGAGCAGAGAGTACAAAAGAGCTGATGAGCAATGAATGCTTCACCCTTCCTCAATTAATCTTGTCTCTCTACCTTTGCTTTTGCTTTCCCTCTACATGAAGGTAATAATGACACCCTCATCCATTATCCTTTTATCCCTGTTATTCTCGTGAAATTGCTTAATAATATGTTACAGATTCGTCTTCACTCACATAATTCTTCCTGTCATTTGCAGTATATCATCCTGCAAACATACAGCCCACTTTCACTGGCCGTTCTTTGAAGATTATTGTCAGTGACATCTTCAGGATGCGTTTGGAATCTGGAGCATCATTTCCGTTGCGATGGGGAATTACACTGACTTATCTGTCATTGCCAAAAGCACAACAAGCAATTCAGTGTTAATGCAAAGGTAACACAGGTTTTTATCATGCCGCCAGAACAAGAGCTCTTGTAAATTTATGCTAATATGGCCCTTTTATAGTTTAATAACCTCCTCCCCTACTGGAAAAAGGGCCACATGCACACACACGAGTACACACATACACACGCACCCACACACGCTGGTAGTTTAATAATCTGTGTCACCGTGTGGTAGGTAATTTGTAGCTGATCCTCTTGTAATTATTTATTTTAAATCTTTTTATGAATGCTAATCTTTTATAGTACAGCGGATCTCCAATTTTGCTACATATATAGAAGTTGTAAGAAGCAACAGAACAGCTCCTATTTCTAACAGCAGGTATCAAATATAAATGGTTCCCATAACATGAATTTCCTATTTCTCAACAAAATAATAACAGATCAGGGTTTTGTTAGTCGGGTTTGGGTTTTTTTCCTTTCATGTCTTTTTTCAGGAGCTATGGCTGCTGATTCCGTTTGTTTTCCTCTTCAAGAAACCCACAGCACTACAAACAAGCCCTTCTCCCTGATCCAGGGTGGCATTCCAGAGGGACCCTGGTGATCCTGCCTGCATGCCAAATCTGACAACACATGACAAGCCGGTCGGCGTGCAGTAATTTGACTAATTATACCGGATTAGAGCATATTAATGCAAGCTGTTTTCTCCAGAGTTAATGACCTGCTGACTGGGTTCTGTAAGGCCCCACTAGGTCTGCAGACAGCTAAAAAACAAAACCCTGCTTTCTAAGCCCTCGTCATTTCGCATCAGCAAATGAGTATATCAAACTACTGAGCAGCAAAATTCAAGCGACATTTTGTGTGCTACAAACCAATGCAGCTTTCCCTAAATTTCCACCTCAAGGGTTTCTTTGATATAAAATTAAAATCTACTTTTTTTCTCATTTATTTCCTTCCTGCAATGCAGAGTCCAGAAAAGGAGGAGGATAATTTTTTTCTAGATTTTTTTCTTAAGTGTTTTTATCAATGAGCACAGTGAAGAGAAAAATAACTTATGGCCACTACAATACTGCCATGGGATTTCATTATTATTTTAACATCATACACTTTGCAACAAATAATTAAGTATTATAAACCATTTTATAAAGTGATGGTCTCAAAGTAAATGTGTTTGTGAGGAGGTTATAAACCTGGAGACAATTACTTTGAGATTGAGGGGTTTTGCCTATTTTTTTCTTGCTGAATAACTTCTTCATAAAGATATTGGCTGTTGTTTTAAATAATTTTAAGTGTATGAAAAATATTTTCCAAACTTGAACAAAATTATTTTAAATTAATTTCATTTTAAAGTTTGGCTTGTTTTAAATACAGGTTGTTAAGAACACAACCATTTTGAAAATTATGAAACAATCAGCCTGAAATCGAAGCTTTTCTCGCCACAAGAGCTATGGATAACGTTTAGCAATATGATGAGGAATTTGCACACAGCTGCAGTTTGCATGTAGAACCTAAAACGTATTCTATATTCTGAAATATAGAATAATATTTTTCACTTAATGACATCAATGTATATATAAATGAATTATTTTATTATTCAAATACTTAACTCATCCATTGAGGGTCCTAAAATAAATTCACATGTGGAGCTCTTCATATCCACAATTGTGTATTCTTATTTACAGCTTGGGATATTTGAATACTCCACTGAGTACTGAAAATATACCCATTTAGCATAAGTCAACAGTTACTCTTTTCCTTCTTTGTCTAATGCTGTTTTTTTTTCAATACATGTATGTGTTACTTACTGAAATAACTAGAAATATAAAATCAAACTCCTGGTACATTTTCCTCAAAATACGTTTGAAAGCGGGCAACTGAATTGCAGCTCAGATGCACATATTTCAATATAAATGTATTGCTGATGCAAAACATCATAAATACATTTATTGCAGAGAAAAGGTTACAGTTTCTGTTAGCGCTACAACAACTTGTCATTATAATTCTGCATATATATTTGTATCTTATGTCTCATAAAGGACAAATAACACACATCCAGTACGTAAGGTATACACAGGGAACTAAATATTGTGCTTATGCCCACATGTCTATTTAGCCTAACTCAAATGGAATTTAAATTTACTTTACCATAAATGAGATCAGAAGCATACTTATTTAGCCCATAAAGTCTTTGAGACAAATTAAGCTTCGTAGAGTCCACTATCAAATTAGTTGTGTTTTGCATTTGTAAGCCAGCAGAAAACTGGGCTATTTGTGGCCTGTGCTTGCAGAAAGCATTCTTTCTTTTCAGTGAGTAAAAGAGGGTCTGAAAAACATCAGTAGTGCTGTAAAAGTCCTAGAGGACTATCTCAATTGGGAAATTGGTAATGGGCTAGAGACCTTAACTCTAATTTACTAGACTACATACAATAATTGAACCAAATCCTGGTCTTGCCTTTAATTACCCTAAGGCCACTGCTTTGCCACTACCCCAAAGAGCCTGAAAGTTATCACCCTCAGATTGCCCTTCAGTAATCTATGGGAAATGAGATGCCCACTGTGACCTGAAAGGCAATTATCAAATGTCCACAGCAAAAAGGCACCGCCACCTTGGCATTCTTGTTGGCACTCTCAGCAGAGGACTGGAGGAGTGAATGGGTATGACGGCTACTAAGCTGTCACCCTTAAGGGGGATCCTTCAGGTCATGGGTGAAGCATATCAGGAGGGCAGTGTGGGAAAGGCAGAACTGTTGCTGTTCATGCATAAATAAAGGACTTTGGTCTTCAGGGCTGTCAATCCAGCATCTTTCAAGAGAGCTAAATTCATTATACACAAAAAGTGTAGATAGCCCTTTTAAAAGGAATAAAGCTGGCATCTGATATTCCTCTGGATAATAATGTAATCAATTTGATATTGAAGTTGCTTTTTCAGTAAAACTAGGTTTAGTAAACTATTTTGTGGTTAGCAGTAAGAAGTTAAAAAAATACAAACAAGGTATACGGTAACTTTGTTACAACAGGAATCCAAATAACTTCATGTTTCAATATAGATAGACATTATGTTTTATTTCATTATAGATAGACACTCTGTTTCACACCAACACAGAAACAGAAGAAAATATAAATTTTAAAATGAGTAAAACATTTGTATAACACTAAATAGCAGTGAAAATGTACATACTGATACAGAAAATCTCAAAGTTTAGATCAGCAGCATTTCAAGCTTCATTGCTTTTAAGAATTTATGGAGTACAGACTTGCTGTAATGCAGAAGAAATATTTAATTCCTGACATTATGTAAGTTCTAAATCTGTTTATCTAAAATTCCAACCTTTGTAGCTGACAGAGATTTTTAGGCTCTACTTGAACAGTCTGATTACCATTCACACCTTCAGATCTCTGTGACACTGGCATGAAATGGTGGCTGGGTGATCTCCCAGAAACTTACATGGATGCATAAATCATGCTGTTGTCTTTCCCCTTACAGCTATATAAATCCTGGTAGAGAGGGTAGAAGGTTTGTGACACGAAGGCCTACTCTGCTAACTTTCCAAGAGTTCAAAGGTTGTATCTTTATATACAAATGTCCACATGTATATTTGCAAAACAGCCAACTGAAATACAAAAAATAATTTTTTTTTTCCTTTCATTGTGTTCTGTGGAAGATAAATAGAAAATAATGACTGCAATGTTCACCAATCATAAGCCAATTTTTTTTTCAACCTGTAAATTCTGTCATTGCAGCTGTGAAATCTGTTTCTTTTTCTTACAGACCACTCATACTCCAAAGGATATAAAAAGGGAAAAAAATCTATAACAAAATGATCTAGCAAGAAAACAAATGTGACTTTTATCAGAATGGGAAGGTGTTCACTAGATCTATTTTGAAGAACGAATAAAGCACTTTTCAGCCTATGAATCACAAAATATCAGACTATAAAATATATTTCATGTTACCGGAATTATTTCATAACCACTACAATTCATCATTTTAGTTTGCTAACATTTTGTAAAGGGCATCTCTCCAGGGTGCAGGATGATGAAATTATAAATTTGAGAACCATCCTGCAGGTAGCCAAGTTAAGAAAACAATAAATTGGTATGTGTTGAACCGACATACATAATAGCCAGTCAGGAAAACATACTACAAATCAGTGATGGGAGCTTTCTTTAATATTAAAATATATGGTGATACCCAGGCATGGCAAACAGTACCTGGAATAAATGCTTCTATAGTGAAGTGACAGGGCTCGCTTGGACTAAAGAAACTGAGTAATAAGGAATTAAAATCTGTGGCATTCTGAACTACATGTTAACCTGATTGTCTTAAGATATCTAGAGCTCAGAACAGCCCAAGTATCTTCAAACAGACTTATATCATACAATTCGTATTCACTTCACTTGTGATACTAATTTATGCAAAAGCCTTAAAAGTTGGGGTAACAAAGAAATTTAAAACAAAACAAAACAAAACAAAATACACACCCACACACCATTTGTTAACTGTTTGAACTCTCTTGTTCCAGAGTCAGGCAGTGGTTTTGAGGAAACAAATTCACCACAGCAGGCATATGTTATGAAAAAAACCTGATAGTCATGATTTTTATTTCACCAAGCATTGCACATACAGCAATCCAAACAGAAAATACATTCTTATTTTGATAAAGAGGTTGACAGAACAAGTTCTAAATTATTTCTTGTTACTTCCACCAGACACATCATATTAGTATTTCATTGAGAGCTGAGCATTTTAAAAATGCAATTATTCATGAGTGTCCAAATCCTAAAGGCTGCTCTTCCTGTCTAAATGTAATCAAAGATCTGACTGACCACAAAAGCAGACTATATTACACACAATCACCATTTATTATGCACAGTTTACTGTTGAAGAAAAATTCTCATCAGATGACATTCAAGGGAGAGGTCAAAACTTTTTTTAAATTATCTTTTAAGGGGCATTTCCCAAAATTTAAACACAATTAACAATAATCTATGTAGAGTTTTTGATCTGGCTTAAGTATTATCTAATAATGATGGTACTAAATAAAAATCACTAGAAGGCTATAGCATCTGTGAGACAACAAAAAAGGCTTACAGCAGAGACTCCATGAAACATTTAGCTGGTATTTTCCACACACTGATCTAGTGAAAAGAGGTAAGCTGTAAAAATGTGCTTCTGAGAGTTTCAAACCATATTGTACAGAAGTCACATCAAATTAATACTGAGGACCATTTAGAGCTTTTATTCTGAAAAGCTTTTGAAAAGGGATTAAACTATGAAAACTCACATGATACTAAAGTACCTATTAATGGGTTTAGGGGGGGAGGAACAATGAAAGTGTTATTTTTAGATAAATCGTTACTTTGTATGTAGCAGCACAAAGCATTTGCTAAAGAGACACTGCAACAGTTCTCCAGCAATATCCCATACATCTGAACACTGATTAGCAGGAGAATTTTTCTTGTTATTAAGAACAATCTCACATGGAAAAGAGAGCCTTGTGGCTTTCTTTTTAATTTTTTACAATTTCTATAAATAATTCATTAGGAAAATGTAGTCGTAGTCAAAAACTACATAAGTAAAACGACACCATTTTTAGAATACTTGTAATTGTAGAAAATACAACTGCATGTTTGTAGTCCTCTATATGCACATCAGATTATCGAAAGCCTGCTGACTACTGATATAAAAAGTTCACACTGTATGATACACTTAACACACAGAAAAATTATGTTTTCAAAAAAATAACAGGAAACAGCATGAATAGTGAGAACAAGGAATGGGGGTAGTTGTCATCTCATCAAAAATAATGAATGCTCAAGAGATTTCTAAGTTCATCTCTTCCCAGTCATTTGTCTGATAACAATAGACTACCAGGAGAGAAAAGACTAGACACAGAGCGCGTTCTTCTTCCTTGGCTCTAGCTAGCACCTGTAACCCCAAACAGCTATGTACCAGCTGAAATCCACATGACGACAGCCCCAAAAGACAACTGGAAATGTTGTTCCTAGCCTGCTGTGCCTTCATTCAGCAGGGGGATGCACCACATGGTGGATGACAGCTTTGTGTCTGCCCCATCTTGAGGCCTCCCCTCCTCCCTCGACACACAGTCGTGCACACACAAAACAGTCTTATGGCTAATGATGCAAACATGAAGTGTAAAGTCTCCTTAATTTGACCCTTGTTAAACTCCTAATTGGATTGAGGCGGTCTCAGAGTGGAAAGCAACCCTGGATTATTCAAGAAAGCTTTTACAACATGAAGACCAAATTACAAAAGGCTTCCACTCTGGCTGCAGGACACCACAAAGAACAGGCAATGAATTGCAGCTGTCACTTAAGTTAAAAATCTAATCAATTGCCTTTTTTTTAAACAGGTAACTTTTTGAACAGTTTCTTCATTGTGATACTCTTCAGAGTGTGCTTGACCCAAATTTAATAAGCTGCTATTAAAGCAGAAGAGCAGCTGTAGAGCAAACACTGTAGAATGATACCGTGCATTCAGGCTCCTAATGATTTTAAAATGACTACAACCATTGCTTCATTCAAGAGGAACAAAGCTCAGGGCTCTTTGCTCAACAATGTCTTAACACAAACTGTCTGAACAGACAGCATTCATTTGTCCTTCATGAACCCAAAAGGTCAGCTGCATTGCTGAGAACATCTCAACAGTTTAATTGTGTTTCTCCTGTAGGAAGACTGAGAGGAGAAACTTGGGGATTCCTTGTGTATGAAAACTAGCCTTTCTTTCCTTTATTTTTTTCTTTTTTTTTCCCCTTCCAAGGAAATATACAGCTTAAGCACAGAGACAAGGGGCGCATGATATGCAGACAGGTGTAAAACATGAAGTAATTATAGAAGCTCAAATTAGTTCCTAGGCCTGAGGCAAAAAAGAGAACAGTGCCTTGACAAAAGGGAATAGCAAATAAGGATAGCAAACAAAAAATGGCTTGAATGTGTAAATTAGCAAGAAAAATGAGACAGAAAAGCAGCTTTACTCTACTATTATTCACCACATGAGAACAGAGCAGCTGAACATGATCAAGAGGGCTTTGGAGGAGAGAGGCAGGCATCAACACCGAAACGAAGCCAAAGAGTGGCAGCTCTGCACTTTCTAGTCAGTCACTCATTATGTGGTGAAGTGCTCTTGAGAAGTGCCTCTTATACTTGACCTATCATATTACTTCTTCTGTAAACACATAATCCCTGCTTGTTAGGTGGTGTCAACACTAGCATTCATTCACTGTGGTAGTCCTTTTGTGTATAGACACTTTAGAAGTGCTGCCAAAACCAAAGAATTGACACCATAATAAAACAATTTGAATTTCAACCAGGTAAACAGATCCTATGCGCTTCTGTGAAATGTACTGTTCAGAGCTCTACATCCAGTGTCCCTTATTTGAGACAAAGCAGCTTTCTTATCACAAAACCATTTTTGTGTGTGTCCTTTTAGCCAGATTAAAAACCACCTAATGATAAACATTAACAAATGAACAGGTTTAAGAACTGGAATTACAGCCACTGCACCATATTTGCTTCACTCTTATAGTAAGAAAAAAAAAAAAAATAAAAAATTTGCACACTTTTATTATAAGTCACCCACGCAGAAGACCCCTAACAAAACAAATTGTGGTTGCACAAAACTGACCACTTCTGAAATGTGACATATTATTATTTCCATTAAGATCCCACAAAACCCATAAAACCAGTCAGATTTTGTGTCATAATTTCATCCTCTCATACAGATATTTTATACTTCAATCTTTTTGGGAACTTATGTTTGATTATTAAAAAAAAAAAAAAACAACTTATACTCAGAGCCTGTACTTTTTGCTGTTACAGAGGGGGAAGCATACTTAAGGACACTGTCTTTAAACAAGTGGTATAAATAATTGATTCTGTGCTTCTGCGTTAAAAGCTATTCTAGATAGACTATCATCTTAACATTTATGATGAGCTCTGACAACTTTTGCAGTCTGTATGACTAAAAAGATGAATCAATCTTTCATTCCATTCCTGACAAAATATGAGCAAACTTTCTGATATATCACCAAGTATCAATGAAACACAACACTGGAATGGAAGTATTTGTCTGAAATGGCAATGTTTACAAATGAGTCCACAAAGGTACACAAAATGAAGACTCAGACACATTAGCACTCCACCTCTCAAAGCTGGAAAGCCATATTAGCACTGTGTGCATCAAAAGTAGTGAGAAAGTACCACTACAGGCTTGATATTGCAACAAGGTGATGTGATGCATTACTGAAACTCACGTCTAAGTAATACATTATGTTACACCAATGTCACCATCTTTCTGCCCAGGGTTGCCAAGAGTTTTTGTTGGACCTTCTTGGGCTGGGAACTGAGCCTATGTTCCTATACATACATACATTTTGCAGCTAAACATTTTGTGTCCGTGAATTGAACCTTGATGGCTCAGTTAGCTTACTTTGCATCTTGCCTACCCTTTGGTCCTCAACTCACCCACTTAGGAACTGAGAGAGTGAAATATTCCCTTCTGTACTAGCCACTGCATCTCGTTCAAACACCTCTGAATGAATTCTCAGCAGCCTCAACCATTCTGAACAAACGTCAAATGGAAATTCTCACACCTTCTACCATTGCCTTTCAACTGCTGCTTCTCCTAGTCCTAACCCTTAAAAAGAATTTCTTCCTTACATCACTGTCCTTTTAAAAACACCATTTTATAACAACTTTAAAAAAAGTCAGACATACAAACTTCCTACATAATGTATTTATTATGAACTTTTTACCTTTTCCACTACCTCTTCTATTTATTTTTTTCCAAATTTCTTGCACTTGCCAAAATTAGACTCTAAAATGAGGCCAGAATCACATAATTTTTCTTTCTCTAATGCAACATGGAAATGTGAGTCCCTCTACAAATATTCAACAAGAACAGTAACAAATAATGTAGGCCTGTAAATGGTGGCCTCATAAGTCTCATAATTAATAACATTAATTTAAGAACATACAATATTATGCAACAGAAGCAAGTTCAGCAGTTTGTGCCATATCCAAAGGTCTCTTTCAGTCCTACTCACTAGGACTTAATTTAGAAGGTAAACAAACACCAGCCAAGGTGTCAATATAATTATCTACACTCCTAAAGTTGTCTCATGAACTTCATTATACATGTTCCCTCACAACTTCTGGATTCCCTCTTCTCAAATATATCTTGTTGCCCCTAATAAAAATGCTTTCCTTTACTGTACAGAATTCATAAGCCTCTGGACAGGTTAATCTTTAGGTCAGTGAAGGAAGAGACTGCTGTTGTCACTATCTGGGTCTCTGAAGAGCAGCTCCTGGAGAACAGTGTTATTTCCTTTCACAAAGCAATAGGCTGTCTCAGTTCAAGAACAGCCAAGAATAATTCTGGTGAATGTTGACAATTTACAGCACACTCACAACATCAGAGGCATCACTTTGGCCAACTGTACTTAGGTGCCCTGGTAGATACTCTTCAGTGTTGGGATTTCTGCTTAGTATGACATTTATCTTTATATGAATAAAGCCCTACATGTTTCCACTTTATTTCAAATTTCTTTAAGAAAAGAACTACTTCTTTCTTTCTAATTTGTCCTCTGATTTCCACCTTTGGATTTCTATATTGGTTTGCTGGGTTTTTTTAGTCCAGTCCCTTCAATTAAACAAATTTTACTAGTTTCCAAGTTAATTTTGCCTGAAAAATTTTCATGTCTTCCATTTCAGATTCATTCTCTTTGATCTCTTTGCCCTGATCTTCATCCCATCCAGTCACTTTTTATTCTAACCCAAGCACAGAATATTTTTTGCTTTTCCTCTTGTTTGTGACTTATTTCTTCTAGTCCACAAAGCTGTACAAACTTCACTAAATTGGTATAAAAATTGAAGTTTTCATGGAATCACTATAATTGTGACTGCACAACACATACAGTACCACAGGGTCAGTGTGAGGTTGGAGTTCAAATTCCTTACCCCTTAACTAAACTTAAGCATACCAGCATTTTCTTTACAAGCCATCCGACATGTCCACTGTGTGACTGATCAGCACATATGGAATATGGCAAACATTCTTCTCTCAGCACTTCTTCAGAATTTCTAGAAAACTAGGCAGCCAGGCCCCACAAATCTTGGAGACTACCAGAAGGAGTGGAAGGTAATGGCTTACCAGCAGAAAGGAAAGTCTGCTGCTAACACTGGTGAGGTTAATAAGGCAAGGATTCAGTGCCCAAAAAGCAACTTAGATTCTTTTTCCCAGTTTCTGCCAAACAGTTATCACTGTAGGTACTAATGAGCGCTATTTTGCTACTATTTCCTAAATCCTCGAATGAAACACTATTTTCATTTCATAATCATTTCATTCATATTCACTAGCCCTAGTATGGCATAGCATGAAGTTTCTAAGTTCAAGGCAATTTAAATAGCAACTCCTGTGACAAAATTTATGCAAAAGAGCAAAGCAATGAAAATAAAATGAATGCAGCTTACATAAGAAAGGAAAGTAACACAGAGGATAAAGCTACAGCTGCAACTCCCAGCTTATGGAAGGCTCTCTGATACAAACTCTTTCAGAGGCCAACTAAGACGTGAGTTTGTGCATCGAAAGTTTGGTCAGCGCAAAAGAATGAATGACATGTAAGCTTCACTGACCCAACTACATCTGATGTAATTAGTGTCATCATTTTAGCTAGTGCTTGATTTGAACCATTAGTCTTAAATGTTTTATGAAATGTTTAAAATTATATAGAATAGATGTACCCTGACTAAACATGAGCCGAATACTCAGAAACCAACATTTCACCTGACAAATACAATATTTAATAGCACAAAACCATAGTTCCAGGTAACTATTCTTTAAAATTGTGACAATCTTTCTACAGTAAAACAACTGATCATTTTCAGACATTTTCTAATATATCATCATTGTAGTTTTCCACAGTCTTTTAACATAGAACAAAACAAACAAACAAACAAAAACTTACAAAGCATGCAAAATCATTGTTTTCATCTGTGACATTTATCATATCTAAGGATTTCAATTATGTGTTGTCAATTTAGCAAGCCTCTTGTAATATCTGGCGTGATAAGCAGGTATTATGTGCTTCATCCAAAAAGTCAAAACCTATCACAACTGTACCATCAGTGAACCCAAATCCAGGTCTGGGTGATTCTGCATCACAATAAATCATCATGTAAAAATTGTCCTCAGAACTTTTATATAGGGAGGAAATACAAAACAAACCATAAACCCCAAACCCAAATTCTTTTTATTTAAAACTGAAGCGTAACTGCTACCTTATGATAAAACTGTTCTCAGCAAACCAGCCAGTTTTCAGATTGTATGTTTCTCCACACACATTACATACAGGTATACTCACACTCACCATATACAAACAGCATTCTTACCTTCTGATGGTTACCATCGTGGGTATATGACACTGCAACCACACAATGTGCTGCACAAATTCAGGACCAAAAATGAAGGCACTAGCAGACCTTTGAACACTTTCATCTTCATAGTTATTAAGAATAAAATTAGGTCAAAATTCTATTTTGTTTCCTTTCCCAGTGAAAGTACTGATTTTGAAGAATGCTATCAATATGACAAGCTTCACTGTTGGGACAGCTTAGAGCACAGGTAAACTTCAGGCCTGCTGGTGACCACATCCTCTTGCCTAACATGCTAGCTAAGAAACGTCATCTTACACCATTCACTTCTGAGAGCTAGAGATATCTTCTCACCCTCAATGCTGCTAATGTCATCTTAAGCACACTCCAGGTTGTTTTCACAAAAATATATTGCACCAATAATTCATTCTTAGTAAAACTATTTTACTACCATGCAGCCAGTAGGAACAATGTGAACTGCATTTTCTAAGAAGTTGTTTTCCAGCCTTACAAAATGTGTACCAAAAGTGTACCAAAATAAGTATTTATCTCTTCTCCCATTCCTAAAAGCAGTATTACGACTTTTCACCTCTTTTTTTTTTTTTTTTTTTCCCCATGAAAGGGTAAGTACTGAAAAAAATAAGATGAAAAAGTCTTTCAAATCTGGATACAGAGTTAAGGGTAATGATGGGAGAAGCTGATATAACTGAAGATAGATACGACTGAAGACTATTAAAGAACACTGATGCCAAGATACTTATAACAACATCCAGCCTGCTTGGATTGCTGTGAATCTGGTAGATGAAGTGACAACCCTGAAGCTTCTGTGTGCCCCACTACTTTGTGTCTTCAGAGGCATGTTAGTGTCTTGGAAAAAAGATTTTTAGAATCATCTCAGTAAAAAAAATGCATGAGTACTTCTTAGTGGATGAGTCCCAGTAATGTCAGTGGGTTTACTTGCCTGAGAGACTGGTTAAGTCAAGATAAATTAGGGTGAAAATGGTAAATCTAAGGTTAAATAAAGGTTGACACCCAGGCTTCAGTAATGATTTTTGGTTGCTTTATGAAACCTTCAAAGTTTCAAGATATTGTCTTCTCAACTTTTAAATTCATCTTTGCACAAAATATCAGAACTTATAATGCATAATAAAATCTGTTTTGCTAAAAGGTATGAAGGGAATTAACCTTAACTTATGGGGCTCAGAGAAACTTTGAGCCATTTAACTGCAGTATATCTAAATGGGTTACTGCAAATCTGGGTAAACAACTAAACAAGACCCATACTACAGTTAATATCCCTAAAGTTACAGATCCCATTAATAATTTCAGTCCAACTCTGTATTTTTAAACAGATGTACTCAGCCAATATCTTTGTAATTAGTCTGTGGTACACCGAATAGCGAATTTTCTCTGATGGACTTAATACCACATGCTCCCATACGTGTCCAAAGTGGAGGGCACAATATAACCATTTTACAGAACTCTCAGGAATCAGACAGGAGCAGAATAAATCACTCTGTGAACAAGCTGTGTACCAGGCTTCATTAGTTATAATTACCCCCAAAATATGCTCAGCAGAATGCACACGTGTCATCTGGGAGTGACACACAATAGAGTGGGCAACTTATAAACTCCTCCAAGCACAGAAAGAGTCCATAAAACAACTGGCTTGTGCATTTGGATTCATGCGATAACACCTCCTATTGCATAAGCCACCAGATGACACAGATGGGGCAAATCCAAACAAGGAACATTTCTTTTGTATAGGCATTGAACTTCATTTGATGCCTATTCAGCCAACAAGCTGAGAAAGCTGAGTATGAAACACTAGATCTTTGTCTTTTTATTTCCCAGATTTTGCTACACTTGCTTGAAATAATAAAATGTATAGTTTTAAACACTTTGAACGTAATGACTTACAGAAAAAAAACAAAGCAAAGCAAAACAAAACAGGATGTTAAATTTAACATACTTATGCACACGCAATAACAAACACTCTTCTCCAAACTTTAACTGGAAACATTAACCAGCATCTCCCTTTTATACATCATATTACCAAAAAAGGGAAGTACTAACTGAAGCTCTTTGAGAATGCACATATCAGCAATGAGATCTATTATTTTCTGGAGGAAAGAATATTAACACTATGTACATGGATCAGATTACCTTTTCTTTAATGACTGCCAGAACCAACCACATTAAAATTATTGCACCATTGATCTCATCTTAGCTTTCTCTGTAAACTTGCATGTTTTTTTTCTTCCTCCTGTACTTGCTGCCAATCATGATAACTGTTTTTTGTCTGGGACATTCCAGGCTCATACTGAATGCACCTTCTTCCCTCCTATTCTCATTATTTACTTATTTGCATCCATATACCATAGTGTTCCTGGTCATTTCATTCAATGCCTTTCCACATCTTTTCTGCAGTTTTCTATTATTGCCCACTGCTATGGAGATTTGTTCATGAAAAATATCATTGTAAGTACTTGTTTCCTGTAATAAAAATATGCTTTAACTCAAAGGGAAAATGATATTCATATACAGCTCACTGTTCAGACTGATTTAATGGCAAATATAATGCACTAAGCATGCTCATATTTGTCAATACTTTAATACAAACATGGAAATATACTGTTTTGATGCTACATGTGTAGGTTAGTGCATGTGTACACATACTAATATGAATTCCCATGTCTCTATTTACTTTGGTATTCAAGTGTTTAAACACATAGGAATAAACTCACAGAATACAGCAAGATGTATGTGCACACAGTCAAAAAGTACTCTACATCACTTTTAAGTGTCATATCCAGTGCTTATGCTGAAGTACTGTTAAAGAACTATGTAATATCTTCACATCTGTTAGGTACTTCCAAGAAAACATAGAAATTAACTCCAAAACTCCAACTGTAGAATATATTTAAATTATTAACTTAGTATTAACCACGTGACATTGAGTTCTGTGTAACTACTCCTACCCACAAAACAAATACCCAGTTATTTTGATACAGTGAAATCTAGCTGAAGTTCATAGACTTAAGGGTAGTAACACGACCTGTCACAGAGAGAGCTGAGTACATCCACAGTATGTAAGATCAATTAAGGTCTGTTATAAATAGCACCCGTTAACCTGTGATCTGTCAGATCTGTGCATCAGTAACACTGCATGGATGTAAGCAAGGACAAAATTTGTCCCACTTGGCCCCATTTCTGTGTAGTGTAACTAAGAGGTCAGCTTCAGCATTCATGCATTCAACACCAGCAAACTCCATAGAGTGCTCAGAGGCACAGTGGCAGCAATTTCCTATTTTTAAAACATCAGAGAAGCAAAAACGATTTGTGAATATGAGCTGCTATGGTATTAAGTGAAGTCACTGCCTTCTTTTCTCTTTTTTTTTTTTTTTCCTTTTTAAAGAAACAGATATTGAAATGATCCCAGCTAATAATTTCATTCTGACACATAAGTTTAAAAGGTTAAGTTACTATCTGAAGAAAGGTAATCTGACTGCCTTTCATAGCAGCCTGCAAGCTCTGCAATCTGCATAGAGAGGGGCATTTGTCATCATTAGCTGAGCAGTGACAGCTGGCACCTAGGGTGTCCCAGATTTAAGAAGTGGCAAAGGCACTCTTTTACCTTAAGTTGCCATCAAGTATAGCATGCTTCATAAGGAGTAATATTTTCTTCTTGTTACAGAGCATGAAATAACAGCAGTGAATGCATCTGTATTTTCTTCAGCATGGAGAACTGGCTGATATACAATTAGCAGTTGTCTTTAGACAACAAGACACCAGGTTTATTACATGAACAAACATCCAATTCGTGTCACTTGATAAAAAGTGCAATTGGCTCAAAAATAGGGCAGTATATTTTCCCTCAAAGATACTTCAGACTGATTCGTAGATTTTATTTATGGACATGACAAATTGTGAATAAAACACAGTTTTTAACTAGAGGTATAGTACTGTCACTCCAATCTAGAAGTGCTTAATTGCTTAAAAGAGACAGGTTATTAGATATAGGAAAAAAACCCAGTCCTACACTGGCATACAAGCTAATGCAGTATGTTAATGATTTGAAAGAATAACCTGATGGAGCATGATTTTAATACCAGCTTCAGAAATTTAAAGTATATTCTAATTGTCTATTTAACAGCTAAGTTTCACATGATATTTTTTTCAAAACAGTTCCATGAGATTTTGCAAATGTATTCATAATTATGAGTGTACTTAATAAATAGAATATGTAGAGGTCTAGGAAAGAAGTTGTTTTCCTACTGCCATCAATTATTCAATCTATGAAAGACTGAATAATGGTTTATAAACATGAATAGACTCTGATTCGGTTGTTTTTACAAAAACAAAATACAAAGCTAGAAATGAACATGCCTTGACACCAAACAAAAAGAAATCAGAACACAAGAACAACCAGCCAACACAAACCAAACCATTAAAAAAAAAAAACCAAAAACCAAAAAACAAGAAAACCCCTCATTTCTCCATAGTCTCTCAAATTTGGAGGCATAATCTATAATGCTAGATTTTGCATTATTATGTAAAATAGTTTTTCACAAATAAAACTAATTTTTGTGTTAATGTAAAATCTATGCAAATACATGCAGTCATTTATCAGGGAAGCTGACAAGCATTCCATATTGGAGAGGGAAAATGAAACTGCCTCAAGAATAGAGGCAATTAATTATTTCTGTATTTTCTCTTCCTCTGTCTTGAGGCACAGAAGTTATCCATCCAGTTAAAACAGCAAATGAAATAAAGAGATTTTTTTTTTTATTTAAACACATATGGCTTTTGCCTGCAATACTGATCACCACAAGGTCTACAGATGCCCGTGGCTAAATTGTACACTGGCAGATGCACACAAGGGAAAACTGTGTTAATGCAGCGTGGTGAACAAAACAAATGAAGAACTGAATTTGGGGAGGGGGTGGAGATGGCGGGTGAGGGAGAGAGGACTTTTTTTACCCCATTGATATACAGTTTGCTTACAAAGAGTGGATTAGGCTAGCTATAGATTTAACCTGAAAAGTTTTCTCTTGTCCCCTGCCTATGTGAAAAATCTGAATAGTATGTGTAGAAGAAAACATCCATGCAGATCCATGCAGAGTTCTAATGTACAGACTATAAATAATGGGCTTGACAAGATAAATGGTTATATTACTACATCTTTACAATTAGGGGCTAATAATACATAACGAATGTACTCACAGAATATAATGAGAAAACTGTTGTCCAACGTACTTGCTGCCATTTTTTACCTACTTACAGAAGCAATGTCTTGAAGTGTAGCTGAAAACGACAAGCATTATGGCACATCCTAGCATATGCCATATACTCATTCATGCTTCAGTGGGCTAGTAAGAGTTCTGAACTTACTAACTGTTCCTTTTGATAAGGTTATTTAAAAAAAAAATGAAGCCAACATGAGCCTGTTCATTCCTGGACATAATTTGCCGAAAAAAACCAAGAAATAGAGATGGTAAAACATACACTGAAAATAAGACAGAATCATGTTGATCATAGGAATTTCTCTCTTAGTAAGCCTGCACACACTAAATAACCACATTAAAATCAGTATTGCCTCATCTAAAACTAAGGAGATTTAAGACAAAACATTGTCACTAACCTAACAGATACACTGTAACTTTTTTTTCATCTTTTCAATGGCACAAATATATTACAAATGATAACATGTCCGAAAAGCAGCATCTATTTCAACTATCAAGAAAAAATCATAGTAATATTCCTGTCAGATAAACAAATATTTCCATAAGCTAATATTTCTCTTTCAACAATTTAATTGTTCATTTATGAACTTACAAGACTACATGCTATTTCTATAGTCTTTCTCATTTCAGGGGCCACCAGAACTATGCCACAAAGGATCCAGTTCTGTATATGTTGACCTAGAGCTGGCTTAAAAAAACTGGGAGGGAAAAGTAGGAAGGACAGTAGGTGATCTAGGCTAAATCTTTGAATTCAAGTAAGAGGATCACTGGAGTGATTTGCTTCTCTTAATAAGAGACTCAATTTTCTCCTAGATAAAATATTGTGCTCTAAAATGACAATGTTCCACCAGTTAAAAAAGAAAGTTCAGTGTGGTGGCAGGAAAATATTTCAAAGGCCAAAAGATCTAAGCATCAAGTTTTTCCTGAACAGATCTCATTTCTTCTTCCTTAAATAATAAGTTGGCTGACATGTTTATATTACAGCTATAGTTAGGATATTTTTAGGAACAATAAGGGGCTTTAGCAAGTAGGTTGCTTATATTTAAGACTGTTAAAAGATTCTGTAGCTTTGGGGAATTACAGGAATAGTCCTGAATATGTGAAAGTACATAAAAATATAGTTTTAATGGAGATTTTGAAAGCATAATCTGTCACTCATTTTTCTGAATAACCTCACCCTCCTCATAAGGGCTCTAGAGTAGGTAAGGAAAGGCATTTTTGTGGAAGCATGGACAAAACAGCACTGTCCTTTCTCAAGAAGCTAATTTAATACTATGGCTAAAACACAATGAAATTATTAGGGAAGTGCTGCTTGACAGAAGGGTAGATGTTTGAGCCAAAAATATATTTCCTCACCCAGCACATGGATTTGATGCATTAGATATTGTAGAGGCTCACTGTAGTTGATCCTCTTTAAATGCTAACCTCCAAGTGTTACCTTGCTTTGGCCCTGATCCTGCAAATAGCTGCCTGTGCACTTCACTGTGAGCCTAAAAGTGCCCGTGACCTCACCAGAACCAGCTGAATGTTTCGTTAACCATGTGTGCATGGGTAGGGATCAGGGCCTTCATAAGGTTCAATGAAACATATTAATCACTCATGACCAACTCACTCAACTCCTCCCTTCACCGTTATTTGGAAAGAAAATATTGGAGAGCTGTACACTACATTCAAAAATACAAGACTGCATTGAAATATACTGGATATGTCTTTTTATAGCTAAATTAAGATCAAATGAGTTACACAGGTGATTTACCATACATACATACAAGTTTCATTTTGAGTTAGAGGGACATAACACACCCAAAGTACTGCCAGCATAAAAATTCGCAATAAACACATAACATGACCAATTGCATAAAAAGAGGTGGTTCTTACCTATAATTTTAAATTGTCTACTTTTTAAACACGTTAAGCAACATGTCTTCTGCTAATTTCAATATCTCTAGCAGCTCCCTGTAAGATGACATAGTTTAGTTTGGAAGTCAATATGAAAAATCACTCTACCGAAAAACACTAATCACAAAAATAAGTATGTTTAAGACATATCACCCTCCCATTTTGACTGGGTTAATAAGATGTTGGATTACGCCTAAAACATAGCATGAACAAGTTGAGTGATGCCATCATTTATATAATGATGCATTTCAAATATTCCCACACTACAATTTTGACTTACTTTTTCTAACACTCTCTAGTCCTCTTCTCAAACAACATATTCCAGGGCTACAAGTCACTAAGGGGAAAGGTTAATTTTGTATGTGAAGTCTTCAGAAGCTGCTCATCCAACACATACAATTTTATTTTCAAGGTCAATGTTCAGTATTTTCAATCATTTAATCATATACAGCATGAGACAGTAATAAGAGTTCGGCAGTGCTGGATGACCCACTACAGATGTAGTAGATTAAAAGGCACTAATCCCTACTGATTCTGCACTCCTCTAGCAGTTCAACAAAAAAGAACATTCTCCAAGCTAGAGATCTTTAAAAAAACCCCACCAATCCTGGACTGCTCAAACGAAATGCCATACTTTAAGGAATGTCTGGCTTTGGAGAAGCCAATGAAGAAGTGAACCAAATGAATAATTCAATGGATTTTTTTCCTGCTTGCATGTTTCTGCAGTTGTAGCTAAAATGACAGTTGTGCAAGTTCCATGTTTACTTTTGAGACACAGCATTTTAAAGAAAACAAATCAATTACTGTTTTTCTCTTAAGAAATTGCAGATTAGAGGAATTTAAAGCATTAACAGTTCATCTGTAAGACCTAGGATGACCAAGTCCAACAGTAATACAAACTCTTGTAGTGTTTTCCTCTTAATTTTTAATACCAAGAGAATACATACACATCTTAAGTTTAACAGTAATGCTTGGTAATTGTGTACTGTAAAAGAAGCGAAGTAATAGTTTTTCAAAAAAGTAAAAAACATTTGTAGAAAACTGTATGCAACAGAGGAAAAATGTTTGTGTACCAAAATATTCAGAAATTGATATCCACAATTCTAAGTAATGAAGTGTACAAATTCTTTAAAATTGCACTTCTGCAAACATTATAGCAACTTAACTTTTCATTTGTTCCTAAAATTGAAAATGGAGGCAAAAAAGTGAACTACAAAATAAGAATACAGAAAATTGCAGGTACCATCAACTTCTCACAAAAAAAGTGATGTTGCCTATTTTATATAATGTGACACATATAACAAACCCAGCACAAATATCTGTCTTTACTTTTCTTGCTTGAAAAAAAAAAAAAAAGTGAATTTATTGTTGCTGGCAGGATGATATGGATGAAACAACGAGGAAGAATTAAGGGGGGAGGGGGAGAAAGAAGAGCCAAGAAATCAGATACATTCAATGAGCCTTCAAACTCACTTCAGCAATAGGGATAAATAATTTAATCAACTCAGCTTCATTTTTTTCTTCCTACCTCCCTAGTGCAATAGGCAGATATTAAAAAATAAAACTTTAAAATTCATGAGCAGTTGTGTGTGGAAGAGCTATCACTATATAATAAGAAATATAAAGTGATATCCATGCAAGCCCTTTGTGTAGATATGCATCTGCATTTTAACTCACACTTTTCACCATATGAAATTATTGGTTAAAATGATATGTACGGCAACTTTCCTTTTTTTTTTTTTTTTGACTTCTTCTTCCAAATTGCATTTTGGGGATGTGGGCAAGTACCCATAGCCAAAGATTCTGAAAACAATTTGTCTTTTTGGCGACCATGAGCACTACCTGACAAGGCACTGTAGTTTGAAAGATTTGAAATAACAAGCAGAGGTCAAGAAAGACTGTTATAATATCCCCTAATTAGGAGAAATATCTAGAAAATAGCAATTTGGTAAAAGTCACCAATATCATATGGTACCATTATCATGACAAATGATCAATCATCATTTTAATGAGGTGATTTTAATTCCAATTTTACAAAACCACTCGATACTCAATAAACTCAACAGAAATAAAATTCGGTGATGAAAAGTGTCCCTTTGATAGTTTACAAAGAACACATGAGTAACTACAGAGAAAAATTACCTGCATTAAGTGGTCAGAAGCTTTGAAAAATATCCATATTTTTATATCATATATAGTAACATAGATAATAATTTTCAGCATCATTTCAACCAAGCCACCAACTTCTTCTCTTGTTAAACGATTGGGTCAACTTCACATTCTCATTTCAGTGGTTGACTGGTGCCAGCAAAGCCTAAATCCACAAATTTTCAAACTATCAAATGTTTGTTACGTATGTGTGAAATGAAATGGTACAGTGAATAGCGACCTTCACAGCTAAAGATCTTCAGTCAAAGCTAAAGCTAATATTTCCCACATCCACCAAGATACAATAAACAGGTATAACCTGTGTTACTTGATATCATAGCTTAATCTTAGCATTACAAATTGAAAGCTCTGACTTAGCATATAAAACGTCATTTTTATTGAAATTAATTTTACCACATTATGAATATTACGACTTCTGACAGCTTAAAGGTACGACCTTTCCACTTTTGCCTTTAGCAACTGGAATTACAAGCTAAAACCCAAGGGGCAAAAATAAGCAAACCCTGGCCCAGCACATTCCCATCGCTAACGTGCAGCTCTGAGGCGGCCGCAACGCTGGGAAGTTGAGGCGTGCCCACTCCGCAGGAAAGAGCTGTTCCCCCGCCGAGGAAGGGACAACCTTTTGTCCCCCCGCTGTAACTTTCGGTTTTACTCGGCGCTGGTCTGTGACCTCGCGGGAAAGCGCCTCTTTTAACATTTACATCCCAAAGAAGCCGCCCCCGATGCGGCAGCGCCGGACCTTTCGAGCCGGACGGCCCGGGGTCCCCGGGGCGGGAACGGGGGCCGGGAACGGGGCCGCAACGTGCCTTTCCCGGCACCAGTCGGTCCCAAGATCCGCCCGCCGGAGTTGGTCCCAACTTGACCGCTTTTCCTTCCTTCGCACGGCCGTCCGTGCCCTGCTGCGGCCAACGCCGCCCCGTGTCTGAGAGCAGGGCGCGACCGGCATCGCCCCCGGCCCCGAGGGGCGGGCTAGGGTCGTGCCAGGCCCCATCCTCGGGGCAGTGGGGTGGGACGTGCCGGGCCGGCGAGGTGCCTCCCCCTCCCGGCTCGCCGACGGGGCCCGCGGCGGTGCCGCTGAGCCGGCGGAAGGGGGAAGAGGGCCGACCTCCGCCCCCGCCGCCCGCAGGTTCCCCGCGCAGCCGGGGGCAGCCGCCGGTAAGAGCGGCGGGGAGGCGTCCGCCTGTCCCCGCGGAGCCAGCCCAGACTCCTCCAAAGTGCCTGCTCCGGGAAGGCGGGGGCAGCCGGCCCCTGGGAGCCCGCAGCCCAGCGGCCGCTCACGCCACCGCTCAGCGGGGTAGGAGGAAGGGATGGAGGGGCGCGGCAGCCCCGGGTGCGGCAGCCGCGCTCCTCGGCGGCCGCTCCGGAGCAAGCAGGACCGGGCGCTCTGTGCCGCTGCCGCCGCCGGACCCGCCGCGGCCAGGGGGAGCAACGCGTGTCCCGCCTGGCGCCTGACCGAGAAACTTAGCGGAGAAGGGAGAAAACTCGAAAGGAAACTACCTCCTCTCCGCCCGCAACAGCTAGAGAGCGGTCTCCCTTCTCCCGCCTGCCGGGGGCTGCGGCCGGGAAGAGGGAAAGTTCATGAGAACGACCTGTCACCTGCATCTTTTCAGCGACAGCCCCAGCCCTGCTCTACTCATGGGCAGGAAAGAATTCCGGTCAGCTTCCTCCTCGGGAACGGCAAGGGGAGCACCCACACAACCGCAGACCGAGAGAGCCAAATGCACTGTCACAAATTCTCCGCTATGTGCAACAAAGTTGGTCGCGTTCATACTCTGAATAAATGTCATGAAATATTCTTTGTGGTATGACTTCTCCTCGCGACGGATATGCCTGTGACAGTTACGTTAGGCGTTGGTAATCGGTCAATAGATTAAAGATTACAAGCCACCAAAAGCTTTGCTGGGGTCTTTTTTTTTTTTTTTCTTTTTTTCCTTCTTCTTAAATATATAGAGAAAATCTAGGGTTCTCTTGAAGTGATGCTCAGTAGATGCTGTGAAGCAGAGGAGTTTACAACTCCATCTTATGTGCAAATAAAGGTCCCGATTACAAACACCTAAAGTACCAAAGGCAAAAATTGCTAATTACACATCACACAGGCGAAACCCCAAACTGTCAGACAAGCAAGCCAGCATGTTTGCAGTCGCTAGCGTGCCTCCCGTGTGCACATTTACTAAGCGCAGCTTGCTAGCAGAGCTCGCTATACGATAAATCCTCCCGGTTTGAAATTAATAGATACTGCGTCTCAAAAAAAGCAGCTGAACATCCACTCTTCACAACATATCGGAGCGCAATACAGAATAAAAAAAAAAACCGAAGCTAAGAATTGGCAAATGAGATTTACCGTCCGTATCTGCTACTTGATTTCTGGAGGGAACGTGAAAAAGACCTGACAGATACGTTTAGCCATTGATTCTGCCTTCATAAGGTAAAAATACAAAAAGCAAGGCAGAGATAGAATGCCGAAATGCATTAAACTTCAAAATCGATTAAAGCCCGTCAGAAGATCTTTTAAAACAATACAAAACGTGGACTTCTGCGTAATATTTTATTCCAAAGAACACTAAATTTGCCGTGAATCCGCTGCCTTGTTCACTGGCCGGTTCACGAGAGAAAAAAAAAAAAAACAACAAACAACAAACCACAAACAAGAAAGCAAAAAAAAAAACAAAAACAAAAAACAAACCCCAAACCAACAACTTCTCGCTTGCAGTTACAGACAACTATCAAGAGGAAAAGGACAGCATGATGTGACGCCAAGTGGGAGTTAATGAATTTACGCCTGTGCTCCTACCGGAGCGAGCCCGGTCTGTAGTTCCCTAGTTGATGGATGCCCATTAAAACACCTGCATTCACGTCCCGGCCATGGGGAGGCACGCAGGGATTCAGTGCACAGCAGCACAGTTTTGCCAAGTCCTTTCGAAACGTCAATACCCTTCAAATTACACCCAAAGGAGAGCGATTTCTCTTGATTTCCGAGCGTACTGAGGACCGGGGCGTTTTTTCAGCCAGTAACCTTCTACCTTTCTGTATGTGCCTGCGTGTGCGTGTGCATGTGCATGTGCGTGTGGCTGTGTATACATATCTATCTCCTAGAGAGGGATTAATTAGCCGGGTTTGAGCTGAAAGAGGCTGCAGTGACGAGCCCAGTGGCGATTGGCCGCCCGCCTGCCTGGCCCTGCCTTTATAATTTCCACACGAGTGCATCTGGGCTCTTATACAAACCAACAGCCAGCTTCTTCTGACATACACACACGGCACTTTTTTTTCCACCAACTGATTAACCGCCCTGCATACACACGGTGATTACTACGGGAAAACATAAATAAATACGAAGAGGTTTTATTATTTTGACTACTGGAAGCCTTGCTGTGTCTCAGTGCAACTTTTGTTTTTTCTGGCTGCTGGGAAAGGTGCAGCTCTCGATGCTTTCCTTTCACTCACGGACCCTTTAAAAAAAGGGGAAGGAAAAATATCGCCCCCTCCAGTCCCCCGCCCGCTCCCCCTTCCCTCCCCCCCCGCCACACGCACTTCAAGACGGCTGATCTAAAAAAGCAGGAAGAGAGCATCTGAGGAGCAGCAGCCCCGGCGCATTTTGAAAAACATTTGTTACATTTCAGAGTGCGGCAGCCTGTTTCTCCTCTGAAGTTGGCTCCAGCCTTAGCAGCCGCATTGGATCCCACAGCCTATTGCGAGACTCCGGTATACAATCCGGATCTCTGCCCCAACATGATCGCGGCCCAGGCCAAGCTGGTGTATCATTTGAATAAATACTACAATGAGAAATGCCAAGCCAGGAAAGCTGCCATCGCCAAAACGATCCGAGAAGTCTGCAAAGTGGTGTCAGACGTGCTGAAGGAGGTGGAGGTGCAGGAGCCTCGCTTCATCAGTTCCTTGAACGAGATGGACAATCGCTACGAGGGGCTGGAAGTCATCTCCCCCACGGAGTTTGAAGTCGTGCTGTATCTGAACCAAATGGGGGTTTTCAACTTCGTGGACGACGGCTCCTTGCCGGGCTGCGCTGTGTTAAAGTTAAGCGACGGGCGCAAGAGGAGCATGTCCCTCTGGGTGGAGTTCATCACGGCGTCTGGCTACCTCTCTGCTCGCAAAATCCGGTCCAGATTCCAGACTCTGGTGGCTCAAGCCGTGGATAAGTGCAGTTACAGAGACGTGGTAAAGATGGTGGCAGACACCAGCGAAGTGAAGCTGAGGATCAGGGATCGGTACGTCGTGCAGATCACTCCGGCATTCAAGTGCACGGGGATCTGGCCGCGGAGTGCTGCCCACTGGCCGCTTCCCCACATCCCCTGGCCGGGACCCAACCGGGTGGCGGAGGTCAAGGCGGAAGGCTTCAACCTCTTGTCCAAGGAGTGCCACTCTCTGGCCGGCAAGCAGAGCTCGGCCGAGAGCGATGCCTGGGTGCTGCAGTTCGCGGAAGCCGAGAACAGACTGCAGATGGGCGGCTGCAGGAAGAAATGCCTCTCCATCCTCAAAACCTTACGGGACCGTCACCTTGAGCTGCCGGGCCAGCCCCTGAATAATTATCACATGAAGACTCTGGTTTCCTACGAATGCGAAAAGCATCCCCGCGAATCGGACTGGGACGAGTCGTGCCTGGGGGACCGGCTCAACGGGATTTTACTGCAGCTCATCTCCTGCCTTCAGTGCAGGAGGTGCCCGCACTACTTCTTGCCCAACTTAGACCTCTTTCAGGGCAAACCTCACTCGGCCCTGGAAAACGCAGCCAAACAAACGTGGCGACTGGCCAGGGAAATACTTACCAACCCGAAAAGTTTGGAGAAACTTTAGAGGGTAACTATAAAACCGGCCTGACAGATAAATCTGCTAATTTCCCGATGAAGTTTAAGCTCCCTGTATGAAAAGTCAAATGTTTCCACTTGGCAACAATGCAAACAATATTCTCTTCTAAAAAGGAATATAGTTTAGGCTCTTCACAAAGAAAAAAAAAGTCAATGCGAACGGCAAGAATCTTTTCTGTTTGTCACAGTTTTGCATTTTCCCGTTGGGGGGGGGCGGGGGGAGGGAGGCGGAGAAGGGAGGGAGGGAGGGAGGAAGAAAGGAAAAACAAAATAAGGAAAAAAGGGAAGCGTTACCTGGAAAGAAAAATTGGCCGTAATTGAACATGATTGTGACCATTCCGCCTAAAAACGGTACCAAGGATTATAACAAAACCCGGTATTTTTATGTAAACCCTCTGTGAGTAAATGCTATTTGGATATGCCACCTCAACAAATCCTAATGTACCTTTTAATTTGTATCAAATATTGTGATCTCACATTGTCTTTGAAATTGTGGATGTTGGTGTTTTGTGATTTGGTGAACAGAAGTTAAATTGCCATTTTGGATACTTCAAGGACATTTTCTGCTAAAGAGAAGATACCATTTAAAAAGGTAGATTTTATCACAGTACTTTTGTTAATTGTCTTTTGGAGTGTCTGAACTTAACAAGTTTACATTTTTCGTTTCATATATATTGCTTGTTCTATTTCTAACATTCCATAAATATACTTGAAATGTTATTTAAATATATTCAAAAGAAATTTGGATTCTGCTTATATAATAACGCTTGAATATTAGAATTATATATTTGAAAATGCACTTGAAATACACTGGATAATTACCTTTTGTGATTTAGATTTTAATTTCTGTTGCTGATTTATTTAATTACAAGCTAATAAATGAAGTAAAATGCATATGGGTAAGTGTTTCAATATCGGATCAAGTTTACTACTCGAAAAACCAAAGGGAGCTATGTTTCGGGCATTTTGCCTTTTGTGGATAGTCGCTTAAATCCTGTAAAGCAGAAAACTTAAGGGCAGGCTCCTGATTTTTCATTTTTGAATAGTTTTGTAGAATAGGGAAATATTGGTGGTGCAAACATGTTAGAATTTAGCTCCAGGTGATCATCAGCAATTGCCAGACACCAACGTGGTTATTAAATGCAGTTACAGTTTTTCAGCCACCAGGAAACAAATCTGGTTTTGAAGGGTTGCCTATAGGGTGCTGATGTGTTTTTGTTTGGGTTTGAACAAAGCTGAGGACAAGCAACATGTCCATGAAGCAGTGTATTGAGTAAGCAGTCAACCTGATAAAACTAGAAATTTGGTGCAAGTAACTAGTAAAGAAGAAAATAAAATTTATAGTTGAAAGCCGGCACCAATAAAGTGAACAACAATATTACTTCTGACCTACAAATCCGTTATGAATGTGGTAAAATTGCCAGTTGCACTCCCAGAAATCAAGCCTCTGCGCTCCCAAGACATTCAGAGGGAATAACATGTGCGTGCCTAAAAAACTGCAAGTGAGCTAAACCCTCATGTCCGTACCGCACCGCGTGGTCCCCCTCAGGATGCATTTCTTGAAAGCGGCTTTTAAATCGAAACGCAAAATAACAACGTGGATTTTGATTAGGATCCCAACAGTCAACAAGTGCTGAAAGAGGCCGATTGCCTGCGTTACACCCATTATCAACTATTTCCAGCGGGTGCTCTTTAGGGAAACCGTTTTATCCAGAGATGCTGACAGAAAGTTTTTACCCCAGCACTCCTAAGAAAGTCCCGAGTTTGACAAATTATTCGGCAAAGTGAAATCACCTTATTGCAAACATTCAGACGAGGGGTTTTCGTGGACATTATTTATGATATTTCTGCATTAAAAAACCCAAACTCCAAGGTCTTTGTAAAAGCACCTCCCCTATTTCCTCTCTTCCAACATTTTCCAGTGCAATAGCAAGGAAATAAAGCCAGAGCCATGAGAATAAAAAGAAATGCAGACGAGAGGAGTGCTCTGTTAGACACGACCCTTCCGTCTGCCCCCTCCTCCCTCCGTGGCAGCCCCCGCGCCGTTCCCGTGGGGAGAAAGCCACGCAAAGGTTTCCGCTCAAGTCATGCACCCCTGCTCTGTTGCGGCTGGGCTGGAGGTTTTCGTGGAGGGGAGGGGAAGGGAGAGAGGGGCGGCGCTGGGGCACTGGTAGTAGCAAATGACTTCAGAAAGAAACAGCTTTCTCAGGAATCAAGTCTTCGAGTCCATGCCTATTTCCAGTCCCCCTCCCCCATTTATTTTTCTTTCAGAAAATAAGCATTAACTTGTATTTCAGAAGTCAGAGTGTTTACAAAATGCGCCGTATTTTCTTACATGGAAACTAACGTTCTTGAAATAACGGAATTCTCCGATATCCTCGGAAGGGGTAAAACTCTCCGCTATGTCTCGGGAAGGCTGCGGGCTGGGACTGCTGCTCCCTCCAGGGATTTCAGAGCAATTGGCTTAACTAATAAATCTGACCATGTTCATACAAAGGAACCGCGCGAAATGCTGCTGGAAAACGCGCACGCTGCCGTAATAGAGGATTTAACAGCATTAATACGTTGCGCCTTTTTTTTTTTTTTTTTTTTTTTTTTTTTCAAATGCAGCGAAAGGCGGCAGACGGGAACGCAGTTTGGAATGAGGAGCTGCCACGGCGCACGTGTGCCGAGAACCGCTACCGCGGCCGCCCGCCCGCCGCACTCACCTTGGGGTCGATCTTCTTGAAGGCCGAGTCATCCTCGTCCACCTCGAAGTAGATCTCGGTGGTGGTGATGGAGAGCGTCCCCTTGGCCACCACTACGGGGGCGATGAGCTGTGCCGGAGTACTGAGGACCACGGGGCCTGCAAGGCAAGGGCAGCGGCGTCAGGTTGGAGGAGCCCGGCCGGCCCATCCCTGGTGGCCCTTCCCCTTCCCGCTGCCGAGCCAGCGCCCGGAGAGACCCCTCATAAACCTTGTTTGTAAACCCCCGTGTTTATTCCCCCCTGCCCGCGGCCAGCGCTTTGAACTCCGCGGCCAGGGCAGAACCGAGTTTGTGAGCTCCGGGGTTGCGAGATAAATCACAGCAGCGAAATTCAGAGGGGTTAGGATGAAAAATAGCTGCCTCTTAGAAGAAGGTCCCCTCTCTTTTCATGCCCTTTTGCTCCTCGTTAACACTATCGCTGTTTATGTGCGATAGGGCATGGTTCCACACAGCTTCGACTTGAGAGGCCTAGAAGCATTATTTTTAACTTTGGGTCCAAACCTCAACTCCGAGAGTAACATGAAAATTCGGGGGTTTTTTATTTTTCTTTTTTTTTTTTTTTTGTCTTTGTGTTTGTTTTGTTTTTATTTTATTTTATTTTACACCTACTTCAATACCACATGCACACAGAGGCTAGCATCATTAAATATATTTACGGCAAGATCATTTTTGTTTCAACTCCCTGCCATTATCCTTTTAAAATTACTGACAATATTTCGCTCAAATATATTCCTTAACGAGATGCTTTCACGGGCACTGAAAAGATGGGATGGGGAAAACCTGTTGTAAAAGGCAGTCTTCTCCACACAAATTGTTAGCTTTTAAGTCAGGAAGACCCCCCAAAACATTCTGCTTTATCAAAAAATCAACAGAGTATCGCTTTTTCACTATCTTATCTTCAATACGAATGCAGTCTGCTGTGGAAGCTAACAGTGTTTGTGTTTAGGAAGCTCAATTGCTGTTATTCGAAGAAAATACTATATATAAAATACTCTTCCAGATTTAACCTCAAAAGCGTGTAGAGTAATTTGTATACACATAGATAAACGTACACAGCCACATGCATACACAAAGACGCATCTGACGGGCAAAAAATAAAAGCTCCCGTACTGAGAAGCTGAGTACATCTGACTGAGGCACCTTTCAAAAAGTGGCAAACCGACCATCTCAGGGGATACTAAAAAGCCTTTGGCTGTTTTAAGTAGCTAAAAAAACATCTTGCCTGCAATAAGGGAAACCCCCTTGCTCAGAAGGCAGAGAGCTGTGAGCCCCCCGCTCCGTCCCCGGCCGCTCGCCCCTCCAGCAGCGCGGCGCGGGGGCTGACGCGGCCGAGCCGAGCCCAGGGCTGCAGCTCGCACCGGGGCTACAGCCACGGATGCGCCCTCTCCTCCCCCAGCACCGCTCGCACACTCTACAACCAGCTCTTGAAAGCAACACTTCAAATTACTCACTTAGCCCAAATTACTCCTGTATCGGCGCATCTAACTGTCATGTTGTTAATGTTTTACTTTACTGTAACACCCAATTTGAGCCCTTATTGCACAATATTTTGTCATTTACGCTGCAAAATAAATAAAGAAGGCAGGGATTACTATGTGTACAGGGGAAAGGTAAAACGCACAGTTTCAGTGACAGCTTTCAGCAGTCCAGCGTGGCAGACGGGATAATATTGATACAAACTCTATTTTCTTTCATTTTATTGTTTTCCATCTCCTAATAAACCGGGGTAGCCTCTTGACCCCAGTCAGCTGATCGGAATCACATGCGCTGGGCTTGCTTTGCTGCTCTCCCCCTCTCGCCTCCATCTTCTCTCCCTCCCTTGGCGGTGGGAAAGGAGCTGAGCCAAGCCGAGCCGAGCAGGGGAAGCCCGGCAGCAGGCTCCATAGGGCAGGGTGATCGATCCGAAACGCCGCTTTAAAGCCTCATCAATCTTCATCTAGGTTGCTCAAGTAATTACGCCCGATTCTCTTGTACGATTACAAGTGGATTTGGGTTTCTATTCCCCAGGCCCCCTTTCTTTGTGTTTACAGAAGGGGGGTCTGGGCAGCCAGCCGTTCTCTGCCCTGCAGAAGCACTTGCCCTCTCAAGCAGAGCGTTCTACCCCTCCTCTCACCCTTCTCGGGCCCATTTGGACCGGCGCACAGTGATGGGTTCCTGGGCCTTTGTGCGGGGAGAAAAGCGTCTTCGGAAGATGCGTCCTGGAAACGACCCGGTATTCTATCACTTTAAGGAGGCGTTTGTGAGCTTTGCTGAATCCCAGAAGGAAGAACATCAATTTAATCCAATTACCTCTTTTCCCTGCTGTTGTGTGGCTAAAATAAAAATAAAGCCACCGCTATTTAATGGTCAAAAGGCCAAACCCTATAATCTGCCATCCAGAAGACAATGGTGCACCCCGGCTAGCGGGTGTGCCAGCGACGTGCCCTCATGGACTGAAGGAAGGGGCAGAGATACAAAAGCAGGGGATGTGTAGGGATAGGGAACAGTCACTTCTTAGCCCGTTACTGAATGGAGGGAAAAATCGGGGATTTCTGGCTTTTTTTCTCCCGAGAAAAGGCTCCGAGCTCCTACACTGGTACCTTGGCATCTGCACTGCATTCTGCTCAAATGCCACCCTAGATTTGTTGCAATGTAAACACTTCAGAGGTATCACAATGCGACAAGGAATAAGCATTGCTGTACTTTCCAGATAACAAAACGTCTCCTTGTGTTTGTTGTTTTTTTTTTTTTCTTTCGGTAAAAAAACCAAAACCCAAACCCAAACAACCAACCAAAAACCCCCACAAAACAGCCGTCAAATATGTGATTTCGGGGAAGAGGGTGCCAAACTAAGCTTAAAAAAAATCTTTACAGATTTTTTTGTCTCTTGAAAGCGCACACACACACACACAAAAAGGTATTAACAGTGTGTCATTTTTACACTTGTCCTTTGGAAATCTCCAATTACAACTTGCAATTCCATAGCATGTTTAAGGAGCACTGAGTCTTTTTGTTGTAGCCTTCAGGGAGCAAGCCAGCCACTGAGAGAATACGAAATTAATCCACTACAGCTATATAGAGAGAGGATTATGTTTTAATCCCCTTTGGGATAGTCCCTGGATTTTAAGGATCCGATATTAAAATGTTTACATAGAGCATAATCAAAATAGCGCAGATTTTCCATATGGCACCGCGCTATCGGGAAGCTCTGGGTCTTCTTCCCAAAGCCAATTGATAATCTAATGAAAGAAAGGCAGGGCACACCTGAGCCAAGAGCCGCGGGACGGATTCATTCACATTCGGGAAGGATAACGAGCTCCGGCTACCAGCCTCAGCCCGGCCCCTTGGCGGCGGCGAGCTGCGCTTTTCCAGGGGATGTAAATATTCATTTCCAACGCAAGTGCAGCCCCGGAAAAGCACGGGACCGGGGCTGTGCTGCCCGGGGGAGCGGCACTCGTGGCACTGGCACCCGGGAACGCTGCCGAGCGCTCCCGGCGCAGCGAAGGAGCCACCGGCGGCACCCAGGGAGCTTCCCTTCCCGCTCCGGGGGAAAAGCCAACTTGTGGCTGCCCCGCTCCGCCCAAGAGCCTCTGCTTGGTAGAGGTGACACGCGTCTAGGGTGTTTGTCAGCTGTTGGGACTATAAACAAAAGCATCTCTTTCTAAGGATCTTTTCGTTGCCTCTTCCACACCTCTGCGAAGAAATCGGGGCGTCCCGCAGCGGAGAGGCAGCGACCAACCAGAGATTCTGGCCTTAAAACTAGACCAGACAACACTTCAGATCCACAGGTCTTGCAATCAGTTCAAATTGTGAATTCTCCCCCTTGCATGATCCCTGTGGTCTGCACATGTGATTTACATTTCTAAAATAAACACTACTGCACATAGACATTTAAAAATAACATTTTTTTTCCAAAAGTAAATGATTGTGAAATTAGAAGGTCCCAGTGAATAGAAGCAGAATGTAGTCTCCCTCCTTCTCTGTGTAGTTATTATTAAACAGAGACTTCAGTCCCTGTACTTAGTTTGTGTATCTTAGCTCTTGTATTTTCCAAGTTCAAGTAAAGCAACTCAAGGCAAGTAGAAAGTTCTATTAGGTTTAAAAGTTTTCTACCTCCTAAGGCAATACCAGTAAAATTATACCTCTTAAGGAAAGCTCCCAAAGAGCGACATTTCAAACTTGTTATTTCAAACATTTTCATAAATGGTCATTTTTAACTGATACAGCTAAACGTGTTATACTCATGAGCCTGAAAATTACAGCACAGGTATATCAGCTAAGAAGACTGGACACAATTACTCTTAAGGAGTATAGGCTGAACTATGAAAACACGAAATTTACCTGCTGCAGACCTAAAAGTCTAACTTTTAAAATAAAATTTTAGTGAAAACTTACAGATGAAAAAGTTTTAGCTGGGACAAATACTTTGAAGTCATATTCAGCCATATTCAATTGGCTGGACCAATTTAATTTTACAACCTACTGGTAATTACTCTGAAAAAGTGGTGGATATTTTCACATTTAATTTTAGCTCATGGTGTTTTAAAAGGAAAAAATATACCAACTTTTATATATATATACATATATTCAACACAGATTAGCTGAAACTAACACTTTTACTATGTAACACAGTTTGCATAAATTACAATTTGTAATTTGATACGATACCTAAACAAGAATTTTAAATACTAATTATTAAAAATCATTCACAAAGTACCTCAAATAAGAAAACTGAAATTCCCTCAGCCCTTTAACTCCAAAGCCAGATGTATCTGACACTGAGTTGTATTTAAAATGAGTACAAACCCTTATACTTGGAACAACTTAGATATAACACATGCTTACACACACAAAAACTTCAGTTCTTGTAATATAAATCACATAGCATGGAAACAGAAAGAGGTATAGGCACTAGAAGCCTTTGGAAAAAGGTCTGTAGTCTGAAAAATATTTCAGTCAATAAACAACACTAATATAATACATGCAGTGCCATGTAAATAACAAGTAAACAACGTAAGATTCCTTTGAAAAAATCACAGAATTTAGTTATTTTTGCTCTCACTGTTGTCATAAATCTGATTCAAACTACCCTTTAAAAGTATTTCTCCAATAAACACATTGAACTTACATGACGATAGTTGCCCCCAATTTGTTCTTCACTACAGCAAATACAGGCAGTAACTCCTTCGCTCAGGCCAAGGTCTTTGTAAGAATGTACATATACAGCTCCCTTTACACATCACTTTAAACAATTTCAATAAAGATAATTTGCACAACTTTTTCAACACAAAAACCAGAATCTAAGTCTAAATATGACTATAATCTTGGTTTTCTCTTCCACCACTGAATAACATCCCCAGTTCCTTTCCCCTGTTTTCGGAGATATCCAAGCTTACTTTGTTGGCTTTTTAGTCCTGCACATTCATATGTTTCATATTGTGAGAGAGGGATTGATTTTTATTGTTTGTTTAAATGTCATTGCCAGTGTGGATAGGCCCTGTTATTCAAAATTTTCCCCACTTTCCCCCCCTTTGTCCTCCATAAAGCATGTAGGACTACTACTACTAACATCAAACATCAACTTCAATGGTCTTTTTCAGTAACAATAGCTAAACAATTACAGCAACTCAGTTCTCTTAAGTGGTTGCCATAACAGCAAGCAAATGTGTTTGATTAAAAAGAAAATCTAAGTAAAAATAATCTTGCATATTGTAACTCTGAATAAAATAGTAAGAAATAAATATATAGTTTTGATAAGATTGTGAAAACAGTGTTTCTTAAGAAGAAAAAGAGTAATTTTTCACTCAGAAATATACGTACTTTCCCATATATTTGGATTAAGTGACATATGCACCTTCACAGGCAAATTGCTATCTGAATTCTGTATATCCTTGGTCTCATGGAAAGAAAAATATAAAATAGTGCTTCTTCCTAAGGAAAAACATGTTTCCCAATACTCCTACAAATAAGTATCTCTTTGAATAGTTCAAAGTGAGATAGAAAGCAACCACTTAATAGAACAGTTAAAGAATCTGGAAAGACAAGCTCAACACCATATCAAAGCCACTCTTACTGAATCACTGAAGGTCCCATGGAACAATTAGCTGTGTGTTAGCTCAGAAAAGCAACTTTTGCCCCCTTTTGTAGATAAAGTCTGATTTGCTCTGTGGCACATGTGAGAACATTTGAAATGTGCAGAAGTTGTGAATGGCTTACATGGGTTTAGCATTTTTCCAGGACGTGTCTAAGCACCAACTTGCCAGATGATCAGGTGTTAATAATAATCAAGGCTCCACGTAATGATTTACACCTGTCCAGAAATGTAAATATTTGGGATGGGGACCTCACTACTGCAGTGCACACATTTGCCACTTCAAAATTAGATTCATGCAGTGTGCTCTGCCTGAAGCTATACCTTGGAAGGGCTGAGTAAGGGAAGATGTGTGAAAAACTAAGAACTTGATTGTTAAGCAATGCATCCAGATGTGAGTATAATACTACACAAATGCAGTATAACCTGCACTGGCTTCCTCCTCATTTTCAACTAAAACTTAAGGTGCTTGCTGAACACGCCTACATAAGGGACAGTTTTTCCTCTGAGAAAATCACTATAGCTGCCTATTTAATCAAAAAGTAACAGCAACCCCCTGCATCTTAGAAAAGCATATTAATGTTCAAAGAAGAAAGGAGAATGCTGAGAGAGCATCCAGCTATAACAGCATACCACTGAAATTTGGGATAATAAGTCAGGGACACAAGGAATCAAATCCCAGTTGCCAGTCTCAGTGAACCAGACTTGATAGGTATCTTACACAGTCCAGTTTGTGCACCTTGTCATGCCAATAAAGCTCAAATGATTAGAAATTAAAGGGAAGATGAGAACCCCACAGCTTTTATTTCTTCTAGTCTCCATTCTAGAAAAGCTCGTCAGGCTGTAAGTTTTTTACTTCTTAGACTATAATAAATGGAAACATTATGTTGAGACACCTTTTGGCATTTTAAAGTTCACTTATTTGGATAGTAGCTACTATACGTATGTGGGAACAATGAAATAAATTGTTGGGTCAGCATCCCACTTGACAGGTATGTTTGGAAAAATCACCTGAGATGCAATAGTTGTAACTTCAAAATTTTCTGAAAATATGAGTATATCTAAACAGCAGTAGAGAATCTTTTCTAGTGCAACTGTCTCTACTAGTTGACTGCATGTTTTGTTTTCCCACAGTTGTGGTACTTCCACAAAGATTCTCTGGTACCTAATAATAAAAGGAGAAGTGATGTGGCAGTCTCTGTCATGTGTGCTTTTTCCTTAACAACCTGATTCCATTGCTGGAATTTTATTGCTTCTGAAGCCTTTATTCCTGTTTAGAAGTTTGTTCAAAATGGCTTCCAGGTACAGAAGTTATAGAGGCTGACAGAGAATGTTCACATCAACCTTGTATTTTTAGAAAGCCAAGCCAACAGCATGAGATGAGGCTGCCTCTGGTACAACTTCTGGTTATTGAAACCAAGACTAATCAAACTGTCTTCTTGATAGACTTTTTAGTTTGCTTCTATAACACCAGAGGGGGAAAAAAAAGGCCAAAAAAAATCCTGTCCATAAGGTCAATGAAAGTGCTTTGCTTAAACATGGGTACTGTTAATATAGTTCTGGGTACATTCCTATCACTAATCTGTGTAGGTCAGTCCCGATACATTCTTATGAAGATTACAGGGATTTTTGCAAGGGAACTAGTTGCATAGAGAAGATGCAACATGCAAAGAAGCAAAATGGTGGAGTCCCCTTACGTCTAGGACTGTCTTTCTGCAGTCTCCTATATATCAGGTAGCTCATCAGCTTGATTTTTGATCAGTTAACTGGTTCCATCCAGGGTGTGGTACCTTGGGACAAAGGATAAGCTACAGACTTGTGAAGTCATAGGGTCCACCGTAGTCTAATTCTGCAGCCTTAGAAATTTCAAATAAAAGGAGTTTTGCAAGTTAGGGAAAAAAAAAGAAATTTAAATAGATGCATAATTGGAGAGTAAGAGCACATGAAGCACTTTCACTTAATTTTAAAGCTTGGAAAGCAGGAAATATGGTTGCCATTTTAAAAGTTGAAGATGCTCAAACTTAGAGAGGGTGTACTAAGGTACAAAGAGAAGAAGTCTTAAAGCTGTATTTAGGAGCACTATCATATGTGACTGACAACGACCTTACAAAATATTAAGTTATTCTGTATAGTAATGTGGAAAAAATGACTAGAATAAACAATGAGATGTCTAAAAATAGTATGTTATAGAAAGTCTAGGCCTTTTTCTTTTTCAAAGTGAAAGCCAACTATGTATCAAAAGTATAACTACTTTCAGTTTATGCTTGAATCTATACTCTGAATTAAACTCATACCAATATGTTTTTCTTTTTTATACTTAGACTTGAGGATCAAAACCCAAGTCTATTATATTGTAATAAGCAGAAATTATGGAAAGCTAGCTGAATTAAATTTCCATGTTTGGAAGTACAAGGCTTGTGTGGTTATGTATTTATCATAGAATGGGAAGTGGAATCACTCTTATTCCACGTTCCTGTCACTTTCCCAGACAAGTAATCCCCCCAGTCAAATTCCTATCTTGGATGCTAATTTGCAAGAGTAATGAAGTTTGAAGGGAGAGAACGACTCAGTAATGCATGTTGAATTCAGTGAATAGTTTCCACTAAGCTTGAAAAACTAGGAGAAATATTAAGACTTTTTTTGTGTTTTCTATTCAAACTTTGACATTTGTTATCTAACTGACATGTGTGCATATACACATACCTAATTTCTTAAAGAAAAAAACATCAAATATGGCAAAGCTTAAGGTCCCTTAGTCACCTTCAGAGAGACGGAGAGAAAAAGAACATGAGAGAAAGAGTGTAAGAGAGAGAAGAGAGAGAAGAGAGAGATAAAATGGGAAGAAAGATAGATAATAACTGCTACCTCTGACTCTAGCAGTATTAGAGATGCAAGCTGTTTTAGGTTGAGAGAGAAATATTAGGAAGCACCACTGCGTACTTGCTACAGCCCTTTCTGAGTTTCTCCTGTGGATGCTGCTTTCTGCCCGCTGAGACACCCCAGACCAACAGAGCCACTGGTGCATGGATGGCAACTGCTGCAGTAGGAGAGCATGTGCTAGATGGCAGAGCATTCTGAGCTGCGTGGGAGAGGACTCACCAGGGAAGGAGGAGAAGGGTTGGAGAGGGAAGATGAGATTACTTTCAGAACCACTGTCATGCTTTGCTCTCCAGGAGCTGAGAGGGATAAAGATGATTCCTCTCCCATACTCTTAAACCTCCTGGATAGGCTGTGGTCACTGCTGGAGACAATATAATGCTCTATTTGGTCCTTTCTTTCAACACATTACTCTAACAGCAGAAAATGTAACAAAATTTCCTCTGGTTGCCCCCAAACAAATTATTTTTTTATATGCCTGTAAAATCTAATAATTTAGAAACTCTGCCTTCTTTGTAGAGACTCAAGTTTTTGTTCTTTTTTCCTTTTAATCAAGAAAATCTGTTTTTCTAACTCCATTAACAAATACAAGAGAAATAATCTTACATACTTAAATGAATTTTGAGATGGCAACAAAAGAAAACTCAAGAAAATATGCTCCTCCATTACTCCCTAAAAATAGGTAAGAAAAAGCTGCACACAGCTTTGCTTGCCAGAGATTGTATACACTGGTCAAGCCTTGTAAAGAAAATTCCACATCAGATTTAGCCATGAAAAATGTTACTTTAACTCAATATATAAGTGTATAAATATGAAATGCATATTATACCTATGAAGATGAGTGAATCATATTTAAGTTTTCTATATCAAATACTTAATTTTCAAGTTTTTAGGAGCTTTAGATGCAGTTCATTGGAATGTTAGTCTTTTTATTACTGCATCTGGTCCTATGCAAGACTTAGAAATAATTTCAGAAGTGGAAATGAGTTCTATGTTAGAACCTAGAATAGAAAATTTCCCTATGGGCTGGTTGTTTTTTGTTTGTTTGTTTTTGTTTTGTTGTGTTTTTTTTTGTTTTTGTTTTTTTGTTGTTGTTATTTTGGTTTTTGTTTTGTTTGTTTTGTAATGCAATTTTAACTCTATGTAGTAAACTTTTGGCACTATTTCAATTTCTCTAATGAGAGCATCAAATACGTTTTCGATTGGAAATTGCTCAAAATTGTGACGATTTCTGTCTGAAGTGAGACAAAAGGCTTATTTTACATAGGCCACAAAACAGATGTTGATAATGTTTGGTTACCACCAGTTTTTTTCTGGACTTCAAACAGATGACCTGGAAGTGAAAGGTCTTATATCTCATTAATAATAATGCAAGCTGTCAAATCGTAACGACTCAGTGTGTTCTTTAGCTCAGGGCAGTAAGTCAATACACTCAGCACACTCCCAAGAGTTCTGGATAGAAGACTTATCACATTTAGTTCTCAAGCCAATGCAGACTTGCTACCCTTGATGGCTTGGATGGAAGATTACCTCTTTTTTAGCAGTAATAATGCTGCTTGCTAGAAATAGTCCTATACTGAAGTTCAGAGTTGCTAAAAGTTTGGGCACTCCTGGGATGCTGCATCTCTCTCAAACTTTCCTGGCACATTTGCACCTGGGGGAGGGGTCTCCTTCCACTTGGAGACAAACGTCCAAGATGAAGGAAAGATTCTGTAGTGAAGGTTAAGATACATTAGGACTAAGATGCATCAAAGGCACTTAGTGGCTTTCCATGTGTTGATTTGGATGAGTTGCTCAACCTGCTCATATAATGCAGTGAACAACAGGTATTTATTCTTGCAAGACTGTTGTGAGGCTGTAATTCACAGTGGCTGATAAGGAAGTCAGATTCTGAGCTGATCGAGCCCAAGCAAGTAACCAGACAGATGCCTTACAAAGCCTTTTGTTATCCTAAAATAACCTAAAGCCTCATATCCTCCTATTTTTATTTCCTTTCTTTCTCTCTAGAAACTACTCCTTTAGAGAGTAGCAAAAGCATCCATCAAAGATGCTTTGCTTGTCTGGGGCATATTTGTTGTTGTCACCCGCTATATGACAAAATAGATGAAATGTGCTCCAGTTAAAAAGAACATGTATCTTTCAAAAATGTCATTAAGGCTAAATTCTGCTCTCAAGTGCAAACAAAAAACTCTCAGCGAGTCAAATATGACTCCGCAAAAGAGAAGAGAACATCTTTTCAAAGTGTAAAATTCATAAAACTTGACTGGATCAACATTTACTTTATTTTTAATGACCTATTTTACTGCAAGATCAGTGCTTTAAAAAAACCCACAAAAATCTTTGGGAAAAGAAAATATCTATTGAACAGTGAGAATGCAAGCTTACAATATTAGAACACATCCACATATTTTTCACTCTGAAAAAATCACCTACTAAGCAGGAGACAAACTGTTAGCAAATTTGCATTCTCAGGATCTTAAAAGAAAATGTAAGTATTTAAGAGTCCTACTGCAGCTTTAAGAAGTATAAGCGGAAAAGACAAGGACAGGAGTTAGTAGTATCAATTCACTACAGTGGGTTTGATTGTATTACCCACAGATTCATGATATATTAGGAAATGGTTAAAATTTACTGGGCTATCTCAGTCATTAGTTCTAACAGAGTTGTGACTTGCCTCTTGAAGTGAACAGTCTGGGAAGAAAAGGAGCTAAAACTGAAAGAGAAACATGTAAAATATTTTAATATGTGAATGCTAAAACAAGAACAATGTATTTTGCTAACTCATACTGTAAGACAGTTTCAATATTCTTTTGGTTAAAAACCATGATGCAAACTTAGAAGTCATAATTTTAAACCATAGTAACATGGAATCATATTTTTATATTTTATTAAAATGTTACTTAATATAATGAAATCTGACCAACTGCAATTGTAACATATGGAATATAAGATTATATAAAAATATTCAGACTATAATTATTTAAAAATTCTTTATCCCATATGCAATTTATCAAAGCAAACTTTACATTGATTTGTGCCACATGGTTGACGAAAAACTATAAAGAGTCTCTGGAACAAAAGGTATGTACAGATAACTTTGTATGAACAATTTCAATCTGTTTCAAACTTTCCTTTTTTCTTCCAATTTTAAGTTCACAAATCAAAATATTGTATTATTTATATTCTCTTAGCTAAAATATTTCCCAAACCCAAGTCCCGTCTGTTTAAAATATGCCTTAGTTCATGGAATAAACAATGCTAAATTGTTTCAGTAAAACGTAGACAATCTTAAATCAATTGAAACCTGGTTTATAAAGACTTTGTTTAATTCCTATCCCTTACTGAAATGATCCAAATTGTCGTAAACCAGGTTTCAATTGATTTAAGCTTTAAGTTAAATTGGAGGCATATCTGAATATAGAAATTCTTATGTGTCATTCCACTTTGAACAGTAACTAGATATAAGTGATACTGTGCTATACCATAACTTGATATATCCCAAAGATTTTCAGATCACGTATACTGAACTACATAACTCTTTAGAATTAGACAAGAACAGACAGTGTGGCTTTATTAGGCACTCTCTTCAGAGCCGTCAGAGGTTGTTCTAACCTTCTTAGGCATAAACCCCAACTTCCTTGCCTATTGCTTTTCTTGATTTCAGTTTTTGGACTCAAGTTTCAGAGTCACATTCTATATATTGAAAACTGTGAAAAACAATGACATGATTATATGCTAAATCATGCAAAACTGGCAGCTAAACAGAGGGTATTGGGGGATTCAGGTTTTTTTCATCAATGGGCAAAATTTACAGAAGACACACATGATGCTATGTGTGGCTGTTAACTATTAAAATCATTTCAGCTCCACAAATGAGTGAGAGCCGAGAAGCAAAGGCTGAAGTTAATCTAATAGTAGAAATCAGATAGTGGAGAGGGTTTTTTTTCTGAGAATTTCACAGGTTTTGGTTTTATCACATCGCCTCACCACATTTGGAAGCAGTTTGCTTGCTCTATTACCATTGATAAGGAACAAGTCATCCTGCTAATATTTCAAAAGTTAATTTGTTTCACCTTCTACTATTTCTGCTTTTGCAATACTGACAGTATCTCCCGAAGGACCGGAATGAGTGTGCCATGTCCTGAAGGAGAAGGCAATGTCATCCGGCAGTGATCTTGAGTAAAGGGATACATTGCCCATTAATACTTAAGGACACATTGAAATACCAGGGTTCTGCAGAAGGAGGTACCTAGAGGGATTGTATTGCATCAGTGTCTTGAACAAAATTGCAGTGTTGAGGCATAGACAAGAACTTCAGAGCTGACTGAGATTCTCCAAACAGGGTAAGAATTTCTCATGCCCACTTTGCAGTTTTAATCAATATTTCAATTTATGTATATTAATTGGAAGCACTGTTCTTGGATATAAGAACTTGGCCAAAGCAGTAGAGTTTTTCTGTCTAAAGGAGAAAGGGCCATCGATCAAATCATGCTACTCATGACTCATGGTGCTGTTTGATGCTCTAGTTTACCGACTTTAGACAAAAGTGTCTGAGCAATGGTTAGCTGCAGATTGAGAAAGTAAGCAGATTGACATATTAACTATGATAATCAAATGCTGATTGCTGCTTCCAAATAAAAAGCATTTCTTTCCCCCCTCTGCTCTGATCTAGTTTCAAGGTATGAGGCTAACTTACATGTAAGCATTTCTTTTTAATTTGATTTTTTGTCTTGTTTTAGTTTATTTATTTATTTAATTTTTTAAATAATCCACTTATGATCTTATCTTGTCTTTGGTACAGATTTCTACTGTGGTATCAGAAGAAAGTTCAGGAACAAAGATAGCTATTTCAGAAATTCAATTATGCAGAAAAAAAATCATGACATCACAAAACTTAGTGGAGTTGTTTAATGACTGTATTCCTAAGTAAATTAATCTAAAAATTTCATACAGAATTTCATAGTTCTCAAATTTTTATCCCATCTGAGAGGAGAGTGCATTTTCAACTTTTAACATGCCTTTATTTCCAGACTACTTCCCCAGGAAAGGCAGTATTGCCTCAAGACAGAGCTGTAACAGAACCTGCTAGGAGAAGGGACGAAACTGGGATCTCACTGCATCCTTCACCCCTGGGAGCAAGGACCAGAAGGGCTGTCTCATGAACATATTTATGCCGAGTTGATTCCCAGCTCATATGCTAACAAGTAAAGTTCAGAGCTTGGTTACAGCTTCATTCTGTCTTAGTCCTTGCTTAAAACAGGCAACTTTTTCTCTTGCAATGACAGATGGGTTGACATACTACAGATCCTTCTAAACTCCATCACCAAGAGAAGTAGGGGCCATGAAGAGGGTCATGTCTCTCCACAAGCTGTGTGGCACTTGGGATCAGGTCAGGAATGCACACAGCCACACTCTGACTCACAAAACCCCTGAGATGTGAAATTAGTCTGCATTTTTATAAAAAAAAAAAAAAAAAAAAAAAAGGGTTCCACAACAGTTTCAACAAATCACAGGCACTAATTATAACACATGAGATATTGTTATTTCTCACATATCTGCTCAAAGACTGTACACAGGTCAAATGGTAATCCGTTCCCCTAGTTCATGGAAGTAGGGAATAATAAAATCTAGAATACCAAGAATCTGTTCATACTGCAATTATATGATTAGTTGTCAATATTAAGACACTAACTACAAAAGTTAAGAACTAACAAGTTTAAAAGCACCTTTTGGCTCCCATCTTAGTAGTAATGAAAAGTATAATTACCTGCAAGGTTATCAATCTCCTTCTCTTGGAGCAGGCTAACAGCATCATCATCTCCTTCCAGCATAAGCTCTGTTTCTGCATTCTGATTTACCACAGCTTGACTTCGGAAAGTTTTCTTTGACTTCACTACGTCTTCTTCAGTGCCTAAAAAAGTTACAAATGTTATGAATTCAGCTGAATAGTATGTTAAATATGAAACAACCCCAGTCAAGTAGTGGAAAAAAAAAATACAGTATAAATCATCTTTATCGAAAAAGGGAAGGAAACACTTTCTAAAACTTTACCAAGGTTTACAGAATATGTGGTCTTACTCTGTTTTCTGTCCTGTCCTGAATAAAATAAAAACTGTTCCAAAGACTCTCCTGTTTTTAATAATTGCCATTTATTTTGTGCTCAGTGTTGTTCCATTAGTTTTTCTTGCAAGAAATTCAGCAGAAGTTTCTCTCAGGTTCTTGGTACCATGACTCTGAATGACCCCTGAGATAGCAAACCACCTGCTTTAAAGAAGTTGCTTTCAGGAATCCAAAATCTGTCAGGATATTTTTCTTTTGAGGTAGGTGGGACAGGACGGTGAATGAGGAGATGGGTTATCTCAATATACAGTAACAACAAGGTAGACTACGCAGAGATTCAGAAAAGACAGAAAAAAGACAAGCATAGTGAGGGAACTTTGGTGGACGTCTGTGTGTTTTTAAGGAGCACAGTCAAAATGTTGGTGTATGGACATGTGCCAATTACCCCAAGGTTGTCATGGGCAATACTCATTTTTCTTGACTACAACTGACTTTTTCTATTCAACCTGATAGTTCCTTATGGCAGGAGATACACCTTACTACACTTTGGGAAGATCATGCTGGTGCTTGCCACAGTTTATTCTCATGATGTAAAAAATTAATCACACTGTGGTCGAATGATAGAATCGTAAGTATCTTTCATATCATAAGTAGTTTTCATGTAACTGTTGTGACCTTCTCACAGTATTTCTTTCTTAGCTGGGGATAGGTCATAAATTTTATTTTCAGTACTATGGTTTCACAGCAGCCCCAGGCAAGAAAGCTTTCTTTTCTTTTTTCTTAAACAGAAAATCCCACACCTTCACCTTGGACTATACAAGATGTGGGCACCTCCAGTTCTGTCAATCAAGAAATAAACTCCAAAAGTAATCTCTCTATTTTGTAGGATAATTTGGAAATTTGCTTCCTACTAAGCTACAGAATGATGTGTGAAATCTGAGCAAAACCACACACATGTGGATTTTGTTTGTTTTTCACAATGCCTGAACTTGAACAAGATGAATTAGAGCATGGTGCTAGTAACACCAAAGTTGTGGGTTTAAACCCCGTATGGGCAATTTATTTAAGAGTTGGACTTGATGATTCTTGTGGGTCCTTTCCAACTCAGAATATTCTGTGATTCTATTTCTGAGTACTGTTATGGCAGAAGTATAATGTTGAGGTAAAGCCCAGCAAGACTCACAGCCTCCTATTAATACAGGACAACTACCAGGAATATAGTAAACAGATAGGTTAGTGAAAATAGATACATGGAATGGAACTGATGTGTCAGGTAGTTTTGTCATTACAGTGGGAAAGGTGTTAAGATTTTACCTCCTACTCTTATAATTAGTTAGAGTATTTTAATTAATTTGTGCACAGGAGAGTCACAGGATACAAATAAAAATTCTGGAGGCATATTTTTCTGTGGGTGTGTTCATTTTGTTTGAATATCACTGTTAGCATGCCACTTGATATGGGACTTCATCACAGGCTGAGATAACTCATGTTTTACATTGTTAATATTAACTTTTTGTATACTATTGGTATTATCCCAATTCCTGCGATCATTATCTCACTTGCACAGGTTATTTCTTAATACAACTAACTGTAATTATTTGCTCAATTTAAAACTGGATCACTTAATTCGTGGTTGAAAAAGTTTTCAGTATCATCTACAAGGTTTTGCGTTTTGTTTTTTTTTTTTCATTTGGTTTGTATTTCTTTTTTCTCTAGTTCACAAAAAGAGGGAAGAATGGTAGGAGTTTGAAAAAAAACACAAAGAACAGATGTGCTGTAACAGAATTTCAGTTTTGTTACATCAGAATTGTCCTGAGTATTTAAGCAGTAGGTCAGGATCTCGTTACACGTGTGTTTACAGCAAGGGAGTTTAGCACCATTTGATAAAAATAATACTCCTGTTGTGAAGCATGTGACACTAGAGGAGACTGGGCCTGAGATGAACTTATGTGGTGAAGGAAGAAAGCATGAAAACACTGTTCTCTTCCTATTTGGTAGTTCTAGTGAGTGTTATGTAAGTTTCTGAGCTTTATAAAATGTGATAATCTTTAAATTAATTACTTGAAAAGTACTAATCTGGAGTAATCGTAGAGTCAACCATTTCCATAGTAACTGATTCATGACAATTCTTTATAATTATTTATGCATGAAAATACATTTTTAAAATTACAAGGAAAAAAAGTCCAAAGCCCCAGATTATTACTAACAGTCAAAATACATCACATGAACCTGAAATTTAGGGTATTTAAAATCCCTTGTGATGAGGGTAGCAGGTTAGGGAAATATTGCCACACACAGGTGGAAGAAACATGGTAGAGTAGAAGACATTAAATTAGTTTGGCAAATTTGGAGCTTATCAATAGGAGAAATGTTTCTAAAATACATTCTGGATTATAGTATTAAAATACATTTATTTAAAGGAAATGCAATAAATAGTGCATCTTTGCCTTGATGGAAAAAAGCTCTGGTTTGGCTATAGTTAAAATTTATCCCTTTGTTGAGTGTGCCTCAGTTTTGCTGTACTGTACCAAACATTTATCTAAATGAAAGTGTACGAGACCCAGAGCTGCCCTTCAATCACTATATCCTTTATGAATTAGAGTTCCATTTATCAAAATTACAGCAAGAAGAGTAAGGTCTCACAGGGCTGTCTCATTACAAGGCTTGTAAACACTGTCCTTACAAAGAAATGGTTTAACACCTAACAAATCAAAAACTGATTGGGAATAGAATTTATTTGAGATCATCTATCTTCAGGAAGACGTGCAGTACTGAGTGCACTTCGTGGCCTTTCTACCCATTCATCAAGGAATTAACAAGCGAATACCACAGACCACCAGATCTCCTTGGATCCTGAAATGTTCCAAACAGATCTGTCACAGATGTTCTATTTTTATATTTCAAGATGACTTCAAACAGGTTTTAAAATAAGAAAACCTCTCCAAGTAAGAGTAAGAAGAAAAACAACTCATCTCTTTAAAACCAGACAACAAACTGAATAAAAAATTATATGACATAAAACAATGTCTAGTATTGTTAACAATGATATAAAAGGGAGAGATGAATAAATGAATACTTGATATTTCAGTGCTTTTGAAAAAAGTCAAAACTAAAATTGTTTTTTCAAAGCCCCAGCAAAATTATTATGAAATTCCATCCATGTTCAGATATTTCATTTAAAACTTCCACACACAAGGATTCTGTATTTTAAAAAAGTAGTATGAAATTAATAGTTAGTTCCTAAGACTGATTAAAAAATGTTTCAAATTCATCAAAATAAAAAAAAAATGAAACTAGATGTCATTTCAAAAAAGCAAAGTTGTGACACTGGAGTGCACAGAACTGGAATTGGCAGATGGTTCCAGTTCTTGTCTTTATCAAGTTCCTTCTTAAGCAATGGATTTAAGGGATAGACTGGGATTTGGAAAGGAGCCTTGAAATAAGCAGCTAAGTATTTTGTGAAACTACATTTTGCAAAGAAATTAAAGGAAATAAGCCACTCAGGTTGCACTGAAGTTCAGCTGAAGTTGGTGCCTTGCTTTCTGGAAACTTGAAGGCTGTCTTAAATATATTTTAAGAGAACATATGTATAGGACTAGATAAGCCATCAAAAAAAAAAAAATCCCTCTTTTGTTACACCTGTTATCATCTTGGTTATTTTAGTAAATGTCCATGTTACAAACTAGCTTCCTATGGTAACTTCAGCATAACTGAAAACAGCTCATCTTTAAAACAAAGTAAAGGAACCAACTACCACTCCTCTAAAAAACCTCGACTTGGTGGAAGGGCGTGTATTTTATATGTCTGAAAGGTTATATGAACTGCACAGTAAACTTGTACAGTATTGCTGAGAATTTATAATCTCTATTCCAGTAGCAAAAAAATCCCCCCAAAAACCTACAAGCCCATTACCAAATCCCTCAAAACCTAATAATTTTGAAAGAACAGGAGAATTTCATGTCAACTTGCAACTACAGCATCTAGAAGTATTTAACACAGGCAAAACTTCAACTGCGGATGGACATTTTTACAGTAACATTTGAATTTTTGCCTCTCTATTAAATCAATGAATTCCCTGTTGTGTTTTGTAGGTCACAACAGGTTTCTAGGGGCACAATCCACATTTTAAAGACACTGTAAGCATCCAGATCCCCAGAAACTGTCCCGAAATAGAATTTAAAAATTAGCAATACAAATATGACATATAGTTGATTACATTTATGTTTATGTACGGGTATTTCATTAGACATTACACTAATTTATATGCTTTAGTTGAACACAACAAGGGAGATTCCAGTTCTCTCTTTACTTCTATCCATTTATTATATATTCACATATAGTGTATTATATTTTTTCTCTCTGAATTTAGTAAAAATGAGGTTAAAAATACGGTTAATTTTAAGAAAAGTTTGCTTGGTAATACTGTAACCAGCAAAAGGAGACTACTGCTTCTTATAAAGTTGTTTTCATAGTTTACTTCAACGAATTACCGATAAGGAAATTTATGCAGTGAGTGCTCTTTGATCTTTGAAGAGAGATGGCAGAATGGAAAGTTAACCTCATTTTAATGTTACCTTAATATACTGACAGGAAATTCTAATGTTTCCAAACATCTGGAAATCTGCTTCATGGGATGGTGTTCTTCTTTTCTGTAAGAAACCTTTTTCATATACTGTCTTTTACAGTTTTATGTGGCTTCTAAAAGAGCATTTTGACATAAGTAAAGTCTGTTCTTTTTACAGTAAAATTCTGCATTTAATTAAAAATTCTCTTTTATAGTGGCTAAAGTAGAGTTTTTGTGAAGCTTAGCTCTCCTCAGAAACTTTTAAGGGTAAACTTGCTTTTTACTCCTTACAGATCATTGGTACGTAATGCTCTGTAGAACACTGCTTTTCTTGCTGAATTTTAATCACAGAGGGTAGTTTTTACTATTTTATTTAATAAAGGAATTCAGAATTAGTTCCTCAGAAGAGGTCACCTGACAGATCATGATGTGAACAATAAAATTATATCACAGGTAAAATACAATTTACCAATAGAGTTTGAAAGAACAAAGCTCTTTCTTGAGAGAGATTTTTATCTTAATTGTACAAACTAACTTCTACAGAAAGAACCAAGATTATCTGTGCACAGAACTAAAATGTAACACTACTATCTACCTTTTTTGTTCATTCAATATCAGTAATAGTTGAAAGTACATAGAAAAATAAGATTTGTTAGATAATATTACTGCATTATATATGCTAAAGTTTAACCCCCTGCTGTCATTGCTAATCGCTACTAACTTGATTAGGCACTGGGACCCTCACAGCAGTCACAGTTATGGAGAGCAGCTGCTGGGAGTCTGTAAACTGACCTCTACAAACCCCAATAAGATTAAATCATCGACATGGTGACCACTCCATCTCAGCCTAGTATCTTTCTGTACAACTACAGAGCCAGCCCTCCTAGGACTGTGCTGATTCCATGGGAAACACGCTCCAGATATCCCTGGCTCTGTTCAAGAGGCTGCTCTGGCTTTGTGTGGCAGCCTGATGCTGGCACATCATGATGAACTGACCCCACCTGTGTCTGCTGCAGTTGTTATTTATATTGCAATGTGTTTCTGGAACTGGCAGCTTTGACTGGCATGTAATTTAGTTTCCCTAGAGAATCAGAGAAGTGACTGTTAATAAAGGAAGGCTGGCTTTAATAGATTTAATAAAAACCAGAGAAATCTAAATCACATTTTCATTATTAAGGATCTTTGAAGAAATGAGGGAGAAAAACTATGAAAATTGCATAGAAATTAAAAATTGTATATATTTTTACTGGAAATTACTTCCACCAAAAGTAAAACCAAATCACATTTTTGCTTTCTGTATTAGATAAATACCTGAAAATTTAATCAGAGACATTCTATTTATTTTTCTCCAATTTTTATACCTAATATCTGACCAAATGATCTTCTTCATGTAAACCATTCTCAGATGCTTTGCTTTGTAAAATAAGACTGGCACAAACTATGCCAATGAGGAGACTGAAAATACAGGCAAGGCCAAAATGAACATGTTTCTCAGATGAAGTTGAGCCTTTTTAAACAATAATACTTGTAACTAAAGTCAGAGTGTTGTATATTAATAAAAAGGTCCTACATAAAAATAAAGGTGAAAGTAACTACGGTGGGCACTTATTTTTTTTCAGTTTAGAGGTAAGAAAACAGATTCAGAGTGGTCATGGAATTCATTTTTAGAAGTTGTTAATATTGTCATTATACATATTTGAGATTTCAGGAGTTCTTAGCATATGAGAAAGGATTCTGCACTGATTCAGCACTGATTTCAAACAGCCAGTGGGTGACAGTCGGATATGCCCAGTCCAGCAAATGTTCCAATGCATTTCAGACTCCTGAAAGGCAGCCTTCATTCTGACTGGAACCAGAGGAAGTCCCTCTAATGGGAGCTTAAAACAGTCAAATGTTTATATTTGGATTAAGATGTAGTTTGCCACTGTAACTTGTACACACAAGAATGGATTCATATTTCATGACTTATGACCTTACAAATCCCTGACAGTTTGAAAGGCAGCATCTCGGCATATACCGCAGTTTGATAAATTGCAGAAAGAAACCAAATTCTGGTGTGGATTATTTCAATAGGCATGATATACAAGCAAAATAATTAAGAGTAATAAGATTTTCCTAAGTGTCTTTCTAGCCATTTTACAAAAGTACAGTAATGGTTGAGAGTAAAACAGCTATGTCGCACCAACAATTATTTCTCAGTGGAAAGGACATCAAGGACACTTGCAAGTAAGAGAATTGGATCAATATTAACGCGATTTTCATTTCATGCTTCCCCAACTCCAGTAAGCTGACAATATACTCTGATTATGTGAACTGCCTCTGAGTAACATAGAAAAGGTTATTAGAGCAAGAGGTGGAAATGGAATGCACTTTTTATATTGACAGGTCTGCTAATAGAGTGTACTGATTTTCAGAGCCATGCAATGTGTTTTCACAATTTGGTTTTGACAGCAAAAAGGAATTTAATTTATTCTTAATTCAAAATATTCACATGTAAGCAAAGGTTTCTCAAGACTGGCCACTGAAGAGGGTAATCAAACTACTTCAATAGAAAAATTTAATTAATAAGGTAAGAAACAAAAAGTGATTGAATTTAAATATGTATGATATGATCATGAAATAGTGAAATAAATCTACTAAACGAGGCATTCTATGCTTTTGAAATAGCATCTGATAAAATCTTTTTAAGATGACATAAAAGTGAAAAATACATCTGTGTCATGTCTTAACATTCAGGTCTGGATTACGTCTGGAAAGTTTCAGATTAGTTCCTGAGCACACATTCTCCAGGAAAAGCCATGTTCTGACTCTCTCTGCTTGCAGATCCTAAATCCAGGATCAGTGTTGTTGGACTTATAAAGTGGCACACTCCATAGTGAGGAACAGCACCCCCACATATGCTAGCCTTAATTTTGCTCCCTGCTCACAAAAAATTCTAATTGAAAAGGCTAATAATGATAAAGCCTTGGAAAGAAATGAAATCCTCTTTGGAAAAACAAACACTTGATAAAGCAGTGGCATGTAAGGAACGGCATGGCATCTCTCAAATTCCATGAAATGGAAGTGGTATCCCTCTTTATGGAAGTGGGCATGGAACCAGATTATCTTTAAGGTCTCCTTTAACTCAAGCCATTCATTGATTCTATGATTCTATGAAATGTGATTTTATCTCCCTTAATAGGGTATTCTACCCCAACATTTCTAACCTTTACCTAATATTTAAAAATTAGAGCCTCCAAACCATCGGACTAGCTCAAAACTGAATATTTTAAAAAAGAAAATACATACTATGTATCTGTAGTATTGGAATCTGTCTTTTAACTTTTAAATTCTCCCCCTCTGTGGCAAAAGCATGGATGGTTATGTCTTTGCCCCTCATCACTTAAGCTTTTTCTATCAGATCAAAAAAAGATCAGCTCTTTGGAAACAGCCACTGTACATAATTGGACAGATAAAAATTCATTTTCTATTGCAGGGAATGAAGATGTAGGAAGTTTAAAATTATTTTATAGTAGCTATGATAATTGCCTAGTAAGGTAACCATTTCAATTTCTATTAAGACTACTTATTTACAGAAAGCCACAACAGCTCAAGATCAGTGCTATGAGAAAGTCATTTCCCAACATGTCTGAAATTAGTTTTGCTTTCTGGAATGGTAATCTTTTAAAGTGAAACTCTGCTCTTCTGAGACATACGGAAGGACCATCTTATGCAGTCTTTACACAGACAAAATCTCCTGAACGTGAAATAATGTCACCTGCAATTGTTTCTTAAAAGAACTGTCACCATTATATAGAAATAAATACGTCAATATAAAAATGTCATTAGAGTGTCTAAACTTAATTTCCACTACATGGCCTTTTGTGGTACAGTTCCAGCTGTTTCAGTGTGCAGCCCTGTGGATTCTATCAGTACAAATTGCATTTTGCCCTCACATAGATGACCACATCTTCAGAACTGGTTAACATATTTTCACTTCAGCAGTAACTGGTGGGAGAAACTTCTCACATTTCAGGGTTGATCAATGCCTATAGCAACACCAGACACAGGGCAGCACCTACACATTTGTGAGGCAGCAGTATGGCCCTAACACTGGGATATTTGTGTTTAATTCTTAGCGCTGCTAAGGAGGGACCATGCTCTAGTAGCAACAGACAGCACTTCTGTTTGGGTCAAGCTGCTGTAAATACACACGCTCCTCCAAGTTACAAATTATCTAGCAATAGCAAAAGTTATCTCTCCAGGTATCAATTATCTATCAAATTCCAACCAAAGCTTTGCTATTTCCTTGATTTGAGACAGAATTTTACTCTGCACTTTTAAAAAAATTAATTTCTTTTTAATTTTTATTTTAAACAACAGTAGCTGCAGTTATAAAATGTCTTTGTTTCATCTAGACTAGCAGATAAAGTGAAACAGTAGTGGTACACAAGATACCAGCAATAAACAGATTTTGAGGATCTATCATGAAAACAGCTCAATGAGTTAATGACAAGATTTTCATTATTTTGACTCTGAAATGGGTGAATAGTAATCACCATCCCAGGCAGAAATCCTTTGTATGTTACAAGGAGAGCTAACTCACAGAAATATTAGCAGCAGTCAGCAATAAAGAAAAAAGGAAGGCAGTATTTTATTTCACTTTTCATTAAGCTGCTGCGTGGGGTCTATGACATCTTTCCTTCTGCTTCACTCAAAGACTACAAGAGAGCACAAACCTTCCATGGAATTGCAGGGACATTTGAAAATTTCTGTGCTTGTGTTAGATTTTCAAGCAGTAGCAGCACTATTTTCCATTCAGATGAGAGCTGAGCTGCTATTTAGAAAATATGATCATCTTTCTTAAGGGCATAGGATTGAATGACTTGTGCTGTATGGCAAAAGAGCCAACAATAAAATGGACAAGCACATGCACAGTTCTTTCACCTGGGAAAGGATATCTATTGTAGATGATATTCAGGACAGATTCACTGGGAGATATACTCTTTAGGCACACAGTAAGGATAAGAAAAAAGTCATGCCATGATGTAAGGCACATGATATGAAAACCAAAATTAAATAACTGGAAACATTCATGATATGCTGGCTGATAGAATTCTTAACAAGGTATCTTCCTTATCATGCAGGTTCATGGTATATTTAACTTTCCCATAAAATGTATTTGGCTTTTAATACAGTACTTTCACAAGGTGTTTCTTCATCCCTACCGGTAACTTGCACCACACTGAAACTCACAGCACTGAGTACTTTTTGTGCGCATTTCAAAGCTAACACTATAAAATAATGAAACACACAAAATAAGTGGTATTGAAGAACTCAGTCTACTTGTAAGGATGTGGAATAACTTGTGCACATATACTGAAATTTTCCTTACTTGTGTACAAATCTTACTATTTACATAAAAAGTGTACAATAATTTTAATGTGATATAATGGAAATAGATGTTATGTGACAAATGTTAAGTAGTGCAATACATAAGTAAAAATATTTTGGTATCTTAAATGTATGTTGTCTCTGAAAATTAATTACTTTATTTTTCAAATCTATACATACCAGTTCCATTTGCTTTGTGAAAGACAAGGAATCACCTATACTGAAAAGATTTCCACAGTCTGAATCTGTTGATTTAACCCTTGCAAGTAGCCCAGAGGCTCACAGAAACCTGAGCCCATTGCCTGAAAGCCTTCATGCCTCCTGCTGACTGTCAGAAAGAGTGGGATAGTAAAGTCTTTTTAAATCTTTACTATGATCTTCCAATTCTACACTGCAAAGTTTGCAGCACTGCTGAAATAATGTCTCTCCATTTCAGCCACGTGCTCGCCAGGTCTTCAGAAAACACAAATGATACATATTTCCACTTACATGCAAAGGGGAGAATAGAGTCCTACAGTCAAGACATCACGAATAAGAAAAAATGGAGAAAATTTAGAAAAGCAATATTTTGTGTTTTAACTCTAGCTAAAGATTATTTAAAGTGCTGTTACTCCTTAATATGAAGTTTTAAAGCATAAAATACAGGAGACAAGAAAAGCAAGTGTTCAAACCTGAGTCCCAAGACCTAAATTCACCCAGCTGTGAAAGCTGTCCTGAAAGACTATTATTAGACTTTCACTGAATGTTCTTCGAGATGTTTCGGTAAGATTCACTGACTACACATGGGCCAAGAACTTCTATTTCTTTGTCAATTAGGTATAAAAATGAATAAAAAGAACAAATACACCTGTCACAGGGATTTAAATACATTTATCATCATAGTGATTTATGAGGTTTAGTAGATAAATTACTTGCATTTGGCAGAACAGAAACATATTGTGAATTCTTTTTACATGAAAATATAATGATAGAAGGGAGAAAAATTCAGCTAGAATTCTAAAACTGACAATGATTGCAATTTGTAGGTCTTAGGAATGGTTTTGCAAGCCAATTTGATTAATTCAAGAACATTCTGTGGTCATATAGTTTCAGATGAAGAATTGAGAAACAGAGGTAGTTATGCTAACTGTTGGTTAAAAGCCAGAAATTCTGCAGTAAAATCTATTAGCTCAGACCTATAACAGCAGCTAAAATTCAGGTCATGCTGGATAACCTGAAAATCTCAGAGGAAAGGCATTTGAAACCCAACACAGAGGTTTTGAGGGAAAAGTTTTCACATCCTATTTGCCTCTGTGAAAAGCTTGAATTAGAGTCAAGATAGAGATTCTGACATTCAAGAGTTGAGGAAATCATTAGGAAAAAAAAAAAGACCATTTGGTGAAACTGTATAAAACTTATTATAAAGCTGCCACAAAAATTCCTATACTAAAAATAGCATATAACAGAGAGAAGATATTTAGAGACTGCAGAGTATCGATAGGATGCAATTGCAACTCATTTCCATCACCTACTCAAAGAGCAGAAGTTCAGACAATGAGTGTTCAGGACAATTCAGCATAAGGGTTCAGTACTCCACCTAAGCAAATTCTATTACCATTTACATCTTGAAGGTACCTTTCTTTACATTACAGTGGGTTATAAAATTAAGGATCATCATAGTAACACATATGTTTAATGAGAATATATGTATGATGGGGGAGGGGTTGGGGTAGGAAACGTTAGAAATAAGACCAAGTTAAATCCAGTATTTTAGATTTAATTATTCTCATTATTAAGATTGTGCTTTGCAGATCCTTATATTAATACCTAGTGTAAGCTCTCCTTCCTAGACTTTCTTTAAACAAAACTATATCTTGCAATAACCCTGTAAATATTAACAGGACACAACTACCATGTAATAGTTTCCCTATAATCCTGGGAGGATGGAATATTTGGAAGATTATTTGGAGAAGCAGTGGATGGCACTGTTGGGCTACAATTATAAGGCTGTAGATGAAAATCTTGTACTGCTACACTTTAAAAAGGACAGATTTTTGTGACTCCTTCAGACACTCAATTCAGATATAAACTCATTCAGAGTACACTGGAGATTGCACAATCAAATGTAGAAGTTCGTATACTGAAAGGAAGTTTTGTAATAGGAGAAATTAAAATGCTCACCACTGAACATCAAGTAACATATGTGTGTTTTCTGTCCATAAAGTGGATGCTATATCTTAAAACTGCTCACAATTAATGGTTAAATTGTGTATATTTACAGACTAAAATTAAGTGGGCATGAGTGGGGTGAGGGAGCAGGGTTTCTTTTTAGTCAAAGGCTCTCGTTCTTCAGTTTCTCTTATGTAAGATATTGGGAAATTATCCTAGATAAGTGTCATCACCTGTATTTTCCCAGATCAGTATATTTTATGGAACTGGGGCGGGGGTGGGGGTGGGGGGAAGCTAATTAGTCCATTAACTGAGGGGAAAATAAAAGAGTAACAAAAATACTGCCTTGGCTTATGCAGTCATGACAAACTCAACTTCAGTGGTAATAAATTCACTAAGCATGAGCAAATTGATAATTAGAATCGCTTTTTACTTGTACAGCATCTTCATTAATGACCTGATTGATGAGTCAGAGAGTTCCCTCAGCAAGTTTGCACATGACATGAAACTGGGAGGAGTGGCTGATATGCTAGAAGGTCATGCTGCCACCCAGAGGGGCCTCAGCAAGCTGAAAAAGTGGGCTGACAGAACCACATGAAGGTCAATAAGACCGGGTAAGTCCTGCATCTGGGGAAAAACAACTTCAGGCTCCAGTGTTTGCTGGGGGTCACCCAGCTGGAAAGCAGCTCTCCAAAAAAGGAGCTAGGAGTCCTGATGGACACCAGGTTCAACATGAGCCAGCAATGTGCCCTTGCTGCAATGGTGAATGCTGTCCTGGGCTGCATTAGACAAAGTGTTGCCAGCTGGTTGAAGAAGATGATCATCATCTGCTAAACCCTGGTGAGGCCATACCAAGAGTTCTGGGCTCCCCAGTACAAGACAGATATAGATATTCTCTTACACTTACTTTTACTGCTAAACTGATCCAGATATTCTGTAGATATGCTTTGTGTACCTTGAGAGGACAAGGCGCAAGTGGGCCATACAATTGTGTATAAATACCTGCTGTTTTTCAGTACTTCCAAGGATGGAGATCACACAACTTTTCTGGACAACCTATCCATTGTTTGTCCACCATGACAATAAAAAAAAAAAGTGCCTGCTGCCTTTCATCCTGTCACTGATGACCAACAGATACCTGGATCAGTTTAGAAGTAAAAGTAAATGTTAAAGAATCCAACAAAAGGACCTACAAAACTCAATTCTGACAGCAAGGCTGTTTATACAGATACACTATAAGAAAACAATATTTTATAAAGAAAATTGAAAGCATAATTTGTTCTTTAATCTCATACATGGTACCTATAGAATTCTCTCACTGCAGATACACCTAGAAAACTAACTGGGTTTTATGAATCTAGTGGGTCTGCTAGCAAAACTCTGATAAGTGATGATCCAGCATCAGTTTGTCTTCAAATTGCTTTCAGTTTTGAATCAGTTAATGAAAAAATACTTCTTTCTAACAGATGGTTATGAAATCAGTGTTGTTGAAATTTTTCTGGAAATACATTTTCAATAAGCACTGAAAGAAGACAGGGTAAAGATAATGAAGTCTGAGATCTTTATGAAGCTGAGAAAAAATAAACTTACTTTTCAGATATATACAATTATGCAGTAACTTTGATAGACAGTCTTGAATTTACTGTAAACAACAGTGGTATTTTCACACCTCTGGGTTATTAGCAATTAGCAACATTAGTGTCAACAATCTAAAATATCAGAGTGTAGAACCCAAAATGCAGGATGGAAATGAAGACCAGCTTCTAGGTGGACATTTGGACATCCCAGAATAACGAGTTTGATTTTACAACAAAGCTTCTGAACAGAGATGATGAAATTGAGCATCTCCACTTCATGGGATACTCTCATTTCTCCACATGTATTATCACCTGAAAATATCAGGTAAGTTTGTTTGTTAAACACTTTCTAGAATAACATTTGGTGCATACCAAATGAAACTAGCTTCTTAACAGGTTCTCTGGACACTCCTATCTTGTTCTAACACTGTCTGCAGAAGGTAAGGAGGCCAGCAGTTCCTAGAATTCTGGAGCTGTGGGAATCAACTGCTGTGAACTTCTCAGCACTGAGGGGTTGCTCTAGAGCTACAGTTTCTGAAAGGTCATCTTGAGCTACCTCTCTAACATTGAGGACCCCAAAATAATTGATTCTTCCTTTAGGGTCCCTGGGACACCTCAATACTCTATTCTGAAGACATTCTCTTTTTTGAGTATGGGTTCCCAGGTATTTCAGATGCCCAGTTTCATAGCAGGGAATGCCCACAGCCATTCTTTTAGCGTTTGTTCAAAGCTAAAAGTTCTGAGAATATAAGTCCTTCAGCAGCCTAAGGAATCCTGCCTTCCATTCTTTTGATAGTCCATCAAAATTCATCTGCTGCCATGAAAATAGATTTTAGATGTAAACACTTCAGATTTCCAAACTAGATGCTTTTTAGTTCTGCTTGTGCAATGAAACTGTATTTCTGATGATAAGCACACACAGTATTTGGTGAAACTTAGAACACTAAAGACAAGTCCCAGAAGGAGCCATATACAGTCTGCTTCGTCTAGAATTGCCCTTGAAATAAGGTTGCTAATTAGATGCCCCAACACATAATGGAATGAGCGCCATAAAATATGCAAATTCAAAAGCCACATGTGGCTCTATTTCACATATAGGACATATCTGTAGCTTTATTTCAAAACCTGAATGTATCACATATTACATTATGAAAGCGCTTCCCCCTTCCCCCTTTCTCATTCTAAGCATTTAGGATCTGTCATGATAATCAGCCTAACAGGCTAAACACTCTTGAGCACAGACAGTAGATATATTTCACCAGCTTACACATGTATGTTTAGAACATGGGCACTGATTTCATGTGTAGTCTAGAAAACGTGGTCTTTCTTGTACTCCATTTATATACAAATTGTTTGTGAACCACAATCTTTAAAGACTGAAGGATCAAAGCTTAAAAAGGTAACTATTTTGCACTTAAACTGATCTTTGTGGGCAAATATTCTGGCAGGGAGGTACAGTAGTGTCTCATCTATATTAATTTCCAATGACTGTAAACTGTTAAGGTGATTAACTCAAAGAGGCAGTTCTTTCACCACATGTATAGAAGACCTGTGGGTCATGTTTGCATGTTTCTTATATCTATCGTAGTAAAATTTGGGGAGGAAGTAGAGTTTATAATAATTTATACGATCTTCTCTTTTTTCTTTCTTTTCAGTCTACAATTTTATGAATTACACTGAAATTCCATCTAAACTCAGAATAAGAACTGTTTAAGTTATTGATACTACAAAATTAAAACTCTATTGAAAGTTTCCAGGTAGTTAAAAATCCCATTACAGCTTGCACTTGCACACTGCAGTAAGTAGCATCCCTTCAGCTTCACAAAAGGGATAATTGAATCTAAATTTTGATTCAAGATAGAATTTAACTAAAACAAATCGGCACAGCAGATAGAATGCTGAACTAATTATGCCTGCATGTTAAATCTGGTTATGAAAGTAATTTTAACAGATTGCAAACAAATCCAATGCCTAATATCAAATTCTTAGAAATGCAGGAGACTAATCCAAAAGGAAAAAAATTCCAGTCCACCTCCTGTAAATGCTGCTATGGCTCTGACATACATACATGTCTCAAAGGACAGCTAAGTATATAGCCATAAGAATACACTATAATTTTTCACATGGTTCTATATAGTCATAGAAATACATTGTAATTTAATGAAATACTTTTTACTTGTCAGGTAATTTGAGCACATATTGATATGCATGCATATGCATACAGACATATATGTAGGCATATTATATTTTATAAAAGATCCAAACATGCATGCAAGAGTTGCCTAACAGACTGTAGTTAAATAGAAACTTCAATGCAGCAGAAATTTTTTGAGACAATATTATATTCCAGTATTAGGTAACATAGCATGTTTCCTACAGAAAGAAGTCACTATCAACTAAAATTAAGACTTTTTTTTTAGCCCTTCAAGATAGAATTTAACATTCGTTATTACTTCTTTAAAACAAAGCTAGAGATCATATACATAGTTTTCATTTCCAAGACTCTTCTATTCCTTGATGACTGCAAATACTACATAATTACAGTATCCATACATACAACACTGAGTCTGATTTAATATTAGAGTAGCTGTGAAGCACTTTTTTATTTATCAAGGTCATATCTTGATGGCTGCACAAGCTCAGATAAATCAGGTGTTAAGCAGGCACATCTCCAAGGAATCTGGAAATTCTCTCATCTGCAATCCTCAGCGTATCTTATTATTTACTGCCAAAGAAATGACTGATTAATTTTGTCATCTTTGCTCTGTGATTTTTGCTCAGCTGAAACTGCCTGCCCTCTTCTGCAATGCCTGATCAGACCTATTTAAGTTGATGCTTTTGATCGTAGACACTGAGGAGCTTGCTGACTTAGGCTTTGACTAAACATTCCTCCATTGAAATATTTATTCACAGAATCTTAAATGACAACTGACAGTCAATGTACATAATAAAAACTTTTAAGATGTTGCCACTGTTTTACTGATGCTCAAAATAGCTTTACTTGTACTAGAGGTATCAGTCAAGAAGAAAAATTGAAATAAAAGCCAAACAAATTTTGCTTTGATGAATACTTTATTTCTCACAAACAAAGTAACTGAGGTCAGGAAATAAAATCTATTACTGGAAAACTAAGCAGTATGATTTTTTTTTTTTTTAATGCTTTAAATTCTTTCTGTATTGTGATATTATGCTCACTTTTGGAAGCTAGGGGCATTTTACTATCAAACTTTTCCAAACAAAATTATCAAAACAAAGCCAGTAAAAAATCCAACTACAACAAATCTTAAACCCTATGGGAAAAAAAAAATCTGCCTCTAGCTCTTTATTAATCACATTCCAATACCAGAGGCAAAAAGTACATCAAACTACACCAAATCCTTTTCACATGACAACCTCATAAATTATTCAACTCATTAGTAACACCAAGAAAATAACATCAGTGTTAAGGATGTTTTCCTACAGAAAAAGGTCAGCTAAAAGTTTCACTATTAAAATCCAATGGCTTAAGCCTCTGAAAAGTAAGTACATGTAAATATAATCCATGAATTATAACTTTAATGCATGCTGGTTTAAAATTCCATGTTAATTTAAATATATATGTGAAAAGCAAGAATTATTTATTTTAACTCAGGAAACCTCAGTCTATTTCAATTTTTATGCAACCACTCAGTTTGATGTGCACCACCTGTGAACTCACCTGAGCTTTAATTTTCCTGTATGTTGAATGCACTAACAGGTGTTATATACATATGAAGTTTGTGCTTTTGATGATTATTTGCCCTTCAAAAGCAGCACAGCAATTAGCACAGTTTTGTACCTGCCTCTCATAAAATCCCTGTTTTGATGTCTTGGAAGAATGTGGAGAAAATAACCCTTTGTCAAATATGAAATACTATATACTACTGGGGGGAATGGCTTCCTTAACCCAACTTACGAACAGTTTATGACTTGACATCCTGCATGATAGCCTTCGTGTTTAAATAAGTATTAAGTTACACTTGCTAGTATACCCGCACACACAGATATTAATTCATATGTCTAACCTTGTTTGAATCTCAGCTATTTGCCTCAACAACCACAAAGTTGGTGAAATGTGTAGGTCACACAGGGTTAGCTTTATATCTATCATATTCAGAACTTCTGGCAACCTTAGCCTTTGGCTGCATATCACCTGAAAGGTTCAACTTGCTTTGTGAATGATTACTTCCATTTTTTACTCCTAAATGCTAAAGAATCATAGCATTTTCTTTTCAGCACTACAGATTAAAAAAAAAAAAAAAAGAGACAGAAAACTATCTTAATATTCTTTAAATACTTCTGTCTTTTATATGTTAGAGATGTACCCAGCTCAAACCCAAGAAATAAACTTGCTTTAGATTTTTTTGAGTATTCAGGTTCCGTCTGCTGTACAGAAGTCACTAACATATGAAACTCATAGATTATACAAGGGAATTTGTAAGCATGTTCTTATTCCTGTTTTATACTCCAGCTACATCTCCATGAATGTCATACATCATCTAATTCTTCAGTTCCTGGATGGAAGATTCCAAGTAGTCAGCTCACTACTCAAACCACAAGCTATTCTTAAAAATAATTATTTTAAACTAGTTCTTACACATTCCATAATTTGCAGGAAAAAAAATATTTTTGGCTGACATCATGCATGCCAGGATAAAAATTCTGATATATTTTAATTCTTCATTCACAAAAGGTCTCCAGTGGAACTATTATGACACATTAGTTTGATGACCTAACAGTTTCGTTCAGTCACTCCAGAGAGACAAGTTCAGTTGCTTTTACCAGTGCCTCGAAATTAAGTGTCTGGGAATGCTAGAGAAGTATTATGTGAATCCCTTGGGGATCAGAGAATTTAAGAGCCCACAAGCTCAAGCCTTCTGGTTCATTACAGTGTAAAAATTGAAAGTATTACTTTTCCAAGAATATGTTGTCCCAGGAATTCTCAGCACTGTCATTAGAAAAGAAGGGACCTGATTCTCAGGGATTCATGGACATCAAGAAAACATCATGACCTATATTTTTAAGCGTGAGATAATACTGACCATATTCCACAGCAGCTTTTAGGAGAGCATCAGCGTGAGTAGACCCAAAAGCATTGCGAACAAATCGCCTCCGTCGGCGCAAATCATCTTCCCAGTAATCCAAGCGCCAGAAGTCATGCAGTTGGCTGGGAAATAAAGAACACACACATCAGCACCTACCACGGCTTGAATTGTATTTACATACATTACAGTATAATTTCACTGCTTCTTTTCCATTTCAGGTATGCAATCTTGTAAAACCATGTATTACTAAAACTTACAATATTCTAGCATTTCTTTACATGCATTTATATATTATAAGCCCCAGCACTGCCTGTCTCAAAATGTTCTGCCTGCTGCTAAAAACATTAATCACACTGAGCCCATTAACAAATGCAGCATCAAATTACAAGTATTAATGGCACAGCTTGCTTTCTTTTACAGTGTTTTTAACAAGGCTTGTAAATCATAGAATGGACCTCAGTGCAAATAGTTTGCAATTTAATGACTATGGTCCCTTAGCAGACTGAACTTAGAAGTATAAAATATTGCCCACTTGAATTTTGTGGAACTATGATTAAACTAATGTGCTGAAATATTCATTGAAATAATTCCCCATTGCCCCTAGCAACCTGAGAAAATTGCAATTTTATTCATTATTAATAACACTGAATTAGAGCAGCAAAAAAGTTCCACCATGTGGTAATTGTCTTGGTAAATTATTATTCCAGCACTAACAGAGTACTAGGATGATTTTATAGCTTCCAGCTAATACAAGCCATTAACACAACCATGGCCATCTTTGTGTTACATTGCCTTTTACATTCAGAAGTATATTAAACTCCTGTGAAATGATACAAAACATTGTTAATCTGTATTAAAGTCAAAACATACACATATATAATCATCACATAATATATCACATGTATAATCAACCACATAATCATCTGGTATTCAACTTTGTTTCTAACAAAAAGACCAGCTCCACTTTAAGACAACTCCTTGACCTTATCAGCACAAACCTCCCGCATCTTTTTGTAAGATATTTGAGCAATGCTGTAATTGAAGCCAATATTTTAAAAACCTTTTAGATCACTAGCAAATACCCAAAATGTTTGTGGATGCATCCTTGTCATCAGACTCATAATTGAACATTATATGACTAAAATTATTCTGCAGATCATGACCTTGCAGACCATAACTAGGGAATCACTGCTTTAAATCAGTCATTTTGAATATATCTGCAATACTGAAATACCCTGGAGGTGCATGGTCAAAAGGCAAATTAAAAGAAAAAAAAAAAAAAAAAAGAGAGAGAAAAGTTTTCCACTCATGAGTACATGAGTAAGGGCTAGATCTTTGCTGGATTTTTCTATGTATTACTTCAGCCTCTGTTGCTTCATACTGCCTTCATTTTGAGAAGCTGGGTGCTGGTAGCCATTTCCAGAGGAAAAGTAGAAATATGTTAATGTAGAACAGACCTTTTCTTTTTTACAGTCCACTTAACCATCATTTTTAATGCTTTCATGAGTTATTGTCCAACTTTACTAACTGCTGTCATAAGACCTGGATCAGTTCTGGAGGACAGAGCACCCAGGGGGGTGGATTTAGCAGCCTACCTTCCAGCCACTTACAAACTTTCAGATGCAGCACACCATAATTTTTAGTCAATGTTCGTGGCTTTTTCATTCTCACTATATGCTTCTTGATCCTGTATGAATGTTCTACTTTCATTGCTGCCTGGCAGAACAGGCCTTTTTCTTATTTAAAAGCAGTGAGGAGGCAACTTCGGGAGTTTAGTGGGAGCTGTTTCCTCCCAGAGAGCAATGCAGAGCACCTTGTGTAAAGCTGAAGCAGTGACTCTGAGCTCCCATGATGGGAAGATACAGCATTAATGGCCAAGCCTGTGTCCTATAGAACTATTGCCATCTTAAGCGCCAATTATCTTTGGTGAGCAAAATAGCTTAATTTGGCTTGTATCATAACACAGTTTTTGCTCACAGATGTGATAATCTGAAGTATTAGTCCATCATTTCTCCTCCTATGCTGAGCACTGAGTAATTTTATTGTAACTGTTAAATCTTCTTGACTCTGATGGGATATGAACAGAAACGGGCAGCCAACTGCCACATAGTTTAAAAGGCAAAGTCGAAAGTCTCATTGTGCACTCTTAGTTTGTATTTTGAATGGGTGATATCAGGGTGATATCAAAGATAATTATAAAGGCTTTTCATCATAGTGATTTTTTTGAAAGAAATTTTGCCTTTTTAATTCAATTTAAGAGTAACTCGTGATAGAACAGGAGTAAAGATACTAATGAAATTACTTTGAACACAAGAGTGCTCTGAAATGGCATGTGTCTTGGCAGTAATAATAAAAAATACTCTTAGGTCGCTAAGAATGATACAAGTATGTAAGAATTAATTTTTTTTAGGAAATTAAGAAATATTCAAAGACTAAAAAACTACATTTTTAATTTGTGCTGTGTTTAATCTGGAAATCATTACTTTGACTAATCAGTCTGAAGAATACTCTATATTCTTACTTGAAAATAAACCAGATTTTAAATTGTCAGAGGGTTAAGTCTATTTTGCAGATCCAAAAAATGTTACAAGTTCACCAGGGACTGAAGTTCAAAATAAATAATAGTGCAAAATGAAAATTTTGAGAAGACGGAACACAAACGCTACTCCTAAACACGAATTATATGGCTTTTTAAAATAGGATAGAAATTTCTTCCCACAGTTTTCTACAGAAGTCTACCCCAGAACGTTATTACATATTTCCAAATACTAGAAGATGTTATCTCAACCCTAAAGAAAAAGTTTCTGAATCTTAATTAGTTACTCTAAGATTTTTTTTTGTCTAGCTCATAGATTACAGTGCTTTGGAAATACTTATATTCTAATCCTGTGAATATTATTTAGGCTTTAAGATTTTTTTCAGGAATTTAGGTAGCTAATAGGTAGTTCTAAATGGTGGCTGTAAATCAAGTAGAACTACATTTCTAATGCTGTATTAGGCACAAGTCAGTTCCAGAAGAGACCATGTCTGCAAGTCACCCATATTCCTTTCTGCAACAATGCATTTTTCCTAGAAGTGACTTGACTAAATCAAATAATTTTAGTAATTTATTTCTGTGACAAGTACAATATTTCAATAAGCATTACTTTTCTTAATAATGTATATTATTAATAATCCTTATTTCCACAGCCAACTAGATTATATATAATTTCTCATTGCTCCGTATCTTATACCAGTTAAGTGACATTTTGAATCAGACTTGTTTGAATGAAGAAGTGCTTATTAAGCACACTTTAATGACTTTTTTTTAAGAACTAAAAGTTTATAATATCATTCATGAGCTACTTCTACAGACTTAAAAAAAAAATCTATATCCCTTCAACTGAACAGTTCTTTAGAATGCACCCTAAAACACATGACTCAAGGAAGTCTACATCATGAATTTAACTATCAAGATAATTTCCTTACAAACTATAATATCCAATATAAACTTTTCTCATCATAATGAGGTCTGGCATAAAACTAGTAATATTACAAGGTTACTAACAAGGAAAAAAATTATTTGGAATGGTATACATGCAGCAACTTAATCCCAAATTTCAGATGTGCACCATTTCATATAGTTAATACAGACAAAGAAACTATATGTGTTAATGGAACAAGCCCTGTTTTACTACAGTTACTGGAGGGCTACAAATTCTGTTTTGCTGCCACTGTCATCCTTGGTGCCCACTTGGCAGCTCGATGAATACGTTCTCCTGCTTCAAACATTTTTCTTGTTAAAGGCCAGCATGGTATGGAAAGGCAAAGTGGTGTTAGGTAGTCAAGGTGGACTTCGATAAGTTAGAGCAAACAGCTTTGAAATCTTCCAAGTGCTCTAAAAGTCAGATCTGTTCAGAATTCTGTATAATATTCATAACAATACCAAACACATCTTCCACACAATTAGCGGCAAAGATTATTGAGACAGACTAAAGGGTTTCAGGTAGCTCAACTACCCTCTGAGAGGAGAAATTGTGGAGTGCTCTGCCACCCAGACAATTAGGAGGAATGCCAAGCCAGCCTGCACAGCAATGTTCTCCCTGCCTTTTCACAACATCTTCACAGCTTGAACATTTACACGACAACTTTTGAAAAGATTTTTTGTTAACTCCTATGGCCATTGCTGCAATGAAGTGTATGGGAAGGGGTTTTTGATTAACTTATGAATATTAGCTGTCCTAAACAGCAAGTCTTTGTCCTCCCTGTGGGCAGTCAGCATCCATGACAGCAGTTGCATGGCTGTAAAACCCAGTCTCTGTTCATGTACAAATGCAGTTTGCTACATGTCACCTATAGCTACAGCAACTAGAGGCAAATATAAACAGTGGAGAGCAGCAGCACAATGTCCATAAAAGATCCTCATGCTGCTGCCCAAAGGATGGGCTGCCAGATGGAAGAGATTAAGTTTGAATATGTTAATGAAGAGGAACAAGCCTGCAGGCATGGGGGGAGGGGAAAAAGTTGTTTTGAAAGAGAGGAGGCTCACAGAACTGGAAGGATCTCAGAGAATCCATAGTCTGTAATACTGAAAAACTACATAGAAAAGACAAGGAATTGATGATCTATAATTTCAAGAATTAGTCCTGGTTGCTTTTTACGTGACATATTTTGAAAAGGAAAAACAATTCTTTTCATAGCATGGATTTAATACTGTGTTTTGAAAATGAGAAAAAATGTGTATTGGGAAAGTATAAAGCATTTCCCTAAGGTAATATAAACAACAGAAAATCTGTGACAAAAAAAAAGGTAAGCAAAAGAAAACTTGAAATACAAAAAGCACGAATTATTGCTCATCCAATATTTTTGTAGCAGTTAAACAGTACAAGCCCAAATATAAACCTATTTACCAGAAGAAACAAGTAGCAAAAGTCTTCTGTAACAACAAAGGAGCAAATAGTGTTCATAAGTGGTATAGCAATATACAGTAACTGTTTTAGAGCAAAGGTTTTTCTGCTTCTGCTTGAATCAGACACAGCAACTGCTGGCTTTATCAGGATGGTGAGATAAGCATGCAAATATAACATCCCACATTGTAATGGCTCAAAGAAAAGCCTTGTTGTACATGAATAGAAACAAAATCAAAACTGTAATAGTTACTCTAGTAGTTACTCCACCCACACAAAAGAAGATTTTTTTAGTTACAAAAATTACAGAGCTATATTTTTCTTTTATCCAAAGAGTATGTTAGAGAATCCCAGAAAGAAAACTAGAAATACTGAAAAATAAAAATAATACTAAACAAATAATACCAATAATACTAAAAACTGGAAAAAAAACAACACAGTGAACCTGAGAAACATCTAATGTAATGAAAATTGAAAAAGGTGGTAACAGAATATTAAAAAAAAAAACAAAACTTATTAAAAACTTTTTTTTCTTTTTCCCCTGAAGTACATAGGCAAAAGAATTGTTATTGTTAACATCAGGAGTATATTTCTCAGAGTTTCTGCGCAGAAGGGGAAAAGAGCTTACAATTTAAACAGAAAGATGCTAAATACTTAGGGAAATTTAATACTGATTTTTTTTTAAAAAAGGTCTGGTTTGGGGTTTTTTACAAATATGATGTTGAGTGACTCAATTAATGAAAAGTATCATACTGTCATTTTTGAAAGAAGTTGGGTGGATGTGTCCTAGGGAACTCATGTGGATGATATATGGATTGCTGACAGCATGGCTACAAGGCATGGGATATCAGTAAAACATGAAGTTATGGTCACAAACTGGTGAGGTGACCTAAGAGCAGGAAGACAGGCCATGAAGAGCACAAGAATCTGGTGAAGAGGGCACTGATAATATTGGGGGATGGCAGTTATGGCAGGGGGGAAGCAAGGGCTTTTGGTCAGGGATACCATTTCCTGGGGGATGGCTAGATGATGGTCAATGACCACTAGATGTTTTTTTTCAGTTTTTGTATTTCTAATCAGTGCAACAAATGAGCATGAGCAAAAATGAGAAGGAGCTTCCTGTGAATTGGGTTAGAGTCCTGGTCACTGGCAGCTGGAGGAGGTGGCGTGCAGAGCACAGCAGTGCAGCAGATGACTCACAGCCCAGCAGCAGGAGGCTACAAGGCATGCCAGCACTGCCACAGTCAGACATGTCCGGGGGATGAGAGGTACTTCTGTACCTCCTGTTTAGGGCTGCCAAAATGTGGCAAATGAAAATGAGAAGATACATGAGACAGGAATGACTGGTAGAATTTGAGGAGAAATGTAAATGAAGTCAGAGCCGTAAAAATGGAAAAGGACTTCATAGAAAAGTCTAGAGTTAGGCAGTGAGGAATTAGAAAAGTAATAGGGTCTAACCAACAGATAATATTAATTGGAATAATTATACTGGAGCAGGAATGAAACAGAAGGACAGATTAAAAGGTTCTTCCAGGCATATTTTCCATGATACTGGGAAATGAGAAACCATAAAGGGTTTGAAATATAATTATTGACTGGTGAAGAAAAAGCAGCACTGAGCTGGAAAAAAATGGAGAAGTAGTAAGTTTGCAAGAAATAGATATGCAAGAATAAATCCAGACTATGAAAACTAGAGGAAAAGAAATAACTGTGGAAATGGATGGGAAAAGAAATGAATCCATGCGAATCATGGATGGATAAACAGTGAGTTATCAAGAATACTTTTAGATATTCTATAATATTTTGAGACTTGTGAATTTGAGCTACTTTTTTTCAAGGCAGTGAACTCTAGAAATCTGTGAAGTTTAGGGCTGATCTGTGGGGCTTTATGATTACTTTATGAACAGAAAAAGGGGGAAACAGTTAATTTCATGACAATATTATATGCAGTACAAGTTACCAGCAGATTACATGTTAGTTGACCCACAGGTTTCTCTGTGGAGATTGTGGGATAGCTAAAGTTTTTAAAATAGGAAATTAAAAAAAAAAAAAATTGAAGTTGTTTACACTTGTGAAGGATGGCTAAAATTCATAAACCTGAAAACTTTTTTCAGAGATTAGCATTCATGAGTTGTCACTTTGCAAGGTTTGGGTGGAGGGGAAGTGTTTCCATGTGGACTTTGAAATAAGGGTGAAATAGAAAAGAGAGAAACTCAACAGTAAATACTACAACAGATCATCAGAGTAGGAGCAGAGGAGTCACCTTTGAAAAGCTGAAAGAAAACTGCCAACACAGTTTCTCTGCTATGATCATGTTACTAATAGTCTTGCATTAATAATGAAGGACAAATCTGAGAGAACAGAGAATTGGCTACAAATGAGAAGAGAGCAAAAAAAAAATCAGAAATCACTAATGGTTAAAGATCCACCAAACTTTGGACAAGGATTTTCTAAGAGCTGCTTTATAAAGTAACATCCTTGTCAGAGAAGAGGAAGTGTGATTTATGTGGCTTTTATTTTCTTCTTAAGGAACTGGGAAAAGGTACATTTAATACACATTCTTAATGAAACTCTCCAGCTCCAGAAGCTTCTGTGATTTAATTTTGGTGAAAAATAGAGGACACTGATGCTCAAAAGATGAAAAATAGAAAGGGGAAGTTTGAAACACAAATCTCTCCATGTGTATAAATCTTCAGTTAGAAGAGATGTTAGGAAGGAGAGTAATGCCAGTAGATATGAAAGGGAGGCTGCAACAGTAGGGATGTTTCTCTTAGCTATGGTAGTACTTAAACCACAAACTTATAAGGCAGTTAATTCCCAGGACTGTGGATTTTAGTGTATCCCAAGGAGTCTGAAGGAACAAACTGATAATGAACATACAAACAAACAAGGATTAACTGATTTTCTAGGTATTTTATAAAGATTGGATCTCCAGAATGAGATGTTAAATCTGGAATGGTTGCCATATTATTAAATAGTAGCCAACTTCAAGCAGCAGTATTTGTAGGGAAATAAGACTAACCATGCATAAGGCGATATGGGGGGGTGGGGGGGGGTGAGAGAAAGCCACATACCTCCTAAAAATAGCAATGGAAATGACAATGACTCAAATGTCTACAAAATAAAACTAAAGATAAGTGGAATTTTTTTTTCATTATTGAATTGATTTACATAAATTTAAAGTAATGTGAGATATATTTGATAAATCTATCCAAATACTAACGGGTAATGGTAGGACACCACATGTAGCACAGCTAAATGAAACAATACAATTTCCTAAAATTATATACTCAGTTCCTCTTAGTTAATCCAATGGCTCTGAATGAAAAGAAAGAAAACATAAAAAGTGAATCCATAAATTGTCAGTGATTGAGTCACCAGAATAGCAAAGGTTTTTTTAGTAACAAAATACCAATAACAACCGAATGCAACTGCACAAAATTCTAGGAATAATACATTGTAACCCTAGAAACACTGAAATGAAGTAAATTTTAAGGTTAAAATTAAGACATAATATCTTTGGAAAAAAAAGGGAAGAGGTAGTGGTGGAACAATACTCTGTGGTTTAACTCAGATGTCTGGTTTGGAACCTTTATTCTATTTCAGAATATGTTGTCATCATTCCAAACAAAGAAGAAGCAAAGCCCAAAATGCCATTTTATAGCTTCAGATAAATGAAAATTTGGGTAAAATCCACTTTTGGAAAATATCTTGAAAGAACATAGAGTGGTTTAGGACATTTTTATTTGCAATATTTTCTGTTTTGTTATGTCAAGCTATCTCAGCACAATAAGTGCTTAGTAAGATTTTATAAGTACTATCATGATGGCAAAGTATAACAAACTCCAAGATGGAATAAATAGTGTATTGGGGTTGCTTTTTTCATTCTTAAATGACTGCAAAAAAGAAGAATATCTTAGACTAGAAGCATAACTGTAGATGGCTAAAATGAAGTACAATGCATTCCATGCTAAGTGTGCAGCTTTTCTTATTCAAAATGTAGAAATACCTCAAAGGTTCTCTGACACAAGCCTTGAACTATCCAGCAAATGATCATCCAAGTTCAAGTAAAAAAATATATTAAAAAATCCATTTGTTTTACATTTTGCCTACTATGTTTGTTCTAACATCGCATCTGAAATGGGCACCATGACGTTAACTTACACACTCCTGCTGTTAGGAAATACAACATGAAAATAATAATTAAAAAAAAAATGAAGGCTTTTACTGATTTAGAAAAACTAAAGAGAAAAAAAAAATCAGGCATTTTCATGGGAAGCTATGCCTTCTGCATTAGTACTAACTACTATACTTAAGTGGACGGAAGGATATTTTGCTCTTGATGAACACAACTAGATTCTTTATGGAGTAGTTTTTTCTACCTTTTCTGAAAAGAAATTAAAGAAAACCAAACCAAACCCAAAACACAGCAATGCTTTTTCCCATGGAATTGTGAATGAAAATAATAACACTGCATTAAGGAATAACCATAGCTGGAGGCTGGGGTCCCTCCTCACCTTGTTTTTAATGTCACTCCCATACAGTCTACTTCAATGCAGAAGTATTGAAATTTTTTCAAATGTTCTGATTAAGCAGGGATGTTCTACAAAAAAAATTTACTCTGTACTTCGAGATCTTATCTATCATATTAAATGTATATCTAGGGACAGTGGAGTCATAATTTCTAAAAAAAAAATCTGAGCTTTTATGACTGGACTGCAATTCTAGGAGAGTAACTAAAATTTGGTTCACCTTGGGCTGGTTTGCATGGACAAGTGAAAAAACAGTCCTCAGATTTCAATGTGAGCATTCAGAGTAAAAGACCTTGTTGAAGCCCTTGAAAATTTTGGTGCCTCATTGGCTTACTTAAAGGTCAAACACTAAAGCCTCAGACTTGTAAGCAGGGATAACATATGTGACTGCCATGAGGATGCTGTCCCAACTGTCTGCTCTACTCCAGACACGCGGATTAGGGTGTCTGAATTGCTTGTGAAAGCACCACTGAAGAAGTTACTGAGCATACAAATTGCAGTCCAGTTTCAAGACAAACCAGCAATGACTTGCCAAAAAATCTAGAGCTGTATTTTTAACAGAACAGCATGCTTGAGGTGGATAGCTAGGATTTTTTATCTCGTTAGTTACTCCTGTTTGTAAGTCATGGCTCGATGACTATGGCATCCAGGAATAGATTGAGTGTCTCAAAATCCTTAATTAGAAGAAAGAGAAAATGTTTTATCTAAATATCTTAAAATCGTTATTCTAAAACTAAGGCATACAGTTTATTTTTTATGTATGCCATTTCTTCAAAACCCATAATGAATTACTGTTTCAAACCTTTATAAATTATTCAAGTTGCAACTGTTTAAAGACAGCTAACTTATAAACCTGGCACTGAGATGAAATAATTAGCTTCCTTGAGGCCTAGCAACAGTAATCAAAATCTAATCAATAAATAATAAAGTTTTACCTAGACAATTGTTTTACCTAGACAATTGTTTTACCTAGACAATTGTTTTAATTTCCATCATGCAGAGCTGTTTATTAAAATCCAAGTCTAATAATACACTATTTTAACAGAATGGTTATTTTTGCAAAATGCCATTTGAAGCTTGGTAATGGAAAATATCTGAATTCAAAATTAATAGAAGCCTGAAGTTTTATGCATCCTGCAAGGTTTTTTTGGGACAGATTTATTTCTCTGCTAGGTATCATACAGAAGTACAGCATAAGTAAAGAGAATGCACATATTTAGCTTTAAACCTAATATTATTTTTAAGAACTGAAACAAAGACATACTGGCCCAATTAGTGGATATGCCTTGTCTGGAGTATAAACAGTTATTCCTATCCCCAAATGCAAACTTGTATTGATGAAATAAACACTTGCCAAGTAGCATGGTCATGAATGCTATAGAATTTTTAATAGAGACTATGTTTGCAATGCTATCAAATAAGTACTGAAGTAATCTTATCTTTGATGTTTTTTTGTTCCTGGGAATTTTTGTGAGAGCTAAAAAGCTAGCTTGGCAAGTAAATCAAAACCTTTCTATATACACTTTATTTTTGACAGTCAAGAGATTCTTCAGAAGTATAGAAACAGTCTTCTATAAAACATCTAAAAATATATCAGCATGACCTAATGATTTATTTGGAGCTCTGAAAATCCCATTAGAGTGGAGAAGAAGCAGGGAAAAAAAAAAAAAAAAAAAAAGATGACTCCATATTATAACTTCCTTGTTTTCTTTCTTGGAAGAAAATATCTATTTTTGTGGGTTTTGAAAAACAAGAAGTATATGTTTTAAAGAATTTTTTCATACAGAATATTTGAAAATCCATTATTCTGGATATACTTTTTAATGTTTTCCTTCCCTTTAGCTACTTAATCTGTTATGCAATTTTGTGTGGCAATCAGGAGACATAGCTGGCTTTTCCCTTGTCTGTCACAAATCTGTGACGTGATCATGTGTATCTTCTGCATTTTTCATGCACATTCGTAGTTCAGTTGATATTGTACAGTATGAGTATCTTTAGGGATATGCTTGATAAATATATTACAGAATGTATATTTGGCTATATTTAGCTGTATGTTCTTACTTAAACGAATACAGTTAAAGAAAAAAAAAACAGTAGCAGAAGTTTAATAAATTTACACAACCCCTCCTACTCTTCTGTGTACAATCACCACAAGCAATTGCAATCCTCAACCTTGCTAATTAAGAGGATTTCATCCTTTACATGTTCATTGCATATTTTTTGTTTTGCTTTGTTTGGGGTTTCTTTTGGAGACTTTACTGCAATAGTTTGCATGGAAGATGAAAATTAGAAATGGAGTTAAAACCCATCTATTATTATACCATAAAGGACTGCTTACTGAAGTAGACAACTGATGGAGGGAGGAACAGAACAGTGTGCTGCTCTCCCAAAAGAGTATGGGTAGCCAAATTTCCTGATCCAAGAAAGAAAAATTCAAAAACTTCACAGGATTGTGAAATATAAACTAGGAGCTGAGAAAAGACAACATTCTAAGAGTAGTTAAAAAGTGTGAGGAAGTGGGACAAAATGGAGCTGGACTCCATCTGCACCTGCATTTAAAGGCAATTTGGTGATGGTATTTTTTATTTCACTTTCTCTGAGCTGTGAATCTGAATTGTTCCGAATATTTTCTGCCAAAGCTCCTCATGACACAGGTCCTGGGAAAGAGTTGATCTTGAAGTGCTGAAAAGTCACATGTGGTTTAAGACGACCCATAACACAGGTCATGTCAGCCTCAGAGGTTCTCCAAATCCTAATGGCCATCTTGGGAGAAAATATAGACTGCTCTCCTCCTTCTTTACCCAATTTCATTCTTTTGGAACCTCTTGATTTGTTTAGCTCCTTCAGATCTCCTCTGTATAGCTCAACTGAAATTATGTTTGAAGATGCTGTGAGGTTGATGTTCACCTTATTTTTGAAAATAGCTTTTTCTACAGGGACCAAATTGCCTATGACCTTGTAGAATTTGTTTTCCTTTCTTGGAACCTGGGAGGCACAGTTCAATTACTGGGAAGGTAATACTAGTGATTAACTGTTGCAATTTACTGGAAGATTAAGGTTGTCAAATTATGCCAAATGATAGCTGAGTTGAGTTTCTTTTATCTAACTTAAGATGTCAACATTATTGACATTTGACTAATCAACCCAGGACCATTCCAGAGGCAATGGAGAGAACTAGCTGGGTGATAGGAAAGGAATCCTGGTGCTTTGTCTCAAGAAACGAAGTTCTCAATAGTAGAAAAAGTAAAAACCTGGGGTTCTCATGAAAAAAACTAAAATTGTGTGAATTATCAAGGGAAGGATCAAGTCAGAGAACTCATATGACTGAGTGAAATCCAAGAGGCAGGATTCAGAAAATGAGAATTATAGGCTATATGGGTCTTGTTAAATGAGAAAAGGGAGAATGTCGTTGATTGAATTGTCCCAGTCTTGCATTAGTATAAGTTAAAGTTACACGAACACATCTTTTCATCACCTGATTGACCTGATAAAGGGAATCCTGAAAGATAAAATATGCAGCAGACACAGAAATCGTCTTCTCTTTCAGATAATGGGATTATGATTTTATTGCTATAAAACAGGAACAGAGAAGCAGAGGGTCAGCATTCCAAATCCCCAGATTCAGACTGTAAATGCCTTGTTGAAAAGAAAATACTTTTGATCTGATAGAATATAATGAACATAAAATTATATAAATTCAGGAAACAAAAGCTATAAAAATTCAAGCAATAAATAAAAAAAGGTGACACTTAAAAAAATCAGAGTCTATTACTAAAGCAATCAAGAAAGCCTAATAGTTAAATACTTAAAACCAGAATAGTCTTTATTATGTATAATCCAAAATAAAAAATCAAGGGCATTATTTTGGGGAGTCTGAATCTGTGGTGTAGGATATACATATTTTTATGGGGAAAAAAAAAATTAGGCTCAATTCTGCAAAAGAAGTATGAGTCAGTTTAAGCCTATAAGAAATCCCATTGAAACCAACAACATATTTAAAATAAGACATGTTTCAGGATCTATGCTATGGGCTTAATTCCACCAAAATCTGAACAAGCATTTTATGCTACGGTAGAATATCAATGCATATTTTTACACTACAGATTCAACACTGATCAGCAAAGATATATAGAATTTGCCGGTTTTTACATTAAAATAGGACTTTAGTTGAGGTTATTTTGTTAACCTTTTTCTGTCTTTTTTTTTTAAAGAAGCAAACAGACAATCAATGACAAACTTCCAACACAACTAGTAAGAAAATGATTGAATTGACACCAGTGTGAAAAGATGCCAAATAATTTGGGAAGATTATTGATCCTTCATATAGAAAATGAATGTAATGTTTATTTTCATCTCATGCCTTATAGGACATCCAATTAAATAACTCTAATACAGTTCTAGAATAGCTTTTTTCTAGTATATAGACTTTATTTAAGCAACCAAGGCAATATGTGACCAAGTTGGTGAACCCACATCAGGCCTGTGCTCTGTATTGCTTAAGAGCTCTCTTATTTTTTCCTAATGTTTAAGTGGACTAGAATAAGGCTTCTTGTCATATCAGCAGAAGAAAAAACAGGTCTCTTCTCTATATTGTTTTGTCTACAGGTATTTATAGAATAAGACCTTCCATGAGTCTTTCTTTTTCCAAACCATCTATATTAAGTTGCTTTAGTCATACTCATATTATCATTAACTTGTAACATCCTTGGCTTTCTACAGATGTTCTGTAATCTCTGCAGTTAGTGATGTGGTTCCAAACTGCACATACAAACTAAGGTACAAAATATATCCAATCTACTATTGTTCTAATAGCAATCTCATCTCAGGGAATAATAACGCTGAAGTTCGGATGAAGAAACCTAAAGCTCTTTTTAGTTTAACTTTAAATCTGTCTAAAGTGTCTTGCATGGTTTTGGGGAAAAAAAAAGGTCACATAAAAAAATGTGTTCTTGTTCATGGCAAATAAACAGTATGCTTCAATTTATCTTATCCCTTGAAAAACATATGTGATACTTCCATTATTTAGCTTCAGGGAGAGCTTTGGAAAATGACATTATACCGTGAAGTCTACATAAAATGCTATGAAAATACTCTAGTTTTACCTTCCTCCACATTTACAACACTGTGTTATGAATTAATTCCTGATACAAGCACTACTATCTCCCAAACAGGCAGCATGACTCAACCCACTGTCAACAACTGCTGTGTATCTCTGACTTTAGCCGTTTGGTAGGCAGTGAGAAGGCAGTATGATTCAGAACTTATTCCCTATCACTAATCATATCACTTGCCAAAATTTGTTTACTTGATAGAGAGTCTTGATGTTGTCTAACCAGCCTTTGGACAGCAGGATTGTTGGTCCTTGCACCATAAAAATCCCTTTGGTGATAACTCATAAGTAGCTGTGCAGCCCTCAGCGAGGCTAAAGCAGCAGAAAAGATAAAGGGCTGAAAATCTCACACTCAAGGAAACACAAAATCCAGAACTGACTCTCAGTAATACTCTTTTCTGACACTGATTTCCTAGAGTTTTATCAGTCACCTGTTAATAGTCACAAATGCACAGTCTCAGGCATTTCTTCTCTTAGGATCTTCTCTGCCATCACACAAGTGGCTGATGGCATGAAACCATTCAGAGTCTGCCTTCAGAGAAGATTCACAAGGAACGCTGAAAACTCAGAGAGTACAAAGGAAAACCAGGAAACATTATGGAGGATTGTTGGTTGAACAGCTAATAGTTTATTTATCTACAATACTTGGTGTTTTCACTACAAATGTTTATAAAAACTGGTTTTGCCCAAGAGTCGCTATGTGTCACTCAGTGCTCAAGGTGTATGCACAAGGGGAAAAATCATCATTGCTGTCCCTAATTTTCAGGTTATATTTGCAAGCAAAGTACTTTTTAATTTGCACATTATGTATCAAAAAAACAAAGGAAGCACTATTAATCACTGTGAAATACACATCCCCTCTAACTTTGCCAACATCCAAAGGCACCAAAATGCCATTCGCCAAATAACATGTTTGCAATCCTCCAGTGATACCCTCAAAGCCTGCGACAGCAAATCATTTTTTTCAGGATTTGACAGTGAAATGTTTCTCTCTCAAACATACACACCAATAATAATTTTTGCGTAGACCTTTACAGCTGATTCTATCTTAGAGTAAATACAATTATACAGGAAATGCTATGGTGGGCACAGCAGGCTTCTCCCATGGATCACCAAAGTTTTGTGGAATGGAACACTGCCAGCATTTTCTGATGATATTAGCTCATTTTACACTAGTAAAACATTAATTGGAATGCAGAATGAAAGGGCTACAACCACAGAACTTCTCATGAGAAAAGACCTAGGGAGAATGTAGAGTTATCAAGCAACAAGTTAAAGCAAACAATAGTGCACTTTGTGTGAATTTCTCACACAACATACCCAAGGTATGGAACTCAACACTATGTTGTATTGTGGACAGCAGAAGTTTAAATGAGTTCTTAAAGGGATTAGACATTTCCTTTCACAGATGGGGAAAAAACCACCAGAAGTTATTAAACTCAAGGATATCACCTCTGGCTCAGGAAGTCCCTGAGCTACAATTTGCTGAAAGCTGGGAGGATATGCTGGGGGAGTATCATGACAAAGTCACCTAGGGAAATATTACACTCCACCTCAGGCCTCCTATGTTGGCAGCCAACAACTATTGAAGCAGCAGACTTGTATGCCTATTCTAGTAGTTTGCTGCTACCTTGTTTTGCACTGTTATTTTGGGGCTGATTACCCACTGCTACTAGATCTGTATCAACTAACTTTGAGAAAATTAACTTTCTTCCTCAGGTTAACAGCAGTACTAAGTAGCTCATGACATTGCTCAGCTAATGAGCATAGGACAGCACATTTTCTACATGAGGATTTAGGCTCTGTAATTATTCTTCAGCAGAATGTAATCCTTGAAGGTGTTCACATAAAGGATAAGACATACTTACACATACTGCAAAATTCATAAATCTTGAAGTAGAAACTAACTTCTAGTATAAAACTCTCTAAGTTTATGAGCTTTTATTTTTTTTCCCCCAAGTCATCTAGTTCTTACATCCACTGCAAAGTCAGAAATAGTACTCTGTAAAATTTGAATAACATGACTGATTTATAATCTTAACATTTATTTTTTTGGGGTAAGTGCATTAGATACAACTGTACACTATTAAGTAGGGGAAATTGATACAAACATGAAAGACAGGTTTCATCAATATGGAGGTATTTTGCTAATATAAAATAGAAATCACTCTAGCTGGACTTCAGATAAAATACAGAATTCACGATTTATTTTACATATTAATTTTGATCAAAAATACTTTCCTTGGTTGCCATTATTTAAATGGGGATACTAATGAAGTCACAATGCAGCTCTGTCAAACAGTACACTTTCTATGACATCTATAGTGTGAGAACATTTTGGAAGGAATATCTTTAACAACAAGAAACTCCATGGGATTAGACTATAATGAAAATGTTATAAACATCTTCAGAATCTGAAAAAAGTGATTCCTTTAGTATGTAACTGAACATTGTGAAACAAAAGAAATGCAAAGTTAAACAAAAGGAAAAAAACAGTATGCTTAAGGCAGCAGTTGATCCATTTAAAAACCACCACTTTATCTGCTCTCTTTTCCTTTGCAAAATCCAATAAACTGCCATTATATTCCTTTTAAATGGTTCCATTACAAGGATTCTATAACAACAGACTAATCTCTTGATAATTATAATAAATGCCTGTAATCAAAGCAGGAACCATTTAAAATAAGGGGAAAGGCTGTTTTCTATCAAACTCAGTGTAGTTCTGTGACCTTTGGAACATTAAGCTACATCATACGCTGCCACCTCTAACTGCAACACAGCTTTCCTACCAATCTTGCTCAAATGAAAATAAAAAGGATGCAAGATCAATGGAAATACGGACTGACACATGGTAAGAGTTCTTACTTTCCAGCTCTGAGTCTTGTAGAACATAAAAACCTCAATTCGCAAGATTCCAAAGGCTCAAAGCCGGCAGGATTCAGCCAGCAGCTTCTTGATGGGCTTCCCTTCAGGAGGGAATGTGGGAAGGAAGGAGCAGACTGGTATTTTAAAAGATGTGCTATGACAATGTGAGCTGTATATCGCTACTAATGCTTAAGAAACTATTACTTTTTAGAAAGACAGGACATTTTATCACAAAATTTGATATTATATTCACATGAACAAACAATGATTTCCAGAGATCGTTTAAGAAACTGAAGGCTGATAAAATTACGGGAAATGACTCTATATGATCAGAATGGCTTTCATCTGCATTTTGTTAGACCCAGCATTGATTTCACTTTTCAGCTGTGAACAGCAAGAGGCCAGCTGTGGCCAAGGGAGAGAGCAAGCAATGAACCAGGGTCACAATAGAGGCTGAGTTGTCAGAAATTTTAACACTTTTAACGACTAAATCTCAGCAAAAAAAAAAATCTTTGAGTTACAATCACTTGAAAATTATAGGCAGCCGGTCCCACAAACTGTCAGAGAACACAAGATTTAATTTATGACAAAGTAAAACCTTTGAACTCTAGTTATGTGAATAAACAGCATTATAAGGGGAAAACAAACAAAGCAAAGAAAAATATAAAATACATTGCCTTCAAGGCAAAAACAACTACATTTTACTTCCTATTCCCAGATGTGTTAAGGGGAAATTTATGACAGCATACTGAAAAGCAAGATTCCCATTGTAAACCCCTTCACATTTATTTAACTAAGCACAATCATTGAAAGTGACCTTTATCCAAACCCTTCACAGCTGTCTTAAAATGATCTAAATCTATTGCCAGATTTTCTTTAACTAACATTACTTAACAAAAAGTCATTACCCCAGGGCCATATTACACTACTGGCAAGTAAACACAAATCCATTTTCAACAACACGACACCAAGTTTTAATGAAATATTGATAGCAAATTGAAAACTCCCCACTAAAAAGGTGACAATCCAAATCATCATAGTTTTCTGTTCTAGCAATAAATACTATTTCCTTATTTCTGATAACATACTTGTCACATATTAGACATACATGCAAAGAGAAAAATGGCTTAAAATGGCTTTAAAACTGTTGTTAAATGAGGTGACAAAATTATTTTAAATGAAGCTGTTTTAGCAGCAAATTTTGAAAAGATATCCTCATCTGTTCTTGAAAGATCACATCCAGAGTGTACATTACTCTATAAAATTAAAGAGCTACTGAGAATAATTCATACAGCCATTTTCACTGCAGTACACTAATAATTTAACAGTGCATTAATAATGTCTGCTTCCAAGACTTAAAAAGCAGTGTGTCAAAACGATGAACACCTTAATATTTCTACTTTTTTTTTTTTTTTACATGAATACTAAACATCAAAAGAGTGTTGCAAGAGCTGGCCTCCTGCAGGTCCAGGTCAACTGACAGGGGTTAGGGAAAAAAATTAATCATATTTGTGGATTCAGAACAGAATAGCTTAGTTTTTAAAATAATAGTATAGAACCACAGTTAATGGGGGTGCATACTGTGGGATGGGGAGAAAAGAACTTTATTAAGGGGCTGGTTAGTTCAGTAAATCATGGCTTTCAGATAAAGATGATTACGGCGGTTCCTTGGTGTGAGAGGAGAAGGGTACAGGAGGTTCATTTCACCACCAAGTAATTATGCTGACCCAGAGTGTTACCATTTATCATGGCTGAAAGATGACACTCACTGTTAGCCAAGGGAAACTGCTAGTCAAAGGCTTCCATCTAGATCAATAGACACCACATTTTTCTGCAGCCAAAAGTAATTATACAGCAGCAAACTTCACGATCAATACCCACTCAAACTAACTTATATTCTGCGGTATAGACACGAAAGTGTGGCCCTGTTAACTGCCACTGAAAACTGCTGCATTTGACCCAAATGAAAGGGTTTCCCCCCACCATTATAAGAGATTTTGCCCTTGTTGAGAAAAGCTGTATCCTGTTCTCTATGATTAAAACCAATGACCAAGCATCCATACAGGTTTTAAGGACCTGCAATCTGCAGCTGAAATGGATGTTTTTGTTATAATTTCATAAAGCCTCACTTAACACAAAATAAAAAAGAAAATCAGTGAATTAAAGAAAAATCAATCTTCTTCACCACTGAAAGCTGAAATAGTTTCTGAGGCATTAGTTTCTAAAAGCAGCAGTTGAAGACTTGACCTTTGTGAACTCCAGAGATCAGAAAAGGGATAAACATATATACCTGAAGTACTAAATCAAAGTAATTTTCAGTATTAAACACATATTCATATTTGTTTACACAGAGGTGTACATATGGGGTTACCAAGAAGCCAGCCAACACGACAAAATTACACTTTAAGAGTTTAGATTTTGTTTCAAAATATACCTAAATGTCAGTTTTGACAACTGCTTTCAAAAAGGCAGAGCTTAGTCTTATAAACCAATCTAACACATCAAGAAAGGTTAGAGGGAAGAAAAAAATCACTACTTCCAAGTAAAAAAAAAAATATTTGACATCCAATTTTCAAACTGATTTATCAGTGGAAAGCTAAAATTGATAGTTTGCCATTACTGGGTAGCAGGCTGTCTAAGAAAGCTGTTACAAAGCCTTTCATTTTGATTTAGCCACATGGATCAATACAAACCTATACTGTTTCAATTTTACAAATATTGATTTTCTGATATAGCCTCAGTGGGAGAACATTCATCATCTGCCATACTAAAAAATATTGAAATCTATTTTGTAAACTTTGATTTTCAGCAAAATATAGCATTCTACTGAATGAAGTGAAATCTAGTTTTCCAGGTAACAGCTAATCACTGTTAAGATGTATTTTGAGTAATATCCTTTTGCCTTTCCATTTCAGAGTCTGACTAACACTGTTAATCCTTTAACTGGATTCATAGCAATGAAGATCATAAAACTTCCCTTTGTATACTGATCAAGTTTCTGGAAATTCTTTTCAGTTTTAATGAATAGACAAAGCTAGAACCTCAAGTTGAAATATTCACTGTTTCACTTCCCAAAGCTAGAACCACTTAATGCTTTAGGGAGGAGGATTTTCTTTTCAAGATATCAAATTAAAAACAAAGTCTCAAAGTAGAAACAACTAGTTAATGAAACAAAGACCTTTATCCTACATTACCACCAATGCTCTTTACCAAGCACCTTTGGTTTTATCCACCTTAGGCTTTCTAATCTGCTTTTTGTGGTACCTAAGAGATTTTTTGTCCCTCAACATTCAAAACATAATTTGTTTTATATGTTATTTGCTCACATGTAGTTATTGACTTTCATGCCAGGCCATTCAAATTTATATAAATATTGAAATAATTTAAAAATTGTTTGATTTTGTAAGACATTTTTAATTATGCGGCTTTTCTTGTTCCAAATTATTTAATTAATCCCAAGTATCTGATTCAATTAAAAAACAAAAAAGCTAATAATTTAGAAGTTTGAACCAATGACTTTCTTTCCTTACTCCTCTTTTTCCCCCATTCCAAAAAGCCCCTTTATGAGATGCTTAAAACATTTCTGAGTGCCATATTACTGCTGGTAAACACAGATATACCATCCAGTCAGGGCAGTAATAAGGAAAAGATACTTAACATGTTTTAGGAGGAAATACACCCTGCATAAAAGTGTCAAATAATTATCTCAGCAGCATAGGAGAAATAAATGAGTAAAACCATAATCCTATGTTGGAAAGACACAGTCCAGGGATGAGACTGAGGCAAAACCCAAGAGAGTTTAGATTAGTAAATGCACATTCAGAATTTGTGCTGGTAATACAATGCCGTTCAGATCGCTGCTTATTAAACAGAACTGGGAAAAATTCTTAAATTATTGAGTTAGAAACTAAGTTAAATTCCTGAAATAAAAGCAGTATTTTCATAATGGAAAGAATATAACAAATTCCAAAGTTTCTTTTTAAATTTAATGAAACCAGAGTGGAATTTCTTTGTAGATTTAGGGTTCATTATGGATAGTCTGTCCTTTTATAGAATACAAGAAGCTATTTCTAGCAATTGGGTACTAAATTCACCTTCTTACATGTACCTGAAATCAAATAACAGCAAACAAAAAATTACCTAAATTAAAAAAAAAAAAAAAAAAGAAAGAAAAAAATAGAAAGAAAATTAGTATCATAAAAATTCTGTAAAACAGAGTAGTGGAAAAGAAAACCACAGAAAATAATCAGAACCATTCAACTGGATATAAAAGAAAAAACTTGATAGTCAAATCAGATGTGCCTTTTCATCCTGTTCCAAAAATGCCAGAAACGGATCTTAAGTGCAATGGTAACAGCTTATGCAGCCAGAACAGACTGTATATGAGCCATCACACAAACTCATCCTGTTATTACACTGATGCTGATGCTGATTCAGAGGCCAATGGTTTTTACCACCAAAACATTGAACAGAGTGAATCTGTGGCATAGCAAAACCTAAAGAATTAAATGACTAAAGCACGTTTTAAAATAAAGCAAATCAGCACTAAATACTTAACATCTTTCTCTTAAAATAAAAGATATTAATTAAGCATTATTTTTAGGGCTTTTTCTTCCATCAACAGATTTCAAATAATTCTTAGCAAAGCCACATGATTCATGTGTTACAGATAGGGCAAACAGGGCATATAGATAAAGACTGAACTGATTTATTCAGCGTTGAGGTGTCACCTCGCTGGCACCATTAAGATTATAACTTCATTTTTTAGGGCATAAAGTGACTGCTTTCATAGCTGAAGAAAAAAATCTTGCTTTCCCATATGAACTATACTGTGAATTCTGAAGGGCAGAGTGAGTGGAATGGTTGGAAGTGCCACGAATTGCTGCTCTGATTTGTTAATGACACTCATTAAATCCACTATTCCCATAAACATGTATATTTTAAAGAAATATCTAAACATAATTCCAATCTCCAAAAACTGTTCACTTTCTTAAAAATACAACATTTTGAAAACACAATAACATTTACCACATAACAAAAAAATACCTTGGTGTAAAATAACATTTAATTTCCCTCCTAACTGGGGGGGGGGGGGAATGAAATTAAACAGTTTTGCTTTTTTTTTTTTTTTTTTTTTTTTAGGGGAAAAGTAGAGCTTCCATGGTCTCTGGCTTGTGTTTTTTTGTGGGTTTTTTGTTTTTTGGGGTTTTTTTCTTTTTCTTTTTTTTTTCTTTTCTGGGAGGAGTATTTGGTTTGGGTTTTTATTTAATTAATAAATAAAGAAAACCCTGAAATAAAATATCTTGTTGCCACTTGGGCTGGCATCATCTGATCATAGTAACAAATAACTAAAAAAGACAGCATTTATGGTGAATATGTTTAAAGATCCTTTCTTCTGTTAAGGCTTTTCTGTATCTAACTATTCAGAACAATAAGAAAATGACCTTCTAAAAAGTAATGATGGTGATTACCCATATAATGGTTGTAGCATGCAAATATAGAGCAGCCATGTAAAGGAACAAAAATCAGGCAGCAACTTCATAATGCTTAAGGGCTTCATATTTTACAGCACCAGCATTAATGGAAAAGTTAATGTAGCATTGAATAACAGTGAGCTGCTCAGCTGCTGCTACTGCGGCAGAACATTTAGATCATGGAAATAACACATCATTTTTTCACTCCTATTGCTTTCTTGACCCACAGAGAAACAACTCTCACCCACCCTCAAAATCATATGCAAAATATTCCTGTATTACTCCAGTTGCTTTACAAATATGCTCAAGCATATAATTTTTAAGACTTGAAAATGAAGATTTGAAAATGCAAATAAATAATTATACTACAAAATTAAAAATAATTAAGCAACAGTGCTGAAGAAAATCTCAAAAAATATATTCTGTGACCTAATCCATACTATGGGACACATGCATACATGAGCACAGTTACTTAATGCAGTCCCTAAATGAAACAGCATTTTTCCAGACTTCTATCTTAATTCTTGATCTCAACACATGAAATATTCAGATGGAGATGAATTTTACATTCCCTTGTTTTCCATATACTAGGGAGTATAACCTACTGAATGCACTCAGTACAGTGTCAGCAAAACACCTTTTGGTGATCTAAGTCTACAGGAACATTTTGGAAGGTAGGAAACACCTAGATACTGTAAATGGAGGCAACAATTGACTTTAAATTGAATTGCACAGACAACTATGTCTAGAGAGAAACTTGAAGACTTCCTGACTATAAATCCTGTAAACCATGTTCCCATTCATTATTGCTGGCTGGTTTAGAAAAGAAAAGAAAAGAAGTCATTATGCAAACATAGGATAAATCTTGGAATACACCAATAATCTTTCCCTCCTTCAGACAAAGACTCCAAGAGCTTTTCTCCTTGATGCAAACTGTAACACGTGAAAACATATCAGAACTTAGAACTTCCATTACAGAAATCAGTCATTCCTGGAAGTCCCCAAAATTATTTCAGTCCATAAAGGACTTTAAACTTTAATATTTCAGCATTAATACAGAATTAGCAAAATTTTTATTTTGTCACTGATTGCCTTTTTTACCATATGAAGGCGAACAAAGTGAACAGAGGTGAGCATGGCTATGGAAAGGGAGAAGATTCACCCCCTTCTGCTCTCAAAATAATAAAACAGGTGCTACTGTCTTAAAATATTGCTACTGTTGAAATTCAGCCAGCTCAAAATGTAATACGAATGCCTGACTGATACTTTTTAGTTTCACTACTGATGACAGACATGAGACTAAAAGTTGGAGAGTAAGGACCACAGCTTACAGAGCTTCCCAAATTTGGTTGTCTAGCAGATCTAAACCTGATGGTTTTGGACAATGAGTCTTCAGTCACACCGTCAGCTATTTCTCAGTCAGATAGCACTTCTCAGGTAGTATGAAAATTGCCCTCTCCCCACCTTAATTCATCTGCTCTAGTTTTCCAGATGCCTGCAATTTCTGGAACAGATATCCTCATTCAGCCATATATATGCCAATTATATAATTCATTGACCTTTACACTTCTCTAATGTCTATGATGATATTAACTATGAATTTCTAATACGTTTGAAAAAGTACCAGTAGAAGGTATGTGTCTAGCCTTTACAACAGCTAACACTGCCAAGTGGGGAGGAAAACAATAAAAACTTCAGAGTATTGGAGCCAATGGAGAATCTAAGCAGCCAGTAGTCAGGGCACCCAAATTAAAAGGTACCTCAAAACTTGCCTGCGATTTAACATCTTATAAATGTTATTGAAACCATGAATGACACAGAAAGGGAATGTTCATTGTGGCCTTCTAATTTTTACAGTTGAGATTTTTCCTACAGATTTTGGTTTTTTTTAGAAAAGAGTAGCATTACAACCTTACTGCAAGAATTCTGAAAAGCTAAATCTAACAACAACAATGAAAAATTAAATGTATTCTCTTAATGTTAATACTAGAGAACATACACTTAGAAGAATATTTTTTTTATTTTAGTGTACACAGATTGAGAATTTGTTGATTACTTTTAAAGGAGTGGAATCCTCTAAATAAATATTACATTGAGAGTGCCACCTTAGTAATTTTTCAGTGTGACAGAAATAAAGGAGCCATGATAGAACTTACAAGATAGGACATTCCTAAAAAAAAGGTCTTCGTTTAAAGTTTCGTGGTGTCCAGCAGAACTTCTTGAATTTCCCTGCAGAGTTGTCTTAGACGAAGCTTATCAAATGATACAGTTATCCAGGGAATATCTTAGCTAGAACCAAACACTGACCTGGAGATTTAGCTTCTGCAACACTCATACTAAAAAAAATAACATACATGGCTTCCACTGGATGCCCATTCAGAAAGAAGCATGGATGGACATCTAGAGGAGTCCAGGTACATCAATTTTTCTAATGTGCATGTTGGAGAAGAAACATGTCTGTTTCTTTCCTGCAAAGACAATATAATCATCCTCACTACAGCAACAACATAAACAGTATCAGTAGTCATATAACCCAGTCAAAAACTAATGGAAAAACATAATTTGTATGTAAATAGTATTTTTCCTTTTTTAAAAGACAATTGCTGATATTTCTCTAACATTACTGAATTGGTCGTAAATTCCAATCTATATTTTATACTAGTTTTAATACTTTGGTTTTATTTCATGCAGCTTCAAACATTTAAAACATCCACTTTGTTAAAATTTAACAGACCATATAGTTTTCATTGAGACCATTACAAGACAAATTGGTTGCCATTCTCATAAATTTCCCAGTCAGGTTCTTCTACATTTTTAATTCCAAGACTGATAAAAATGAAAGGTGACAAACTTGGGGAACAATTAAACAGTTTGTCTGTCTGGGTCCGGTAAGTATAAAAACTGAGATGTTTACTAGCCCATCATGTTGTTTTCAAATGGAAAGATTATTATGAAAGAAACTTCTTTTTTTCTCATTCAGCCTTGTCTGGGATTTAGACAAATAATGTGGGGTAGATTTTCATTTTCTCTCATGATTCTCAGTGGTACTTAATTGAGATTAAATCAGAAAGGATAGTAGATTCCATTTTGGTTTGGTAGACACATATCACATCCCACTTCTGGCTGCTCTTCTTTTCTGACAGGTTTCACTCAATTAATATTCATAGCTTTTTAGCTCAACAGTTCAGTAGAAAACTCTACCCCTGAAAATACTGTCTGAAATTCACTAAATAAATTTCCTCTACTATTAAGCTGTCACCAACTTTGAAAACTCCACTTCCTATTCCATAATGCACAAAAGGTTAGAGAACTATTCAGTGTAAAAGACTACTATATGTCTGAAAACAATACCTTGTTCCCTAACAAAAATTGGAAACTTGAATGTCTATCATTAAAGAGAATGAAAGTGAACATTTTAAAATACCAATACAACACTTCCACTCACCACAAAGCAAATATATCATGCTCTACTTTCCTCCATGTTTTCACATAGCACAGGATACATTATGCCTAAAAATTAGCGTACTCTTATGGCAAAGTATCCCAAAGGCTTCAGTAGTAATTCTAAATTGAGCCTAAGAGACACCAAATTTACTTCCCTCTTTATGTACATTTTTCTTGTTTCCAACCATTAGTGCAAACATAGCTTCTAGTAAATCATCTAAAGAAATTTCTTACGCATGAATCTTTCCTAGATTTAGATTATGACTGTAACAAAACCAAAAAGCATTTCCCCCCATAAAAATAATTTGATATCAGAAGAAAAGTGGGAAAAAAAAAGGAATCTGAAAAATAAGTACATTTTAAAAAAATAATTTAAATAATTTAATTTAATTTAAATCCATTGTGTATGGATACTATTTTTCAAAACAATGGTTAGCATTCTCAAATTGAACAGAGAAAGTACATATGGCTAATGAATTTTTTGGTGGATTTTCTAGTAGTCTAGACAATTGGATAACTTGCAACATTATTGGGTTTGAAAATGGTTCAATGCTATTGAATGTTTAAGAAATACTTATGGCATAACACAGTATATTCTTAAAGCTGAAACAATCATTGGACTGTGATTTTCATCTATTTTATTGAACCACCTTCAGGGAGATTTATGGGCAAACTATCATGTCAAGGTCACAGGATTAAGTGAACAGTGATGACAGTAAACAAGTTTTTTCTGTATATTTTTAAAGGTCTTACTGAGTTACTTAAAACACCATAAACATAAATAGTCTCCTATCTCTATAACACATCCATGACAGATGACCTAAATATACAACACTCCTGAGCAATGGAGCTTTACAACCTAATCAACAGTCTATAGTATTGACAACAGATATCAATATACTGGGGAGTCCAAATACTGGGAGAAGCTTGCAATCTGTCATCATCACATATATTATGTCTGTAAGTGTACAAGAAATATATCTACATAAACATCAAAACTCTGTGTGAACAGATATTACTGCAGAAAAAACCCAGAGCTTATAGGTTATGTAAAAACACAGTTATACAGAAAAAGTAAATGCTATAATAACAAATGTACCAAATATACACAAGCCATGTAAAAAAAGAGAATAAACAAAGTCTATACAGCATTTTCAATACCAAGCTGAATGATGTAATTAGTCTTTAGAAATATATGGTACATTACCATATCTATTTTATAAACAAGGAAAGCCATATAATCAAGTACAGTAACCTTCTTCAATTCATGTGACATGTATGACAGACACTGTTTCTGAATCAGTCCAAGTAAGCATATGTAAACTTACTTTTTTCACTCTTTTAAAAAACTATAATCAATCAATCAAAAAACCACACCCCCAAAACCCAACCAAAGTGATCAATTGGAAGAGAGATCTGCTGGGAATATTTTTCAGAAATCAGAAATGTGAATTGTCTAAAGATGATCTTCATAGTTTAGCATCTGTGAATATACAGACAGTGTTAACAAAATGCATAAAGAAATATCAAACCCAGGAAAACTCCCTGCTAAGCACTATTAAGGTAAGAGTGAAGGGACATGGCTCTGGGCTCTGTATCCATGCTCCATGTACACCCAAAACCAGGCACTTGGGAGCAGCAGTTGCACATGCACTTGCTCTGCCCTCCTTGTAGTAATACTTCAAGATAGGATTCCCAAGGAGGTTAGAAACTGCTGCAGAAGCAAGAGGAGATAAAGTGAAATAGGCCCAAGCACAGAGTATTTCTGGTGATGGTAAAAGTACAGATAGATGAAGACTGCAGGTGATGAGGACAGAACAGACACTCTGAGAGATCTTTGATTTTCTCAAATATGAGACTGTGAATTGAAACAAAAACCTGCTATGCAGAGATAAAGTATTTTCTTTTTAGCTTTATATGAACCATATTATTGACACATCGACTTAAGAAAGCTGTAAAGTCGTTTGAAGAAGGAAGATGTTGCAACAAGGAGATGTAAAAAAAAAAGGGGAGGGGGGGAGCTAATCATAATGGAAATTGATTTCCATGCCCCCCCCTTCCCCCTTCCCCCTGCCATGGAAGAGGAGGAGAATGAAAAAAAAATCCTAGCAACTAAGACAATAAAAACAGATCAGTCACTTACATATCTTAGCTGATTATACATTCCTATGAGGAAAAAAGAACTAGAAACACAACTATGAGGAGAGCTAGGTCTAAACCCAAGTATAATAATTTCATTTTCAGCAAAGATAATGACACTATAATGCACACACAAATCCAACTATAAATCTCTCTCAAAAAAATGGAACAGGCTTTCTGAGGCACCTGCAGAATTCTACTCTCTCCTCTACAAAGAACGGGGGATGCAAAGCATGTGACTGGGATGTACCATATTAAACCTTCCTCATGTCTGAAGACATTTACTCTTCAGTTCCTTCCCAAGCCCTCTTCTGAATGTCTCAAATTATTTTACAATAGTATGGTTGGACATAAATACATTTGAAATAAAAAAGTGCAAGACATTAAGGTTTTGAGACAAAGGGAATCAACACTGTTCCACTGGGTTTTCATTTCTGGTTAAACTTCACATTTCTAATGTTTCCAACAAAAAATGTCTGAGAAGTCTATCACAACACTACAGATGTTTCTCTTAGACAAACAGCTTCACATTCATCTTCCATGATCTACTTGAAGCATCACATGGGAAAGAACCCTGGATTGTAATAGTACTAAGGCAGCCTGCTGTGACTGAAAAATAAGATCTTTCTTACCTATTTTATGTCAGAAAATCAAGAGTGAATCATAGAATTTTCATTCTGAGCAAATAAGACCTTCTTAGAAGCATTAAATTTTCTTGCTCACTCTTCTAATCTATGGCTTTTTTTTTTTTTTTTTATTCTTTACTTTCTGTTCTTACATACGGGGAAGATGGGAAATCTACAGCTATATTGCACAAGTATTGCTAGACAGGCATGTGAGAGAAAATGATAACATGAGAGAAGTGTTATCTCCCTAATGAGGAATTCTTGCCTCATGGTTTCTACTGCTTTTCTACTTCTATCTAAATTGGAGGTAGGAAAAGAAGGAGCACAGAACTTTGTCCAATACTGGCAACTGTTAGTCTGCTCTGCTCATAACCACTGCAGAGCTTGTTTCTGCTGCAGGAACTAGAAAAAAAATGTGAAGAAAGGCAGCTGGGCATTGAAGTCCTACTGAAATATGAAAACTTCAAAATCAAGACTGACTGAACTTGGGATTCCTCAGGAAATCCTATGTTGAAAATTCAAGGAGTATGAGTGAGTATTAGATGGAACCATCATTTTAACACTTGTCCTGCCTTTCTGTTTCTTAATCCTCCAGTTAAAGTTGAAGACAGGTTACAGGGCTAGATGGACCACAGGTCTGAACCTCTATGGCTGTTCTTGTGACAGGTATCCTGGAAAAGCTGAATGGCTGCATGTGCATGCACAGGCTAGCTCTGTGGCCACACTTCAGAAGGGGCAAACTGCTTAACAACTAGTGACAATATATAGGGTAAATTGACTGTATGCAATTTGGATTTGTATTCTGATTACTGTTCCAGTTAAAGAACTGTTTCAGTTGACATTTAAAGATCTGTTGTTCCTAAGGCGTAAAGAAAATAAAAATTCACTAAACTTTCCTCTTTGTGTTTGCCATGAAACAAAAGGGAGAAACCAAATTTAAGCAGAAACAGAGAATATATTGAAGCAAAGCAGGAAAAAAAAACCCAAACCAAAACAAAGTAAAAAAAAAAATCCTCAGCGTAGAAGCAATAATGTGAAAGAAAATGCAAACTCTTTCCTTCTTTAGTATGAAATAGAGTGTACAGTACTTCCTAGAAATAAACATGTCTTTCCGTAGAGTTGAACAAGTCTTCCCTAATTATAATATGTTTCTCAACATTGGAAAACACTGCCTCTTTCCAAAGAAAATATTTTCTTAAGAGGTTTCTTCCAGATGTGGGAAAAAATCCATAGAACAGCACCACAGTTCAAACCAGTTAACTGAGTACCCTGCAATCACTTGTACAGCCCATCTCTGGTTCCACAATACTCCTTTCTTGGCAGGTATCTCTATGCTGTAAATAACACTCTACACCTAAACTCCCATCATTAGAAAAGGAGACAGAATTCTTCTATCCCCCTTTTTCCATCATGCTTGTCAAATGCCACAGCACCATTAGTAGGACCTCCTTCAAATAGTCTCTTCTTTCTGCCACAGTGGCAAGCATTCAGGGAGAGAGGAAGAAAGAGGGTATGCAATGGGTGCAGAGCAGCAGGAGCAGCCACAAAGCTGAAAGAACAGTAAGAAAGTTAAAAAGTGGACTGAAATGTAAAATACTAATGGACTGAAAATGTGAATGCTGATGACACATTTGCTGATCTCAGGGTATTTCAAGTAATGCAGCTAAGTAAAAGCAACAGAAGACAGAAAAGAATTTTCTCAATGTTTTGTTGTGATGAAGTCATATCAGAACTAAATATTTGGAACTTTTAACAGGACAGTTAATGAACAAGCTAAAGTATGTAGTTTCATCAGGCCAATCTGGAATATATTCTGTGAAGATAAAAAAAAAGAAAAAAGATTCCAGCAACTCCAGAAACAGAAAATTCACAGTTCTTGCAGAGAATGTGGAAAAATGCAGAACCTTAAGAGGCCCTCTGGCAATGGGCATGTCAAACACGCTTCTGAATCCAGCAGACAGGATTTGGTCCTACATCTTTTCCACTGCTCTAAAGCTCCCTTTGTAATTTATGTCTAGCAGTTAAAATGAACCAGAAATGAATGAATAACTAAACCAGATGAGGCTGATTTGCAGTGGGGAATAAGATAGGTTCTGTGCTTCTCTGAACTTTCTAAAACAGCAGCTAGTATGGAGATGGAGTCAGAGAATGCCAAAAGCTGGCTGTAAGGGAAACAACTTCTTACTACATTCCTGCGATCTGGTCTCCTTTGCTGTAAACTGGAAACATTTGCTTTAGAAGAAGTGTTGTCCCAGAATCAACTTATTTAGCTGCCAAGCCCCACAGGCTTGGGAAAGGGGAGTTCTCTTTCTCTCCTCAGTCCCCCAGTGACCAGCAGAACCCCGTCTCTGCAGAAGCACATGTTGTAGTGAGAGGCAAAACTAGCTGTCTGGCAAGAAACTTTTTATTTCAAGCCTGTCTCCCTGGACGAATTTGGTCTTCACCACAGAATGAGTTTGACAGCTCTGCCCTCCACCATGAATGATTAATTTGTTATGGGTGTCTAGTTTAACCAAAGATGGATTTGAACAGAAAAAGCCCTTGTATACTTGCACTTTGGTAAAGTTGCTTTAATGTAGATGGAACTCCTTCATCAAATCACAGAAAGAAGAGAACCAAGTCTCATTTTTAAAGGCCATTTTTCTCATTATTGGAGTCCTCCTGTGAATATCAAAACTGATCATGTGAAAATATCTATAAGAAGTATTTCATATTTAGATTTCAAACACTAATTGGAACTCTGTACTCTTTTTATTGCTCTAGATTGCCTTAAACCTATAGAAACTGTAAGGTTGAGCTACACATACAGTATTCTTGAAGGAAAGTTTTTGAAAAGTTGAGATATCTGATAAAACCAAGAAGCTGAAGCAAGGCAGTAACAGCTTATAGCCCAAAACACAAGCATGCATATGGCTGATAAGGAATTCAAACTGTGCGTACAGACAAGTTTCACTAAACTTTTTATTTTTTTTTCAAGAAAGATGTGTATGGGGAGAGAAGCAGATGGGGAGAAAGAGAAGCACCATATGAAGCTGACAGAGAAGACAGAAGGAAGCATATGTTGTGACATGAAAACTATAACCCTGAAAAAAGCTAAGGGTAAGTGCTGGCTTAAAGAAGCTTTGAATGCTAAGCTATGAAACACCCTGTTTGATTCTTCCTAAGCTCAGGGAAATAGGATGTTGCATATTCACTCTGAATAAGTGGCAATGCATCAAATAAATAACCAACTTATCAATTTCTCATCTGAATGGGAAAAGCCTGAAGAATTCTAATTTTTGTATAATGCTGAAATAAAAAAAAAAAAAAGAGAGAAAACCATTATGTTTATGGTAAGCTATTATGAAGATACCTAAAAGTGTCAAATTGCTGAAATGTGGAAAACAGAATTAGTTTGGTTTAAGGGCACAAACAGTATTTATAACAAAATAATGAGATTTATTTTGAAATCTGTTATTCTTTTTCTGAGATATATAGAGGAAAGTCAGATGATTCAGTAATTTCCATTTGTTGTGGAGGAGTTGATGCTCACACTTGCAAGAAATCAAGCAAAAGTGCTTTGTTTTTCACCTTAAGACTTAAAGGGAAAACATTCATGAAGGAGGAAAGAAGTCAGCACTGACAAGCAATAAAAACTAAAGTGCTGGGGTTTTTTTTTGAAAACTGTTATTTACTATTTCTAGTCAGAAGGAAATGAAAGAATAAAGAGGTTTTAAGACCAATTCAAATTCTACTGATTGATTAATGTATGGAAAGGGACTGGTTGTACATTGCTACTATGTTTGTAGGCACTTATTCAAGTTGTGGACCACTTGCCTATAATTACTTTCACCCTCATAAAATAATAGATAATTAGGAAGCTAATTGAAATGCAAATCACCTATGATTTTATGTTATTTTTATTTATCTGAATGTAACTATAACTTGAATTGAAGGTTTCATATGGTATTTTGTTGACTCATACCATTTAACTCTATTCTTGTTTCTTCAGAGGTTTTGATAAGACTTTGTGATAATATATTTAAATTATAGAATTTCACTCATCAGACCCTCTTGTTTTTTTTCTCAGCACTAGCCTTCTTAATAGTCTCTTTGTTTCTCAATGAACAAAGAGTAAACTTTGCAGCACGTACAGATTAAATAGTAAATGCTGCTTGCTGCTTTCTGCAAAGACACATAGACACAAAAGCTGGAGAGGCTTACATTGTATTGAACTGCAAACATGAGGAAAAATTTTCTCTACAACTGAGTCATATTTGACAAAATGAGACTAATATTTTGTAACATGAGCATCAATGTTAAAGAAGTTAAAAGTTATTTATCTCGAGAAGAGTTAAACAAAAACATACAGGACAAGAGGAAATGGTGTCAAGTTGTGCCTGGGGAGGTTTGGTTTGGATACTAGGAAAAATTTCTTCACCAGAAGGGTTGCGAAACATTGGAACAGAGTGCCCAGGGAAGTGGTTGAGTCACCATCCCTGCAGATATTTAAAATACTGCGGATGTGACACTTATGGACATAATTTAGTGGGTGTCTTGGGTTGAGCTGGCAAAATGCCAACTGCCCAACACAGTGTGTCAGAGGTGATAGTGTTCAGTTAATGGTTGGTCTCGATGATCTTAGAGGTCTGTTTCATCATAAATGATTCTATGATTCTATGTATATATACTATATGCTACAACTATCAGTAAATCAGGAGCTGGAGCTGTGCATGTGATAGTGTTATGGTTTCAGCCAGGTGGGCCTAAATTTAGGTTTTAAAGTTCAGACTAGACCTGAAAATTGTCAAGTGACATGAGCTGGGCTGAGCTAGCTAACAGCTGACCTCTTCTAGCCAATGATATTGTATTCCATACCACATTACATCATCTCAAAAGGAG
>JAWWEV010000001.1:50388247-50473164 GCA_035583235.1 Hafferia zeledoni | reverse complement strand
GTGTGTTATATTGTAGTTTTCTCTTAATTTTCCCTTTTCTGTGTAAATACATGTAGCTAGTTTAAGCATAAACCTGGGTTTAGAGGGTTTTTTTCCCCTTTCTCAGCCAGAGGCTAACTCTGTCTTTGGGCAGTTGGCGTTTTGCCAGCTAAACCCTAGACAAATAGAGAACTGAAGCTTTGAAGAATCACACTCAGGTCCATCCAAATATTTTCTTACCTATCTATTCCATTCTGGATGTTAAAAGGCATTGCTATTGCCCAAGTACTTATTGCACAGAAGTGGCTGCTTGTTACTTCCCCTGCCCCTTCTGGGCCTGAGAACGATTTCCCTAATTCACCATTTCAATGAAAGGTCTTCAGCTCCCGAAGTGAACAGGAAACCAGCAGTGCACCTTCAGAACTGGGAACACTTTCCCTGACAGAAATGACAGCATCACTACAGAGGTCCAGATGTCTGGCATGACAACCTAGTGGGGTTTTTTGTTTGTTTTAAACTAACTCTGTATTCCAGTTAGGATGCATCTCCCAGGGCACAGTTTATAAAGAAACCGTTAATGCTGTAACCATTTGTAAGGAACTAAAAATAGAAACTTAAGTCCTGTTTTGTTACCAGCCAGCCAAGACCAGAGATGTGCATGATTTTGGAACCCATCTCAATTTCCATCATATAAAAAGTATTGAAGGAGCTACCTATATAACACCAGTTTTTGCCTTCTATGCCTGAGGAGTTTAATGAGACCTCTCTCCACTTTCTGTACTTGATGCCTTTCAGATCTGCCCACTGAGAATCAGTGACCTCAGTCCCTAACAAGGCTCAGAAGCTCTCCCAATGGGCATCTCCCTCTCCCTGCTGTCTTCCTAGTCTTTCCCATTCACAATCCACTAGATCTCATGACAGAAGGTGCACCTGTGTGCTGGATCACAACGTTACCACAGCATATATGGCAAAACCTGCAGTGCAAGACCATTTGCTTCCCCACTGGCTCCTGCAAATGGGGAATCCCACTTAGAGACTTTGTGCTGTCACCATGCCCCCCATTCTCCAGGTTAAGCAGCTGCCTGCATCTAAAACACAGTCCAGCCAACAGCTGCACCTAACACAGCAAGCACCAAAACAGGAAAGCAACTCTGCCAATAATTGAGAAGTAGACACACTGGGGAAGAAGCACAACAGGGATAAAATAAGTTTCTTTGCTTTGATATAAGAAATTTGATAGGTTTGACACAGGGGTCAAGCTGTGTTATGGCTCATCAAAAACTATGATGGACTTAAGAGGAAAAAAAAGCTGCAGCAGTGGACTCTTGCCATTCACAGATGCCATGAACAATCCAGGAGATAAAAGTTATCTAGTTCTAGGAAAAGATGGTCTCCTGGAAAAGTTAGTGACCAGGAACTGATTTAAGCCTGCAAAGTGTACACAGCCATTCACAAACTTTAGCAACAACATTATTCAGAAATTGTTATTCATTATTCAAAGACACTTAAAAGGACTGCAAATGGCATTTATTTTCATCATGCTCAAGACTCCAGACACACATCTTTAAGTCTCAAGTAGAGATAAGCTGAGCATCCCTTATGGACTAAGCCTGCTTTGAAATAACTATATCACAATTTTCTACTTGTCATTTTGGTGATTTCCACCAGAATGTCTCTGGTGTTCAACTAAAGAGTTTCTGTAGGGCTGAATTGCCACACTTTCTGCAACCTTAAAAAATTAATACGTCTCCATCATCATCCAGGAAAGAATGATTTCTTTAGAAGATGTCAGGATAATGAACATGAAAAATTTGGGGAGTTTTTAAATACTGTATAATTGCAAGAACCAACTAGACAGAATTACAAAAAGAATGAACAGTATATGTGGTATATATTAATGTATAATATTTATTCAGCCTAAAAAAAAAAAATTTTTAAAGGAATAGTTATCTAGAGAAAAGATTTCGTAATAGTCTATCCATCTCAACTAGTTCCTTACTGAAAAGTTTTTTTCAGAACCAAGAGGGAACTTCCTGTTCTTTTCTGCCTGACTCAGAGGAGACTTAAATAGGATTTAAGTAGAAAATCAAGCTGTAAAATTTTGGGTATCTGAGAGCAGGAATTCCTTGATTTCTTTTGTTTGTTTCACTCTGAAGAAATAATCAAGCATTTGTGTCTAGAATGGACAAATGAGAGAGAGACTTGGCAGTCTTTACTATTGCAGACGGGCACTCACATGACAGATCCAGGTTCAAGACCTTGCTCTGAATGAAGCAATTTCAGTTTAAGCCTTCCACATGAGGGTCAGCACCTTAGCCACTGGCTATTTTTGTGATTCAGAACAGCAAGGCTCTGATTTTTGGCATGATCTATGAAAATATTTAATTTCACCTTTGAACAAAATGAACTTTGAAAACCAGTACTCAATACAGCTGGGAATAAAGCCTCAAATACTGCATCAGTTACATACAGAAGAAATCATATACTTTAAGTATTTTTTAAAATTAAATTTTTTTAAGAGGAGTACCTGAAAAATTGAGCTGCACTTTAGTCATGTTCAGCTTTACACGTGCTATATTTAAGTATATTAAAGCTCCTAATACATTAATATTTCAGTTATACAATGCCTGCTTCCCTTAAATTTTGAAAGTAATGATTAAAGCTCCACACATTTTACATTTGCAACTTACCTGTGAGAAACAGCTCCCCAGGCACCATGTTTGTTTGTTAGGATGTTGAGGATCTTCTGTTTCAGCTGATTGGCTGTAACATGATCTCGATGCTTCGCAGCGCTGATGAGGTGGTCACACATCTTCTCCTCCTCTCTTCTGTCAGCAGCATACTGAGCACACTGTGACTGGGAATGACAACACATCCACTTCATAAAAGACAGGCTCTTTAGAATTGCCTTAAAATTATTATTTACTAGAATTTTTAAAATATGACAAGAACTCATTAAAATACTTTTCGAAGGACTAGGTCTTACTATTCAGTTGAAATGGTTCTACTACTACATTCTATGCATGTAAAAGCTCTCAGAATACACAAATATTGAAATACCAAGGCCAAAGACAACAGAATTGCAATTAAAAACATTTAGCCATATATCTCTGTGTGGATATGTGTGACCATGGATATGCATTAAAAGTTAGCCTTTCATGGGAAATGTTTCACGGGCTCTCAGGTATAAAATACAGCCATAACATACATAGCATAATACATAAGAAAAAAATATGTACACTGTTTTGATTTTTAAATTACGCTAAGACCTACAATTAAAATGCCATTTGATTATGTTACTAATGGTGCTAAATAGGAACTCCTTTAACTACAAAACTGAGGAGCATATTTTTCATTTCATATCACAACATGAAACATTTTCATAATGTACTTCTCTTCTAAAAATCCTATGGATTTTAACCCATATCCATAGGATGCTCATCTTTTAAACTGAAAAAGATCTAATATTTTCATCATGCTTTCCTTAAGAGAAAACTACCTCCAAAATAAAAGCTGTCGTTATTGGCCTTCATGCAAATTTGTTTCTAAACTGTCAACATTCTACAGTGTATTTTTGTTTTGATAAATCCTTTCTTTATGTATAATAAACACAATATTTTTCCATTTCTTTTCTCTAAATAATGTTAAGTTAGAAATCCATTTTCTCCTAGTAAAAATTCTTCCAAAATGTCTAAAGGAAGGGAATGCAGGCAGAGCAATTAAAATAAATCCACTATAATTTTCTAGGTATAAATTAAAAAGGCCAGAGTATTCTCAAAACAGCTAATTTAAAAAAATACCTTTTAAATACATTTTTGCACTCAAAGTTCTTGTGCACGTTTTACTAACACTCAGTGCTGTAACAGTGTTCAATAGAATCCAATTTTCTAGTATTCAAAAGAGCAATTAAAATTAAGTTAACCTCATACTAAATTGTATTTCATTCTTCTTATTTCTGCACACTACATTTTCAGTGCAGATCACATTAGCATTCAGTAAGATTTTAACAGTTGTGTTTACAGACATTATTTCAAGTAATCTAACTGGAAAAGAACAATGGTTACACAAATTCATAAAGGGTTAATTCATTTTTCAATTTATCTTCTTGTACAGGGAAGCACCAATTAGTACAATGATCTGCCTTAGTAATGAGGTTAATATTTCACCAGCTCATTGGACAGTAAAATTAAATTTACATTTTTCTTCTTGAACAATTACAAAGGTTAACAAAATGAAAGTTAACTGTAAAGCACCTATTCTGAGAGGAATTCCCTGGCCCTGACTACAAGTAGAGTCACAGGATAAAATTTAGATGCTGGTCTATGGCCTTCCCACTATGCAGCACACACAGCAACTTGGTGCAGCTTGGACCAAATAATTTCACCCATAATGATTCAATTAAAGTTTAAAGGGTCAAAATAAAATGAAACATCCCCCCATTTCTCTAGCTGAGAGCAATTATTAGCATGTACTAAACCCCAGAATATATGCCAATACAGTTTATTAAAACAAAATGACAGTTTTACAATTAGGTAACAGAAAACTACCAGAAATCTCTTTGTCTCTACTGCTTTCAAGTAGGGTGAATAATAAAATGTTCAGTTGTATTCACACCATTATTAAAGACAATATAAAATATTCTTTCAGACTTTAACTGTCACCTTATTTAAGTACATGGGATTTCACATTTAACATAGTCTACATTTCATAGTTTTCCTTCATGACTTGCAGTTTTTATCCTACTCATCTAAAATGTTTATCTGAGGCTTTTCAGGTGACAAATGTAATGAAAATTTTCATATATGAAAAATGTTGGTTTCTTTACCAGACAATAAAACTGACTTAAGTCTATTCCTTTAGGGAATTTAGTTAATATTCTAAATCCTATTTGCTAACAGAAGCTGGAAGTTAATTGAATATTCTCATTTTGTCTAGAGTTCTGACAGATCTTATACCTCAATGTATTCTTCAAAGAGCAGATAACTCAATCTTCCTTTGTCATCTTAGGTTACTGCATGATGCTCTGATAAATATCAAATGTTATTTATTGTTGAGGCAATATGAAACTTCACTCTGACACACACTTAATTGTAAATGTGATTTTATCTATGTTCAAAATATCCTGTATAAGCTTGGTAATAAAGTTGTTGCAATCCCATCTGACAAGTGTCTGCTGTCTGCTCTGACAAAGTGAAGTAAAGGTTACTTGTATTCAAAATGACAACAGCTATCTCTGTGTCTCACACTTTGCAGCTAGGTCAGGGAGCACAACAACTACTACATCAAAGTGCACGTTTAAGAGAGCTGTTTCAAAGAGATAAAAACCTCATCAAAACTAAGATTACTGGATCCTATTTCTAGCCACCAGGTGCTTGTTGACATTTTCTGACAGGTGAATAAATTGATATAGCTGATTATTATCATCAATACTATGTCTATCTTAATGTTAAGTCACTTGTGGATTAAAGCATGGGGAAATGTATGCTTGCCCATTTATACTTACTTTTACACAAATGTAGGCAAACACAAGGAAGGTTTTGAAATTATAAAAGCCAGTGATACCAAAATGCTGTGTAAAACACCATAAAAACGCAAGCCCATATTTGATAAAGTCATGTCAAAAAATGAAGTTTTAACTTTACTCCATTACCTTTGCATGTTTTTTTTTTTAATAGGAACAAAATTAATTCTGTATAAGTAATTAAAAATGTGTTAAACTGAACACATTTTAAAACAGTTTTTTTACATTTGGATCACTTTCAAGCAATGTAATTTAAATTGTATACTGCAATACTCATTGATGAAAAACCCAATTGAATGTTGACTCCTTTTAAGAATAAGAATTACAGACATTAAAGAGTTATGGTAGTCAGCTGCCCTGTTACTTCTTCCACTAGTGAAAAAGAACAGGCATTTTAAATACAGTCTTACTGTCAATGGTCAGTGATTCTTAACTATCACAAAAGATATGTAATATCCTATTTCAATATATAAATTAAAGCAAGTTAATGTTCTAAAGTGCTCCAAAATTCAAAATATTGTAACAAAATGGCCTTAAATGACTGTTTAATAAAACATTTCTATTTCTTATTTTTCATGAAGTACCGTAAGTGTATAATTGCTTTGCTTTCTTCCTGAACTCATATATTTTGTTGATAAAATTAAAAAAAAAGTTACTAATGTGATTTGCATTACTATTTTCAATAAATCAGAAAAGTTCTTTGTGAACCTAAGGGTCTGCCATATCAGGTTAGACATTCTGATTAAGGGTTTTATTCAAGCTGCAAGTGCGTTTATGAATTTTAGTGATGAGAAATTAAGCCCATTCCTTGTGTTTGACATTTACCAAAGCTTTTAAAAACTAGGCTTGAAATGCTTTCAATGCAAATTTCTTCCTTGGAAGAAAAAACCCAATCTTTATTGTATGGGGTTACAGTCTAGGCGACAAGTGAGTGAAAACAGAGCATCAGAAATGCAGCAACTCTCAGACTTACCTCGAACTCAGCATGTTTGTGGACATCTTCAGCTCTTTGTCTGTTCAAAATAAATTCTGCTTCATTTGCAACCCGCACTATATGGTCTTTCATTGCATGACATAATAATCTAAAATGAGAAAATTCAGAATCAGCCCTTGAATTTGATGCACTTTAAATAAAAGTATTCCAGCAGATTTACTTAAAATGCAAAAACATAAAATTAATGAAACGACTGTACTTGAACTGTCAAATTAGTTGACATAAAAAATTAATTTCATCCAAATTTTTATACATTTGTGAAAGGACAAAGAAATGGCATTAAATGAATAAAATATTCCTATTTATTATTGAAGGGAAATGTTCTTTATAGGAGTATTATATCTTTAGTATGTTTTTAACAATAGTCTCAGTGAGTAGTGCACTATCATTTAAAAAATCTAGACAATTGTTTAAACTGTTATTCGTACCATTATATCATTAAATAGAAGTATTCCAATTTTAGTCTTAAAAAATCATGAGATCACTGAAGATCTAAAATTCAACTAAAATTGCAAAATAGTATCAGAAGTTCTTATGTGTTTTTCAAACACTAGGGTGAAAGGTGCATCATGTTTCCAAGTTTTCAAGGCATCAGAACTAGACAAATCTTACTTAAAAAGAAGATAAAAAAATAGATTAAGACTGGACTGAGAATGAAGACAGACACCTTAAATTAAGATTTTTGTAAAGACCACAAAATACCATGAGATGCATAACAAACTTGCAGCATAAACAATAGTGTTGTTAAAATGCTAACAACATCTTATTGGGCAGCAAGAGTGGAAGCAGCTGCTTTCTTGTCCCTATAGTCCATATCTAGAGCTGGCCATTCTATTAAAAATTACTCTAGTCTTCTTACCAGCAGGGAGGAAATATCTTTCAGGATGAAATGATCTGACAGGTCTGTACAGGGTCAGGAAGAATTGTTTCTTTTTGTGTCAAATTGAAACATGGTCAGGGATTTTCCTTCTTGAAGCATCAGGGAAACACACTTAATTTCAGAGATCCTGATATTAAGAATGTGAAATTTCTAACAAATTTCAGCCTAAGCTTGGTGTCTGCTGATAGAAGCACCATAAATTAAAGTTGTTACAAATGAAAGACATGATTACTAGACCTGCACTATGGAAAGATATGAACTCTTTTCTTGCCTCCTTTGGTGTGCTCTACTATTTATGAAGGAAGGAAATCACTCACCCTTAGCTAATATTTAGTATGTGTGTGACAAGGAAAGACATAAATGTTGGGGCCTCTGTTTAGAGATAAAGACCATCAAGCTTGGATCAAGGTTTCACATTGGATATTCATGCTTTTAATAACCCTTTTTATTATATCTAAATTTGCTATTTTTGAAAGAAAAGTTTTTCTAAACTATAAGCTGAAAGACTAAAGTTGTCTACATTGTAGTCTTCAAAATTCAGCCTTATGTTTAATCTGCCCTCCTGGAAGATATGCTTCAGTATTTTAATAATGTTAAGCATTCAGATTTTTATTGTTAAGAGGTAAGTGTAGAACTGCCCTCAGATATGGATTAGAAGTGAACATTAGTGGGTGTCAAGAGGATGGGGCCAGACCCTTCAGTGGTGCCCAGTAACAAGTCAAGGGGCAATGGGCATGAACAAACACAGGAAATTTCAACTGAATATAAGGAAAGTATCTTTACTCTGTGGGTGACAGAGCACTGCAACAGGGAGGTTGTGGAGTCTCTTTCTCTGGAGATATTCAAAAGCTGCCTGGACATAATCCTGTGCAACCTGCTCTAGGTGAACTTGCTTTAGCAGTAGGTTGGACTAGATAATGTTTAGAAGTCCCTTCCAACATCATCCACTCTGTGATTCATGATGTAAATGAGCTTCTCTAAAATTAAGAATTGAGTGTTCAACACCTCTAATAAAATGTTGCATCACAGGTCTTCCTGAACTTTTCCATATGACGTTAATGACCTAGAAACAACTATCTAGGATTTCAAAACTGAACACACAGATTTCAAGTGTCTTCTACCCGCACATTCCTTGTTGAGTAAGCTATGGAATAAATGGAGCACAGTGCAAATGGTCCAGCTGTGGTCCAGACAAGAAATCTAGTTCCAAATGGCTCTAGGTGAATGGCTACAGGTTTTCCTACCACCACAAACCTGGTGAAGACTAACTTCAATCCATTGGGTTTGTTATTTGGGACGTCTGGACATATTTTTAATACCCCAAAAGCAAACAAACAAACCCCAAATAACCCAACAAAAACAACAACAAACCCCACAAAACAAACACAAATAATGTAAGCTACCTCTGTTCATGAGCAATGAAAAATAAATATCATATTCATTTTAATTGTGTTTATTATCTCTGGTAAGAAGTGTTCACATTCTCTGTGCCCTTTTATGCACCTACAAAGGGACTTCAAATGGATCCTCAGAGAATGCTAATTTGCACAAGTTATAAATAAGCTTCTTGCCAATCTACAAAGAGAAATCTCTGGCTCCTTTACAGAAAAACTAAACTTTTATATGCATGTAACACCAGATTCAAGTCAGCTGGCTGAAATGGCTGGTGACCCTAGCTTTACCTCCCACTCCTCTAATGGTCCTTTTTGCTACAGAGGCTGAGACCTGATGCATTTGAAAACAACTTTGGAGTTGCTGCATCTTTTGGACAGTACATCAGCCAAATGAAGCCAAACTTCAGGTAACCTTGAAATGTCAGAGGTCTTAATGGTCTAAAGCCAAGGAGATGACAAATAAGAAGTGATTAAAGGAAATGCCTGAGCATTGTATCCTGACTGCCTACAGCATTGAAATCATTAGCTCAGCCCCCACGCAATTTTTTAGCTCGCTCCAATCCAGAAAACATATAGAGGCATTATCCAAAGGACAGTTTGCTCAAGATACAGTGAAGAAACCTATTCAGTTTGAACACACTTCCATGCTACCCAAGAAAGTTCTGCAGGTGTGCTCACACCATAACCCAGCACACACAGAACACATCATACAAGAGAGTAGTCCTCATGTCAATGCAAACTATCTGAACTAAATTGACAAAATAGTAATGGTATCTTAAGGTGAAGCAGGAACCTCAGAGGCTTCAGGGAAGAACTGGATTAAGTGCTATGTAGGATGAATAAAGACACTCTGCTCTAGCAGGTGCTAGCCTTGAGCAGTATAAACATAGGCCAGTCCAAGCTACCTGTTTGAATTTAAAACTGTAGACATACCTGCTGTCATTCTGTTTTATTGTCAAAAGTCTTATCAGTGGGATATGTCAGTATTATTTCAATTGTGTCTTGCCAGTTGTTTCATGAATTCTCATATCTCTATCACTGATTGTGATTTGTTCAAGAAAAAGATGAAAAATTGTTTGTATGGTCATTAACAAATTTGGATTATGGTCAAAATGAGACCACGGCCTATCAACACTATATAATCATGAAATAATGTTGCATCAATGTGTGCTAATAAGGGGCATATTGTGGTTCACTTACTTTAGGGGCTTGTATGCACCTAAGATAAAACTCTGAAAATAAACTATGCTTTTGCATCTAGAAAACCATTAGTAACCACACGAGTCTTAAAAACACTTATCAGAAAGGTAGACTTTTGAAAAAAGGGAAAGGCCATAATTTCGAAATCTTGCATGCCTTCAAAATGCCTGAAAACATCCTCAGCCTGGATGTTTTGTTTTGTAAGCGCAATAAGTTAGGGCTGAAAACAGAAGCACAATACAGTAGTTAAATGTGTGTCTTAGTCACAGGGGCAGGAACCAGTTTATCACTATGTGGGTATAATCAAAACTGTATTCTACACGTTCTATGTAATTTCTGATGAACTGTTAACAATGGATCATTTGCAGTAGCTGCCCAGGGTACATCTAAAACCTCAGGCTACAAGTCCTGCAAGGCAGGGGAGTGTTCCTTTGTCTTCACACCAGTGACTCAGCTGTGATAACTCCCCTCCAGGGAGGCATTAGCACCTTCACACTCAGCCTGAGGGATTGCCTCTCCTGAAGGACCATTAAGGACTGGCATAATAGGCAGCTGCAATGACCTAGACCATCAAAGATTCCACAAATATCCCATGACTCAGAGTTAAATCATCCATTGTGAAACTCTTTGCCCTGGGGGAGGTACTGGGCATTCCCATGTGAACCCGAGCATATATAATTTTGGGACTTCAGTACCACTTGTTGGATCCAGAGGAGGACCCAGAACTTCAATAGGACTGTGACTGCCACTCTCAACAAGACTGTGATCATTACTTCAACAGAACTGTAACCATCATCCTCAACAACAAGTTTCCTCTCCTTTTACTTTGCAGGCACGTGGCACTCAGCACAGGGGCTTATAAACACCATTCTGTTCAGGTCCTAGGGTGCTGGATTATACTTCTGGCTTTGTGGGTTAAAAATAGTTTTCTCTGTATCATTGTATTTATTGTAATCTTTTTAGGAAATTGTAACTCTGACTTGTAATCTCTTTTTGAATTGGGTTCGTCTTATCATTGAGGGGCAACTACTGCAAGGTTTGGGCAGCAATGTCTTACAGAGATTTTTGCAAAGGTATTTGCTTCTGTGTTTGGTCTACTTGTTCAAGGGCATTTGTTACTTTTTGATTTTTAAACACTCTACTTAAAAATAATTTTTTGGTACTGATTTTTACCTCTAACTAAAAGTTACCAGGTATTTGCAAATTACATTTCTATTAACTAAAAGATGACAAAAGTGTTATTACTATTATATCTGCATTAAATCATAGCCAGCTAACTCTGAAGCTCAAATTCATATAGACACAGTACTATTCAGCGTAGTGTCCTAACTGGTTTAGTGGTTTACACCTGATAAACATGCATGATAGTGTTGTCATCCTTTAAATGCTAACCAATTTACCTAAATCCTTATTAACTCAATCACATGCATGGCATAAGATTTAAAAAAAAAAAAAAAAAAATCTGACTTTTCTGACATAAGAAAAAGTGCTTACAACAATATTTTGGATTCTCATAGGAAAAAAAAAAAGAAATTATTTATAAAGAATGCCAGGCCAGATGAAATCTTCCATTCTCTCCATTCAGGCTGCCATTACATTAAAAAAAACCCCAACAAACAAACAAAACAAAACTCCCTTCATGCATTACAAATAAGAGAAAGAAACAAGAAGCTCTAGGCGAGCAGATTCACTCCTTCATTGCAAGGCACAGCTACATCATAGAAACACTTCATAAACTGTCTTTAGCAAATTAAAGGAATTTTCATGAAATCTAGGTCATGAAATGAGTCTTCAGTGTATGATAATATGATCAAGTTGTCTACCTCCAACACATGTTTGGAATGTTTTCTGAATGTTAAAACCCTTTTACTTTCCAATCCATATGTATTCTTGAGCTGCCTTTACTGTTTCATTTTATGGAAGTATTGCCCTTAGGTTTACACAATTCTTTCTTCTGTTGACCTTCTGATATTCCATCTACTCCTATTTTATTAGTCTAAGTAAATCAGCTCTCTGGTTTTTCTTTTATGGCAAAACAGATGGTTAGAGGCTTTTTTTGTTAATATAGGCTGATTTTACCTTTTCTGCAAATGCACAGACAAAGCTGTCAGCAGTATTCTAGACAAGTTCTAGTCACTCTTTACATAGTAACATTAATGCTACCTTATTTCAATAGAAATACCCCTTCTGATACTATTCTAGAATTGTATTTCCCTTTTTCTTAAACCTATATTCTATGATTTTGCTCAAGAAAATTTCAGGGGTAAATCGGTCTTTTACCTCCTCAGACATTTCCAACAGATGAGCCAGCAGTCTCTAGTATATAATTCCAAGAAGGCAAACTCCATGTACTGTTACATTATAAAATATTTATGTAATACCTTACACAATATAATATTTATACTAATGCAAGTTTGAAACCTACCCATTATATCCTGATTGATATTTCTGTCATCTGCCCAACTATGTTTCCCATCTACAGTTTTTTATGGAGTGCTCCCTTTTAGGTAAAAGCCCATCCTCTGTAATTTTCCTAAACCATCGTCCTGTACTGGAGGGACCAACCCCAGGAAGAAGAAGCTTGAGGCACAGGATGCATATATACTTGCTACTTTCTACACAGAAGGATGATCTGAAATTTGAGAGCCATATAATTTTTACTCTCCTTTGGAAATTAAACATGTTCTTTAGTGAGATCTCCTTATCACTGTGACTGAGTTATACCCACTGTTCTCATTCACCCTGCTAAATCCTCATCCTGTCCTAGCAAGCACCACCTTCAAAAGACCTAGTTGCTAAAGTAATGTTAGACAGTGATGAATCAGGTCTTCTGGTCATGCTTATAAATCTCTACCCTAGAAGTGCTTCCAAAGCCCTAAGGAGTTATTTGAAAATTTTCACCACAGGCTTGCTGCTTTTTATACCCATTTCCAGTAATTCATGATTTACCAAAAGAAAAGAGATGCTGACCTTAATATTTGGCTTTACTCTGTGCAACCATTTCTTCAGTTTTACCATTCAAACTCCTACCCAAATTAAAGCCAAGTGGGCTGCTGTGTTCTTCCTCAGATAAGCTGGTCTCAACCAGGGACCCATGATTGGCAAAAATCTTATGCTCTTTGTGTGGTAATTCTTACAGCACAAGGTAGAGATTAAACACTGACAAGTTAACTTATGGTTTCTCTTCACTCAGACAAGCTTCATTTCTATTAATGCCCACAAATTTACAAACCACAGTTAAATTTCCCTTACTGGGAAACAGAGTTGACTTGTTTTTAGACTGAATCTAAGGACTTTCAGTATGGAATCCACCAACAAAGCAGTCTGAAATCACTTGTGACTCAGATCTTCCTACAGAGAAATGATCATTCTGTACAGATAACTGTGGAGTTTCCAGCTGAACATATGGAAGTACAAACTAGAATTAAGATATGCTGGTACTTTACAATAAGCATGACAGGGCTTAAGTATTGTAGGACTAAGAGTAAATGGCTGCCTCTTTTTTACCTAAAAAAATGGAAGAATCTCAGATTTATGAGCAACAGCAGACTGACAGCAGATTATGTGTCAGGACACACCAATTCATAAATAAGAGTTATTGCTAAATATTTTTTAGGAGTAGTTATTTTGAATCCATGGAGCTAGATTTCCTGAATTCTGTTAGAATTCCAGAGGTTAAAGGAAGTTGTGAAAAAGTATGTGTAATCAATCAGAAGCCCCTGTTTTACAGATACTGGAGTTTAAAAAGACTGAATTGTGGAGTTCCACATTCTCTGAAGGCATTCAGATAAATAGGAAGTGCCTGGGAGAACTTGTTAGAGTTTTGGAAATAGATATGGTGATAAGACTATACACAAGCTGTGTTGGAAACATGTGAAAAACATAAAATGTTTGCAATACACCTACATGTGGATTGGGGGTTCTATTTGTACACCTATCAGAACTGACGGATGAAAACTTACCTCCCTAACTATTCTGAACTGACTTTTCTACCCTGCAGTTGTTTCTTCCAAGTTATAATTTCACACAGAGAAAGAGGGCTCATAAGTGTTATGCTACTAGATAAAACAGTTGAGCTTAGTTTAGCCAATTCTTCTTTCATTTGAAAAAAACTAAAAAGCAGATCATTCCCAAACAGCAATTTTCAAAATAGATTACAAAATGAAAATTTGTTATAATTTAGCTAAGGTCATGCTTCCTCTAGTCATTCCTGAAATTCTGCCAACTCACATGACCAGAGAAACAGATGTTTCTCTGACTTACTTTTATCAGATGCCCAAAGATTAATTTATCCAAAAAGCAGCCTGGAAATATGCCACATTTTCACCAAACAGTTGATTTGACAACTATTCTTCTTAATGGCACTCATAAGAAATGAAACTTATAGTTACACTTGGTATCTGTAATAGGATTCATAAACTAGTCTAACTTGAAGAGTTTCAAGTTCCACAAGATGCAGTACTGCTAAAAATGTTTTGAAAGTAAATTCCTATAAACTTTAGCAGGTCATGTCTAACACAGAGGTCTCATTTCTTGCAAAAGGGCAATGATGACGAATTATCTAGGAAAAGGTTTGAAATGACAGCATGCAAAGACTGGCTATTGGACTAAAACATGAACACACTGGCAAGAAGCTGTAACAGACTCAGTGAAACTCAGAGTTGAATAAATAGAATCTATTCCACTACTCTAAAAGATTTTCTGTTTTGCATAAGAATTTTCTAAATCAAGAGGAATCTGTCTCTTTGAAATTATGACCACCCAGTAAACATCCAAGAGCAGCTGTTACAACTGAGCTGGCCTGTATCTCAGAATCAGCCTTCCCTTTGGCATATGACCTGATCAGGTAACACTAGAAGGTGAGAGGATACCTCAAAACCTCCAGTAGATCTAAGAACTCTACCTGTGCTGATCCACAAGTACACATGTTTTGTCTGACACAAAGTGGCTATTACTCTGGAGGTAGGACAGCTGGAGGTAGGACAACAGCTGTAGTAAAAACTATGAGATTGTAAGAAAGCACATCGTAACAGGGAGCTCAAGCACATGCCTCAGCAGGAGTAGAAATACAGACATTCAGTGCCCAGTTTTATAGAAGCATCTATGACAGGAATCCTCTACCAAAATCTTCCTCTACCAGGAAGATGACATGCAGGCTAAATCTTCATAAAACAGCCACTCACAGTTGATAAAAGACTCCTACACTCAGAAGTTATATTTGGAGAGGGTGACAATAAATCAAGAGAATTTGGTCGAATACAGAACAATTAAACACCTTGGTTCTTATTTATATATTGCATCTGAATGCTAATGCTTCCCCAGTGCTATTTTCTGACTGTATCTGCATATACTGGATTTTGAACATATCTTTTGCATGTTGTTTGGTAGCCCTCATCTACGTAATACCCTTGACGTCTGAGGGCCAAGTATCTTAAATTCCTGGATAATTCAGGTGAGCTCCCCATTCTGTCCTGTAACCAAGATCATTGTCAAAATAGAAACAAGGAACATCATCATTTCTCCATCATTTTTGAAACCAGCTGCTAAATGAATTCTTCAAGAACTGTGTAGAGATCGAGCTGTAAATGCACATCATGAATTGAAAATGGCAAGTGGCACTATAGGTATACCTTTTAAGATAGGGCCTGAACATTTAAATATTGCAGTGAATAATGACTATGAACTAGTTTTCCAAAAATCAAACATATCAGAATTGCCCAATTGCAAGAAAGGATGTCCCAAAAGGAATTTTGCTGCAGCTACCCAACAATCCTAGTTGAGGTAACATCGAAAGAATGTAAGTCTTTAGTAGCCTCCTTTTAGGATATAATCAGCAATTCATCCAAATTTAAATGAATACACATTTCCAGACTATTTAAGTATTCTGTAAATTGTTCAAAACCTTTCAGCAAACAAGGTTTAAAAGAAAATGGCCTCCTGTGAATTTTAAGTATGCTCAGAGGTCCAGGTAGGTGGATATGCAAAAGTATGTATTTTCATAGCTAAACCAGAAAGCAGACTTAGGTAAAGAGATGAAATTGCAGAAACAAAGCTTACAAATAAATTAAATCTGATATTAAATAAAGTCTCATGTTTCCTCAAATTTATATTATGACTATGACGACTCCTGCTATTTAAAATGAAGAAATTCTGTAAAAAATAAGGGAAATATTTTAAATGAATGTAACAAGGTCATCCCTTTAAAGAGGCTGTAAAAACATAAAGAGGGAAAGAAATGAAAGATGAGGATAGTAATCCAATTCCAAAAGACTAATAAAAATGACCTGTAACATCCTTCTCCTAGGCAGGATAGATCCCTGAGATACTCCACTTGTCAAAGGAATCAAGCTAAGTTACAACCAATTAACTACAACCCTCAAAGCCCCTTTAACCTGTTCAGTTGTCCATCCATTCTGAATGTAGAGTTCCTACTCTGACACATGAGTATTACGGGGCACTGTTGGAGGAGATCTGACCAAGGAAGAATTCAGCAAGTGCCAGATGTATTACAAACGCTGGATGAACGAAGATGCAGAGACCCGGGACACCGGGCAGCGCGTGCCGCGACTGGATCAGGACCGGGGGAGCTTGCGAATGGGCATTTCCCCAGTTTGAATATTGTACCTTCAAAATGGATTCCCTGTTTCTTCTTCCCACAATCCCCTGGAATTTTCCCGCCAACCTGTTCCTGATTGGTCCCAGTTTGCTGCAGTGCACCACTCTCCTTATATGGCCATGTTTGAATCCTGCTCTCTGATTGGTTTTTCCCTTGCTCCTCCCCTCACCCCTCCTCTTAATTTGCATACACCTAATGAGGTGCATTGCTCCTCCCCGTCTCCGCCCCTTTCCCCACCCATGTTCTGGAAAGTTCCATGCTCCCCCATATAAGCCGGTGCACTCAAATAAACAGGCTTTTCCTCGTGGACTCCTGACTGATGCGGACTTATTCCGTTCGGGGGGGTCGTCGGGCCGGGAGCGGGAAGAGCCGACCTTAGCTTCTGAGGGGCCTGATCCTAGGGGGAGCGCAGCTTGCCGCTTTCCTAGCCTTGTTCCTGGAAGTGAAAACCCCTCCACTGCATCAGTGGGCCCTACAATCCATTGAGAGGGCACAGTGTGAAAACCTTGCCAGTGTCAAGGTACATGATGTTCTCTGGATTTTGTGGACTGTTTTAAAGATCAGTGAAGCATTTGTCTTTCTCCAGGAACCTGTCATGATAGTGATCAGTTTTGCAAGGACTTTCACGACCACCAGCTGTACCCCATCCCGTATTACGGACTTGTATGGTACAAGCCAGCTCAAGGAATTCTTGACTCAATCCTTTTTCACTGTTGGTAGTGTTGGTAGTTGTCCTCCTTGAATGCTTTCACTAAAGACAGAGGCTTAGAAACTTTTATAAAGACTGAGGCAAATAAAGTATGGAGCATCTCAGTCATATCTGTCACTAAATCACACATCCCACTCAGCAACAAGACACATTTCCCTTGGCCAGCCTTCTAATGAAGTTCTTGTCATCCTTGACATCTCTTCCAAGTCTCATTTCCAGCTGACCATTGGCCATCCTGACAACATTTCTTATATGCTCAAACAATGTTTCTAAATTTCTCCTTTGAAGTCTGCTTCTACTTCCAGCTTCTGTGTACTCTCTTTTTGCATCAGAGCTTTACTATAATTTCTTTGGCCAAACCACTCTCTTAATGCATTTACTTTTTTCCTGTTCTTGCACTTGGATTATACTGTACTTACATTTCTGGAGCTCCACTGATCTCCAAATCTGACTCCCAAGGGATCTTACTATCCAATTTCCTGATAAAACTAAGATCTGCACTCATGGAACCTGTATTCTGCTACTCGCTATCCTCACTCCCCTCAGGATCTTTAACACTACTGTTTCATGTTAACTATAGCCAAAGGGACTATTAATTACCACATTCAAAAATAATTCTAGCTTGTTGGTAAATAGCAGATCCAGCTGTGTGTCACTCCTAGTTGTTTCATCCTGCATCAACAAGTCATCCCCAGTACTCTCCAGTAATTGTCTTGACTACATGCATCCACTTTGTTGCATTTTCAGAGGTTTTCAGAAAAAGTAAAGATTCCCATGGTAAAATAGAGTTTGTGATCCAGAAACTTCTTCAAAGTGTTTAAAGAATGGTTCTTCCTTTCCAACTTGTTTAAAGAATGTTTCTTCCTTTCCCTGACCCTGAGTGGGTGGTCTGTAACAAACTCTCACCATGATGTCCCCCTTACTGGACTCTCCTCTCATCCTGTCCTTATCAACCAGTCTGCCAACCATACCATTGATGAGCTTCAAAAATCTGAGCTGCTCCTTCACAGAGAAGGCAACACTCCTTTGTGGCTTTCTCTGTCTCTTCCTTGTGTCTGTCTACCACAGCACTTCTGTCATGCAGTGCAGGCTGTCCCACCAAATCTTGTTTATCCCAATGATGTCATAGTTTTGTGACTACATGTAGAGCAATTTCTAATCCTAGTTGCCCAAGCTATACGCATGTGTGAACATATTTGCTTGAGGTGGGTGCTCCTATCTTATCTCTTGCTCTTGGCAGCATACACCCTTTTCTTTAGACCTCATCCATCACTGCTCCACTTAAATGTGGGCTTTAGTCTCCTCACATATCATTCCTAAAGAAGTAATTTCATGTCTCCTCTTACAGTCAACATTGCAGATGCAACCACGTCTTAAATTAAGAAGCCTACTTATGTGTATACCCCAATGTAAGGCTGAAATCCTAATTAAACTGCTGTCAGCGAAGCTCTTGACATGTGTGATACTCTCAACATCACACATTCATAGCATGATTAAAAAGAAGTATAAAGTTCAAGATCATAACCAGGATGCCACTAAATCTTTCAGGTATATTACAGACCTTGAAAGCATTAATTTAAATCTATAGTCAGATCTCTTGTTACACTAAACACTAATTAGCAGCTACAACAGTTCTATTTTTAGAAAGCTGTAACAGTGGTTGTATACTGAATTCTACAAATATGTGTTGTTCAGATCTTCCTAAGAAAACATTATCTAAAACAATAAAAAACAGAAACACGGTAAATCGACCAATTTAAAATGAAAAAGCAATTTATTAAAGTAACAGGAATATATATTAAAAAAAAAAAAACTACAACTGAAATACTTTATTTCAAAATATTTCTAATAAAGTCAAGGATCAGAAAGGTATTTAAATTATTTCAAGAAAAAAAAATAAAAAGTTAGGTACTCAGAAAGATCACTTTATATCATCCATATAATAAGGCACAGACAGCTAATGAAAGACAGTAAAAACTACGGTCCTCTTCATTACACGTAAACCTTTTCCTACAAGCTCAGAAGAAAGCTCTTTCTCAAAACTGTAGATTTATTACCCAGGTCGCTCAAAATCTTACCCAGAAAGTCCTTCAGAATATTCTTAGTCTTCATTTTTTAAAAAATAATTTAAAATTCAATCATTATTGCACAGTGATTATATGCAATTTTACATCCCATTAACCCTGCTTTGTTTTAATTATAAAGATCTTTTGTTAGATTCCTTTAAATGATCCAGTTTATAATTTCAGGTTATCCTAGGGAGCACTTTAATTCAGCTGCACATTCATCAACTGTTTATGTCCTGTTAATTGTTGACAACTGCACAATTGCATTCTCTAGGTATGATTGATGAATTGCATTCACAAGTTTAGCTATTAAGCAGAATAAATATTTATAACAATTTCCAGTTAAAGGATTGTTATCTTTATAACCAAAAGGGTAAATTAAAAAAAAAAAAAAAAAAAAAAAGGGCTGATTGCAAAGAAGAGTGTTCTAGCAATGCACATACACTTGTTCTAAAAGACTTTTCTGAGAAAAGTATACAGATGAACATGTCTAAGGACAGTTTGGTTACACATTCCTTTGACTGGATTTAAGCAGCAGTTCTCAAATACTACTTTGCTTTGAAAAATCATTGTTAGAGGGAATTAGAAGGTCCACTGGTATCCTAATACCTGACTGCTAAAAATATGCAGATATAGGATTTGTTCATAAGGATAATTTTATCAATAGCTATGATGCAATAATATCTGACCTCAATATCTTGGCTGAGAAAATAAAGGTCAAAATGGTATTACCACCTAAGAACACAACCTTACAATAATTATTCGGTCTATTGCCAGGTAATATTTATTGTATAATGTTCAGTACATGACCCAATCAGGTGAAAGCTATTATGGTACAAAAACTCATACTGACAGCTCATCGCAAGGAGATTTTCCAATGGATGGACTTTCCTACTGCTATATTGTGGTGTAACTTCCGTGTGCACAGGGAATCTAGGAGAATTTACAGCAGCCAAAAATCAGCTAATAAGCTACATACTCATGCTTTTTGAATACTCATATTCCTATATTTCTATACTGATGTTTTCTAAACTTCATTTTAAATAAATGCATGATTTAATCACTGAAATATCAGCTAGACAAAAAATTACCTCCAATAAAGAGAAGATTTGATACTTCACTTTGGCAATGAGACATCAATGGGGAAAAAAAGAAATCACACATAAAACAGCAACATCTCTTCAACACATATATTGGTTTTTGGTTGTGTTTTTTTTTTTTGTTTTGTTTTATTTTTTTTGAACATAACAAAACATGTAGATTCAAATGGATTTAATGCATTGGGCAGTATGAGTCACACACATTACACAAGTGGCTCTGTTTGTCTTGGGTGCTCCACTACCAGGAAGGCCAAAGAGTCTTGCTTTGCTGCCCAGCTTGCTGGCTGGGAGCACTGACAAACATTGCACACAGCTGAACATGGACACAACAGCAAAATGACTCAAGGACTGATAATAAGGTATTATATAAATTTGCAAAAGTGAGGAAGCTCACATAAATATAATGTCATGAATATTCTACAGGACTCAAATTGGACTAGAAATTCTAGATAAAATAATTCATCATGAAATAATAGTATAGAGAAGTACATCTATAAAATGAATGCTGTGTTTCTAAAACAGATGGAGCAGCAGATGGGTTTACAGATTGGGCTCCCTGGACTGTCTGGGTAAAACAACCTTGCTGCTCTGGAGAATGGTGGTTCAATTCTCAAATAACCCCAAACTTATATACAGTTCATGGGAACTCTATTTCCTTCTGTCAATAAACAAAATTTTCAAAATTTACACACTTCCAAATGAAATATTTACTATATTAAGTATGTATACAATAAATCTCTTAGTTAAAACTGCCTTTTCACAATCTTTTTGGAACAGATGGTGAGGAAGTATTATCACCCAATGGAATAAATGCAAAATGACTACTTGTTCAAAAGCTTGAAAATTCATTACCTTCCTTCATTGATGAGCTCAATAAATGCAAGTCCTGCATTCTTCTGAATAGAATTTTGCCATTCCTAAGAAGATAAAATATTACATGATCAAAACCCAAGGATTTTAAACCACATATCTGAATTTGACCCTGATGACTCCCTAAAGAGACTGAATTTAGGCTGAACTTCTTAATTTTTTTCCCCCCCAAAGACAAATGACCTGCTCATTTAAAACTGTAATTGATTCTGCTTTTCAAATAAATTTTAGGTTGTTACGTCTTCTGTTTCACCCTTAAGCAAGCTTCATTTTCCTTGTCCAGAGAATACAAAAACACGTCTTGTTTCTCCAGTTCATACAGCTGTCCAAAGAACATAAGTGCAATAAAGTACCACAACAGTAGTTCAGGTTGCTTCACTGTTACACCTTGTACATGTTATTATATTGGGAAGACAATAATATCTGTACCATCCATCCCTCCTTGAGTTCAATTTTTGCTTCTTACTGATTATAAGTGAAAACAAAACCGGCCAGTGATAACAAACTGTTTTTTAAAATTCTTTTACTGTTACTATGGATTTCCAAGATGAAATTTCAAACTAATTTAAACCACCTAACTGATATTAAAAGATAACAAATTTTTACTTCATATACCACCAAGTTAAAGAGAAAATTTTCAAAGCATAACAAACAGCATTTTGTCAGACAACCCACTTTCTCTACCACAACAACAGATTCCTGATACTTGAGATGAAAAAAAAAGGTTGAGATACCTCTTTAGCGAGTAAAGGTTACTTCCTTTTGAAATAATTCCTTAAAAGTTTCTTTTTTTTTTTTTTTTTAAGAGTAATAAACATTTCCTTTTCATCACAAAGACAAAAAAATGAAAATACATTAGCTGGATTAGTGTTCATAGAGAAATGTTTGAGTCTGAGACTTCATGTTATAAACAAAAATGGCTAGAGAGAGTTACAATTACAGAACTATTCTGTTTTACATTTCATTTTTCCCAGAACTAAGTAATCAGGCAGAAATTCCCAATGTTTGTCTACTGACATGGGCAAAAAAAAGAAAAAAAAAGATGGCGTTGCATAGATAAAGTCATTTTGTCAAAGAATACCTCTGAAATCTAGTCACTAAGCAGCAAAGTGCTTCTTACTGATTACATGAAAATTCACAGATTTGACCAAGTCATGCATCTTATAAAAAACCCAAGAACAATAATCTTGCACTCATGACTGGCTTTATAAAAGGCAAGCTACTAAAATATCCAAATAATGAACACACTCTTGACCGATTTACTGAGCAGGTTAGAGATGACAGAGTATCGGCAGTCAAGTCCCTACCTTGTGAGCTGAAAAACCATTGTAATCATTGTAATACTTCCCTTCTTCGGTGTTTTAATTTTGGTAATGCAGTAACTGAAGGCAGCCTAACTTTTGGAAGCAGTTAAATCACCTTATTAGAGTGTGAAATCACTTCAAGAAACTAAGAATGAAAGAATTCAATTGCATAAACACAGGCACTCTGTGACGTTTTAAGAAACAAAAATCTGGGTGAGATAGCGTTCAAAGTGTAGTAGTTTTTTCTTTTTGTATCAGAGCCTGTTACTGTACATTGTAACAACCCCTATTAGCATTCTCTTTTGAGATGCTTTTCTGCACCACAGCTGCTATGACTTTGCAGACAGGAAAGCAGAACTACAATGAGGAAAGAAGTGTAAAAGACAGAGGAGAAAAGAAAAAAGGCTTCCTAAATTAGGTAGAAGAAAGCATGCTAATTGGATTTTTAAAGAGAAGCAGAGGGTCTACCTGTGTCTGCAAAAGAACATGAGATTCTTGCAAGTATTTTGTAAGATCGTCCTGCTCAGTGCAAATGTCTCAGATTTCACAGGACATTCAAAATGGCTAACTGGATTTTATCTGAGATATCTTAAGGTACTTAAAAAGCCATCTATCCAAAAGATATCTATGTGGAAGCATACAAATCTCTTCTTATTTCTCCATAAGCAGAAAATCTCATCAATTTATCTGGAGTAATTGTTCTTGATAAAAATTTCTGAAACCTGCCCAGCTTTCTACAAAAAACTAGTGGAAAACACAATGATGCAGAATCAGAAAAAAACAGGATTTGTGGTTCATGCTCCACTAAAAAGTAGCTACTACAAGATTCACTACAAACTCTCAACTCTCCATTAATAAGGGAATAATTATTACTACTACAATTTCCTCTCACTTTTAGGCATAATTTAACAGAAGAGATTCATGATGCTGAGAGATGACCTGGTTTTCTTTTTTTTTTCCAGTTTCTTTTTAAAAGATGCAAACACTGCATTGAAATACTCAAAAATGCCAGCATGACAATTGCCTTTGCAATGGCCATTCAGAGAACTGCACACACTTTAGAAACTGGATAAAGATGTGGAACAATTTTATTTATATTATCTTGGATTCCACAGAAATCTTTTCAACCTCAAGATACAAGAAGTGGAAAGATAAACACCAAATGAAATGGATGTAGTGACATTACTTGGAAGATTTATGCTACAGCCAAGTAGAATTTGGTTATACATTTGGTAGACATTTATTAGCAGCTAAGTGCTTGAAACACTGCACTACATCTCATATGGATTCATATCATGAATCTTCTGAGTCTTTAAAAAATAGCTGGAAGACTTTTCTGTGCCTCAAAAATGCTGATGCCAATTGCATGCTGAAGTAACAAAAACAGTCAAGAAAATCATGTACCAGAGAACTACTTAAGATACCAATGCCTTGATCTTTATTTCCCTGGGGCTCCTACCTGATAGTGCAGTGGGGATGAATATTACTGCCAGCAGTGCACCTCATACAACAAGGTGGGGAGGGGAAGGCTCAAAGAGAGAGGCACATTTAAAGACTGTCTAACACAGGTGTTCAAACTGACGGCATCACTTTTTTGCATTAAAAACAGAATGAAAAATTAATTTTTAAATTTATTTATGCTGAAAGAAAAAAATTCTCTTCATACGTAATTACTAAAGAGTATAGCTTCAGACTTTCAGTTCAATTACTTCCAGCATGGCTATGCTCCAAACATTTTATATTATGCAAAATTCTATTGAAGACATCAAATATGTACTAAATTATTAGGACAATTGCAATTACTACCCTTCTGTTCCCACCTAACTTGTCCTCCTCGTCTATCCTGTTGTTGCTTGAAAAATATCATTGCATCCAGAATACATCAGTACACCTCCCTGCCAGAAGGTTCAGACTGAATACTGTTAATGAAACTGTTCACACAGAAGGGCACAGGAAATGAGTAACACCAAGATGAGACTAAAAGGTTAAAAATATCAAATAATGAACCAAAACATCATATAGCTATTACTTGAAATACAATTGGTTTTCATTTAAATCTCTGATATTGTTACAATTATTTTCTTACTCTCTGATACTGTTACAATTTTTACTGACCCCTTTTCAGTATATTTTCCTAGTCGTGCTTTTTTTAAAATAATCCAACGTCTAGTACACACGCACACACCAAAAATACCCCACCAAAAACAAACAAACAAAAAAAAAACAAAACAAAAAAAGAGAGAGAGATAAAGAGTCCAGACATAAATTATTCATAACTTTAGAAACTCTTAACTTGATAACAGAAAATATGCACTTAAAAAAATAGTAAAGGAGCAAAAGAAAATACAACCAAGCTTGGCACACTAAGAACTTTTTTTAGTTTATATTATACTTCTTTCCAACTACAATTTAGCTTGCAATTTTTGTATTTGTATTCATGATGATTAGAAAAAATCTTGAAATATCTTGTGATAAAAGTAAAAAATGTAAAGAGAAGGAATGGTCATTTCCAAAGTTCTCTCACTCTCTCTACTTTCTGCAAGGAAATCTAAAGCAGTGTCATAAACTTCAAGTTTCTCCGGAAACTGCAGTTACTGAATGGACAGATAGCTGGTGTAGTAATCACACTGCAATTCTCCTTCCACTACAAGTGCCACTGTCTCAAGCAACTAACTTCTTTGGTATTCTCTTTTCTCCATGTCTAAAATTAAGCTGAGTATTTTTTTTCTTTTGTCATACTGAACATTTCTTGAATTTTCCAGTCTAACATATTAATAAGTCAGTTGATAGATCAATTCTTCAATCACAGTATTTTAATTAAAATTTCTTGAGACAGATAAAATTCTATTATATCAGCTCTATTTTGTCTAAAGCCTTGCATAAGTGTGGAGTAAAATCTTGTGTAGAGTTGAACAGGTGCTAGCTTTTATCTGGAAAAGGTAGAGGAAACTTTATAAAAATGTGTTTGCAATTCACAATGTGCACTCAATTTAGTTTGGTTTTGAACTCCACGTAGGGTTACCTTCTAAAATCACCAATAACTTCATAACCAAAAACTTGTTTTACTTCACCAATAACTTTACTTGCACTGATAATTTGCTTTACTTAATTTAAGAGGAAATAGTCAAAAGAAATGTTACAATATTGAAAAAAATGTTTTGTGTTTCTTTTCTGGCAGAAGACCACATGTGTTAAGAGCAGTTAAACATAGAAAAATGAACTAATTTCAAGATACAGGCTCATAAACTTCTGAGTATAATAGTCATAAATTTTCAAGATTATTATATTGTTTTTAAGATCACAGAACTGTCCCTAATACTCCTGGAAGAATTTATCTAAAGATATTGGAGTCTTAAAACCTTCAATTATGGTTTGGAATGAGAATCAGACCTAAGAATTCTAGTTATACTGCCTGTATGCATTTCTCACACTCACATGTATACTACTGATAGACAATAAATAAAATGTACTTTAGGTCTACTCTTTCAATGAATTTTGGATAAATTTTAGGATTTTGTGATAGGTCATCCATGTAAAATGTGGCTATTTCCCACAATAAGCAAGTTGCAGAAGGACTGACGACATCCTGCTGGAAGGCAAATCTGCAAGTACTCGAATACTTCTGGCTTCTGGCCAAAGCATAGGAAGGAAAAGAGCATGAAACTTTCACAACACTGTTTTTGTGAATATGAATTTAACAATGCAACAAAGGTAATAGAAAGTTTTAGGTTTCACTTTCACAAGACTATGGCCTCATTTTCACTGTTTTCTTGACTTGGAGTAATGTTAAGATTTTGTTTTCTTGGAAACACACAGACCCATTGCCCTTCCAATCACCTGTGGCAATTGCCCAATTTATCTTGAATATGAAGTCAAACATTCCCAAAGGAACATTTCATTGGTATCTGGGAAGAAAAGACAAGGAAAAAAATTCTACAATTGCAAAAACATTTACATTATTCAAACACTAGTGAAATGGACACATTTATGTAGATGTGTCCTAGTTCAGCAGGTGGGACCAGTTTATCACTGTGTGGGTGTGACCAAAGCTGTGTATTCTACACCCTCTATTCATTTCCTGTGAACTGTTAACAATGGACCATTTGCAGCAGCTGCCCAGGGCATACCTGCTCTCTCAGGCTGCAAGCTGGGTGTTAAAGAAGCCTGTGAGATAAGAGCTGTGATAACTCCCCTCCAGGAAGTCGTTTAGCACCTTCACACCCAGCCTGAGGGGTCATGTCTGCTAATGGGCCATCAACATTTCCAAAATACCCCATGACTCACAGAGTCAGATCACCAATTGTGGAATTCCCCACCCTGGGGGAGGGACTGGGCATCCTGAGGGTATATAATCTTGGGGTTTGAAGACCTCAGGGACCACTTGTTGGATCCAGAGGATGACCAGAACCTCGACAGGACTGCAACCACCACTCTCGACCAGACTGCGACCATCATCTGTACCAACAGGTTTTCCCCTTCCTTTTATTTTGAACTTGGAGGAACCATGTGGGGCTCACACAGGGGCTAATGAACACCATTCTCTTAGTGCCCAAGGGTGCTGGGTTATACTACTGAGTTTTTTGGGTTAAAACCAATTTCTCTTTGTGTCATTGTATTTATTGTAATATTTTTATGAAATTGTAATTCTGACTGGGTTCATTGTTCCTGCTGGTTTACCTTTAAACCAGCACAAGATGATACAAAATTGACCTTCATCAACTCATAGAAATTCTGCATATCTTCTAATACAGACAGAAGATATGTGTTAGAAGATACATTTATCTCCACAACTTCTAGAGGTTACTTCCTGACTGGAAAAATTGTTCTTCATTTAAGAGATGCTAAAATTATTATTAATAACACGTGTTGCTACGAATGGCTAATAACCCTAAAAGCCAGTCTATTTTTTTACTTAACCATTCTTTGATGTTAGAGGTTGATAACCAATTTGATGTCTTTCAAAAATAAAAGACCTTTGAATGTACAGACAGCTACTCCTCACATTGTCTCCATTATAATGAAACTACCCACAACTGTGGTATATCTATTAATAATGACGGTCTCCAGTCCTTTAAGAAATATCATCTGACTGTGACTTTCTAAGTGTTTCCTTCTGATCTAAGATCCTTTTTAATTGTAGGCAATTTAATAGAGAAGTCAGGGGAAGACACCTTGCCATATTAGGCTATGGGGAAAGTAATTCTTGCAGTTTTCTGATCCTGCCTGTTTGCCAGGAATCTAGAAGAAGTTCAGACCAGCATTGCACTGGTGGTGCAGTAAGTGTATTCTTTGACATTTTTTGACAAAAAACACTCTGACAAGGACAGGAAGAGAAAGGACCAGATATCCTAGGATGACTCTATTGTAAGATAAAAAAGACTTATCACTAAAAGCAAAACACAGAATTAGTTTTCTGAGTTTAGGGGAGTCTGGAAGGACAGCTTACAGAATGGTGAAGAAAATAAAATTGTTCATCAAGTAGGAAAGAATATGATGATGGTTTCAATTTCAAAGTTAGATTATCAGAAGCAGATGACCAAGAGATAAGACTGAGGTTGGGCTGGAAAATGTTCCACACACAGACAAGGAATTAATGCAAGTAAGTCAACATAAAATAAAAACAAACAAAGATAGCACAAAATTATCACCTGTTGGAAAACAATTTTCCAGAATACCACAAAAGTGGTGAGAAATGCCAAGGAGAAAAATCTGGCAAAAAACCCATGCACAAAATCATAAACCCCTTCCCCAACAAACCACCTTATTTCTAGAGGAAAAAAAACCCAAACAAACAAACAAAATGAAAAGTTTTTTGCTTCTCCTGTAACTTGTACTAAAGTTCATTTAAATTCCAGTAAGTATATAGAACAACCTATTTGTGTATAGGCCATGTTGTGGATTGTGAAGAGAGCAAAATCAACATCAAAACATAAGTATGCACTGAACCTTACCGTATTTGATACTGGATAAGGGTAGAATAGAATTATTGCTTCTCTCCTGATGGACCTTTATGTAGTCCAAATAGGATAAGAATATTATAGAGAGTACTAGCTTCAGGTACAAAGACTTCAATTATCAAACTTAAATTTGAGCCTGTAAAATGTGAAGTTACAAAGCCTCAGTTTGGAGTTATATTGCTGACATTTTCAGACTCACCTTTCTAGTGCATTGCCCAGTGTATGAAAATGTGTTGGATTTTTTGTTTGTTTGTTTTAACTTATTGCTCTCCCATCTAATGCCAAAATTAATGTCTTTTATCCTGACTGTCACAGAGGCAGTCTGTCTTTCCTACAGGCCCAGCTATCCCACCTGCCACCTGCTATAAACTATTGCTTTCATGGCTACTCTAGCAGTATAATCAGTTAAAAATAACTTTTTTTACTCAGAGTTAATTTAGCTAGTTTAGATGTGACTGTTTCCCCCACTGCGTACATTGATGAAAGGATTTGAGCAGGAATAAGGAGCTAGGCATAGAAAAGATATGATACCTCTGCCAGGGTGATCTTGGTCAGAGAGAAACCTAAACTGACCACTGGAACTGTAGCCTAAGAGTATGATTCCATTAGATGCAGAGATCTGAACTTTGAGTTTGCTGCCATGAAAACATGAGTTGAGTTCTCCTCTGTGCTCCTAAATTTGAAATTCTGAATCCTTTGAATAGCTTTCATGGCTCTTGAGCAAGGCTCTTAGCTTAACTCTCTAAGCCAGAAAACCAACGTGTTTGTGAATTAGTCTTATAATTATCAGCACTTATGGTCCAAAAGTGGGACTAGCAGAAAAGAAGCTGCAGGACGAAAGTAGTGTAGCAGACACAGAGCTTTGTTAGGATAAACCTTCTCCAGATATACTGGGAATAAAAGGATTATTGAAACAATGACTTTCTGTATGTTTGGATGTGTGTTTCTATGTGTTCTTTCCCTCTACAAAAAAAATTAATTCAGATTTTTGCAGTGATATTGCTCCATGATTAGGAAAAGATTAAAAAATTATAGAACCATAGGAATTTACATAACCAACCTTAATTTCACCATTGAAGTTCTATCATACTTAATGTCCTAAGTAGATGACGTTCCTGGTTCATTGTTTCTTAGATTTAAGAGAAGCAGTCATTATTTTACTTGTCTTCAGCCTTCCTATCTCAGTTGGTGTCAAAAAGACAATCAGTAATACTTTTGCAACTGTCCTGCTCTAACAGTTGTCTGAAAAAGCTACCACTAATTAAACAAAAAGATTATGAGAAATCTGAGAATACCTTTGGAGAAAGACCAAGAAGCATAATTAAAGTTGAATTTAATACTGGCAACAAGAGTAAACATAAAAACATATTATAAAAAGAAGGAGAATCTATAATGAAAACGAAAAGATTTTTGCACATCAGAGCTGGAGAAGTCCTCCTTAAACTTTAATAGAAAGCCTTGAATAAAGTATGTTTAATATCAAGAATTGTGGACTGCTTTTCTACTGTAGGAATTGCACAATTCAGAGCTTCTGGTCAGCTGTAGGGACCAGAAATTGTGGGGGGTTTTCTGCTTGGTTTCTGTGATGAATGACTGCCAGTTTCTGAAATCCAGGAGCTATCCCATGCTTTGAGGCAGAATGCACATTGAGATGTGCTAGTGCCCACTGAAATCCCTGCAGTGCCCCATTGATGATCTTCCTATCTTTGCAGAGATAAACCTACCACTGAATTTTCTCAGTGCAGATTTCCTTTGAATTTACAGTGGCCAGGCACATCCTTTGGGTACTTTGTTCATTTGTTTTCCCACCTCTCCTTAGAGCAAGATCAATTTCTTGATACTATTTCAGATTTTCTTCTTGCCACTTAGGACAATGGGGCATGCACCCATTTGCCTTCCCCTCTGCCATCTTCTGCCCCATTTTGCTACTTTAAAGTTTTGACTGCTGTAGTGTGTACACAGTAGTACACAGCCACTGGTTTACATTCATCAGACTCCTGGAAAGTGTTTTATGGACTCTGCTACATGGGAGCAGATCTTTGGAGATCTTTTATAATTAAGCATGTAGCGAATGACTGCCTGTGATACAGAGAGACAAGACTGGATTCAGTCCAAGCAGTTTCCATGTTAACAGATAAGACAATGTAGACACCCAAAGCTCATTTATGAAGCTAATAGTGTTAACCAACACTTGAAAAGTTTAGCTGAAACTCAGTGTAATTACATACTCGGTTTTCTCATGTTATGGATATACTCTAGGTATAGTTTTCTTTATTTAAGGCATTTTAAGTTCTACAGTTTTTCACAGAAGTAATTTTCTAATTCTACTTACAGATAATTATAAGAGGGACTTATGTGTTGCCATTTCTTTCAGGGTCTCTTAATAGATATTACTGCCAGAATTAAGTAAAGCATTTTTTTGGTTATGGATATTACTTTCCTTACTCCTCATACAGGGTGGTACTTTTTTTTTTTTCCTAATAAAAAACCGTTTGCAAGGAATAGCATCTAAAAGAAATCTTTATACTCAACACGGTGATTCAGAACTAGATTATTTGCCACCTAGTTTTGATATTTCCTTTGGAGGCTCCTTCACTACAATCTTGACCCAACTTCCAGCATAGGGAGAAGGGAAATACAGAATGAATGATGTATTGAAAACCACAAAATCCAGAAATTTGTCAGATTTTCTAGAACTATATACAATCACAAATGACATAGTATTGTTTCAAAAGTAATGATTTATCCTTAAAATAATTATAATTTTTAACAGATCAAGTAGCAAGATGTCAAGTAGCAAGACAGTATTTTGTGTTTAAGAAAATAAATTTCCCTTGTTAATAGATAAGATACAAAAAATACAAGTGGCATGAGATAAAACTCCCTTGGGATACAACTATTCAGTTTCTGCAGAGAGAAGAATCTGTAAAAGATCTGGAAGTAATTAGAAACTATTGTAGTATTTTGGCTAGGGGAAAAAGAAGAAAAAAAAAAGAAGAAAAAAGTAAACTCTAAATCTGATGTAAAAAGGAACTACACTGCAAAAATTAATGTATTTTTTTAAACTTTATAGTTTATTGAAGAAATCCGCCACTCCAACAGCAACACAGCTGTGACATGCTCAGCTAGGCTGAGGGAACAAAGACCAGCTAATCAAGCACAGATCTTGTCAAACATAACACATCTACATCCATTTTATGTTAAAATAGACTAAATCCAAATATAAATGCCTGTTTAAGGAAAAATGAAGATCATTATATGTTTATTAACAATTATATAGAAAAAATTGATTTCAAGTACTTGGAGGTAGGATTATGGTTTATATAAGAAATAAAGGAAACAATGCCTTCAAATTAACCTCAGTGTTAACCTAGTGAAGTAAGTAACACTAGGAAAAATATAATGGATGCAGGCAACTGCAAATTACAGTACAAGAAGGATTCTGAAAATACAAGGTAGTGCTTTTTCTTCTTCTCCAAACCCACAAATGATGCACCATCCCTCCAGGAGTTCCTTTAAAACTTAAAATGTATTTTTCACAGAAACTTCAAATTCCTTTGGGGGAAAGGCTTGATTGCATATCCTTCAGAGTCTAAAAGGCTGCCCATATGAACTGAATTATCCATGACATGTACCTTCAGACATTTGTAATGTGATATTTCATGTAAATTTAGACCATACCTTGGATGTGAGCCGCTGGCAATGTTGATTTTATTCAGGAGCTCAGATAAGAAAAAAAATTCTGACATCCTTGCTAATCTGTAGTCGTTAACATGGAATTTCCAACATAAAAAGCATAAAAGCATCTAATTTGCTGTAGCAAATGAAAGGAAAACAAACGTCGCATTTCCCTTTCCTTTTCAATGTCTAAAGTTACCCTGTCCTGTGCAAACAAAATTGTACTTTTCAAAGGTTTTTAATATCGTCATCTATCTTTTGAGTGACACATTTCAAACTTCCCCATGTAATCTGTAAAATGTCATTCAATTTGAATATGAAGGATTTACCCATGTTGGGAAGAAAAGCCCCAGTTACACTGGAAATAATAAAAACCAGAGTATTTAATATAGTCTTTCCAGTTTGTATTAATTAATCTTTCATGTGGGAAAGCTCAGGAAGCATTATCTCTTTTTTTTTTTTTTTTTTCATATTGATGGGTTATTCTCATTTGCTGCAGAAAACATCTCCTAAGGTCCTAATTCCAAGTTCTGTTAGTATTAGGCAGGATTATAATATTTGTCTGGCTGCCATTGTCTTCTTCTAGCCATCTTACATATCAGTATTTTTGCAGCATTTACCTCATGTTTTCTCTTCACAGTGTAAAAATGTAAATAGAAGAAAATAACAACATTTTCACTGCAGATGACTAGAACTACAGATGGGTTTGTTTACACCTATAGCATAAAAGCCAATATTCTGTGGAGGTGCAATTGTACAGAAGCAACACTCCAGGAGTTGGGAAGGTGAGGGGAGGAGACTGCAATTTGCACCATTACAGCCCCCTGTCGACCAGCTCCTGTAGAAACAATTAACATCGCCAATAATCACTACAGCATTAGCCCCTGAAGTACTTAGTAATAAATGAACGCAAGGAGACAAAATACTCCTTATTTAGAAGAAAACAACCCTTAAGTATCAATAACTCAAAAACTTGCGATTTCCCCAAGTAAGTAAGTATGTGGAAAACGGTTCTTCCAAACAAACACTGAAGAAAATGAATAAATGTTTGAAACTTCAAAATCAGTAGGCTCTTCACATTATTACAGGTCTAAAATTAATCTTATTTTTAAAACAAACACTTTGAAATAAAACCCAACATGTATAATAGTCAGAAAAATAACAAATTGATTTTAGCTGCATTTGTTACATAGCTTTACTGAGATGTCTAAAGAAAAAGCATTGTGGAAAGAGCTTAAATTTCTCTCTCTTCCTCTCAATCAATATTTGAGGCAAAGTTTCATCTCTAGGGCCCTTAATGGCAGGAATTCCTGGAGCCAGCAAATGAGTAATGTTAAACCTATGATTAGATGATGAGGCCATCAAAGACACTAGACCCTAATGCTACATTCCACTTTATCCTGAGAACTGCAGTAAAACCCAAAGGCTAGGGAAGAAAGGACTGTAAGTTATTCCTTCCTTAAAAAAAGTGTTTCCAGAGTGGCTAAAAAAAAAAGAAAAAAAATAAGATGCATGACACGAACATAGAACTCAAATGCCTTAATGGATCTTTTGGAATTTTCCTGGAACCCAGGACTTTACCAATAGGTAACAAATTTTTCAAGTGCCCTGCTAGAGGAGGTTTGAAGTTCAAATCCCACTGAGGTTTCCTGCCAAGGATGTATTTTTCTTTTATTTTTTCCTAACTGATACCCCCCTAAAAGAGGAAGGAAAAAAAGGGAAGAGTTAAAAAAAGAAGATTTAATGATTTCCTTATGTCACAAGCTTGAAGAAATGCAACCTACAGACTGGCAAGACACAGGTAAGTTGGAACACCCTCCCCCAAAATCCATTGCAAATCTTTATTATTTTCAGATAGATTCCTCAAAAGTAGATCCTAATTTCAATTGCCCCTAAAAACTCACTTGCTTTCAGTACATTTTTGATGTATGATCTCACTGTGCAGCAGTGAATGCCCAAGTAAAGCTAAAAAGCTAAAATGAAGTGATTTTCCTGATAATAATATAACAAGTTAACCTGGGCATTTTATATACTAACTTGGATTGAGTTGAACTGGTATTATAATTGTGTGGGGAACCTGGTAAATGAAACATTGTTATGAGATTTTAGAGAAGTATAAAAACTTGTAAAATTATTTGGATCTGCTAGACCACTGTATTTTTCTTACATTTTACAAAATGAACAAAGTTCTAAAATGTTTGCTCACAATAGGCAATTTAAAGTAAAAGGGTATATATACAAAATTAGCCAATAACACTTCTGTCAAAACAAATAGCATCTAAATTAAGATACAAATAATCCAAACAGTGTGAGGAATTATTTTATCTTTGAATATTTTATTTGTGAAAGCAATTCAAAACATTAGTTGGTTTAGATTTCGGAGGAACCCGTTATTGCGATGCTAAAACCCCAATAATTACTCACAGATTTTTTAAAATAGAAATATTCTGCTTCTGTCAGTTCTTGAGAACTATCTAAACCATATTCCTTTGCTTTTTATACACTGACAGCTACATAAAATATCCAATCAGTTATGGCATGTATATCAAAGGTAATAAAGTCAGCACAAAGTAAAATTAAAAAAAAATTACTAATTAAAAGACAGATTTCAACATAAAATTATGACAACATTGTCCTATTGATGTATTCTAAATAAGTATGAATGAGAGTTCATACGCAGAAAAAAATGCATCATGTACATTTATACACTGTTAGGAAATAAATGCCAATACATGTTTATACCCTGTAATCTACAGAATGCATATTTTTAAAAAATCTACAATTTATTAGAATTTATTAGAAGATACTAATTTGTATTTTGTTATACTGAAATGGAAGAATAAAGCAAACTGCAAGCTACAATCCTTAGGGTGGCAGTAATCTAGCACTATGCAAAGGAATTAGGACAATCAAACCCAGAGAATGTCTTACCTGTGAACAAAGCAGCATAACCAGTTCCACCACTGAAGTACTCGACTTCATACAAACCAGACCTGCAAGAGAGTCAAAAATTAATTTAAAAGATCGGTGATGTTTTGCTCCATGGTTTCTGAAATCCATAAAATATGTGTAATGTATATTTTTATCAACAAGTTTCAAGCACAATTAACTGAGAATTTCACATTCAAGAATACTTGTATGTTCAGAAAGGATCAAAGAATTACCTGGAATAATCTATATCAGTTCAGGACACAATGTTTTTTAATTAAGCATTTTTGGCATTTAGCTTGGTTCAGTATTTAAATTAATGAATATGGGTATACTCCAAAGCAATTTACTATATGATAAAGATAAGTAAACAACCTTTGAATATTAAATCACATAAATTCTTAAGAATTAACTGGTCACTTCTTAAAAGGTATAGAATAAAAGCCCTTGATTAGAAATTATTTTAATTTTCATCTGGTAATTGATTATTCTGTAACTGAAAGCTTGAATATTAATGAAACAGGCCTTCATGTAAAATCTTATGTTTATTAAACTCATAACACATAATTTAGGATGTAGCATGTAGGACATGCTTCTTAAAACAAACCTTGAATTATGCAGTCTAACTATTGCTCATTGTTTTGTAATTAATTTAAATAACAAACATCTATTAACATTGTCACTATTGGAAATACTTGTTTGCATCTTTGGAAATGTCAATTCACTTTCTAAGAGAATGATGTCATATATAAGTATTTAAAAGATGCATTGTAAGGAGACCAGGACGATGTTTCACTTCTGTTATATAAAATCATATAGACATTGATATGGTGCTTCAGAGCATGGAAACACTTTGCTTGGGTTATGAAAATGATAAATTCACAAAAATAAAACTTACACATAAGGACTAAATAGGAGGCTGAAAACAAACTGATGTGCTTTAAGTAGGTTTTGACCAACAGGGATTAGAGGCAAAAGCACTCCTACACAATATGTATATTTATTTTGGGTAGTGGATAAATACCCTTTAGTGCCCATTTTGTTAACAACCCCATCCTTTTTGTATGGTAACATAGAACAAGCTGTAAGAAGCCACTAGGATTCCATTCCATCAGATATATGTGCAGACAGTTAATGAAATAAGAGGCAGATGTGCAAAGCTCATTTAGGGAGACAATTGCTGTAATTGATCAGCTATTGTCATGCTCAAGTGCTGGAGTATCAGAAAGATTAATGAGATACTTATCACCTGCAGGCTACCTGCACTGTTTGAAAGCTGACAAAGAAAATCCAAACAGATGACTGAACTCTACAGTTAAGCCAATGTAGGTAGCACAGACACATCAAATATTTCATCATAGAATGTTGCCTGGTTTACTGTGAATTCACCTCATATTCTGTAAAACTAAAAAAAAAAAACCCCAAAAAACAAAAAATAAAACAAACAAAAAACAAACCAAAACAAAACACCTTTCTGTCACACACTCCCTTATCATCTTTCAAAAACAGACCTCATGTAAATAAAACATGACTAAGGCAAAATAATGCTCTGAGAAAAAACACCATGCTACAACCTTCTAAATTTGTAATTTTTTTTTACTTCTGACTTTGCAACACAAGGACAAATGTATCCAGAATAAGCACCATACACCGTTATGAAATATATACCAATTAAATTACATAAAACTGATTATGCATCAGCAGCAGTTTCTTTGCATCTTCACCAGGTTTTCAACAACAAAGCTTGATGCAAATACACCTTTCAAAGAGAAACACAAAATTAGTATTTTATGACTTAATTTAATTAGGGGTTCCTAACTTTCAGTGACAGCTGGGGTTCTCATGCTACCTGTGCAGCTTCAAACAATATAAAAAAAAGTCTGGAGTGTGGACCAAAACAAACATGCCTGAAATGGCACAAAGCGAGGATAAATACTCATGATTATCATCCAGATAACAATGATGATATAGTCCTAATAACACAAGCTGTAGACATGATAAAATAGGACTCTGTCTGAAGGAATCGGTAAGGAACTTAGCAAAAAATTAACTATTTACAATAATAAGAATTTTTAATAGCTTAATGATTCTGTGGGTTAAGTAAACTGGTCATCTGACATAACATTGGTGTCTTTTCACTACTTCTCTGGAAGTAAGTTGATAATCTTTGCATAATACATCTAACCAGCTTGGATGCAGCATTCCAGCATCAGAAAGGAGACTCAAACTGATTTTGGTGAAATTCATGAAAAGAAAGAGAAGGATACAGAACAGACATCTGGTTAGCACATCAGCAGGTCCATTAGTTGTAGCTCTGTAATTGCCTGATGAAACAACCCACTGATAATAGCCATTAACACCTCTGATGACCACTAGAATTAAAGACAACATTCTAAGAAGCTTCTTTTCATGTCCAAAAGAAACAAATAACTATCTTAGAGACTGTGGCACTTTACACATATGAAAATACAGAGCAAGATAGGGAAGCCTCAGAAAAGAAGTTCATGGTGTCAAAGATGTTTGTCTCACTCTACAGCAGAAATTAAGTGTGCAGCACTCTAGTTATAAATAAAGAAAATTAGAAGTAGCCCAGACAGAAAATGGGGAATCCCATGCATCTTGCTAGGTATGAAGAAGGAAACAAAACCACAAATACTTTATATTCACACCATACATTCCTTAAAGTAAAATAGAATACAGAAATGTGAAACATTTATAGCATGGCCACCATTTCATGTTATAAGTCTCTAATCCAACTTCAGGGACTCCTTCTAGTCAAACCATGAAGGAAAGTGTATGCCCTCCATTAAATGCTGCATTTCCTCCCTCCTACCTACCAAGGGGTCTACTCCTAATTGTGCAGTTAATACTTGAAATAAATAACGATTTTTTTCCTGTTACACAAAACATAATTAATCTTCAAAGTCTACTGTCAGAGCTGTCACGCAGTCAATAGCAGAGAATGATAAAAACAGATCAGACCTAATGGAGGACAGATCCATCTCTGCCTATTAGGAAAAACTGTCAGAATGCAATCTCTGGTTTATGAAGATCCCACATCGTCAAAAGCTGTAGGAGTGAGTTAACGAAGAATCCCAATCCCTGTCCTGTTTAACTTTTCCTTCACAGACCAGGAAAAAAAAAAAAAAAAAAAGATAATTTTAATACTCTTTTGGTTTTTTAAATTTGTGCCATCCTCTCTTCTAGAAGTCCAACTTGTGTGAATTACTTCACTGCTTTTGGCGTGGTAGAGGAGCTAAAATAATTGTTAAAATACAGACTGTCAACTGAGAGAAGACAAAAATAAAAAAAAAAAAGAGGGATAGAAAAAGTTCTGTTCCTATTTTACAGAGAGAAGACAAGACACAAACTGGTTGAGGTATCTTCATAAAATCAAATATAATTTTCATTATGAATGAGAATAAATATCAATTTTCTAAATAATTTTCTAAGTTCCAACAACTGCATTTATTCTTTCTCTCTGCCATTTGCAGGATTCAACAGGGATTTTTTTAGCGTGTGCAAAATTTTACTAGTTTTAATATAGTGATTAAAAAAAAAGATAAAAGGCATAAAAAATGTCTTCTCTGACTGAAGAGAGCACACAAATTTATTTTCAGTTCTCTTCCCCCTTTTTAACTGTAAGAAGAAGTATTTGCAACTCAAACTGCTGCCTGCATTCTTCAGCTGCAGAGAAGTTCTTCTTATTCCATCTCTATCAAATGCCGTTAAGGAAGCTAATGTAATTACTAAAATACAAGTGGATATTTCCTGCATACAGTGAGGTTAAAAGGTCATTGTTTAACTGAATGGAGTACGTGCCTTTTACATTTGCTGTTCTCAGTACTTTTCTTCATGGTCTATTCTCAGTCCATTAAATATAGCCATCAAAATTCAGCAATTTGATGGCAACAATGACCACATATATGGATGCAAAAACTGGGAACATCAAGTGCATGACCTTGGCTAATCTGGAATAAATGATGTATGCCTGGCAATTATCTTGAAATGCTCTGGTTTACTTGACTTCTTTTTCAGTATTCTTCTGTTGGCCTGAAGATATGCTAATTATTTCTTTTCACTAGGACTTATTAATGTCTAAAAAAAGACTAATTTCAGCTATACTGTTTTAGTCATGACTGTGGCATTAATGAAGTCATGGGTTCAAAACCTCCAAGTCACCATGTTGAACTAGTCAGCATGAATTTCCATTTTGAAGAAATATAATGTAGGCTGATAAAATCAATTTTAAAAAAAATCCTTATGAAATAAGATCATGGTTTTGAACTTCTTTTTATTATTATTAATACAATGTGTGTATGAGTCTCACTGAATACCACCACAATTTCATCTGGTATTTATCAAGGTTTGCCTGCATTTTCTTTCAATGATTTTACTTTCTGTCAACTTAAACCTTTATTGGAACTGGAATCAATTGTAATATTAGCAAAAACAAAAGTTAAATGTTTTTATAGCTCATGTTCAACTTAGGAAAAAAAAAGGTGCAATTAACAAAACTTTAGAGCCTGAAGAAATCTTTCACTCAATTATAGCTTCTACTTATCTGAAAAATCTCAGGTATGGCAAAATAAAAACTTGAGAAAGTTTAATCCATTTAACCCAGTTCACAGAGAAAACTTGGTCTTTATTATTCCTTTACAGTCTGTCATCCAATATACAGAAGCTTTGTATAGAAAAGAAATGCTGATGAAAAAATAAACACATGCTATTAAATCTATTATTTTATTAGCATGTGAAAGTGTGTAAAACGTACCTAGAAATGAGCAAAAGGACCTAAAACTAGAAAAAAATAGAAAATCAGAAAACTCTACAACTCTCCTTGTAACTTGTATGTTTGTAAGGTAAGCTATTTTTTATTTCCTAGTGATATGGTCTCAGTGTATTTTAAACAAAACTGTATTGTTTCAAATGGTTCATTATAATTATGGGTAACTCATACTGTGGTATCTCTTCCCATAATTCTCACATTTTCTACCAGTAATTACCACTTAAAAATCGTATTTTCATGTTTGATAGACTATTCCCTTATACTTTGCTCAGCATTTGTTAGAAATGGCCCAACAAAGTTTCATGTTTTGGCTGTGAAAGTAGTAGGGGGAAAGTGATGATGGTGTTTTGTTGGAAATGTGAGTTTTTCTTAATATTTATTTGATCTTACTAACCATCTTTCTTCTGCCAGCAAAATCTGGTGAATGATTTCTTGAAATATCTTTCTAAATTCACTTTAGTATCAAGGAAATAAGCTCAGGATTTATTTTTTGACCAGATTATTTGGAGTATTTAAATCCACATTTTTCCCTCTCTTTGATAACCTGTCATTCAGAGAAAACTAGACCCAAACTAATGTATTTAATAAATTACCATGTTGCCAGTGAGTTCCCTACAGATCTGAAATGAGATAGTATGGAGGGAAAATACAAAGATAGGTGAAAAATTTGAAAGTAAATGCCAAGTATGTAAAACTGAAACAATGGATGTTCTTATTATAAGCAAAGCAATTATTAGGGGAAAAAAAAATGTGTATTAGCAAAATGTAAAGTTTTACAAGATTATACTCAAAATTGGTTTTAGAACCACACATGTCACATATTTTGTAGACATTTAAATTACACCAATGGTCTTAATTTATGAAAAGCAAACTTAGGATTTGAAGAAAGTCTGCAGATGGAAATCACAGCCAGGTTGCAAAATAATTACAACTTCACTTGCACTAGATGAAAGAAAACACTATTGCAAAGAACATAACTCACTAAAATAACAAAGTCAGGGTTATGGATTTAACAATCCCGTTCAACAGCCTTGACTGACATTACTACCAACTCTAGGGACCCTGAAGGATGGCTATATTAGTACTGCAGACCATTCTTTGTATGTGTAGATCTGCTTTACAGAACACAAGAGCGACACAGAAAAACACAGTGAATGTGAATTTGACTCAGTGTTTTTTAGTTCATCAAGATGGTTATATTTCTTAAAGGATTTTTTATTATGGTGAAAGACACCACACAACATAAGAGGTATTCTTTGCATCTGGGACCCAGAAATCTAGGAAAGGTATCATGCAGGCCATCAAATGAAATACCTTTAAAACGCTACCAGAAATCTTTAGAACTCACATCTTAAGACAAACAAACCAAAAAACACTAATAGATAAACAAAACTTCCCATATCTTAATCTATTCAAACCCAACTCAAAATGCTCAGCCCTTTTTAGTCCAATTTGTAAAATAAACCAGATCTTAATACTAGGATAGTATTCAAAAGAATAAGAATGTTATGCAACAGTTTCTTGAATTATTTTATCAAAGTGAGAAAATTTATACTTCTTTGCCACTGTAGTTACTAGAAAGGAATCTAAATGGGGACTATAAAACATCCAGACGGAATCACAGAATGGCAAAAACCCTCAAGAGCATACCCACAGAGAGGGGATTTATTACAATGTATACATGATTTAGATTTTAAAATTACAGACTTTGGTACTGTAATCGCATGAGCTGGAATGATATTGACAAAACTGATGCTGGTGCCCCAGTACTCTGAAGAGTACAGCCCTATGCAAACCAGCAGATTTTTTGACAATTTTCCAGTAGTGTAATGGGATGCACAAATTCTCATTCATCAAATGAGAAGGAGATAATTTCATCTATAAAATAAAAGCCACTACCACTGCTCAGTTTAACGTAGTTTAATATTTTCAAAATTGATCCAGTTTTTCATTTAATGCCTGTGGTAATTTTTTATTTGGCCAGTAGTCCATTGGGATTTACTCAATATATGCATTTGTGTTTCCCTGTCATTCTCTTAAAACAGTATTTCTTTGGACAGATCTCTTTTCAAATATCTGTTTTGACATAGTGAAATAATTTGCTTCTCCAATTGCTATATCAGAACAGACCTAAAATTTACATCAATCTATCATGCATCAATTGAGAAACTATTCTAACCAGCATTAATAACACAAAAAATATTCTCTTCATATAAAAGAATTTAACACAAATGTTAATCAAAAAACCCCCAATTTTCTGTTAAATTTAGGTGAAGCAGATTTTTTTTTAGTGGTATGATACTCATTATTTACTAGATTTTCATTTCTAAATGAAATGTATTCTCTTCCAAAGTCCTCTTCCAGACTAGGGGTGAAAACTTCCAAACCAGTGATCACATTGTGCCGCAGCTGATAAAAATATATTATCTCTAATCTTGAAAATGTCTATAAAATGGAACTATTGCTTTTCTACTGAAGTGTAATTGAGTTTCAGGTAGACTTGAAAAACTTATAAACATTTTATTTCAGCATAAGCCTGGAAGAACTATAAACAAAACCAACACTGGTACTAGAAAATCCAAACCCCTTACTTATCTAGAAAGAACCTCAATGAAAAGCATTCCATTCCCCCCCAAAACCCAACCATCCACTGTGAAAATTAAAATATGATCCAGAAAGTCTTCTGATTTCCCTCTTCATACTGAACTATTTATCAAATAAGTTGCTTAAAGTTGTGAATAAATTTCTGCCACAGCTGCTGCCGTGGAGATTTTATTACAATGGAAGAAATAAGAAAAAAAAAAATGGATAAAGACATTTAAAAATGAAATTAAAATGTGAACATTTAAAAGATTTTTCAAGTTTTCTCATGTGGTATTTTCCCAAGATGACATTCCTTTCCTGATGAATTTGCTCATTTTAGAATTAAATTTGTAGAAAAATTACTACATGAAAAAAAGGAATACCAAGGAAGTTGCCACAATACATTGGGGAAAAAACCCCAGCTTTTCTGAGATTTTATATTCTACTGATTCCTCACAATTTTCTCCTTTACCTTTTTTATTTTCTTTTCAGTCCTTCACCTCCTCTCAAACATATGGTACAGGAAATACACTTTGAAAGTATTACCTCAACAGTGAATTTTCAAAGAAGTACACATGAAGAAATAAGAACATTATTTTCACTCAGTAACACAAGCAAATGTTTATGCTTTCACTACACCTACAGTACTTTCTCCTCATCTCAAGAACCTTGAACAATTCTTTCTAAAGCTGTCAAAAGTGATACCTTGGACAAGATGGATCATAGATATGACCCCAAATGACATCCTCTAGAATATCATGCTTTCCCTGAAAAGCCATTACCCAATGTTATATTTTTATTAGGAATGAAATTTTATTTTTACTCCTGAATTTTACCAACTTTTTCTTAGCTTCAGTCTAGAATTTGTTCCTATTTGATGCCGTCTTTTCTGTGCTTTTTTATTCTTTTTTGTTTCTCTCCTCTTTCTGTAAACATAGGAATTGCTTTTTGGTTTTTTTTCTTTCTACTATTTCCTTCTAGTTCTTTGTTACATTCTTCCTGTCATTAGGGGAAGTATTATCATCATGGCATGACACAACTGATATATATATCTGGTGAATGACAAAAAAGGATTGTGAGAAAAGGTTAAGCTGCGCAGCAATAAAACCACTTACTCTTTACTGGTCCTCCTTACTTCTTTATATTTCTTCTCTTTGGCAGTCTTGGGGCCACACTGAGTGAACCAGTGCAGCTACAAGTAGGAAGCATAATAAAACCTCGCAGAGCTTGTGCAGCTTCCTAAATTTCTAAGGTTAAGATGACCATTATTTTAACTAGGTGTGATCTCCTGACTAGCAAAACTAACTTTTATACCTAGTTGAGCAAACTGTTGCCAAACTAATATTTTGCTTACACGGTAATTGTTTTCTGAGAATTCAATAACAAGGAAAAAAAAAAAAAAAAATCTATCTCCCTTTCCAAGTGAACTTCGCTGACCTTATTTGGCAGCCATCAGATCTTGCTCCTATCCTGAAGCCCTACTGACAAATGGTAATAATTCTGAAACAGTGTCTCTCAAAACACAGAAACATACCACAGTCATAGATCTCTTGAAGTAACTCATATTTCTCATGTTTCAGTTTTCTTTATTTACTTGACAGTAACATTGTTATGGACTCTCCCTAGACTTGCTTTGACATCACTTTGCCGTCTTAATTTGACATATCACAACTGTCTCTGATGTCTGACAAGTTCTTTCAGCATGAGGGTTTCTCATTGCAAGAAAATCTCCAGACAACTAGTATAAAGAGACTGAATCATAAAATTCCATACACCATCAAACAAAAGTAAAATATGATATGATAGAATAGATGTTTAGCTGGTTTGGGTTTTTTCTGAGAGAGGTAGAATTCAACATAAAGCTACACTGAACACGGTAAAGATATAGTATCTTACTTCTTGCAAAAATAATCCTAGGTCTGAAGGGAGTCTGTTAAAATCTAAATAAATCAAGCTTGATGGTTTATTAATGTCTATGCTATAATTAAGATTTTTTTTTCCTATCAAAAGAGGGCCTATAAACAGATATAGTTTTAACATTCAAGTGTAGTAGTTTCTTATGTTAATTGAATCTAGAAGTTTTGTACAATATTCCTTTCTTAAGCCTTGAAGGCATGGAAACAAGCACATTCATATCCAATGGGATGAACTGTAGAAGTGCCTGTAAATCATCAGGACAACTAGGGAGTTTGGTAAATTTGGGCACTAATTAGAATGTTTTGGTCTGAGTCATAAGAAGAGGTGGTAAGTAGACACAAAGTTAAGGAATATAGAAGGAAAAACTGTGATGAGCCCTAAGGAAATTAACTTCGTAAAGAACCTGGACATAGAGTTCAGGATGCATGGATAGAGATTATTAGACTATGCTCCATGAGAAATACATCTTTCAGGGCAAAACCTGATACAGAGATGTTATTTGCACCCTATAGGTTTTCAGAGTTAGGTAGTTCTCTGGAAAGCACTGGCGGTATAATAAAGTAGATTGATTCCACTTTTAAGCCTTTAGAGGACAAGGGGTGGGGCAAATACCAGCCTAACTGTTTCAAGTCCAAAATCAGGCAGAGTCCCCTGCTGAGTTCTGAATGATGAATTAAGTGGAATAAGAACCAGAGGACCTCTGCCTGTGGGGAGCTTCAGTCACAGCATGAACATCCTGTAGATACTGAATACCTTTTTGGCATACCACCTCGTTTTTCTTTGGACCTGGACAGTAGAGGAGAAAATAACAAAGGGGGGAAAGGCGGCTGTTCTCAAAAAAAAAAAAAAATAATAGTACAACTTAGCCCACTGTTACCATACAGCACTCCTATATAGCTGATAGGATGAGTCCACCTACAGGCTGTGTTACAGTAGTGCCTGTACATGTTAAGAACTTTCTCCAGAATCTTTAAAAAATTATTTCCTTGAGAAAACTAAATAGATATCCTGCTAACTTTTGTTCTTGTTGTTGTTGTTGTAGGAAAACTTAATTTAAAAAGAAAATAATTTTCCAGTAAAGCTGAAAGGACAAGAAGAAAGACAGGAGGACATCTGGTATTACAACAAAAGGTGGACTATGAAGTCATCAAGGAAGGCATTCTTCTAGAGTTCTAAGGCAAGAGGACCAGTCCTTTCCAGGCTTTATGCTTGCAACTGGAATACAAGTGACTAGTTTGAAAAAGAAAGTTGTGAGAAAGTGGCTAATACTGCTGAAGGTAAGTGAGACACAAGGGTCACGAACAACTAACTGCTTTTTTTTTGCTCTTTAAGGGCTCCAGTATTTTTGTATTTCCTTAATGTGCTTTAAAAGAACAGCAATGGGTACTCTTTGGTATCTAACAATAAAACTTTTGTAGTAGCAATTTTAATAGTAGTTTAGTAACTTCAAACATCTAGTGGCTTCTGTATTTTCAAGGATGACTTTCAGAGCTTCTTTCCAGCAAACCTGACTACTTTACACTGTTATCAGTTTTTGCTTTCCTAAGAGGAGGTATTTATTATTTTTTTACAGCTGCAATTGTTACTAAACTTTACAATTAGTCTCACATTTTCAGTCATTTTTTTCTCCATTGGCAAAGCAACAGATCAACACTAATTTCTGTCTAATGGGAACTCTTTTGGATTGTAAAGATATCTTCATTATTAATCAATGTAATAATCATAATATAATCAACAACATATAATCTGATTATCAACAATTTCTACCCTTAACTTACACTGGGACCACACAAGTCAAAGAGAGAGGAAAGGGCATGAGCAGTTAACCTCTGTTCCATAGTCTAATACATCTTAGTAAGTGTCCAACTCATTAGACAGGGATAGAGTGCCTCATACATGTAATTAATTATTGGCAGGTTTACTTTCAAAAAGGTGCCAGATGCTATGCATTTCCTAGTTGCTATCTGGATTTCTGAACTATAATGTTTCCTGCCATGTTAAACATCTGTTCAGAACATACTTCTGCACACAGGAACTTCAGTAAATCAAGAGTTAAATCTTCAAAATCAAATGTATGTGTATCCTTTTTCTGATGTTTGTAATGATAATCCTTTCAAGGTGTCATGAAGGACTATTATGTTAAAGAAAAATGTTCTGTAACTGATGTTGGGGTCATTATAGTTTGAAGATTTCAATGCAGATAAATACCAGAGACTCCTTTTTTTTGGCACCTGCTCTTCAGTTCTCCTCTGAATTGGCATCTGTCTTGTCACTAGTACCGTTCTCTGAAAAACTGTGGAAGTTGCAAAGCTCTCAGCCGTGACTGTGCTGGAGTATGTGTAGATAAATAGGCAGATTTTAATATCCACGTAACCCTTCACCATTTCTTTGTTCCTACCATACAGAATTCTGGAAAACCAGTGTTGTTTTCTGTCTTCATGTGTGTCTGACTCACTGATATTTTTAGTAAAACACATGAGCAGTCCCAAAGCGTATGCGGAAACATGAGCACACTGTGGAGCCTTTCATTAAGATATTAGGAACTAATCATACCCAATCACAGATAAAGGATTTCTTACAACAAATTTCTGACATGCCTATAAATTGCAACTTGAAATTCATTAACTGTTTTTTCCTGTTTATGAAGGGATTACAACATCTGCAGGCAGGATTTCAATCAGCAGTAGTATTTTGAATTATATCCACTGGAGAATTTCATGCCCTGTTTCAAAATGACCTATTGTATTCTTCATTGTAAAAACCTAATCTTGCTAATTACTTGCAGAACTTCTTAAAGTAAAAAATGAAATACATAAATTTTACACTTACTGAAGAAAAGTATTATTTGTAACTCGTTATTGTTCCAACCTCTTTATCTAAACAGGTCTTATTTTCAGACAGTAGTGAGGTTTCTTTGGGATTTTCTGTGACTGTTTGCAGGTAAGATTAAAAGAAATCTATGAAGAGAAATCCTACTACCATAAATTCAGGAAAACTTTCTTATAGAGGACTGGGTCAGGAAATTCACTGGATTTAACTTCACTGTACTAAACATGGAGCATCATCTCTTCCTAGACAGAGATGAAGGTACATTGAAACACCTAGGGCATAAGGAAAGAAATAGTGGGATGTGGCATGGCAGAGAGGAAATACATTATAAACTCCTTAGCCTTGAAAACCAATTCAGAGTTCCTGACTCCATAAAATTCCTTATTCTGATTGAACAGAGCGATCATGTCCAGGGAGACACACATTGCAAATGACACTAACCTGACTTCTCTGCAGAAAGTTTTAACATTCCCCTTGATTTCTTACAGGGATTCTCTGATGTTTAATAGGGTTGTATAATAGACTGCTCTCTCAGTCTCACTTTATCAATGGCTTTCCTGTTCCTTATGCTGCAATACCCATACTGTACCAATACAGTATATTACACAGCTGCAAATGAATTGGATGTGATCTTTTTGAGTTACTATTCAGTTTTCCATGTCTTCACTAAATGTTGGTGGCATACCCCAAATAACAAATATCAAATCTGATTAAGAAACACACATGTAACTACTGCCTCACCCAAGACATTCTACGGTGTGTTCTCTTTAAACAGGTATGTATATTTGTGAATACAGTGTAAAAACAGTGTCTTTTAAGCAACCTCTGTTAAAGTGGCTTAAACTGGCCAACACACTGAAAAGTCATCAAGAGAGTAAAAGGCGGATCCTCCTCACCTAGTATGATCACACAAGTCTCTGGTTCTCAAAAAATCCTATTAGAGTACACCTATATAGTTATATACTTGCAAGGGCTCTCTGAAATCTGAGACCAAACTAGACCTGGTATGAGCTTTATATGAGGTTTTCCTGAGAAGACAAATTTCATTATGCAGGTAAAGCAGAAAATGTCTTATACTAAAATGAACTTCAAGGGATTGATTAAAAAACTTATGTAAAAAAATCAATGTGTTTATATATATACATACACCATCATACATAACAAAAGACAAGAAAGACTTATGTCACAAAGCAAGATCAATGCTGACCCATCTTTTATGCTTCAAGGGAAGATAATATCTTCTTGACTGCATCTACAGTTGAGTTGTAGTCAACTGGAGAACAAGGGGAAAAAACACTGGTTTTTTATTGCTTTCTGCAGGTGGCTTGCTGGCACTGAAGTACACCTATCTGTGACCATGTGAACAGATGCATTGTATGGCAATGTTAAAGCAAATTAAGGTTAATGCAGACTATCATTCTTTGCAGGATACAGCACAGAGGAAATGGGTGTTCACAGGCTCCAAACCCATAAAGAAGCTCCAAAACCATCCTGCAATACAGGGTAGTTTTCCTCTTGAGAAGGTGGATTGAAGACTATATTTAGAAAGAATGTTTAAAACATCATAAAGATTACAACTGACATTGATTGCAACAGTTAAGGGTAAGCCCTATATAAGTTTTCCAATTACATTTATCCTCATTAGGCATTCTTTTGGTAGAAAGACTAAGACATCCTGTACTATTTAACTTCTTTTTGTCTCTTTGGTACATTAAACAAATTGAGCTCCCTACATTGTACTTTGTGGAGTTTATCTCCCATCCATCAATCACTCTTCCACCCTTTTATTTTGTTCTCTCAGCAATGTGTGTGTATCACTTTAAGTGCCGAATATAGAACCAGGTAGTTGGAGTTTTACTGAAGTTGTGCACAGAAATGACATCATCTCCTGATCTCTTCTTCCTAGGCATTGTATCAGTCTTTGCTGCCTCAGCACTGAGCTAAGGGAGCCAAGTATCCCAATTATTTTGGTAATCCCTACATTCTTTGTGTGGCTTTGTCCATCATCTCCTAGCCTGTAGGTATAGTCTATGTTCCTTGCTTCTAGAAATTGGACTCAGCATCTGACTGTGTTGAAATAAGACTTTTTCCTTGAGTTTTTGGTTAGTCCAGAAAATTATTTGACATATGACTCCAGTGGAATGCCTTTGTTTCTCATTTTGTATATCTCCATCTAAGCATCCATTCCCAGTATCTTGCTGGGAAAAATTCTGCACCATAACAAATACTGTTAATAAAAATAGCAAAATAGAATAAAAAACTGGGTTATAGAAATTTCAGGAATATGAATAGCTTAAGATTTTATTTACATGCTCTTAATTCCGGCTAATAAAAAATTTTAAAATCATAATGTTATTTATTTATTCCTTTACCCTCTTACTTGCTAGTATTTATTAATTTATTTATTTATTCAGACTGTTGTCTACATGCTCTGCTACAGACTGGTAGAGCAATTACCAAAAGGCTAAGCAGTTGAAAGAAAGCATGCCTGAATACACAAATAAACATTTTTTGGATGTGACAGAGTGAGATAAAAGAAGGAGAGAATAATATTTACAGGGGGGAAAACGTTCTGCAAGGGTATGCATTCTCATGCATCTGTGCTCCTGAGCACATTAGAAAGGTTCATAAAAATTTCTAAAAGAAACCCAAGGACCATGTTAAGCAGAAAAAAAAAAAAAAAAATCCTCAGAAAGTATAAGGGATTTCCAGATGACCACAGTATGTTAGGAAAATGGTTGCCCTGGTTTTCTTAATACAAAACTCAATACTGTTTCCAGAACACAATGATGTCACAATTGTGGTCTTTAGGAGCTTTTAAAGTAGTGTCACTTAGCACCCAAGTTCTATCTGTGGTTTCCAAAGGAATGTTTTGGACAATTTTTCAATTGTTTCAAGAAGCTTCCCATCAAACACTGTACAAAGCTAGTCCATCACCACTTCTGCTGAATATTTTCACAGGTCCAGGTGGTGAGTTAATGAGGAGAAACAGATTCTGCTCCTATCAGCACAAAAACATTCTCTGTTTCATCTGAATTGAATTGTGTGTGTATCAGAAACATCAAATGCACGCCAAAGAATTCGTAAGAGCTCTTTTGGAGCAGGGCTACCTGGTGATGTTCTACCCAGCTAATGAGATAGGAAGATAAAAGCATCGGTGATGTTTGTTTGGTATCGCACTAAAAGGAAGGGAAAGCATTCCATGTGACTAGGTTTCAATCATGGATTCAGTCATCGATTCAATTGTGAATTCTTACAGCTCAAGAATAGCTGTAGTGAAAATATTTTTACCCATCTGTGCTTGACAAAAAGAGGATATAGCTTTTCTTTCGTCTACAGATCAGATTACACTTGCCTGTAACATTTTCACCTAAAAGCTTGAATGTTGTAATGCACTTTACATGGAGGGAATTTGCAGACCATATGGAAACTACACTTAGTGAAAACATAACTATGCAAGTGTTAAATGGAACTCCACAATGAGCTCTGCTAAGCTCAAATATGTGACCTACACATATTGCATGTTTGTTTCCAATTAGTTTCTGCATGGACAATTTTAACCTTTGAAACTTCTGTTCTCTGAAGCATTGAAAGAACCTCAGTTGATGAACCACAGGAGTGTTGGGCTGGTTCTGGTACATTCTATTTGAAGCTATTTGCATCCAATTGCAGATCAGTCCTTTTTAACCCACCATTGAGGATATTTTCCACTTATAAAATACTCTGAGAAGTTGATGAAACATTTGAAATTCAGTTGAGTATAAGATACCTTTGAAGAAATGACACATTTTGAAAAAAGGAGCAAGTAACTGTTTTAGTAATCAGTAATTTAGTGATTTTAGTAAGTAAATAGATGTCTCCTCATCTATATATTTACCAATAAATATATTCTGCAATGTCAGATTACTAACTGATAGGGTTCCTCTGATATGAGTTACATTTGGGAATTTACATGAACAAACAAGAAAGATTAACTATTTTGAGTAGTGAGCTAAATTTTTGGTCTAGACTAACCAGATAATTTCAGCCCATTCATTTCAATTCGAATCCAAAGTTAAGAAGCCACTTAGACATTATGTACAATTTACTTAAACAATAAATCAGCCAGTTGTCAATGGGACAGTGTGATGACACAAGCTAAAGGTACGACTGCAAGGCTTTTCACCAAAAAATTGAGGCAGCCGAACTACTAAAAAAAACAGGTGAAATTACAACTAAGTTGTACACACATTTCCAAAAATATACTAACAACAATATCTTAAACCATCAGAAATTCTAGAAAGTTTGCATAATTAACCTGCTTTAGAAGTATTAAAATGAATTTTGTTTTCAGTTCCATTTTATTTTGTGTTCTCCAGTATGCAAAACCTCAACTACAGAAGTGTGGATATTCTTACCAAATCAGAAAATGATTGAGTATTTCTTACACACACATGCACAAGAGCACTTTAGAGAAGGCTTCAGGATAAAGCACTTGCCATCAAGGATGCCTGACAGTGTTCAGCTTTTAGCAAAATCTGATGGGAGTAAGACTTTGTACCATAAAGAGGTTTTGAGAAACAGCAAAGGAGGGAAGGTATTATGATGTATCAAGCTTGAATAATCAGAAAAAAAGGACATGTTTCATAGACCACAACAGATACTTTTATGCTGATCAGTTTGAAAAACTGAGCCTTAAGACTTGGTTATATAAAGTTTATTTGACACTTTTTGATTGTTGTAACTAAAACCATTACATATAAAGCAACAAATTAAACTATTTCACATAAAACTATCAATCTAATTACTGCCGGCCAGTAATAAAAGAAAAAATCAAATTTCAATTATCAAAGCCTCACAGGAATTCTATTTACTCACATATCTTGAAAAATATCACTAAAAACCTGTTTTGTACAGTCATTACCTGGAGAGCACTTTCAAGTACTTCAAGGACCACCCCTGGCTTTCAGTAAGCAATGACAGGAAATTTCTCAAAGTACAAGGAGATAATTTAGAATTCTCTTTTAAATTCAGCTTAGTTAAGATCAAGGGTCTCATATAGGCAATGAAGAAAGAAAAGATAAGTATACAATAACTAAAAAAGCAGGTCTCTGAATTCTTTGCTAAGAAATAAAAAAGCCCAACTATTCCAGAGGAAGCAAACAGAAATTCAAGTCCTGAACTGTAAAAACTGATAGTGTGCTTGGATTTTTTCCTTTACAGATTGCTATTTCAATATCCTGGGAAAAAGGACTGGTTTTTAGAAATCAGGAATAAGAGAGTAATTGAAGAGAAGGTTAGACATAATATTAAGGAAAATATTGGATGAGGAAGACACTGCTTGTTCTGGAACTCGGTGTTTGGTTTGTAAACAATGTTTTCTGAGACTGAATTGGGTGACTGAGTCATAGATGGGGCAAAATCTGGAATGACACTGCAAGTGGTTATCAAAAGCATCCTACAGTCAACAAAACATGTCTCTGGATAGGCAGAGAGATAAAACACTGCTGTACAGTTGTGAGGTTCCTATGGCCTCTAGCTTTTCAGTTTTTGTTATATCCCAGGAACTCTTGTAGCCTTGTTCATGATATGAATCTGACCAAAAGACAAAATCAGAACACCACTGGTGAAGATTTTTTTTTAATCTATAATAGAACTCTAGTAACACTAAGACAGTTTTAGTTGTACTGTATGAAAAATAGAGTACAACTACTTAATTGCCAAACAGAAAAAGATAATGCAAGGATAATGCAACCAATTTCACTGAAATAAGAGATTTAAGAATGTAATCCATCAAATATCTTACAGTCATTCCAATGTGCATCTCAGACCATTAACTTCAGGGACTGTTAAGTGAGAAGCACAACTTACTCACAGCTATAAATTTAACAGTACAAAATGCCTGAATCTTCTGAGAATTACTAAGCTACCATACCATTCCTTGGTATTATTAAATAATACTATTAAACAAAACTAAGAAAAAAAAAATAAAGGGCTCTTCAGGAGATTTCAGTTAGAATATGAAACTATTTCTAGCAGCAAGGGCCAACATCTTGAGGAGTAATAACTGAGACCATAGAAAAACTCTACACTAATATTTAAATAAAACACATGAATAATAGAAGGGGTTCTGGAATTTGAGTACAAAGCTGTATTTTCTTCTGAGTAAATCTTCATATCTTCATAAGCTTTGCCTTGATGAGAATTTTTCTCTCAATAAACAGCACTATTGCGTGTAAGAACAATCCTGGATGGAAAAAGTTTACTTGGCTGAATATATTCCTCTGAAGATACAATGTGGGAGCAGTGCATGCTCATTCAAATTCCCTCTTTACTATTTTAACTGCATTAGTATTGATTCATTACTTTGTTCATGAGCTTGCCATATTTGCACTTTCTGCACAATTTTTGCTTCATTTATGAGGCAAATTTTCTAACTATGAAGTAGTAAAGACAACACATAAAACCCCACAAAAAATTCTTGAAAGTGCTCAGGGATACTTATCTTTAAAAATTATCACTTTTTATTTCCATCTAGGGACATCCTTTATCTGCTTGTGTGAGTCAAACTAACCTACCTGAGGAAATAATGTCTCTCCCTTATACAGATACATGTGTCAATGTTGGAGCACAGTCTTCCTTTTACTTTCTATGGGAATTGATTACATTTTTTAATTGCATTTTTCACTAGTTTCTCAAAGTCAGATTGAAGCTTAAATTATTCTGAGGAGGGAAAGACAAACTACTGAGATGTTTCTACATACTAAGGTGACAGGATGTATCTTTGCATAGCAAAAAAGGACTACAAAAACTATCACTTTTAATTTTTTTTAATGAAATGAACTGTAAGGAAGTGAAATCACAACACATTAACAACTAATTATTTATCAAAAAGAGTTACATAAAGTCTAATGAAAATGAAAAAATGTTCATATAAAATGACTAAACATTAAAATAATATAATCGTATAACAGAAACAGTACCTTCAATCAGTAGCTCTTGTCCATGACTGCCCAACAATGTTCGGGATAGGAAAGGGGCAAAATCAACAAAAATTTCTCGCAGGAGAGGGGCCACCTTTTCTAAGGCTCTTTCAAGCTTTGCAGTGATACTGTGAAAAAACAGAGACCATGATTGGAAGAACACTTCACAACAGAGGGTAAAAAATTATGTCAAATCATACCTGCTTTTAAAAGTTACTCTAAGCTTCTTTAGAAAAGAGGATGATTATAATTTGATTAAACTTTACAGTTTTTTAATAGCTTTAAGTAAATGGAAATGTCATGTCAGCAGTGTCAGCTTCATAAATCCTACAGCATTTGCAGAGCACTCCAGAACAAGTAAAATTTATATTCTCATTTTCAACATGACAAGAAGAATGCCAGATATTTAAGTGTAAGTCTCGTTCACTTAGTTCATAGACATCTCATAGTTTTATATACATTTGAAAGCTTCAAAAGAGAGATTTTTTTTTTTTTTACTAAAACAAGCACAAGCAACTTATTTTTTTGTTCAACATTTGATATTACAAGGGAGTATACAAGAAAGCGTTCTATCATAGATATCAAAGTTTGAGGGAACATGACTTCTGTTCACTTCTTAAATACCAGAAATAATATTTATTTGACTGGGAATAAAAACCTAGCAATAGTATGTGACCATCAGCTGTGTGCTGAGGGTTGTACTCTTTAAGGGTCCTTCTTCCCTTTTAAACCGGACAGGATGTAACATTTTTGCCCTTTGGAACTCCTATTCCAAGGTTAAAACCCTTCAGTGTTATCTTAAAGAAGTAAACTTTTACTTTAAAATGGAAATGAAATTACATACATATTCTAGTCTACTAAGAATTTTTGCTGTTCTTTTTCAGATAGTGGTGGCTGAAGGTGTTTTCATTGTGCTTGTGTTATGGCAACAAAATATTGTCATTTAAAAATGCAGTTATAGGAAGAAGTTACACTTATTGACAGAATATAAAAAAATGAACACTGACATTTAAATTTTATACTTTATCCACTATCTATAAACAATAAGTTAATGTGGACATTTAAATTGAGATCATGTGGAGATCCCTACATTTAATAAGAAAGCTGACATTATAAATACACTGGAAGTTTTCCTATATTAGCATAAAATTATTTTAATGAACTTCTATTGCTTATTTTCTTTCAGTGTGCTGCTGTTCCATTTGAAATTCAAATGCTGATTTTCTAATACTCTATAGAATGGATTCATATCATCAGCCTTTGTTTTAAAAGATTGTTTGAAGTGAATTTCACTGTGGTAAAGCCTCTGCTGACTGGAGTTGAAATGCAGGTGACTAGCTTAAAGTTTTAATTTGCAACATGGAGCTTTTGTTGATAAAGGTAAAAAAAACCTCCTAGATGCATCTAGACATCTCTAAGACATATTTGAAAAGATATTTTCACTGAAAATTGTTTTAGAAGCCTAATTTTAAAGTTGATTTAACTCCTAAAACTTCACATACAATTGAAAAAAATTCCAAGTTAAATGTTTTGAAATTAATATCAATTTTTATTTAAGAAGCAAGTAATATTGGAGGCACAAGTGTGCTATTAATCAACACTCTGGATGAGTTACTAACAAACACCTTGTTATCCCATGGGCAGCTGATGGATCTTTTTTACTATATGCATATTACTGGACAATTTGGAATAGTATTCTGTGAAAATATGAGATAAAAGGTGAGTACTTTTTAAAAATGAATGTCAAAGGACATTTACCTTATGTAAACACCTGGTGCACTTAGATGTTGAAAACTGACTAGAATTCTGGTCCTACAGTTCCAAAAAGAACTAGTAAAATTAAGAAATAAATTTACACAGAGATCCCAAAAATTTTTTCATGAAAGCAGGTGGCCCATCTGCTACTTTTCCTGTACTCACACATACAGAGGAGTGAGACTGAGCTCATTCTACAACCATTTCTAACATTTATTATACCTTACAAAGCATATTGAAATCATTAGGTAACTCTTTATCGAGATTAATGTAACTATTTTTCAGGAATAAACTAAGAGATTTTAAGGGGGTTTTGTAAAGAAATAATATTTTGGTCTTTCCATTTCTGGACATTCAAGGCAAATAAACACTTAATAGTTTCCAAATTCAAGATTATTTAATTTGCAGATTAAAGGCAACACACATCAGAAAATAAGCTATCTATAAATATCTGTAATAGATAAAATAGATATGATATAATATATAATACATACATTATCATATATTATCTATCGTGTATAGTGTGTACGTATATATATATAATTTTTATATAAAAAGATATCATTTATAAATAGGTGATAAACTGTCATAGGAAACAGGAAAGATTTAAAGACAAAAGGAGATTAAAAGAAACACTTTTAAAACTGTGAGCAAAAGGAATCCTATGGAAAGTTCTTACTACCTACTCTTTGAATTGGTCACAAGAAAGTGCAAGGAGAGGTGAGGGAGGGCATACACTGTCCCAGTCCCAAGTATGTAACCTTCCCAGCCTCACTCCAAGCCAAATCCCCACCTCCAAATTAAGACTATTAAATGTCTAAAAGTCCAACATCATTCCTCTCCTCACTTTACCCTACTCAGTCTACAGCCATAACCAGCTCTTTTCCTATGCAGTTGCTATAAGGGAAAGCTTGGACAAGTTAGCTGACTTCATGCTCTGTTCCCACAAACAAGTCTGACTTTTAATCTCATAAAAGCTAAAGCACAATGAATTTATATGACATAACAAAAAATATTATACATTATCAAAATGAAGATTGTTTCTTAGGCTGAGGGGATGGGAGTGAGGAGGGGTCAGAGGAAAGGAAAATAAGCCCAAAATACAATCCTTAGGTTGATTAGATTTTAAGTTATCTACATGTCAGTCACAAATCTCAGTTACTACTTAGAGTACAACTACTTCTGTGTTCAGATTCTGAATTCTAAACTTGAATTCCAGATTTTAAAACCTGAAATATTTTTTTTTTATTCCAGGACAAAAACTTTAAAAATGCCTGTGAAAAAACAAGAACATTTCACTGTTTAAAATAATTGAAAAAGAAACTAATTAATGATCCAAGTGAATTCTAACACACCTGTTTAATTTTACCAATTTTATTTTAACATGCATATCTGAATTTTAAAAAAGATTTCATGCTGAATGAAGCATTGTCCTAGCATATAAAGACAAGAAGCAAGAGGAGTGGTTTAATTACACCACAATTTTATTAACTTGCCTCATAAAACTGTCAAGCAATAAATAAGATCATACAAATGGTCATTTTCTCCTTGAACATTTGCATCCTGTTGAAGTGGAGCCAACAGCCCTTCTGCCTTCAGCCTGTGCCTGCACCCATTGATGTGATTCCACCTGCACCACCTTTAGGTGGAGCCAGCAAAAAAGGGCATTTTTTTCAGTGTGTGTTAAATCACTGAAGCCACAATAATTTTTTTACAGGTTATGTAGGGCCCTTGATTTAGGTTTGTTTCCTTTCTAGTTCATTAGGGAATGAAATCTCTTATTCACAAGCTTTTAAGCTTGTTACCTCATGAACACCTAGCTTAGTGTTTCCACTCCAAAATTCTTAAAACCATTCCTAGCAGTGGCCAGACAGCTAAAGGACACTTGGTCATTCCTCAGTATATTCTGTATCAGCTTTTTAGGGTAGGTATGTGTGCCTCTTCAAAAGGTCAAAAATTTGTCTTTGGAGTGTGCTGCAGCAAAACTGAATATTTTACACAATACTAACCTATTATACAAGATATTTAATAGGAATTTCAGAGGGCATTTTCCTGACTGCCAGTCAGTGTAAGAGAGGCATTAGCTACCCCAGTGCATGGGTCTCTTGAAACACCAACTCAGATCTGATGCACCATTTAGTCAGCTGTGCAAATACAGGTCTGGTTTTGTCCTCTCAAAGAGGTTGAGTCTCTTTCCACTTGCTATGCTCCATTACGAAACTGTGCTCACATTCCAATTCGTACTATCACCATTGTGCAAAGTAAAAAGCCAGTTCACTGAACAATGACTTTTAATTTTAGTGTCTGGCATAGTTTGAAGAAGTCAGATTTTTCAGCTGAACAAGTCAGACTTTTCAGCGAAGTGTTATTTTAGTATATACATTCCTAGTACCAAAAAGTTATATACGTATATTATAACTACAATAATGCACATTAAATGAGCTAATATTTTTTCTTCGTACACTATGTTTGGAGGAGAAATTATAATTAGACAGAACTTGTGTACCTCATATTTTCAGCTGAATCCTCTGGCATTGGAGCAACAGTTTGGACAGCTGGGAGATTTTTGCTGGTAGCACCATTCACAAAGCTGGATGACGAAGAGGAAGAAGAAGATCCTGAGTCTACTGCACCTGTCCCCCAAAAAACACAGACCTTAATTCAGTATTAAGAAACAAAAACTTTGGAGGCTTTTAATACTGTCCTTGTATTATTAATCTACTTTTAAGTAAGGAAATAATGTTATTTATTATAAGATAATGAAAACCATTTCATATAATTATCATGTCAATTAATACCTTATTTAGCTAGTATAAAAATAATAAACTCAAAGAGCTATTGAAAAGCAGACAAAATAAATCCTTACCTCATTTTCATTATTCCCAAATTACATTCCAAAGTTGAAAACATTTTTACATCATCCTGTAAAGCAAGATCTCTCTAAAATAAAGGTATACTTAAGAGAAGCTTGAGTGGAGAATAGAATTTCAGATTTTTTTTTTAATATTTCTATATACACACTTGGCTGCCCAGTTGCAACTGGCAGAAAATAGAACACAGATTAAAAAATTACAGAGAAGACAGAAAATATATATATCTTTAGGAAGCAATGAGGGAAAACAAGTGTCTGAGGTGTATTAAGACTCTAATTACAGTTTTCTGTTCCCTTCCTTGTGTCAAGGAGAACTGTAAGACCTTAAAAGTAGGGAAGGCAGTGGGGCTATCATTTTAATGGGTTGTGAACAGCTGCCCAAAAAAAAAGACAGAGCACAGATTTATACTTTAAGTGATCTGGGTCAGAGCTAAGGGCTAAACTTAGACTCTAAATGCCAATCTATCATGTTTGCTGAAACGGTACTGTGAGTTCGGCCCCTCTGAAACAAACCAGCAAAGGCTCAGAGTGGCCATGAACAGTGAGAGTGCTGTGATAAATGCTGTCTGTGTTCTGCTGCACAGTCCTGCAACACATCACTGCAAGAGAGGTAGCAACAAAGAGTCTTGTACTTGGAGTTCAAAGCCTGAGGGACTGCAATGCTACTAGAGATGAGGCTGACAGGCAAAAAGATTTATCCAAGTTAGCAATGAGCGGTGGAGAACCCCAGATTAGAGATCAACTACATTATTCTGGCAATTTAAAAAAAATTATAATCGTTAACTCCTATTGCTGGTCAGTTTTAGCAGTTGATACATCACTGTCTTTTGCATTACACAGGTATATATTCTTTTTCAGCTTCCTGCATAGCAACAAGCACTTATGGTTCCTCAGCTGCTTAAGCAGTCAGGCAGTAGTGAAGTAGAAGTCAAATGCTGGTAATAGTTAAATATCTTCTGGCAGCAGGGATTTTTTTTTTAATTTGCCTTTAAATAATTATTACTGATAAAATAACTGAAAGTAAATATTAGAATTTTGACTTGCTCATTTAAGAACATTTACATTCAATAAAGTATCAAAATGCAGCAGGATTTGCTGGGCTTGCTGACACTGGAGTAGCTGGTGAAGTTCAGGATATAGATTGAGGCTGTTTGATCTAGGCTGTTATTTCAATAATGGAGTGGGACATTGATTGTGGTTTACACTGGGTGCTCTGACTTGGATTAAATACAAATTGTAAATGTACTCAAACATATTGAGAAAGAAACACAAAAATTTAAGGTAGGCTATCTCTCACAGCCTAAGGTTCACAGCAACTTACTGGGAAAATGATATCTTAAAAAGATTAAGGCTTCATATATATATATATACACACACACACACATATATATATGCTTGTGTATACATGTGTGTATTTATATTAATATATACATATTTTTAGTGCTGCTTCTCTTTTCCTTCCAAAGTAAAATTTTCTTCATTAACATTGCTTAAAAATGCAATTCCTGAGTTGTTTAACCAGCTAAGGTTCCACAAGAGAAGGTCGAATAGAGCTAGAACTAGTGGATTAACACAGAAGTGAGAATCAGGATATGAATTACAGAAATACAATCTAAAACCTATAAAGCCAGTTTCTAACATAAAGAGGTGAGGGAAGAAAACCTATCTTCCCAAAGATACATTCAAAGCACTAAAGGACTTCAGTAACATACATCTCATTAAATCATGACAGTGACATTGACTATGACAGCGATGGCAGATGGAATGTAAACACCAACTGCAACCCATGAATAACTGAAAAAAACCCACCTTTCACACAAGCCCAACACAGAATATACCTCACAGATATAACTGTATTTCTAGTGTTTCTGTGACATAATGTAAAAACAACTGTAAATAGGTTTGGGAGGACATCTAGTGTTTCTACAAAATTGTGTTCTGTTTCTTTACCATAGTAAAATAAAAAAAATTTAAAAAAAATCATAGACTACAAGTATATAAATCAGAAAGTTATCTGGATACTTTATATATCTCAAAAACTGATGTACATGTTCACTGTTTTGACCATCACAGGCAACGCTTAATTAAAAAGAGCAAAATGACCATTTTAATCTAATAGATGTTTAAATGTTTTCCATGTGATACTACTCTTTAAGTGTCAATAATATGTTTGACATTTCTAAAACATTAATATAAAATTCTATTGAATTAATACTTTTCCTTTGGTTGAGATAATCCATAGATGAGGATGCAAAAGCAATTGCACTAAAAAGAAAGAAGCTATAAGATCTACCAAACAATACAGCCAATCCACAGTGAATGTACCATGGAATCTGCAATACTGTCCTCTACTTGTAACGGTATTGGGGAAATGATTGATTTGAAAATGCGATCCCTTACAAACAAGAGATACTGTATTCCAGCAAAAACAGTGTAGATCTTCAATAAGTGAGAAGACTGAAAAGCTTACTACTTTTCAGTATCATTTGGAAAACAAGGTTTCCAGTATAGGATAATTTTTTCATGACATAATAATACCTAAAAAGAAATCCATTCAAGATTAACAGAAGTGTCTACACAAATGGAACTGTTCATAGAAGTTTGAACATTTTTCAGAGCATTCTTTCCTCCCATCTGCCTCAGGACAATTAGAGCTTAGGAATTTTTTTTTCTATTCTTAGAAAAATCAAAGTTCTATTATCAGGTATTAAAGGTAATCTGCAAAAGGAAAGAAAAAAAAAAATGAGTGTCTTCATATTACTCCATAAAGCAGAAGGATGCAAAAAGTTTCCCCCTCCCTTCACTGCAACTCCAGGGAGTTTTTCACATTCTCAACCCTTGACTGAAGTTGTGATATCCTTGAAGAGAGCTCTTCTCTCAAGTGCTTTTGCTTATTTTTGAAAGAAAACAGACTATAGCCAGACATTTCAGAGGAGTTTAAGTAAATATCAGTTCCTGTCAGTAAGGATTAATTTCTCAGTGGAAACCACAGTCTCCACAGTCAACAGGCTCCTTCATGATAGATAATTCCATTATATTACTATTATAAAAAATTAAAAAAGAAGTTCTAGTCCCCCTTCTATAGATCACAATAAACAACTACCGATAAGACTTGAATATAGTTATATTCAGTAGTTTCTTACTGAAAAAACTTCAAAATATCATAGCATAATTTTTACTGAAAAATAGTAATTTTACAAAATATTCACCCTCCACAATCTACGCTACATTTATTAAGTAGTAAATTGTCTTTACTTTCTTTAATAGACAAAAAGTGATTAATTGGTATGTATCGCATAAGCATCCTCTACTGCTGAGAGCAAGAAAAGTTAGCTCATTTAAATTCTAATGTACACTTATAAAACAATATTGAGGCTATGTATTAACTTATTTAAGGCTGTGCAAGTCCAATGTACACTATCAAAGATTATAAACATAAACCCAGAGAAAACACCGTCTCTAATAAAGGCCAAGATTTAACCTTTCCAGGTTTTACTTTTCAACTACAAAAACAACAACAAAAAGATGATTAAAAAACAAAACACCACTGAAGGTAACAAAACAAAACAAAACCAAAACCAGACAAATTAAAATGAGGGTCACAAAAATATTTAAGGACAATACCTGTTGTATTAATCATACTTTTTGGTGTAGCTCCTGTTGCAGCAAATATATTAGGTGTACTACCCGGTGGCAGTCCACTCCCAGCTGTGGCAGCTCCAACAGTGGTAACAGCCAGGCTACCTGGAGGGGGTTTCTTTACTGGTACAACCACACTCCTGTGGAAAAGGAAGCAGCAGATTACTAAAATTGCACAACAGAGCCAGGAAGATTTTGGATGGGTTTAGACCATTGTATAATGGTGTTGCTGAGGAATACATAATACTGTAAATTTTCTTAACCTTTCTGAAATAGGTTAAAACCAAGTTAACAGGCCCTAAACCCATACTTCTCTCCTTTGCAGCTCCATGTGATCCTGAGAAACTTAGTTTGTCTTTTAGTACCCACAGCATGGGAACACATCATCACTTCAATGATATGTTGAGAACACTGCAGTCACTTGTGTTCCATATTTGTAAAGAAAATGTTAATGGTCAGAAATTATGTCAGCAGTCTAGCAATCTATATGCATGTAGTCTTAATGAGTATGTTCATTTGTTGATCTTACTGAAGTTACCTAAGAATTTTCTTTTCCCAGTCATCTCAACTTTTGAATACAGTAGTTTACTCTTCAGTATCATGAACATGCTAGTCTTCAAAATACCGCTGACTAGCAAGCATAATTTTGGACTCAGACTTCTGCGAATCTTTCATACTCATCTAAATCAATAGCACATGATGTACATTGATCAGCAAAAATGCAACACAATAAATATTTGCTTTCACAATATTGATACTGTTAAGGTTTAAAAAGGAGTCTTAAGAATTTGAAGCTTTTAAGAAAACAACAGGGCTTTCATACAAAAAAATCCAACACAATATCAAAGCAGAAAACATTACATTCAAATACACACTTTTTCACTCAGTTTTAAATCATACTTCTTTTTGTAAACTTTGAAAACTAAAAGACTTGCCCTTTGGAGAAAATCAATATTTTTTCAAAACTGGACAGCGGTCATAGTGCAAACAAGTATATTTGTATTTTTCTATTAAATATTTCCATTTATCTATAAAAACCCTTGTTCCTAAAAAGTCTATTTCACTAGAAAACCTGAGTGAAAATAAACCTGGAACAATTCATATTTGTATAATGTTGAACAACATATTTTCATAATTATATACATGTTTTCTGTTTAAGCAGATACATTCTTCATTAATCATTATAATAAAAAAAAAGAGCAAGAAAAGGCAATTATTTATGGTTATAAGGTCACATTGTACTCAAGAACTTCCTCTGGTTATTATTTTGTTATACTTCTTTGTAAATAGGATGGAATATGATGAATCAAAATCAGTGCTTTACAGTAACGTATTTTGTTCCTATAGGTCTAAGTGTCCAGTCTCCCTGAATTTTAGACGTGATGACAGTGTACAGAACAATTCAGAAGCATTTATTTACTCACATTTTTTTAGACAGGTTACAATGTCAGTTACGTCTCTGCATTCTGAACAACAGTTTTACCCCTACCCTGAAGTACACACTATTAGAAAGGTAATTTTAGGCTTATTGATGTTTTTTTTGTCTCATTCACTTTAAATTAGGAGAAAATGAGTTTGAACGATACAATAGGTATTGATTAAGATAAGTGACCCTAAAATAATTGCTTTTGTCTCTAGTTAATAATCTCCTACAATCATTGCTGATATGAAGTGTTTACACAGCAGCAGCTACAGCTGAACAAAGTTGGGTCCACAGGGGTTAGATTAATCTGCTCCATAACACCATGAAATTTCCAAAAATTAGCTCCAATACACATACAAAGATCTCTAGCTCAATTAATACTTCAATCAAATATTTGAGTTGGAATTGTTCACACATACTGAATAAGTACTCAAGAGCAGAGCCCCTGTAGTGCCATAGAAACACGAGAAGAAATTAGGACTTGTGTCTTAAGCAGGAGCAGTTACAACCACATTAATTTCAAAACAGAACTACTATCATTACCTACCACCTTTGTAGAGAATTGCAGTAGGACTGGTGTGAATGATGAAAATCTGGGAAATCTGGGTTCTGAGGCACAAGAAGGAAAGATACAGCTGGAAAAGGCATCTTTGCCTGGCCTATGCTAATGGCACATGGATTACCAGGTCATCAAGACCACAGGCAAGTGTGTAGCTTCACAAGATAACCTGATCTTGCAGACAAAAATAGTGAAGAATGTTGACTTGAAGAGCTTGGGAAGGACAGAAAGACTGTTGGCAGGTCCATAAGGGGGAAAAAAAGACATATCCAAAATCTGAAAAGAGTTGCCAGGAGATGTGAGAAAGACTTTCTAGCTGTCATTCAATGGTCTCCATGCCACTTGAGCAGGTCCTGGACCTCTCATCTAGATGCAAACAGAAAGGATACCTGACTGCTCTACACTCCTTAGACACACACCCATTCTAGTCTTTGCAAATGTGAGACAGTGTGAGCGAATTACATCTCTTTTGGTTTGAGTTTTATTTTAAGAAAAACAATTTTTTCCTCATATAGGTCTGGTATTGGGATCTGCTGATTGCCAATACAGTCACTGAAGAAGTATTTCCTATTTTCCTGCTACTTGTCTAAACATGAAGCTAAATTCAAGGTTGTCCTCCTTATCTTCAGACAATTCAATGGTCTTCCAGAGTGTCCAAAAGATCACCTAGCCTTCCAGAGAAAAGACCACATATGTCAGCTTTACTTCTCAGGTGTAATAGAATCACAGAATAGTTTGGGTTGGAAGTGACCTTTAATAGTCATCTAATGCAACCCAAATGTACTGGCCTGCTATAAATGCAAAGATTCTTCTGAGTGTAGTTTAGTACTGAAAATCAGCTCTCATGGCAAGAAGGACAATACTTCCCATATCCCACAAATACTAATGCTTTATACATGCTTTTCATTGTTTATTATGTCTAAATCACCACATTAAGACAGATGAGGTGCTATTAAATTACAGATTATCAAGAAATATCAAGAGAAAGCTCTCTACCATAAGAATAGGGAGAATCAGTGAGACATTATCATCTCAGATTGAAAGAAAATGCAGCTTTCTGTCGTGTCATACATGGTGACCTTGTCAAAATGTCTCATTCCTACTGATAAAACAAAATACAGTGAGTGAATACAGAATGACATCCAGATAAAGCACACAGAAAAACTATATGAACAACACAAAAGAGTGGTAAAATATGTGCAAAACAATCAGAAGGACAGCAGAGAAAGACAGGTGAAAGAGGATGACTGACTGATTTCAAGTAAAAAAAGTCTTCTTTTAAGCAATCAAACCATTCCAACAGCACATACAATGAAAACAGGCAATTCAAACCCAAACAGACTTCTGAAAGAAGTATGGCTAGTTACTTGGACATAATACAATTTGATGAATGAATTCAGTGTGATAGATGCCTTACATGTGTCTGCCAGGCTATCAAATCTACAGACTACAAGAAAAGGTTGCATACACTTCCATCATTTAATTTTAGGCCTTGCTTAGTCCAACCTATTTCAGACTTATTAGATGTTCCAAACTGGTCCACAATTGATTAACTCTCATCATCATGGTCTCAAATGATCCCCAATGATTTAGTCAGCAAAAGCTTGGTAGTAATTGTCTGTAGCAACTGATTTTATTTCTGTGTTCATTGGGTGGTTTACAACTTTAAATATAATTGTGACTACTGATCACTGTTTCATTATGACTTACCAATTTTAAACCTAAGCCTGAAGTCATTGTAATTCATATCATGCTGAAGGTAAGTGTTGATGTAACTCTCATACACTTCTGTGCATTGCTGGTTTATTAAATAATCTCAGCCAAGAGCTACAAGATTCTTCTGGGTTTTAGAAATTTGCATAAAATAACTAGATAGAAAATAATGCCATTAATGCATTGAACTGCAAAAAGAGAAAATAGAAATTAAAAATAAAACAGTTTCTCAAATTGACTTAACTACCCAGTGCTGATGACAGACAAATCAGGTTATACAGCACCATATTTTCTATCTTTCTCTGTTACTCACTTTCTGTATGTCTTCTCCATTTTAAAATTTAAAGGCTTTCCAACCTAATCACTCTGGTCAACCTAAAGGTCAGAGATAAGCCTTCAATACTGAATGTCTTGTGCTACCTATCTGAGCAGCAGCAATTAAATTAGAATCACTTTACTCTCTTGTGGGATATGTGAAACCTCTTAAGTCTGGATTAATATTCTTGCTCCTCCTCTCCTCCCTCGTAGCAGCAAAAAGCATTAGGATTTTTTAAGAAGTGTTCTTCAAAAAGCAGCACAGACTTCAGGCATGGTTTTCACAGAATTACTCTGTGTCAAATAGCAACTTCAGTCAGATGTTTGAGAAGAAATCATAATAGAAAATGGATGACAATTTTTCTGCTTTATTACATGGTAGCTTGTTCCTACAATTATATTAATTTAATCTCTTTAAAAAAAGCTTAATACTTCTTCTCTGAAAGTTATTTATATTCTTCATATCTCTGTAGTTGTCCAGTCCTTTATAAAACATGTAGAGTGTTGATTACCCTCTTTTCTTTCTGATTTCAATCTCAGATTGTGTTTTCAACCTCTAACATATGACTGTTAGTATGTACTAACAACACATTTTGAATCTTATTTTAGACAACCTTCTGTTAGACTGACTGCACTAAGGTAAGATTCATCTGAAATCAAGGAGGAAAGATGTAACTCAGAGTCAACAGTCATGAAGAAGAAAAACTGGATTAAAAAAATGTGAGGTATATTGAAGAGATATGGAAAGCTCACAGAAGGATATAATCTTTGGGACTTATGCAAATGAAACCTTAGTGCTGAATCTCCGTTTATTATGGCTTCTTTCAATAATTTGATCCCATACATTGATTAAAACATACAAATCTTAAAGTATATGAAATGATTCTAATCTACTAGACATAAATTGCTTATTTCTAAAATAGAAGAAAGGAAATAATTTCAGGTGTGGTTTTAGGACAAGGATCTAAAGATCTTTGATCCTCACTCTTAGATCAAACAGAAGAGTATTTATTCCCAATGTAATTCCCTTCTTTGCATTCTGGATAAATTAGCTGAAACAACTAAAATATTGACAAGAAACAAGGAAAACTGTAAGACATAAAAAAGCTAATTATCAAGAAAGATGAATGGTCTTAGCTGAACAGAGAAATTGGAAATACTGGAAATTTAAGAAGTTTGAAGGAAATTAATAGAATGCAAGTGAAGTGAGTGTAAGAAACATGATCAAACATAGAATAAGAACCCAAAAAAGCAATCAATATGAGGCATAGACAAGTATGGGTGAGGAACCTAATCTTGTACATATGATTAAAAAAAGGCAGCAATCAGTCCTGTAAAAGTTAATACAGCTTTAATAGTGATTTTACAGAAGCCTATTGGGGTAAAAAAGCAAGACAAAAATCTAGTACAATTTTCATCTATATACTCAGTGAATTATATTAGATAGTAGAGAGATACTGGTTTCTCATCATCAACTTCAGGTCAGAAATAGCTACACTTCTACTTATATGAATATGGAAAGACACATATTACACAGGTGATAAGAGTTTTGAACAGCTACCCTTGTACAGATTGCTAAATGATGGACATGGGGATTAACATCAGAGCTTGATAAAAATAAATTGAGGGTTAATATACTCAATTTTCGTTCACTTGAACCTACGAATACATTTAGGATGATGGTTTTTTTCTAAGCAAAAAGCTGAGGTAGCAATGCACTCTCAATTTCAATAATAGCACTCATCTAAGAAATCTCTACTACAAAAAACCCAGAGATGATAAAGTGTAAACTTCAAAATACAGTGCTGGATAGAATCACAAATAAATTCAAACATAATGGTCTAAGTTGCACCTAGTGGGACAAATGCAAATCGACCAAAACAGAGAAACAAGAAATCCCTAAACTCTAAAAATGAATGACAGGGACTGATTTTTGTCAGACAAAAGATGAGAAGGAAAAAAGGAATTATTGGTGAGTTATGCTCCATTAGTCACAAATCTTGGTAAAATAACCCTTTGTGTTCACTTCTAAAAATGTCAACCTGGATGCCATTTTCTAGAAATTCAGTCTGATGTTAAAAGACATGTCATAACTTTGAGGATCCAGGCTCCAGTGTCCCAGAAATCTGTTTATATAGCTCATAATGTAATTACAACTACCTTAAGACAGATGAGGCAGAAGGCAGCAATATACTGAAAACTAATTGAAAAACACAGTTGTCCAGAAGCACTTATGGGGAAGAGGTCTCTGAAAAGCTGCTCAAAGCCTCAGAGTTTGAAGTGAAATTTTTGATGTTGTCACTCTCAATCTATTGAAGAGCTGACAGACAATCAAACCCGTCTGGCTGCCTGGCAGCTCATTTTGCTGGCAGGTGGCAAACAATTAGACACACCAATTTGTGCCTCCTGATGACATTAAAGCATGAAACTAAGTTGTATGCAGGGCCTAGTGATTTGTGTGAAAGCATTTCAAAAATAATACTCTTTGCCGTGGCAACTCATTTCAGACTGCCACCTCCCATTACGGGTTTGAGCGGTGAAGACGACAGCCTTGAGTTGCGTGCGGTGCGAGGGCGCTTCTGTTCAATCCGTCATCAGCGCCCCCCGAGACCTCAATCCCCTCCTTTCATCAATATCACTTCATCATTTACATTCGACAGGGCTTGAACTGCTGCACACATTAACGACACACAAGCCCCATGTGACAGAACATGCAGGGCACTTCTTCTGCTTTTATATTTCCTTTATGATTGTGCAAAGTCTACGGACAAATAAACCGTTCCAATTATGCAATGACTTTTATGGGTGTATTAGCAATACACAATTAAAAGAACATGCAGAGCAAAACATACTATATTAAATGCTAAAACACAATTCTCAACTTCAATTGTATTCGCAGGATTTGCTTTACATGGAGTTTACCTGCATGTAAAATCAGTGATCGCATGTAAAATCAGTGATCATAGCTAAAGAAATATCTTTAAAACAACAAAGATAATATTATTTTTCTACTAATTACTTATTACCTCAGCTCTACTTTTACAAGGTACTTGGATACTCAAATGCAAAAAAAACAACCAAAAAAAAAAAAAAAGTCTAGCCTTAGTTAAGAATATCTTTAGATTAATGTGAAAAATTCATTTCTCTAACCCAGATTTGCTTATAAATGTGGAATCACTGTGTTTATTTTATAAAACCTGAAACAAGTAGAACCTGACAAAACAATACACTTCACTGCTCATGATTCTCCCTAGGGACAAAATGGATGACCAATAGCCACATTGCTCAGTGAAGTACCAGAAGCTGCATAAACTACAGAAGATCCTACAGAAATATGGTCCACAAGCATAGTGTTAGCTTTTAAAAAATAGGCAGTTTATCTTATTTAATTGTTATATCAGTAAATACAACTATATTTACTTGAGAAAATATAGAAAAACAATCATGCTGTAATTTCTTTCAGCTTTTCACTGGTAATTGGGATACTGTAGGCAACACAAAATGTTAAAAAATCACTGCAAGGCAAAATTCATGTCCCTTTCTCAATTAATACCTTAATTAATTCTGATATTATATCAATAGACTATTAAAGGTTTTTTTTCCCCCTAACCTTTACTTCAGGAAAAGTTATAGTGTCAGGATATGAATTTGCTTAATCTTTGTAATTTGGAAAAGTGGTACACCATCACCACCATATTTGCCTCCAAAGATTGTTACGGTGGTAAAGTACTTTGATTAATATGTACAGACTACCTGGAGGAGTATTTGCTTGAACAGTGGGCATCATCCAATAATGCCGCCATGAGGTGCAACCTGACAGTTGAGGCCGTGTGGGTTAAGAACAGCGGTAATTTTATCAAGATGCTTCCTGTTCAATAACATTTGTTTAGTTGGAGAAAAGAATGCAACACTTCCTTATTTGTTGGACCTGCCTGATCCTGCCAATTTTTTTCTTCATAGCTGTTGGTTATATTAAAAATCATGATCTACCTCCCCCACAAAATTAGATAGTGAGATCACCTATTTAAAAAATAACAAAAAACCCAAAACTTCACCAAACATCAGATAAATGTGACTTCTCTTGCCTAAACTTCACCCATTATCACTTTTTTTTTTCCCCCTGAAAAAGCAAACAATTCCAAGGGCTGACATAGTACAATGTATGCTTCCATCAGAAAAACACAGCTGTATACTTTGTACAGGAAATCATGAAATCACAATTTGGTCAGCAGGTTAACACGATGGGTTAAAAACCAAAACAGTAAACTCTCTAGCTCCTAAGTGAACTTATTAACTGCGAAATGCCTATCAAAATCCATAAGCTCTAGACATAGAGCATCTCTTAAATAACTTTATAATTCTGTATTAGCAACTACTACTAATGATGTTCAAAATATACCAGCAGTCACGCTGTTGCAAGAACAATCAAATGGGGGTGCTCAAATTAAATACAGGTTATGGACAACCACCTGCACTTTTTAATGCTTTCTTACAGAGCTATAATTTAGAAATGCACAATAAAACTCATACCTTGATGTGAAGTTCCCTCTACCAATGGCAAAGACATCTTATGTGTTGATACACTCAAGTTTAGTTCAGGTGTCTAGCATGTTGCGAATCAACCACAGCCCTCTGAATGAAATATTTTTCTTATTGACCAAAGTAGCAATTTCGTTGCATAGGTTCAACTACAGTTACGTTTTTGGTGATTACAGTTAAGGTGCTTTTCCTACATGTAGCATGAATTTTTATACTGCTTAAGGCACAAGAATGCATTCTGGAATATGATGGTTCCTTACAGAGAATAATGAAAAGTTCCTGACTGTATAAGAAGAAAAATATTTTTCACTTCACACTGAAATCACTCTAAAATCAAAACATGCAGACAAAAAAAAAAATTAGTTTACCAGCTGCTAAATGAGCTTTCTCTAGAATGGTCTTAAAACCTAAAATATTATTAGAAAGGGATATATTCACTGCTTCCAAAGTATGTATCTCTTTTCCTGTGTTGATCCAATAATCTTTTTGAAACAGACACTATATGATTGTTTATTGAATTATTTCAGAAAAGCAGCATCAATGCTTATATATATATACACACAGATAAAAAGGCATAATCTTTCCTATGGAATTCATAATGGAAAAACACTTCTTCACTTTTATTCTAAAACTCTCATGTATCTTCTTGCACTTTACCATTTACATTACAATGAAAACATTACATCCTGTTTTTATTCAGACTTAAATGAAGACATCTATGACATTTTTGCAAGTTTTCTGTAAATGCAGACAGATTTTTATCATAAATCACAATATAACTGGGTTTTTGCTTCATTTTTTATTTCCTCTGGAGTTTTAATTCTGTATACTTTCCTAATGATCTAATATATTTTAAAATTTCCTTCAATTTTCAAGATACAATTTACTATGTCTTTAAGTCTTCATTCTATTTTTTTTTGTTTGTTTTTAAAAACTTTTTAATGAAGAAACTGCAGGGATCTTGCCATACTGGAAAATATAACCATGTCAACATTCATAAGAGTTACATCTGAACCCACAATGGAAGAGGTCATTTGCACAACTTGACACAATTTCTATGTTCAAGATAACTGAGAGGGACTGGACATATAAAGAAAAGTATATTCATTAGAAGCCAGGAAGCTACAGCCTAAAAATAGAGAGAAAAGACTCTTTGTGGAAACGTTCAGCAGTTTAGTTTTAAGCACTAACTTCTGAGCATATTTGTTGTTTAAAGGCCTAAAATGAAACTGTTTTGTACCATGACCATGCAAACAATTTGCCATGGTCAAAGAATTTCAGTACCAGAAAACAGTACAATGATGGATCCAATTAAGATTTAAGCCTTTGAAAGAATATTCAACTGAATTTCTGCACAGTCTGTTCTATATCAGCAGATACCACCCTTCCTTCTCCTCACTAAAATGCTGTTTTTAAAGAAAAAGAAAAGATTTTATTGCATAAATATTTCTTTGCAACAGGCTTGTTTTCCAAATACTTCATGGAGTTTTATTTGCTGCTAACAGAATAAAACAAGGTTATTTACTTTTGTCTATACTACACGGTCTGTTTTTGGAAAAGAGAAGTAATGCAGCTGGTTTTAACACAGTCTAATAAAAACCAATAGAAGAACAACCTTTAAAAAAAAAAAATCTTCAACCTTCTAATTACATCAATATAAAATAATTACTCCAACCATATACCTGTCAAATGAGTGAAACTGCATGGGAAGAATAGCCTGAGCTTCTCTCTTCAGTGCAGGATCTGGGTAAGGGATTGGATCCGGGCCACATTCTGCAATTTCAACAGGGGCTGCCACAAGACTTTTCAGTATTTCTTTGACATTGATGCCTTTACTTTGGCTGATACTGGATATCGAAGATGCAGGTTTCAGTATTTCACTGGGGCTTTCTGTTAAGCTCTCCTGAGATTTCTTCACTTCTGAAGACAAAGTAGACAACAGCTCACTCATAGCATCAGGGCCTGTGCTGGTCTCCAAGTCTGTGCCATTCAAAATACTGGGCATCTGTTCATCTCCAATTCCAGAATCTGTATGAGGAATAGAGCTTTCTAGCTGAATATCTTCAACTGGTGTTGGTGTTTCTTTGTCTTTAATGTTTTCTGGAAATACAGTTGGTGTCTCTGCAGTAAAATAGAGATTATGAACAATATTTATAATTTAGTTTGACTCTTTTCCCCTAAAAATATGATCATAAGATTTTAAAAGACAGAAATGTGTTAGAAGACCCATAAATCATCGTGTTTTAAACCATAAAAGTTCATTCTACATACAAAACATTTTACTTTCAACAGCTGTTTGGCATATATACAGGCTTGGAAGAGGGAGCCCAAAATCACATTATGCAAACTCAGTGACATTTAAAAATTACAGCCCACTACTCACACCATAATCAAACATCAAAATACTGCCAGTAAAAACAACATTAAAATTATAACCTAACAACTGCATCACTGTATGACCTGTGAGACTATGAGAAGAGAAAATGTAATCACTTATGTTTTTAGATTACTGTAAAATTCAGTCTTTGTATTGCTGTCAGCAAATATTAAGCTTACATTCAAAAGAAAACTGTTAGACCTTTTGTTAGCTTTGAGTTTTAAAGTGTGTATTATACACCTTTTTGCACACATATCATTGCATTGAATACAAATTCATTTATACATGAATGAAAAAATAAGTGTTATTATTGATTTTTGATAGATAACTCCACTTTTCCCAAAAAAAGTTAAAATTCTGTAATTTAGGAAATATTTAAGAATTAAAAAAATACAGCTTTATAGACACAGGCAAGTGAAATCTGTTGAGTTTGGAACATTTCCAGACTGAAAGATCTCTACAACATCTTGTAGCCGAGAAGAACATACTTCTATTAATTACTTCAGTGAAACAGACACGACAACTTCATTAAACGAGAGTAATTTGCTATGTTTAGACAAAAGTTAGTAATGGTTGTGAGTAACTTCCATATTCATATTTCTGGTTACTTCTTTTAAAGCAAAATACACTGTGGCTATTTTTAATGACAAAAAGCTGGCACTCAAAGATTTTTAGTTTATTTTCAAACTGTATTATTTTCATTGGATTACTTGTCTTGAATTTAAAATCTAGCTGGCTTATGTATGAAATAAGAACACTTTATGGATCTGATACAGTGGTGCAGATATTAAGGGAAATGTTTTATAATATACTTGAATGAAGCTCTGACTGATACAAACAAAATGTGCTTCAGCAGTGTAACTTTAATAACAACCTCACAACTTAATTTCAATTGCTTGGTACAGTCAGGTGTAAAATATTTATTTAATATATGGGCATGAGTTTGGATGTATGAATGTGCACATAAAAATAATCTATATGAGATTATTTATGTCTTGGAACTAAAGGCTGTGTAAATATCTGCATGTGTACAAGTATTAAGAAACAGATACAGATACAACAGAAGAGGTTTTTAAAAAGACAAAGCAGAATCACCCATTATAAGTAGTATTGTTTTCTTCTTTTAACAGCCGTAAACACTGAAGCCACTTCCTCCTCCTTTTTCTCTCGAGTCCCTTAGGCACAACTTATCAAATAGATATGAGCTCTTCTTTGTGAAGCAGGAAGTAGAACTGGATTTATGAGCTGCATCAAATGCATTTAGCATCTGCCAGGTCAGGAAGTAAAAAGATCCGTATCTACTTAGTACTGCCTATATTTGGCACAGAAGAACATCTGATCCACAGAATGATCCTAATGAATTTTCTGCTTGTCTATTTAAACTTCATCCACACAAAGACAACACTTCTCAACTGAAGGGAAGATTAGGACTGGACTTCCAGTCAAGCAGGTTGTTGTCCATGAAATATATGGTAAATAAAATGGCATAAGGCTCCATTATTATGTAAATGAAAAGAGGGCATTGGGGGGGAAAAAAAAGTATGATGGCTCACTACATGGAGAAGTTAGGTTACATTAACCTCAACTTTCATTAAGGTCAAGAATGCTGAACAGAAAACTAAAGACAGAATATGTAACAGAGTTGTGGAGAGTCAATACCTCAACTAAACCAGAAAAAAGAATTTAATATATTGAAATCGTGGCAATGAACTGACTCCTAATCATTTATTAAATAAACAGTCCATTATATTACTGATGTAGTAGCAGACACTTTTGCTTAACAGGTAAGTGGAAATAGCAACATGGGATCTATCTTGTTTAAAATTTTAATAAAGATTTCAGGTAAAAACATTCAGCTGAAATTTGCTGATGACAAAGTTACAAGGTACAAGTGATGGTCATGGAGGGTTGATTATAAGAAGGCATTATGGCAGAATTGCAATTCCATTTAATAGTGAAAAGCTGTGCATCTAGTGAAGAACACAGAGCTTTCCATTATAACTGGAATTTGTTTTCTGTAAATGACTGAAGAGAAGAACTTGGGTGCATCACTCACTGGGTAACTCATTCAGTCATCAATACAACAATGTCATGGAAAAGGCAAATGTGGCTCCAGACTTCTATGAATGGATAGTTTCTGAAGCAGTTAAGTATTAATGGCATTAGAGAAGTCTTTGGTAGGATTCACTACGGAATACTGTGCATGCTGTTGTATTTGAAAAAGATGGAAGTGCCACTATGAAGATAACACAGCAATCTACTATAGCAGAAAAAGAGTTTGGCCAACATGGTCTGGCCAAACTAATACTGAGAGAGTATACAACAGCTATCACATGTATATTAAGGATGAAAAACAAACAAACAAAAAAAACCCCAACCCCCAGGAATTTAAGCTAAACAGAAGAGTTGGAAGGAGAAGAATGCAAACTCACCAGGAATAAATTTAAGTTTGGGAAGTGACAGTTATCAATATATAATTATGATGATGAAATAGCTTTCCAGTCAGAGTAACAAGTTCAAAAAATAGAACTAATTTTGAGATGTTATAAATAGGACTGTACTTAATTACTCAGCAGGTGCCTTGTAATCATTTGTTCCTAACCAAGAATAAAATGCCTAGAGGTTTGCACCATTTGAAGCTAAAAAACAGAAGTAAAATTGAATTTTTGGATATACAGTCTAAATAGGACATACTATAAAATACATAATACTCATTAAAATGATTTAGTGAAAAAATTCCAAGGGAGTTATTCTATATTCAGGCAAGTGTATAGATAATTGACTTCCACAGAAATCAGATTTGTATCTTTACTTTTCTTACTGTGTCTCCAAAATGTAATATGAATATGCTGCACTAAGCCAATTAAGGCTAGTCTGATTTATCACTATGAATAACAATCTCTAAAAACTACCTAAGTCAAATGCATTAAATTAAATCTCATTTTTAAAACATCAACCAAGCTAAATGAATAAGGATTTAAAATGTCCAATTTACTTTTTGTGAATCAAAGGAAAATAAACTCAGAACAGATAAAACTTCTTAATAACTGCCTTTCAAATAAGAATATAGCAAATTAGGATATGTGAAATAAATGTCAGATAAATATTGCTGAAAAGATGTATTATAAGACCTTCTTCATCAGCATTATTATTAGTAGTACTATTTTAGGTAAGCAATAAACTTCTTAGCACAGGTCACAAAAATCAAACAATTTTAGTTACAACACTACGTATCTGTAAGTTCTGTTTTATGTTCTTTTATACAATGTCCCAGAACTTCTGTTGCCTTCAGAATTCAGGAATGAATTGCTTCATAAAGCGATTCAGGAAATTCTTAAATCAGAAGTGTGTATGCTTTTATAAAAATCTTAAATATTTAAGGCAATTTATCAAAATGATAAACATGAACAGAAGCAAAACCACAACTGATTGCATCTGTCTATGTTATAGCACTGTGACAGTAAGCCTGTAAATTTTCAGCAAACCTCATCAGTTTTCTACAGCACAAGGCCATGTCAGTAGACAAAGCAGAAACATTACTAGATCTGGTGATCTTAACCTTGTCAGAAACAGGCAGTTGGAAGCCAGATGCCTCCTTCTTACTGTTTTTCATTGTAACTAATGAGTTCATCTACTACATTATGGGAAAAATATGGGTTTAAGTTAACTAAATGACATATTGTATATCTGGTGACCTCATCCGTCACACTGCTTCCCTAAAATATCTTGTTTGCTTGTGATTTATGAAGTGTATTATAATTGTTTTAACCTACTGAGTTACCTAAACAGCTCTTGCACTGCTTCCATATGCCAAAAAAATACAACCCGCACTCCCTCTGCTTATTAACTTAATAATGAGACATTTTATATGTCAGCTAAATATATACAATTTTGGCACTATAAAAAATGACAATACAACATATTCTGCTTTTAATATTTATTAATTTTAAAAAATGGAAAAATTGTGTGTATGTTCGTGTAATCTTATTATCTTTTTCATCTCATTAAACCTCCCTACAAAGTAAAAATGAGCTGAATTTTTTACAAAGTAAAATTTATGAAAATTATTTGTGTAAGTGCTTACAGTATGACTGAAAAATTATTGGGAAGTCATACTATCCCAAATCATTGTCAGATTTCTGCTGAAACAATATAAAACCATTTGGTAAGGGAAAATTCGGGGCAATTTTGATATAGGAGTTGCTGTCACCTTTCAGTCTGCATGTATTTTGGACAATTTATGAATTGTTTTCTGTATAGCTATCTTAAGAGATGGGTGATAACCTTAATAGCTGCCTTTTATATACCCCTTTGTACAAACTTTCAGAAACAGTACAACATTACAAACTGAAAATGCTTTCATTCCAACCAGGCAGTGATATTACAGCTTCCTCCATAGGTGGAAAAGTAAATTAACCAACTGCTAAACTCTAAGCTATAAAAAGAGAGTGGAAAAATTCTTCCTAGCAACATCAGTCTAATAATTTTCACGTATAAGAAGCAGCACAATTAAACTGACACAAGAAACTAAATATGGGGAAAAAAATCAAAGAGTAACATGTGTCTGATTTAAAAATACATTGAGAGGAGTAAGCAGGAATGGAGATGCAATAAAACGATGAGGCACAACAGTAAGAAAAATCATCCTAAAAGAAACATTAAGAGTCCAAGCTGCTCTGTATGTACTCATAACCTTCTTTTCCGTTGGCATTTCTATTTCTGTATGATAGTTATAAAGGATCCAGAGTAAAAATTCCCTTTCCAATGATCCTGGCCACGGCCCAATGATGTAACCTCTACTCATTTTGGCAATCTGGCTGGTATTATTCTTCATGCAACTATGCATTAATAGGCAAATTTGGTCATGTCCCACTAACAGACTTCATAGGGTTCTGTTATTTCTGAAGCAAGGCTACTTGAACATGAAGTTTTATGTTGCAGAACTCATTTACTTTTCTAAAAAGATTTTTTTGTAAGTTTCCTAGTTTATTGAATTATTTAAAAGTGAGAAAAGAGAGCTTGGCTTAGAGTTACAATATGTCATTCTTGCACTACCAGGCTTTTATCTACAAAAGTGCAGCCTGAGTTTATCCTGCATCTGTTACTTAGCCCGAGTATTTATCCCGGTTTCCGAAATTCCTGCCAGACCAAATACTGGCCCTTTCCTTGCACAAGTGCAGCAGAGCACCAGTGCAGATTCAGCTGTCTAACAGTGTGCCAGCAACTGTGCACGTGAAGAGGTGGAAGTAGCACACATGCCATGGCAGCCTCTGACTGGGAAAAGCCTCAAACAGGGATACCCGAGGGCTCTGACACACATGCCTGAGGGCAGAAGAAACATTGCTGCAAACAAGGGGGTTGAGGAAGGTCAGATAGGAAAGACTCTTATGTGGGCAGGCAATTGGAGGGGAACAGATCTTGAGATAGGCAATTTAATGCAGTGGGTTGGGAATTTCCTTTTAACCAGAGTGGATTTGTGAGGAGAAAGGATGTAGCTCTCAGCTTGGAAAAATATCACAGGTTAACACACAGAAGTAGACGCCTTCTGTTTTTGCTCACTGGAGATTGTTACTATGTGCTCAAATTCCTCCAAACTCTTACTGTTTGTTTCTTTCCCCACAGTCCCTTAGGCAGGCACACAGGGCAGTTCTTTCTACCTTGACCATAGAAAGGGTATTTATTGAAAGAGCCACTTATGACAGACATAACTCTTGATCTATTTAGGTGATGTCCTTAATCAATGTCTTAATCCTTTACTCATCAAACCTCTTTCACTCAGTGTTAGATGGATAAGGCATCAGTCTGATTGACTGGCTGCCAAACAAAATGCCAGCAATCCTAAACCAAAGCCTTACCAAGGCATTAACTAAAAAAGACTGAAGATAAAATAAAAATAAGAAAATGAGAAGTCATATTAAAGAAATGTCAAACTCAGAATAGAAAACAGGGTTTTTTTCCTTTTCAAACAAAACCCATATAGAAACTAGCAAAATATGCTAATATGTATTTTTTTCCCTAGGTGAATTTACCTAGGATTTTCAGTTCCTATTTTTTTTCCATTTATGTATTTCTGTATTGGGTTAACTCAAAATCACACAATTAAAAATTAGATTACAGGTATCTATGACAATATCTGTATTTCTGACACATGCTGAGAAAGATGATGTTCTTGCAATGAAACATTTCTTGCAAAAGAAATAAAAAAAAAAATCAGGCATTTAGGCTACAGAGCATCCATTAACAAAAGTTAACAGTGAAGCACAGAGTGTGTTCCATATGAAACTTACAGTAAAAACATTTTGGTTTAAGCACTGCTTTGAAAACTCAAAAACTTTTAAAACATCTGTAATTTGTACAAACAAATGATAATAATTATTGATGTTATATACAAAAAATCCCTATTATGACTGCTTCATGCATACATAATGACTGATCAATTAATAATAAAATACATGTGCAAACATCTCCTGTGATGCCTTAAGTAGCTGGTGAAGGGCAATAAATAATAGATTAACAAGTATTCATTACTCTCTCATGATCTTCAAAAGCACGTCTTCTCAGATGTAGTTTGAATAAGCAGCATATATTTCATCTGAAGATCAGTATGATTATTTTGAGTAGCAGGCAGAAATTCAGCAGAATTGGAATTTTAGGATTACCATGATTATTACCCACATTCCTTATAAAATTCCCCTCTCTTGAAAACATATGTACAATTAGATTTTGCAGAAGATGGAGCCATGAATTTTGCCAGGACTTTCTGGAGGCAGAGTGTTTTAACAGGAAATGGAAATTTGTCCTTTTGTCCACTTTGCATAGTTAGACTGCTATCATTATGCAAAATAGTTTAAAAATGATCTGGAAATCTCTACACTACTACATTAGGGATACAAACACTGGTATAGCAATGCAATTCCCAGGATACTGTATACCTAAGAGATCTGAAAAACTTGATGTTTTACTTGTCTTCAAAGAAAAAGCTGTTGCAGCAACCTTTTAATATAGTTTGTTCTGTCAAGGAGAAAAAAAATCAATACCTTCCAGTCCATCTGCAGCACGTACCTTTAAGAAATCTATTTATTTGCAGTGCTTTGGGAAAAATACAGACAGTGATAGCAAGGGAGTGGAAAAGTCAATCTATTTTTCTAAAAGTTTGTGATAACCTACATACTGATTTTCTACACAATATATTATAAAGTGAATTGCACTGTTACAATGCTTTCATTTCTGAAACACTCTTGAGTAATGCTAAATGGAAATATCAACTTTCAACTTAAAATACCCATCCATTATTTGGTTAACATTAGTTGTGCTCTCAGTAATTAACAGGCTGCCAGCTGAAGTGTAATAATAAAAAATATATTCACATTTTTCTACTGCTGTAGGTGTGGCAGTACTGTTGAAAGAAACAGTCCAATAAACCTTCAAGGTAAGCAAGCATAGCTTCAACAACAACCAGAACTGAGAAAATTCATCTTAAGTGATCCTGACCACTACAGCTAAATCTGCTTCAGATTTGTAGTTGCAATTTGAAGACTTACTTGGTTTTACATTATAAGGCTATTCAGCTGTTCTTAACAGAAGATACCATGCTCCTCTATTTTTCTTATTCTGATGAAAAGGTATTTCTCTCTCAAAATAGGTACTGATTACCCTCTGCTGGTAAAGGGCTATTCTGTTTTTCAGTCTCTACCTCCACACCTTCCAGACATCCCAGACATTTTCATATCAATTTGCAGAAAACGTCCCTATCTAACCAGAGGAAACAACAGAAAACAAAACAGTATTTTCTAATCTATTTCAACTGCTCTCATTTCAGAATTAAAATGTTAGCACTTTATGCTCAGTTCACAACGGCACTTCTTGCTGACCACTAAATGGCCACTAATGCTGTCTTGAGTAACTCACTTTTATCTTAAGAGTGCTGTGGGAACTGGCAGGTTCTACTGCTCAGATGCACTTTTTCAATGTGCCATTAAGTGAGAAGCCTTATAAGAGTCTTGATAACCATACTACAAAGACCTGAACCTCTTCTGATGTTAAGATTAATTTCATGTATTTGCTTGTAAAATAAAACAGAAGGAGCTTGTCTGCCTTCCACAGGCAGGAGCTTTGCCTACTGGGACTATCTTCACCTTTCTAACTTTGAAAGGAAGACTTTCAAAGGACTTGAAATCACCCCCTATCACTGGGAGTTCAGATTAAGTTTTAGCACATCTTCCCAACTAAATACAAGACAACTTGGATTTCTCACACATGATCATTGTGGAAGATGCTGCTAAAGATGAAAGCCAAAGATTTTAAAGGGGCTTGCTAGTACATCAGACTGCAAGGAATAGTCTTCCTTCAAGTATCTCAAACACTCATCAGGCAAAAGAAAGGAAACTGGAATACTTATAGGACAAAAAAGAAGAAAACTGAGAATCCTCTCAGCCATACAGCACAAATCAGACTTTAAAGATACCTTACAATGGAGAAAGGGTGCAGGTTAGTTGCATTGCGCACTGTTAGATAGGTAGAGAAGATATAGGGACTATTAGAGGGTTAATGATTTGCATTGCCCAGATTTATCAATGTCAGGTACAAAGGCAACATCCCTGCCCATCATCAGGTTGAAGACATTATGTAATTGCTTAGATGGATATATAGTTCCAACTTTCAAATCATATACATGCAGCAGTCATAAAGAAGAATATATATACATATGAATATATATGTAACAAACTATAGCTATGGATGGTGATAATTACTAAGGCACTTAATGACATTATATTGGATTAAGTGCATGACATCAGAGTTTTATTCCAGCTTTTGTGATAAAGCAATCTTTTGTCTGGGGTTCAGTTAAACCTAGTCTCAGGAGTCAGGATAGATATGACCAAGACAGAGGTCTGCAATGATATCTACAGTGAATGGAAAAAGATAAGCATTTTTAGTGACCAACTTACCTCTCTTTTAAGTAGATCTTTTAAGTAGGTCAGATGAATTGTACCCTAAACATGCTATGACTTCTCTCCATGTATTATTAAGGGAGATTAGGATGACTAACTGAACTCTTGATTCACTACTAATATTTTCCAGAAAGTGCAACTCACTTATGACTAATGATTTTGAAATAAAAACCTGAAAATCCAGTACAGAGCTTTTGGTGAATTACTTTTAATGCTAGTCCCATCTTTACCACACCTCCATATTTTAGTTAATTAATTCTTAATTTAATTAATTATTTGGTATTATGAAAGAAAGTTACAAGTCTGGCAACATTACTTTTGTAGGACTGTGTTTCTCAATTTTCAGATGCAAGAGAATAGATTTGATCTGCTATTTTACTTGAGATGATGAAAATAAATTATTTCAGAGATTAATACTATATAGGACCTCAACTGGAGAGAGAGAGCTTTCTTTTCATTTTGCAAATTCTGCATTGTCCAGCTAAGCAGTGACTGTTTTAGAAATACTACAGACTTTAAAGTTATCAGAAAGGAGGAGAAGCCCAAGCACTTTCAACAAACATGATAAGGAGTAAATCTGCAGGTTGAGATACAACTTTACTCCTTCTCATGGGTCAGCTTAGAAAGAAACGTAAATACAGAAGTATAGAACATTATAAAGAAATAAACATTTTTATTGTTAAATGGTAGCCATGAACACTACTGTTTTTCCTTCCTGGGAAGCACATTCAAGCACCATAGGACAACATCTAGCTTATAAACAATATTTGAATACCAGTAAAAGAAGCATTATTTTACCACCTAAAAACATCTGTAAGTAAAACTAGAATAAATTTCCCTGCAAAACATATTTTAAAGTCTTTTATTTCAATATTATGTTTTATCTATATACGATAACATCCATAAACTAGGCAAAGATGAACATTTTATACTACAAGAAGCAAAGAGTTTTATATCAAGCATAATGATGTTAAACTACTTGTAACCCACACTTGACACCCATAAGAAACATATACTAATCACATACTGTAACATGCCTGAGACAAGGATGGTCTCACACAGTCTTAATAGATTTTAACTAAAGATATTTAAATACTGGTAATATACCTACTTCTATCTTACTCTTCCCCTGACAAGTTTCCAATTAGATTCTATCTACTAAAAATAGATAAATTAATTTCTTTTAAAGGACCAATTCCTCTTCCTTAATTTAGGGAGAACTTTTCTTGTGCAGTTCTAAGAATTCTGATACAATCTGCTGTATTTACAGACAATGAATTCTTTATATCCATTTAGTGTCATCGAATGAATAAAATCAAAGACTTCACTTCCAGGTAACAATTGATTTTTTATCATTTTTTTAATTTTTTTTTTTTTTTTAATTTTTGCATTGCTTTAATAATGTGTATTTAATTTTAAAAGCTACAATAAACCGCAATGTATAACATTAAAATATCTTAAAATTTAAAATTCTATTCAAATATTACATTTGCTGCCAACATCTGAAAGTAAGTCAGATCACTAAAAAGAAAGCAATTTGCTTAGCCACTGAAACAAAAGATTCTTGAAATGAAAAATGTTTTGACTTTTAGTCTTTTCTGAGTGTTTTTTCTTTCCTCATTTAATTTCTTACTGATGTTCAAAACTGAGGAACTGGGTTCTGAATACAAAAAGTAGAAACATTTTTCCTCTCTAATGGGTGACACAGGTATAAGAGGTTGAGACCTCAGAGATTTAAAACCCAGAAAGATGTGATATCAACAAATAAAAGAGATAACTAGAGATAACATTTTCTTTATTGAGTAATTTATTTCTAAAGCCAAACACTTTTCTTTTGTATCCTGCTCACAGTTTCACTATAGCTCTACTGAACTGTTTTAAAAACAAAACTATTTTACTTGAACTAAGGGTAAAACAAATACTGTAGATGATATTATAGAAGACATAATTCTTAAAAAATACTTCATATTAAATATTTTGGTGAGTTTGTATGACTGCTGCTATTTCTTCTTTTTTTTTTTTTTTTCTGCTTTTGATGCATATATTTTATTCAGGTATTATTTGTGCACAAGGAGAAAAACTATTCAGATTTCCCATGCCTTTGCCATCCATTATATCAAATGTCAAGCTTTTTAAGAATAGAAATATGTCATTTATGTGGCATAATGCATTTTATTAGATTAAATTTATTAAAAACTAAAATGGCTTTAAACAGGAATATAATAATAAAAAAATAATAAAAAATTCTATGCCTGATACACAGAAACATGTTCTAAATGCAAAATAACCAACGCAATCCCAACAAACAAACAAAAAAAAGCCCCAACCCCCTCCAAAAAACTCACAAAGAAAAAGGAGAAGAAAAATTAATACTGAATGAAGATTTAGGGATTTATTGTGTAGTACCACATAGTACTGTAGTACTCTTCTGAACTAGGATCAAATGATTCCTTTTGCTATCAATGATGGATTAAATCATACAAATATTACATGAGGAA
>JAWWEV010000001.1:50302643-50384048 GCA_035583235.1 Hafferia zeledoni | reverse complement strand
ATGGGATGGCAGGGAGGCTTGAACTGCCAGGGGACGGTCCCACTGAGACTGGAACTCAGGTCCTTGGGATTCGGAGTTAAGAGTGCTCTCCATTGCACCACAGGACCACCCCAAAATTCCTACTATACTACATTAAAACTACATTATACTTCATTAAAAAACAAACACCTTGTGGTGCATTTTTGTGCTAAAACAGTTGCAGAAAAATCTGAGAAACATTTTTATATATATTTATCTATATGTATATGTTTAGCAGAAATAAAAATTGTCTTCATAAATCAACTTGTCCCAGTTCTGTAATAGATATAATAATTCTTCCTCCTACTCTGGTTGGAGAAGTAGTTGACACCTTTAGTAACACAATTTTAATCAATACAGGTCATAACTGATTTATTCTGGCTGCGATTACATGGTAAATATAAGATAAAGTCTGAGGGTTAAGCACAGTTAACTACTAATCCCAAATAGCTTAACCAATATGATTCTAAAGCGAAAAAGTGGCTGGCAGTTAAAAAGCCACAAGCAGATTGCTTGCAGATAATATATGAAGTATGACACATGGCGAATATTTTTAATTTGGTACAATCAAAATATCTTTCAAAATGTAAGTGATGATTTTGCAGAAGAAAATTACAGCACATTACTCACCACATCACGAAAAACAACTGCTCGTAGACGATTAATATCAACATCCTGAAGAAGCCTATCAGGGTCTTTTATGGGAGAAAGATTGCCAGGGACGTTTTCAAGTGGAGTCTGAAAATAAAAGGTAGTAAGATTTTTTTGTCCCCCCAAGTACCAAAGTATTTCTGCTAGAATATAAATTTGACATATTTTTGAGATACTACATTAATCTTACATGATATGTTAGTACCAACATACTTCCAACATAATACTCAGACAAGGAGTCTAGAAATAATGCAACATTCTGAATTATTTTCTTAATATTAGCTATTTATACATTATTGCATCTTTCCAGTAGCTCAGAATTACTGTATCTCTGCCCAGAGTCCAGATAATAATCTGCACACAAAAGTTTGTTTCAGATTACAGCTGTTTCACAGCAGAACAGTAAATTCTTTCTAATATGTGTATTATGTTTGAAAATGCTGAATAGAAATATTTCAAAAATAATTTATGCTAATTTTACTGAGACTTATTGCAGACTACTTACAGAACTTCTACTAATAACAACACAGAGTAGTATGCTTCCTTTAAAAACTAATAATGCATTACAAATGATGCCTGAACACCTAAAAGCCTCCTTATACTGATTTGCTTTGCATTGAATGTGACGATGTGGAAAAATGTAATGTTTTCCTGAGATGTAATGAAATAATATTGTCAAAGGAGCTGAGTTTGTAAAGGCTCTCTTAAAAAGTCTTTAGAGAAGAAAAACTACTGAATGTAGCAATGAAAATATACTAGCAAAAAAAAAAAAAAAAAGGAATCCTTTACATCATGCAATGTGTTGTATTTTAGCCATGGGCTGTGCCAAATTCTTTCAGATTTTAGTTTCCGAATTCCCAAAGCTTAAAGTTAATACACACACACACACACACACACACACACACACACACAAAGAACAATGGATTAATGAAACTGTAAAAACTAAGCCGTCATTGAAGATTCAATAAGTTTCATTCCTAAAATCAGATATAAATATTGATGCCTAGCATGCATGTAAAGGTCTGTTGAAGTTACTGGGACTCAGATGTTCCACCAATAAAGATGTGATTGGAGGATTTCATCAAAACTGCAAGTGCTTTGACAGAATAAAAAAAGTATGCAGGTATATATGACCAATATGAGTAAGGGGACTTTTTGAAACAGACCAAGAGAGAAAAAGCAGTTTAGAATTTCTCCAGTCATACTACTGCATTAAAATCTCCTTGTTTCATATTACCTTCCTCACATACTTTTGCCCTAAACTAGTCAATAGCAAAACTAAGCTTTTGCCACATATTTGAGAAGGCAGTTACAATTATTTTCTGGTCCTAAAAAACAGTGGTTCAAACTCATAATTGCTGTTGGTTACTAAAGACTGGATTACCTTGGCGGCTGCTGCTGCAGTTACACCCTGAAGAGTATCTTGAGTTTTACTGCCAATTATTGATGTCTTGTTCACTCTCTCTCTTTGCCTTTGCCGACATTCTAAGCAGTTTCTCACAGCCACACAACAAACTAAAAAGAAGAAATGAAAGCCCCATAAGTTAGAATATTTTCTCATTATTACATCCAGAACATCAGATACCAGTCTCTACATCTGGTTTGATCTGTGCTAATAGTAAATATAGCATAGTTCTCAGCTAGAGACTCTGCCAGTACCAATAACGCATTATGGGGACTTAGTTTCATTCTTTAGTTGAACAACTAAATGTTTTATATAACTGCTATTTCACTGCACTGAAATCTAAAAATTATTAGTCCTTGAATTGGAGCTCTCATATGTTATTGATCAGCTATCAACAATTAATATCTGAAAGTACTTAAGTACAGCTAGAATAGAAACAACTAGAAGATGGTAATTGAAAATTTGATAAAAGAATTGATAATAGAGAATAAACCACAAGTTTCATACCAGGAGAAGTAAAATTATCAGTGACATAATAAATGGTATTAGTAATAACAAGACATAATCTGCCTACAAAAATATTTATCATTTGAGAGATGAAAAAGGATGTGAGACATAACCTCAGCAAGCTCAGCATTATGTCAGATGACAGACAAAACTGGATGTTCTTTAGGAGAAAGTGATACAGGTTGCATAGAATAATTTGAGTTATTATAAATGTTTAAATTTCCTACATTAATTGTAAAATTATAAAGCAAATAGTAAATACCGAAGAGACATGCCTTATTATTGCAACATATATTAAGGTCTACAGCATCTGCATGAGCATCCCAAGCTTTTTATCTTACAGAGCCTATAAAAAGTATTACAAATCCACAGAGACTTGGGTAAGAATACCTGCAATATGTAGGTAGCAAAGCAGTTTTAGGATAAAATACATTTATCCATTTACTTACTTCTATTGAATATTTTCAATCTCCCCAAATATGTACAGCTTGAAGTACATAAGAAAGAACAATTTCAGACCTGTAATTCCTGAACTGACCTTAAAAATGTATCAAATCAATAATAAATAGGATTTTTATTTTATCACATCATACTCTAAAAGTCCTTTCCTATAAGTGTCACTATTCCATCCATCCATAACTCATTGATCTGTAAGTAATTATTTAACACATACTGTCTGCTGACTTACCAAGCCTTAGGCATTGTCGCATCAAACCTCCAGAAGACATGTTTTTTTCAGCTTCAATCTCACTAAAATTTAGAGAGCTGGCAAATACTAGTACATCAACCATTGCCATCAGACGGCTGAGAAACGTTACTGCTGTCTCTGCTGACATTCCTTGTGTCACTTCAATATTTTCCAATTCAGTCTTTAAAAGGAGATAATTGAATTAAACAGTTTGAACACAACTGAAATATAAAGATGGCACATACACATAGAAATCTAAATTGTTATGTTTAATGACAGATACATTGAAAAGTTGTTTAAAAATCTCATTAACATAAGCTGTGAGTGAAATTCAAAGACAGCATGAAGAGTGAAAAAATTATTTACATTTACATGCTGTAGTAGATGAGAAAAAGTCTAATATAAATGAGAAAGTTTTTAGCCATTACATAAAGACAATGTATGGGCAGACTGTAAAACAATGCATGGTGTATCAGAGTGCAGCATAGTCTTACACTCTTCCATTGGCTATGCAAATTCACAGGTAATGGTTGAAAGGAATTACTCTAGGTATAGCTTTTCCTTTTACGTTCCTCTAGATAAACAAGTAAATGTGAGGAGTGGAGTGGGAAAAAACCGACAGTTTTGCCCTGTTTCCATAAATCAGTTCTCTCTGGGAATGCTTACAGCAGCTTAGAAGCGAGTATGTTGGCTCCCTCAAGAGAACAAGAGGTGGGAAGCAAAAATGTGACAAGTGCTGCTGGGGGCAGCTCACTCCTAAAGAGTGGCCATTTCATTCCTAATGTAGGGTTGGACTCTCCTTAGTAGGAAGCCCCAGAAAAAGGCTAAATGAGGCTAATATATTTGAAAGCTAAAAGGGGATCATGTTTTCCTCCAAAAGCATGCTTAGATGCCCAGAATCATGTTTTCAAAACCATTCAGGTGCAGATTATGAGGAAACGGTCAGCCATACTAAAAAAAAAATCTACATATCTATCTATCTATCTATCTTTAAACACTTTTACTTCTGGATCTATGCAAAAGCAAAACCAGAAATTTAGTACTTGTCTGTGTCCAGAATTATATGCCTAAATACTATTTTAAAAATTGCTTTCAGAGGGCTGATTTTTATAGATTGTCAACAAGATTTCCAATTGCAACACTTCCTGAACACAGAGTTTAATTCCTTTGAGAAGTACTACTTTCATTGTGCTTGTTTATTAACTTGCTTAGATGTATTTATTAAAAAAATAAAATTGTGCACTTACAGACATTTTTTCCAAAGAAAAAAAAATGCAGAAAACCAAAAAATTTCTTTATTTCCATATTCCCAAAAATTTAGCCTCACTCATGACTTATGTTTTAGAATATTTTTATATTCAAAATTGTAAAAGTCCAAACTGTGCCAATCAGTATTAAGGAAATAACTGTTTTGAAAGATGAAAGATACAACGTGGCATGTGTCACCATAATGACAGATACCCCTTCATTTAATTTCTCTTAAGGATGCAACATGTCGGTTACATGAGTGATTTGGGAAGGGTTGTCATCTGTCTGATCTGCCCAATAGGATCAGAAAAATAGTAAAATGACAACACTGAGAAGAAAGGTTTTCAGCCTTATCTTCTTTAACCAGGACTGCCCTGTGTAGTTTGTGCTGTGTTCCCACATTTTTGAAAAATAAGTTGCTGTTTTTTTATAACAGACTGGAACATGCTTTTTGAAGTACTCACCCAAAGAAAACATGTTTGCATAACAGTCTGCTAGAAAAACTCGTGGGTGGTTATAGAAACTTGGACTTCAAGCTCATTCTTGAAATAAAAACAGGCTTGCTTACAGCCTATTGACTGCCTGATGTTTATTTTTCAACTTTATTGCGTCAATCATAGTCTTAAACCTCTCAGAATATCTACTGTATTTTTAAATTATTTTCATAAGTTATGTAATAAATTCATTTAATATAACACTGTGGTGCATTTCTACCAAGTTTTTTGCAAACTTGGAATTAAAAAAATCTTATTTTTCTTACAAATCTCCCTAAAATTTTGCTAGACTGAAGGAAAAGAAGGCCAACAGGTTTTTTTTTTAAGAAAACTTACCATCAACTCTACCTGTTAAACACAGCACATTGACATTCTAAGAGGACTTAAAATAAGCTTCATTACTGATAGTTGCCTTCAGGTATCAACAACATTTTAGATAGGGGTAGCTCAAAAACTCTTTGAAAAGTGAACTGATCACACCTTTTCATGACTACTACCATTTCAGAGTACTTCAAGAGCAGTAAAAAGTCTCCCATGTAATTAATATGTTCAGGACATAAAGTGTTTTTTTTCTATTGAGAACTGCATTTATAACTTAAATTAGCTCACAGACCAGACTATATTCAGTCAAGTAACTAACAGTAAACATTATACTTGACCATGCACTAAGTTACTCAAGGGAAATATGTAGAAAAAGTTAACAATTACACCCAATATATTCCTATTCACATCCTACTATATGATATAGGAAAATAATAGTAAGAATAATAACAGCAACAACAAAACCCAAAATATAAAATGATCAAAAATAAAGTATTTTTGAAAATGCAAAAAACTGAAACTTACAGCCGCAATACTAACCTTAGAACCCTGGACATGCAACAGACAAAACAGACAACAGATCACAACAATAAAAGAAAAAAGAAAATTATTTAAGTTAACTAAAAATACAAGGTAGATTGAAACAAATTAGTATCTTGGAATTATACATTTGTTTACTTTGCAATTAGAACAGCAAAATATTTAAGCTCAGCATGAACATTTGCAAATAAAGACTTCTAAAAGACAGCTATGCACAAGGAAAACTTTAAATCTTGTATTATGGAGTTCATGTTAACACTAATTCTTCCAAACCAGTGTACATCTTTTATATAGTACCTAGAGTAATTTTATGAAGTAATGTAAGCCAAAGTAATGTTTTAACTGATTATATAGAAATGAGCACTTCACAACAAGCTAGTCAACTGAAACGTAATAAAGTCGTTAATCCTTGTATAAGGAGGCAAATATGTTTAAAATGCATTGACAAAACAAATATAAACTACAAAAAGCAAACTAGTTCTTCATGCATAACACCCCTTCCTTGGAAGCAATACAAGATAGCTCCTTATTATATTACATTTGGGTGTAATTTTTCCAACATAAACCAATAACAAACTAGATATTAGAATGTTTTTGAACTACAGGGAAAAAAAAAAATCAAGATTTACTAAGCCCTTTGGACTGAGCCTTCAAATTCCAATGTTCACAGTTAAATATGTGTTTTAAATTTTTGCAGTTTAGTTTTAGGTAGAAGAACTTTCTCTATTATCACAGTGGGCTAAGAACAAATTCTTAAGTTTTCACTAGTTCTATTTTAAAAAGGGAAACTGAATTTTCAAGAGTATGTCAGTAATTTTGTCAATTAAATAGTGGAAAAATCTATCTAACAGAAAGAAAAATAAGCTGAAACAAACTGCTTTTGGGACAGAAAATACCATGCTCAAAGAGTTTTTAAATGTGTCTTCCTCTTTTTGTAGCTGGATGCAACTCAAGAATTAGTCTGTGGCTATTATATTTCGATTACTAGCTGACAATTTTCATATCAGTGTGACACTGGTGACACTCAGAATTGTTACCGATCACACAGCACCTCTGGCATCACATCAGTCCTGAACATAATGCTAACACTATACACAGGACATCTCAGATTTTAATCTACAGACCTAATAAGACTATCTTTAAATGTTTAATGGAGTTTTGTGAACAGTTCATGTAACACCAGCAGCCCTTGAATCCCAATTTGTCAGCTGATGTTTTGAATTCCACAAGTAAGAAATTGAATTATAGACTTCACAGAACAAGTGGAAAAACAAACTGATTGCAAGGGGTCTGGAAATTTCCTCTCAATTGTCACATATATTTAAACTCCTAAAATTTCTTTTGCCTTGCTCAATGTTCTCAAGTCCTTGTCACAGCTGCTGTCCTTGTAGCAAGGAATAATTACTTCCAATTGCTAACTTGTACACAAAATGTTTTATCTGGTAACTAGCTTGTATTAACAGAAATCACATCTTCTTAATAATATCCTCCTTCTGGCTGTACTCCTTTAAAAAAAGCCTCAAAGACCTCCCTCAATGAAAGGGGGGGGGAGGGAAGGAAATTAGTATTTTATGTTTTATGACCTCCCTGTAATTGTAGCAGTTATATCTCAAATTTAATAAGCAAGACATCAGAATCAAAAGTGGAACACACTCCAGTTTATACTGTAAACCAACAAAACTGTTCATATTTTTTGTTAATATTTGCTTCAATTTCAAATTGTTTCACATATACAATTGGCAACACTTTAAAAACACCAGCATTTGAAGCAAATCCCTGTACAGATCCTGGGACAGAGGTAGTATAGAACTGAAATGGGGAGAAATGTTTAAGATTGTGGGAACATATTATTGTGGATTACAGTAAACTTTCCTATATGTTTCAAACAAACTAACCTTTTCTGTACTCTTGAGTCACTCACAGATTTGTGAGTGGTATGTTTACTCAAATAATGCATATTTTTCTTTTTTTCTATTCATATTTAGAGACTTCGATTCAGATCGCCCTAGTTTGGCTTAAAAAAAAAACACCAACCAACCAACCAAAGAACAAGAAAACCCCAAAACAAGACAAAAGGCAGATTTCTAATACAAGAATTCAATAGTAAGGAAATTCCATAATTAAGACTGTCCATTCTACAGCAGACAAGGATTCACAGAGTAATCTTCCACCCAGCCCAGAAGAAATGCCATTTCACTCCAAATCCAAACTATTCAAAGGAAAACAAGTCTTTTTGAAATTGGAAATTCTCCAAACATTCATATTTTAAAGAAACTGAGACAATACTGCTTTTTTAGCAAGGCAGGGAATACAATACAGAATCTGTTGAACAGAAGGAAAAAACTCAAAAGTGCATTTGCTTCAGTGCTCTGAAAGTCATTTTTCTAAATTTATCCTTGATTCTCTTCTACAAATACACTTAATTAATTCAAGTATCTAATATTCTATCCTACTAATGAGAAAGAGGTGAAATGCCTTTAAAAAAATGAGAGGCAATGGGACGCATGTAGAATAACCAACTCTAAGCAGATTGTTGAGAAGCGAGTTTTGCAACAGAATTTAGGACTGTTTTAAGAATGAGGAGACCAGGCTTGAACTCGTACTCATACACTGAAGTCAAGGAACTGTGGACAGGTAGGACTTTGAAACAGATGACAAAGACACTGCGTGTTTCTGTCTGTCATCTTCTCCATTAGAAAACAAGTAAGCTATCTCAGAAAAAGAAGCTGGATTTAGCTCCAGGTTAACAATCATTCCAGGCATTGGACCCTACAGGGATCTGGTAGATGCCTACATCAGAGATAGCTGAATCATTTGTTACTGTTGAGTAGATCTCCCCTGGCTAGAAATCTAGGCCACATATAAGTACCTCAAGCAGAGACTTAAATTTACCCTAATCTCTTCCTGAATTCCATCCCTGTTCTAATCATCCTGAAATTAAAAGGTGGAACGACCTTTACTCTCGGTTCTATAGTCCTTTTGCTCTTATAGTTCATCATTTGAGACCCAAAAGTAAATTAATTTAAATAAGGAGATGTAAATACGTGACCTATGCCACAAATAAAACCCAGCAAGAGCAAATAAGTAGGAACTACTATTTTAAAATTTCAATATGAGCCCAAAAGACCTTTGGTGGCAATACTGGAGAATCAGCATTCATGAAAGTGAAGAAGAAAGAAATTAAGTAAAATGAGCTCATACTTTTTGATAAATGGAATATATCTATGCCACAGGATCTAAAAAATGTGAGGATTTTGACACCCCAGAAAAACTTCACAGAACAGAAATATGGATGATCAGAGACTAAACAAGTTGAAGATGCTCTGGGTTCAAAAAGGTACACCAGGAGCCTACAAAGTCATAAATGGTATGGAGCTGAATAAAGACATGATTAACCACTCCTTTCATACATAAACAGTAAGACACATCTTGTCATTATGCATTTAAGCAGGCCTAAGAAAAAACAAAGACAAGAACTGCTTTGAAGGTTATATAATTGCTTTGTCAGGCTCAGTGCCATAGGATATTATGCAGGCTAAAAGCGTAAGTAGCTTCAAAAAAGATTAGATAAAGTCTAGAAGGATAAATTCCTCAGTGATTATTAAATATGACAGCCCAAACATCCTCTCTAGTTGTTAAAATCCTAAATGCTGAAATGAAATTTTATTAGAACAATCAATATGCTTGCTCAGACTCCTGTACTTTGCTGTAAGCTGCAAACAGTCAGTATTGGAGGCAGAATGCTAAAACAGTTGGGTCCTTGGGCTGACCCAGTGAGGCAGCTTATGTAGCCTGGGAACAGCTTCCCTTTGTAAGGGTAGTGCAGCACTGCTTCTAACGCTTCTAATGCCAAGCCCACATTAAATTACTGAATCACAAAATCACACAAAATCACAGAATGGTTTTGTTTGGAAGGAATTCAAGAGATACATCACAAAACTTGGACTCTATTTTGTAGATAAAACCCCATTCATTAACGTAATTAATTACAACACAGTAGGTTCCACATAAAAATCAAGAAATGCTTTTCCACTGTGAGGGTGACTGAGCACTGGCACAGGTTGCTCAGGGAGGTGATGAAGTCTCCACCCTCACAGACTGTCCAAAGCTGTCTGAACACAGTCCTGGGCAACCAGCTCTAGGTGGTGCTGCCTGAGCAGTGTGCTGGAGCCTAAGACTTCAAGCATCCCCTTTCCAGCCACAACCATTCTGTGATTCTGTGAGTCTTTGAATCAGCGAGGGAGAAAACCTATTGGCGCTTTTGTCCGTTGAGAGTTACTCTGGCAAAGTGTCACTAGCAGATCTACTTTAGGTGTTTTTATGCAGTGGAGACATCATATAAATCTTCCAGTTCCAAACCTCTTTTCTCTTCCCATTAGCATCTATTGGGAGGAGAAGAGTAAGACAGTCTTTTGTAACTGATTGCTAGCAGTGAACTACTTTGCCCTTTCAAGCCTGAGAAGAGATATATCTCAAACCAGCAATCCATCCACTTTCTCCACAGCAATTCAAGGATGCACAAGTACTAGAAGACTGAGAATCAGCATGAAACTTCTCATTCATCATATGATGGATATTCAAAAGTGGCCTGATGACCAACAGGGCATCTGCGCCCTTCAAAACTGTGATTCAGAACAATACTGAGGGAGAGCACCTTCTTTAAGAATGAGGAAGGATGTGCTGCACTCTTTGTATGTGTCAAAATGATTAATAAATCCACCTTCCTGCTAATGTTCATAGATGGACAATGATAGAACAGGAACAGGGTTGGATGGGACAGAAGAAGTTCTCTGCTAGGTGGAAGTGATTATGAAAACATCATCTAGATGATGCAATGTGTGATTTTATTAATTATATCTGACCCTCCTTGTACATTTTGGACAAAGTGTAATTTATTTTTTTTTAATTTCACAGAGTAAAATTAATTCAATTTGAAGTCAGCTACTGATCTTTCAGTGAATTACTTTACTTCTCAATCTATTTTTATTTTATTGTCCTAAACAAATGGGGGGCATTCAGGTAATACACAAAGTCCCCACGTAGTGGAGAAATGCACGCATAATACACAAATTTGAAAAATGTTCTCTTTCGTATCAATACATGAAAATCATTGCTAATGTAGCATGGCAGTATCAACACACAATACTTTGACAAATAGATGTGTAATTTATAAAGGTGTGTTAGCTCACCATCTATACACACACACAGAGAAATATATCATCCAGAATAAATAGAGGGAAATGGCGAACCTCAAAATGATTACTCCACAGAATAGCTCTGCAGTATCATAAACCAGGACGAGAGCTAAAACCCACAAGTGCCATTTAGAGGAATTGCAGTCTAATTAATGCTATGCCTATTTTATATTTGTATATAAAAGATGTCAAAAAATCATCATTTTCAAATGAGGCCTAAAATGTTTATTTCAAAAAATATCTCCCAATGTCCTTTTATCTAAAGACTGATAGTATAGCTAACATTTCAAGATGGCTCAGTGTGCACTCTCTCATACTTGTCAATATTTACAATGAGGCACTTGCAAAATCAGGACTAGGGACAATTAAAGTCTTTCACTTACAGCAAATATTTTTTCCAGTTAACACAGTGAAAATAATGAATTGCCTGTTCGAATGTCATATTAATGTTTAGTAGTGTTTAGCCAATCTTTAGCCCATGCATTCATACCTGCCAAATAAAATAATTCAAAAAAAGTTTTTTTACTAGCTAACTAGAAGCAAGAGTAGAGGTAAATTAAAGTAATCTCAGTTGCTGAATGTCTAGAATAAGGAATTGAGATTTCATTGCCAAAGTACATTTCCAGCCTTCAGTGCTTACTAGCCACATTTCAAGAGCCTCTTTCTCCCTTTCAAAGACCAATATTAACTACAGATGTTTACAGGATGCTTAAGATAAAAAAAATCAATATGAAAGAAATAGTCACCGATACTATATGCACAGATAAGGAATCACACTTAGATACTGTATTTACTCTTGTCAATTATACAATATTTACAAAATATTGTTCCCTATTTCATGAAGCTACTTTGCCTGCCTCAGCTGTGAGCTGCTAAAAATTTACTTACTAAGAATACTGGAGTGGATAAAAATATCAGTTATCTTCAATACAAGATTAAAAAGCAAAAAGAAATAGGGAGAAAGGACCTATTGAAGGAAGAAGTAAACAGAGCAGTGAGGGGATGACTTCTGGTATCATTTGACATGCAAACAAATAGAGGCCATGCAAAACAGATTCATGACTATCAATGAGTAGCCAGCAAAAAGCACGCAATTTTGTTAAAAGAATCATTGTCCTAATGGCCTTCCCTTTAAATGAATAATTAAATATTTATGAAATATTATTTTTACTTAGTACTACTGATAAAATTAGCATTTCAAATGCAAAATATTATAAACAATCTCTATATGACAATGTAACAGTTTTGATTATAAATTTAAATTTTTGGAAGAAATTGGCAGAGCAGGGACAGGAGTCCCTAAAGAAGAAAGGTCAGCTGCAAATAGTGGTTTGCACAATTAAAAACAATTTCTAATATGACCACTAGGTGGAAATATTGTACTTACAGTTGGGGATGTGGCTGCCGACAGCAAAGGTAAAATTCCTCCGCAAGCAATAATAATATTGTCTACCATCTGGGAAATGAGGTGTATTGTATTGTGTACAAAAATAATATTTTCATTGCTATTGACAAAGTCCATCACAGACTTTGTGGAGTGACTGCAAGAATAGAAGAAAAGATGGATTAAAAACAAACAATTAAAATAAAAGTTTAGATAAATTTATCCCTTGCAACCAGACTGTGAATGTTTCTTGATACAAGACAGAATTTTAGTCTACAAAAATTTTCATTCAATTTGACTAAAAATACATACAAGATTAGTCTAATGAACAAATGGATTGCTATCTACTTTCACACAGGATTAGATTCAGATACTCAGTTGAGAACAATGGTTTACAACCTTTATTCCCATCAACCAGTACTTAAATTCACAGACAGTTCTGCTAAAAGCAGTGGGATTGTTTCTACAGCATGAAAGCAATTATTTAACATTAAGAGTTCACCATGCTGCACAAGTACCATTTGAAGCACCGTTGATAACACTTAATGATCACACCTACTACCATTTTAAAGGAGAAACTTGATAATATTAGATCAAGGTATGAGAAAGTTAACTTCATTAACTGAAATTAAATTTACCATTAACAATAGCTTTGCAAACCAAAGATGTTAGTAAGATTAGGTGACATCTCAGCAATTCCTAATTGGTGAGAAATTGTCCCATGAAAGAGTCACTCTCCAAAAATATTAAACCCCTTTGTGACAATATTAAGAAATACTCTGGTCTATGAGTATGGTCTTTCCCAAAAAGAACATGGTTGTCAGCCAGAAACAAAAATTGAAGGCTTCAATTTGAAATATACAACCTGAACTTTAATTTTCAAGCATTACCTAAACACAAAGTACAATCTCCTCACACATATTTGGCCAAAAGTATCAAAATTTTCTATCTCCAAGTGAGTATCACAGAATAGTTCACCAAACTGGAAATAAAATGCAATATAAATTTCTCATTTGATATAGCTATGCTCAAGTTGCCTGAAAATGAACTACTCTGTACTGAAATTAGATTAAATTGTATTTATTGTATTACAGTTACTGAGTATCGCTATTAACATCTACAAAAACCCTAGGAAATCACATTGCTGTCATAAATTATAAACAAGACTAACCCCAAGCAGGATCTGGAATGCAAAAAAGAAAAAAGAAAAAAGAAAAAAGAAAGTTGTCGATAACAAGAGTGTTTCCGAAGAAAATGTAATAATAAAGAGGTTTTATTTATAACGCTTGCAGGTAGAGAAGCTCTCTTTCAATTGATCAGTTAAGAAAAATGGCCATTAGGAAACACACAAGTTGTCCTCATGTCTGGAATAGAAGCAGTAGATTATAATGCTAAAAATAAACTGAAAGAGCAGCTCAGTTTATTTAGGTATGTACAAGTTACAAAATCCCTCAAAAAACCAAAAATTGTTACCTGTAAAGTAGAGCTGTTACGGGATGGGAAGGGGTAAAAAGAGAAGGCAGAAGATACAGGTGGGCACTTCAGCTAACAGCAACTCTTTCTCTCTACAAAATGTCTGATTTTTCCTTTTTAATGGTACACAAATGAGAAGTCAAAGAAGAAACACCCTCTTACCTTCTCCAAACATGTACATCTGTTTCTAGTGCAAAAAGCAAGTCTGTCAGGAGCCGCTGGTGCATGGGAGACCATTTAAACTCTGGAATACGAAACATGGTTGTGCGTGGACCCGGACTAAACTGTCGCCGTTGCTCTTCCGTCATTGGCATTCCTCGGAATCCCAAATCAACACGTAAATCCCGATCTTGCTGGGTGACAGATCGACCCTGTACTGCCTACAGCAAGACGTTAAAAAATCGTGTTAACTTTTTGCAATTTGTTTTGGAATGCAATGCAGAATTTGAGAAAGGACAGGCTAAAGCACCTTGGCAACAAACTACAGGAGATATTGATATTCCAAGGTAGGCAGTATCCTTCTGTAAGTGAGCAGCTCCAATACAAATTGACCAAGCACCAAGAGGCTGTGGCTGGCCTCCCTCTCAGATATTCACCAAGGTTTTATACTAAAGTTCTTCACTTAAAGTATTACAGAAAAGATCAAATGTAGCACATACGAGGTCAGCAGTGACAAGACTTTGTTTATACGAAACAACTATCTTCTTGTGCTGAGAACACAATTTTCTTTGAAGAATTGACTCAAAATACGGGCAAACTATACAGTGATGGCTTCAAGGAATCAGTGTGCTTTTAGACAGCTCCTAATTTTTCAGGATCATTAGAGAATTAAGTCTAGTCTCCCAAATCTCATTTTGTTGATTTTGTTATACAATTCCTTGACAGTTTTATGGATCCTCAGGACAATCATGAGATTCTCCCAAAAGATGGTGGATGTGAATTCCTTTCCTGTTCAATACCTACATAGTCACGAATATACCTACTTAGTGATTAAAGGCAAAAGTAAAGATACACCTGGAGGATCTGATAGGCTGATATGTTCTGATACACAGAGAATTTGAATATACAGTGAAGGAAAGAGTAGTAAAAAACAAGCACTATCACTGACTTTGACGTAAATATTTAGAACAGCAATAACTTAATAATGCACATCTCTGAAAGTGAGAAATAAAGTCTCATCTTTGAAATTACTTGAAAGTCACCTTAGATTAGTTTAAAACTGACAAAACAGAATATATACTTGCTTTGCTCACATATTAATTTCCCAATCTCAGCCTACTGTTTTAAATCTGGACATTTAAAAGCAAAAGAGAACTTTACAAAACATTTCTGCTAGTAATGCAATAAATGGACATAGCACTGGAATTGAGCTGACAAGATTCTTGTATCTTTAGTATGATTTTGATCTCCTGTAACCAGCATTTTGAGAGCAGGGCAGGTTTCCCTCATTCTATTTGACCTATTTGGAGCAAAATAGTTACTGTTGCTTCCATTTCCAATGTTTTTTTTTTTTTTAGAGTTAACTTTAAATGATGCTTTTCTTTTTTTCTTAGAGTTATCTAAGATTTGAATTTTTTCCATGAATCTTCTGCATAGTGTTTTGGATTCTATTTTCAGTCTTTCCTAGTTGGGAATACAGGAAGGAGTGAATTTTATACTCTCCAATATTTGATCTATTATTGATAAAGGCATTAACTATTCTCAGCAGTAAGCAGTAGTTCCCATCTCTGTTGTGAAATTTGTTTGCTTTCCTTCAGTCAATTTGAACAAAAGACTTACTGATAAGGCAGGGACCTGATTGTAGATCTGTTTTCAGAGAATTTGAGGTTAGCAATTCCATTCTCATACCCTTTTTTTTGAGTACAACTACAGGTATCTGTTGTTGTCAGCAGCAGTAGTAGTATCATAACTGTACCACAACATGACAGCTTTTATCTAGCCAATTGTTGGGAGAAAAGGGTTAAAAGCAGAAGAATGATGAGGATGGTAGATCCAGTCAAGTGATCTTGCAGCTGGGAATGCCGAGGCCTGGAGAATATCAGTGTGGGAAACCCCATATATTATGGCTACTGCTGTTTATCCTCTTTCTGTTTTGAGAAGTAGAATTTCTGTGTAGAAATAACATAGGTGTTTACAGAGACCTGGAGGCACTCTCAGGGACATGCTTGAGCTCTCTGTTTTGGGAGAAAGATTAAAGCTGAGTGATCATAAGAAGCACAGGGGGGATCACAGCATGGTGTTAAACTGTGCATGCACGAGCCCTTGAAAAGTGGGTGCAAGCAGCAGATCTGCCACCGGCCAGGATGGACTGAGGCTAAGGTTGCCTGGCTGTGCTTCTGCTTGTGTCTCCATTCAGTGTTGCTGTGGGATGCTCCAGTTAGGGAGATAAGAAAATAAATTTACTCTTTGCATTTCAGCTGTGGTTTTGTGTTGTGGTTGCCTGCCTTGTTGACTCACATACCAGTAATGCCCTCTTGGCAAGAATGGGCATTGACGTGAATTGCCATTGCAGGAAACCCAACTATCTACACTTAGGTGGCTGGTCTTTAAGTACTTTTCAGTGGCCTCAAGGAGATCATATATAATGGGGCAGTTACCAGACATGCAGCAATCAAAACTCCAACCCTAGCTCCATTGTAAAAATGCTAAAATTAACATTGCTCATTCCTAATGTTTTATTTAATGCCTATTTTAATCTTTTTTTATTAAGGCTAACTTCATTTTAAGAAAACATATTTGCCCATGAACAGTTTAGAGTTCACAGCATATTTCAAAACACCTAAAAGAAGAGATTAGAAGACAACAGTTCTGCTGGTCGCTCAGTTGATAATTCTTTTTAAGAAAATTATTTAAAATTGATATTAATGGATACATGTTTTAATCAATTCATTGCAGTTTGTCATTGATTTTAGTGGGAAGTTACTGCAATTTAAGTAATATGTAGATAATCAACGGAGCTAAACTTGTAGAGGTAGACTCTTGATGAGTACTCAGTTTGTAGGAAATATGCAGATACAAATAATATGTTAGGATTTTTTTTGAGTAGCTAAGAAAATATTTGGAAAGTATTTTGTATTTCCTATGTTACAATGATCTGATAATATTTCATTAAGACCTATTTATCATTTCAATTCTAACAAATAATTACAGGCTTGAGGAATCTATGTTTTTATAATTCAACCGGTTTTAGGTGAAATATATCAAGAAAATTGGTTAAAATCCAGAAAAGTCCCAAAGTCATACCAACGGGATTTTCTACAGTAGCTAGTACTAAATCAGATTATTCACAATAGCTATTATTAAGTCAGATCATCTTTCTCATTAAAGATTTACCTTACAAACTCACTGTGTTTATGGGTGCATATATATGTACATAGCAAATTAATATTAGCATTCCGCTTGTCTTTTACTCTTTAAACAAAAGTTCACATTTAAAAAAAAAAAGGGAACAAAAAACGACTGCTTTTTTTTTTTTTTTGCTATCATCCTTTCATTGCACTTATCAATTTCTGTGGTATTAATAATCTTTAAGACTTAAAACAAGGTGGTGACTGATAGTAAGAGATAATACTATCACTTTTGAGAGCTTTCAGGGGCTTTTCCTTACTACATAGAATGCTTTTAAATATAAGGATCCCTACACAAGGCTTGGTAGGGTGTTAGTGATTTTACGTTATGAAAAAAACACAAGAGAACCCCCAAGTGTATTTTATAATACCTGCCTAGGGAATGCAAGAGCTCCATCTGTTTTTCTCTTAAAAACAGAGGTTCTTATGACAGAAGAAGAGACTCAGAAATGAGAGTTCTTTCTGTATGTCAGAACTCACTAGTGTGAGTGGTTTGGGGTGGGTCTTTACTATTTTTTTTAAGGAAAATTATCGCTTTTGTAAACCACAGGTTGTTTAAATAAGTTAAAGCGTCCATTCAGTGGAGATTTTTTGAAAGTAGTCACCATGAAGAACAAAGCAGGCAGGTTGATCTATATTCTTTCATCATATGACATGTACTTTTGAGTGTACTTGAGTGTCTCTTTGAAACTCCTTCTTCTGACAATTTGGTAGACATTACACAGTACTGGGCAGAACAGATTTTGTAATTTGTGTTTGCTTCTTCTTTGAGAGTTGCAGTAAGTCTGCTTGACTTGAAAATCCTAGAAGGTAAATACTGGTGTACATACTAGACATATAGTCAGCTAGTAAAATCTTCAGGGTTAGTCAATTCTTCCACCTGATAACATCCTCCAAACAATCTTTGATTACATGCCAGAGTCTCTGAATAACTGTAATACATGTTTTCTACACAGACATGAAAGACTTCAGAATCCTTACACACTAAAGCATTTTCAGAGCAAATAGGCCTGGAAGAAGCACACTTTTCATATAATTGAAGAAATATACTTCAAACATCTCTCAGCTCTTGTACTATTAATTTATCCTGCATCAATGAACAGTGATTACATCAGGCACGTACATGGCTACTTGAAATTTACCTGGGTTGTGGTAGTTGTCTGGATCTTCCGTATCTCCTTCCCTGCTTCCTTACCATCATCAGATCTTTCTGTATCTGATATTATACTTCCTGCATCAACACTAGGTACAGTTTTGCTACCAGAAGACTCTGACTCAAGAGTTGTGGCAGTCATTTCAGCATATTCTAATCCTTTAGATGATGAAGACAACTCCCTCTCAGAAATGCTACTCATTCCATCTGAAGTGGTGTGAATCTTGAACTCCTTGTCCTCTATTATACTTGAAGCACAAGTTATATCTACACTACCTGTCATATGAGCAAGCAATCCCAAATCATCATTTACACCAAGATGCATCTGTGTCTCTTGCACATTTGGAATAGAAATGTGATTACTTGAAAGTTCAGGTAGAAGTTTCTCCTCTTGACTAGGTATTTTATCAAAGAGGAATGAGGTATTGTTAGTAGAAGGTTCATCTTTCTCATCGGCCAGAGTTATTAATGGACCATTATCTTTTTCCTCATTCTTCTTTATAATACCCACACTTCCGTGAACATTGTTTTGGAGCTTCTCAACAGCTGCACTATATACATTATCTAGAAGAGATTCAACTTCTACAAGTGCACCATTTTCGCCAGTTACCAGTGTCTCTGGTGATAAATCCATATCATCAAGTTTTACTTCAGTAGCTTCTACTTTTTCAGCCTTTATATCAACTAAAAGATCATGAACTTCCACATGCACTCCTCCTCCCCCAGGTCTCTCGGCAGTTCCAAGCACATCATCTGACACCTTTGAAGCCATGAGCAAGTCCCTTGTATCTGTACTGACGGGGTAATCTGTTTCACTTTCTGGACTTTGACTTTGTGAAAGATCTTCTATCTCTCGAATTTCCATTCCACCTTTTGCTCCTGTTGTCTGAGAGGAAAGACCTGAGATGGTGCTCACATTCCCCTTCTTCCCTTTTTTTATGTTTTCTTCCTCTTGTCTTTGATACTCTTCATACATTTTTGCTAGATATTCCTTGTGAGCCTCATATGTGACCTTTAATAGAAAAGAACAGATTACGTGGCTAAATATAGGCTACAGGAACTTGGAAAAAGATTAACAAGACTCTTAACAATATATTACGTAGAGCTAACAAAGTGTTTGACAAAAACCCGCCACCTTGACATGAATAGCGACAGCCACCAGATGGCACTAAATCACTTGACATCTCATCGTACTATATTGCTAGTCCCTCTGTGGGAGTTCCTAGCATTCAAAAAAACCATCCACGAGCCATTTCTTACCTTGGAATGAGCTATGGAAAGAGTATCCACCCACACTCTCCAGCCTCCCCATTCATATTTTATTGCATGATACAAGAGAATACGGAAAATGTTGTAAACCATCTCTGTGATCTTCTGCTCCTCAGAGTTCTTAGGGTTAATATATCCCAGAGAAAACATCCAGTCCTGCCACACTGAACACTGAAGTAAACATCTAAAGTGAAATAATTAGGTCAAAATATATCCAAACAAAGATTCTTTATTTTAACATTATAATGGTTAAGATGGGAGGAACATCTTATCTGAATATCAATCCAATGCAGAAATAAACTTAAAAATACTTCAGTATGAATAAAAATTTCAGTTATATTCTAAACAGAAGAATGCAGTATTAGTTGCTGAACTAAGAAAAGTTGCCATAAACCTGTTAAATTTATTTTAAGCATATTTCATTTATTAAAAACTGTAAAACTCTACACAAAGTATAACAGGCTGCTATTACCCAGAAATCAAGGATGAGAAAGAACTATTTGTGGTGACATACCTTCTGTTTTCACGGCTATTACTAAACAGTTTTATCATATCAGATAAGAACAAACGTCGAACTTCCATCAGTTCTGCACTTGGTGTGGAGTTTTTTAACAGCGTTGCCACCACCTTAAGAATCACTTTGAAAGAATAAATTAGTTATGTAAAGCACTTAAACAACGTTTAAAAAAAGAAATAGTTGCTGATAGCAACTAATGTAAGTAGTAATGGAAAGCCATATCTATTTAAGATACATGAAGGAATTGTTCTCGCTTTCTAAATCAAATTGTTTCAAAAACCCCCACAACCTTTAAGTGATATATTTATCATACAGAAACAACATATTGTCCTTACTTGGATTCTGAATTTTCACTGTCGAATCTGGCTCTGGGTGTGGTTTATGAACAACTTGCGTGCATACTTGTTCTGTCAAAATCTAAAACAGAATATCAAGTTCCTTTTACCACTTTTATTTAAACACTTCTTTGTTCATCTTTATATTTGTTAAGAGCATTTACCATGGGCATACTGTAACAGCATATAAAAGAGTTAGGTAAAATATTGTATACTTAAAGAATGGAACAAAGTAACTCCTCTACTCAAGGATCAAGATTTTCATGGTCATACAGTGTCTGATGAACTGGGTTTGGTTCTCTCCAGATAGTAAAGAGAAGGAGTCAGAGACAGCACTCCATTCAATAAGTTATATATTTTCTGAGAATACCAATCACAGAAGCTCTCAGAAAACTGAATGCAGGAACTAGACTGTGAAACCCAAGTGACCAAACCATACAAGGTAAGCTTAGGTATGTGCAATAAAAAAGAACTTGACATCTAAGTCATTGGCTAATAGATTACATTTAGGTTTTTACAACCATAGAATACTTTTTACATCGCTCAGACCTAGAACCCTAAATACCACGGACTTCTTCAATCTTTGGTGTCTTTTCTGGAACTAATCCTGAGCATTTAGCCATTACATCTATTTCTAACTAAAAAAAAAAATTCAAAATCTTCCTAGTCCATAACACTTTTAGAAATTGAAAGAGATTCTAAATCACCATTTCAGAAATAACTGAAGATTAAATGTGATCTTCATGCATTTCTAGGCATGAAGATGTAGGTTTCAACCAACATGATGCCAATATTTTCCTTTAACAAAATTGCTCATCAACAAAACTGAAGTTTCTACAAGAACCTCTCAGAAAAGCTGAATGCTTTCAGGTCATATTCACTCGCCTGAAGCAATATCTGCTACATAAAAGTGGCTTTGTTCACTTATCATTTGGTATAGTTGAAAAAGAAAAAGAGCATTCTTTCAAAACTTTTGTAAACTTGAAAGGAATGGCATGAAAAAGGAAGAAAAAGGAAAAGAGAGAAAGAGGCATCTCTTACTCCAGCATTCAGTGGAAACAAACTCCTCCAAATAATGGAAAAGTAAGAGCAAGTGGAGATCTGCAGTATTTTTTTTTTTTTCTGAAAAGTGATGAACAGTTAGTCACAGGATCTCTTCCATCACAAGTGGGAAGTTAAACAGCACTTGTGTAAAAATTATGACATTATTAATAAAATACCTAAAACATGGCAAAATACATTTTGAACCAACAAATCCTGTCTTAAAATTTCTAAAATTTTCTCAAAAGTCTTGAGAATCTTGTAAAGCACAGATATTTTTAAGTCCTATTTTTTTACAATCCAGATGAAAACCTTTATGTTTAATAATTTGTACCTCATAAAGTGTGTTATATGTTGTAACGGTCACTGTATTTGTATGCAGCATCAACCTTTCTCCAAGAAGTGTGAAAAGACTGTGAGTATGCATGATTTCAACCTTTCGCCTGTAAGAGAAAACAAAAATATTAGGCAAATACAAAGCATGTTGAGCATTTTAAGTAAATGCAAAATAAAACCCAAAAGCCAAATATTGTGTGGTTGTACTAAAAAGCTCCCAGACTTGTTATTCTGTAAATATTAGGAAATAAACATAACTTCTGATACTTCTCAATATGAGTGAAATTATAGCAATACACAAAGGTTCTCAGACAGCAATGCTGTATTTAAGATGGGCTTTTGGATAAAATCAATCACACACCTTTCTCACTCTCCATGATTCTCACAGTGGAAAAAGACAAAGTAATACCTTTGTATCTTATTAAGTCTAAGTTCAAAAAGTTCACAGACTGGCTAAAACATGATCACAAAAGAACACACCTTTTGTCACTCTCTCAAGGACTCACTACAATCCAACCTCCTATTTTCCAATATGAATCAAAGAATGGATCAGTTTAAAAGGGACCACAGGTGGGTTATCTGGTCCAACCTCCCTGTTCAAGCAATCTGTATATGTTAATACTAAGACAGAGATTTATCAGAGCAACCTTTCTCTTTACATAACATTCTTTCATGCAGCCAAAATAATTTAATCTTGGAATAGCACATGTTGCAATGCAAAACAAAAAAAAAAATCCTGAAGTTATGAAATTCCATGTGATTGAAGTGAATTTCATATCGAGGATCAAAAACTACCGAAATCTTAAGAAGTGGAGAAGAAAGAAGATGATATCAATGAATTCCATCTTACTCCCAAATTGGATATAATAAATAAATGGAGTACTTCTCATACTTTGCATCGTTAAATTTACCTACTACTATAGTGAATATGAAATAAAAATCATTCAAAATAATTAACAATCGATATCAAAGCAGAAGAAAAATATGAACTAAGATAAAGTACAGTAAAATTTCTGAAAATTTTATGCTTTCAAAGCTAAGAAACTGTCTTTTCATCATTACCAATGAAAATAACACAGGTTTAAATTACACAGTCATTCTAGGACTTTTGAAATGAACACATTTTATTATAATTTTCAAATAACCACAAAAGAGAGTGGCAACAACTTACAACAGTGTATACTCTTCTGTGCACAGAAGGGACTTCATGAGCTACTTTTGAGAAATCCTACATGTATTCAACTTTGTATACTATGATTTAGCAGATGAAAGTGGAATTTCATTGAAAGGTTTAAATATACATATAAAAAGTAAACAAAAGACTAAGATTTCAAGTGCTGGCATAGAAAGAATCAAATATAGCAGAGAAGGAAGAGAACAGGATTTTGTCAACTGTTAAGGTTAGACAAATTAGTCTATCATCTAAGATCACAAAGAAAAATCAATTGAGTTATCCAGGTCCTCATCTAACACTACTGGTCACTTCTGAGAATCAATTACCTCCACTGTATAGCTTCATCTGTGATGCATATATATATGAACTACAGAAATGGTAATTGGTTTTGTAGCTACACATTTGTTATAATACTGTATTGGTTAAAATGTCATAAATCATGTAACATCTCTTTATGCAATTGTGCTTTAGTGTATTAAAATACAATGCCCGCTTCCTGTACTGTGAAACAGAAATATAGGTGCTTTATAATTTTATGTAGTTTATAATTTTATAATTGCTTAGAATTCCTGTATTTTACTTCAATTTTATAAAATCATGTGTATATGCACCACATGTATGTGCACAAATAGGCACATCTCACAAGCAATAGCTGTAAGATATGAAATGGGGGTTGGATTTTTACTTGCTGAAATCTACATAGAATATGCACATTTGGAGATGTTTGGAGATCTAAAAATTTAAAACAACTTTGACAGTTACAGAGAATATTCCAGTGGGTTTCAATTACTCCAATTACATGAAAACATAAAATAAATTGGGTTAAGTACATATGTTCAATCAACAATGGAAACTATACTGCTATATCCATAATTGCAAGTAGATGCTAAGGAATGGGAAGTGAAATTTCAGCTTCTGAAAATTCTCACTTTTCTTTTTCTGTAACATTCCACCGACATAGTTTGCTACTTGATTTTCTGGGTAAATGATAAATACATTAAACATACGTACTTATCTGGACACAACCAGGCTTCTGACAAGTCAGACCATCTGCTGTATTTTACTTAATCCAACTTCTATTAACATGAATGATTTTTAGTAAGTAATGTTTGAAAAGCCCTTGGAGATTCTTGAGTGGACTATCAATTTGCTCTATTAATTCCCAGAAGGCTCTTTGACTGGCTGGATCCCAAAAGAAAAATCCCATTTAGGAGCACATTCTCAGCTAACTGTCTCTCAATTATACAGACATCCTTTATTGATCTTACTGAGAAAACCACATCTAGCAGTGCTGCACTCTGGCTGGACTCCTACCTCCCTTCCCTTCTAAGCAGGCTGAAGTCTCCTGTGAAGCACGTGGTTCATTTTTACACTGCACAACACTCCAATGAAATATCACTTTGGGCTAATCCCAGCAGGAAACTTAATACCACATGTAGATGGAGAAAAGTGAGCAACAGCAGGTTACATGGCACTTCCTCTTGTTAATGTTTTCTTGGCACTGTAATATGGAAGATGAGGCTAAGTACACCTATTTTGTGACATCTGGTCTTTTAAATTGTGACTATTCTTGCTGCCACGTTTTCCATGTATTTCTTGCAGAGAGGAATGTCCTTAACCCCTTTTTTAAACACCACTTGCTTGATTTGCTTGCTTTTCCTCCTGAAACTTTCCCATGTAAATAACATATTCTGTTCTTTATTTTTTCCATCTTTTTAAAGCTATATTTAAAAGTAGTGCCCTGAAAATTTTATTGCAATGACCCTGATAATTCCAGAAACAAAGTTTTGATCGCACTTATATGTTTCCTGTTAACCGTAGCTGAACATACAATATACAGTTATAAAATGTATTTTTAGAAAACATTTTTCCATTGTTTTAAGACTTGAGTTTCATCATATATCATCTGTTTGGCAGATAATCAATGTATCTTCTCAAACATCACTGTAACAGCAAGTTAACTGGAAAATTCCATTTTATCCCAATGTGTAAAGTTAACAGTGTGCAAATTATTAATCAGAAAACCTAACAATTTAAAGTCATTTCTAAAGACTGTCAAAGCATATGTGGTAAACATGACAAAAAGATGAGGAGAATTCTGAACTTAAATACACCACTATAAAAATTTTAAAACTACACTTACTTATGACCCAAGTGTTTAAGAAAATATCCAAGGACCTTCAAAGCTTGCACCCATATACTTTCACTTTTGGAAGCCAGTAACTTATAAATTACTCTGAAAAAGAAATTCAATAAGATCATTATTAAACACCATTATATTAATTGCATTTCACTAAACAGGGATATTTATTAAGAAGTAAAATAATAAAAATAGAAGATTACACAAAATGGAAGGATATAGTGAAAGAATCAAGTACAATGTAAGAGTTTCCTTATGAATTCTTGATGTTGGAGACATGGTGTCTTTTGGTTCAGTTCAATGTTTTGTAGCAGGAAGTGACATCTTACACTTTAGTGTTGGAACAATCAAATAAAAGATAGTTTGAGCAGTTGTAATTTAAGACAAAAGAAGGAGACTGGAACACATAAAGTTATATCCAGGAGTTTCTTTGAATACCTGGATGCTAGAGAAAATTTCTTTTTTTTTTTTTTTTTTTTTTTACACCCTCTGTTTTTAAATCCTGAATGAAAAAAAACCCTCAATAATTAACTGATTTAATTATTAAATATTTCATTAACACAACAGGTTTAAGCACAATTTCTGAAGTCTTTTAGAAAGGAAATCAGCCTTGATCTGAAGGCACTAAGAGACAAAAAACACTGCCCTTCCCCTGGGCTGTTCTTCAACAAATTTTTGAATTTATATTTTAGTTTCCCATTAGAATTAGTTTAGCTTCTGCTTTCAGCCATTCTTTCCAGTCTTTCTCCATTAAAGAGTGCTTTAGCAGACACAGCCTTACTCTCTTGAAAAGATTTCCACCATTATCAAATGACCTCTGAGGTTTTTGTCCTTTGATAACCTACTTAAATGAAACCCTAATTCTATGTAAGGGGTTTTTTTAATACTTAAGTGTTGCAATTCTGTGTATTCTCCTCAGTTTTACAACACAAACTTTTCAACACAAAGACTGTACCATCACACAGCTTTAATATCTGTACCACAAATGTTATGTAAAGATGTCTTCAGTCTTCTAGATCAGTCCTACTCTTCTTTGAAAGGTGTCAGGAATAGAATTCTGTCTCAATGCAAACTATAGGCAGAAAGCAAATTCCTAACCATGAGTACAATGTTTCTTCCCTTCAACTAGCATTGTCATTCAATGAGTTTTAAGTATACATACTTATACAAAGATCTTAGTGAAATGAAGCTTGAATTTATCAAGCAGTAGATGTTGTAGGCTTTTTTTCCCTTTTACAAGTCCCTTGCATTTTCCAAAGCATTTTCAGAACAGCACAAAATAAAATTCCATAGTAAATATAAAAGTATTACATGAAAATTATTAGTCCCTGAAAAAGATCGGTATTACCAAAGTAGGTATAAATAAACACACACACACACACACTTCTCTAGGAATTATCAGTTGTTAATTTCACTGGCAAACAGATAAACACCTGAATTCCAGTCTACAAAGAAAAATTTAGAGGCTAGGGCAGAATTTATCTTTTCCTTTTCTTTTCCCAAGAGATTGTTAAATATACAAAGAAAGAATATTCCAAATTATTCTGTATTCTAAGGTAGATACTTGGCTTTTTGATGCATCTTGTTAATTATATACTCTATCTGAGATTGAGAAGCAAGTACAACAATACATTTACCTTGAAATATCATAATGATAATCTTAAGTGAAAAGTTTTTTTTTTTCTCCAACCCATTGAAACCACTCACTTTGTCAAAAAAGAACACCTAAATTAATGAAATTGAAGTTTAAAAGTGTGATATTTATGTGAAAAAGAAGGAAACGAGAGTGATGATACTGAAACTACTTTTAATGTATTGTCTTCCTTCACTGTCTTACCGTATCCCATTCCTCTGATCAAAGGCAGGTATCATGGATGCTGGATGTTCAGACATTAGTGCCACCAGCAGCTGCAGCACATCGTGAATATTTTCATCCTGTATGACAAGCATCATTGTTATTCTAAAAAATAACCTCAATATGTACCAGCATAGTGCTGGTACAACTGGTAACAGTAAAAAATAATAATTACAGAAATGTACCTCATGCATTGTTAGTAAGTAATTTAATATGCTCTGCAGTTCATCTTCTTTCACTCCTCGATCCTAAAAAAGAAAAAAAGGAGGAGTATCTTTCAGAAAAGATACATTGTTCAAGTTTGGTCAAGCAAAACAGCAAAATTTGGACCAAGTCAAATAATCCTACAACTTTGATATTTAAACTTGTAAGACTAAGTTCTTGCTATCATTCCACTGCATTTCCTTATCACACTGGCAATTCAAAACAGTATGAGGTCAGTCCTCTATTTCGGATAGAAAGGATTCCTATAGTGTGAGCCCTCAGATACCACAAAGTATTACTTCCACTCCTCCAATTTTTGAGACAGAATGGAAAAAAATAGAAGGAAAAGGCCAAGCCAGAAAATACTGGTTTTCAATCTAGTTTCCAGCGGAAGATTATACCTCAAAGACTATTGTTCAGCTGTAACAGAGAGAATGAGTCCTACACCATTTTAACCAGTGGTGAAGGATAAAGCAACAACTAACTTAACAACTGCCATTATCTTTTTCATGTATTCCATTTAATAAATATATTATAATTTACTTAACAAACATACTTAATATTCAATATTTAAAACAAAATTTTAATGTATGAAATATACTAAAATTTTAATAAAATATATATGTCAGAGTTTGCTGAGGTTGATAAGAAATACTGTATACAATTACCACTTGGATGTTGATGAGAAGTGCATGAACATTAAAATTAACCAGAAACAGATAAAATACCTGACAGGCATTACCTATTTTCTACTGTGAAAGATCCCATTACAAGTATATAACAGATCTGAATGTTTTCCCTCTGGAACAGACTATATTACCTTCAATATAAGTTGTTTCAAGAACAGAAGCATAAATGCCCTTAGCGATACGATTTCTTTTTGAGAGGGCCGAGGACCATCTGGAAGAAGCAAAATATAGCACTTTTAAATACAAGTTAATTCCTCTAATGACTGCAGCTTCTTAAGGAAATCACAATTCCTACAGCAGATTCGGTGTTCTACTCGTATATAAAAGTTCACATTTGCAAATGATATAATTTATAACCTTTCAGAGTCACACTTCTAAACAGCAATATACTTAAATGATGCTCCATCTGGAACAAGGAAATCTGTATTTTAGTTTAGTTTAGTTAGGTTTTTTTAAAGATACAGGAAGAGGAAAGATAGTGATAACATGATAGTAATAGATAGCAATATGTGATAACAACTTGAATGACTAAACCACTATGCTAAATACTATTTGAATGAAAACCAACAAAGAAAGGTATTTATTATTTGTTTATTGTTTATTAATCTCTGTGCCCATTAATGCATATAGACAACTCAGTGTCAGCATCACTCAGAAACTGATAATCAGCCCTGCGAAAGACTAAAATCAAGCCCAAATCAAATCAACCACAAAGATAATGCTTTTAAGATTGGTGCAGCAACTGTAAGTCCCTGATACAAAATAGTAACATTCTGGTTAATTGGCAAAGAGAAAGGATGCCTCTGTTATCCCACACCAGGATGAGTCACTAAAGTATTTCCTGCTTTTAGATTCTTTACGTATGTATTTATCACAGACAGCCCATGAATTGCATCAGATTTTTTTTTAAAGATATACTCATAATAAGAGTTAGTCAGCTTTATGCAGACAAAAATAAACCAAAAATAGACCAATTATAAAGGCATAAACTAAAAGTAATTAAAAGGGAATAAGTACACATATTCACAGAGTTAAGTACAATCAGTACTGGTGCGAGAAAAAAATCCAACAAAACTGATTGGGAGCTTTGAATAATAAAAATAATGATTTCTAATTCTGTCTTTGGAAATAAAACATTGTTTTATTAGTTCTACCAACAACCAAATGCAACATTCTTCCATCTGTTTTGTTGGGGTTTTTTAATAAGTGAAAAACCACTCCTTATATTAGTAAGACATGATACAGATAGCAGAATCTGATCTCCATGCATACATAAATAAAATAACATCTTATGTGGTCACAGGAGGACATATTTTTCTTTAAGCCAGCCCTTGAATTAACTCTGCAAATTTTCTATCCACAAAAACAAAAACTACAGTTACTTTATCATAATTTTGATAATTCCCACTTTTAGAGTTCATGTTCAAAAACATTGGACATAAAAAATGTTCTTGAAAACTCTATTTAACATGAGATAACCTGTACATTAATAACCATGCACTCTCTATCAGGAGGCACGATACTACCCCAAGGGTCCATGTAAGAGTTGAGAAGGCTGCAGGAAGCACCAGCAAAGAAAGTGAAATGCTTGGCCATTTTCAGTTCAAGAGTTAACTACACTACACAGCAGTCTGGAAACTTAAATGCACATTTCTCTCATACAACACAGACTCCCCAGGGAGGTGGTCACAGCCCCAAGCCTGTCTGAGTTCAAGAAGTGTTTTGAAAATGCTCTCAGGGACAGGGAGTGACTTTTGGGGTGTCCTGCACAGGGCCAGGAGTTGGACTGGATGATCCTGATGAATCCCTTCCAACTCAGCATATTCTATGATTCTGTGATTCTGCAAAAAATGAAGTTACAAGTATTTCAAAGGCATACACCCCAACAGGGATCCAAATTGCAGTTTAGCACAATAATTTCGGAGTTGTTAACATCGAGAACCCTAAATTATTTTCTCTTAGGAAGAAAACTCCATGAAAGTTAGTTTATTTTTCAGTTATTATCTAGATTTTATGCTTTCTCACAGATGATCCATCAATATTTCCAGAGAATGCCATGCAGTTGGTAAGGAATTCCAGTGAAGATTTGTCAAGACATAAATAACCTGGTGGGCTCTAATGAATTCTTTCTTGAACACCAAATTAATTCAGAAACAAGGAGAATTTTTTAAAGTGCATGAATATTTTTGTTTTCTTTAAAAACATTAATAAAGATATTAAACTATCCAATAGTTAGTAGACATCCAAAGATGAAAATTAAAAGGTGTGTTTAATTTTTTTTTTTCTGTTACTTTGATATTAAAATATATGTCATTTGCCCCTTCTGATAGACAATTACAGCTTGGCTCATCTTTAAATAAAAGTGTAGAGTATATTTTGAAGAGACAAAACAACAAAGAAGACAACAGATAAGAGAATGCTAAGATGTCTCTGGCAGGTTGAAGTATTATTATTGAAATGCACCATCTACCAATAGCAAGATGAAGTTAAATATCTCTTCACTTATCCTCTTGAATTCATTTTCCAAATCCACAAAAACCCAAAAATTAGAGAAAGAATATTTTAAATATATTATATATTATAATATTATATTATAATAAATATATTATATATATTTATATATAATATAAATATATTATATTTTAAATAATTTTTCACTCCACTGCCTACTTTGCTTTATGTTTGGATACTGCAACTGCTAGGTGACCCTATTATCCTTATTCTGTATAAGATAACAAAATATTAAAGGCATGCATGTGGCAAATCAAGAGAATAGCTATAACCATAGTTCAACTTTAAAAAATAATAATAAAAAAATTAGATATTCTTTCCTGTGGAAATTAGTTTGACATTTTATGTACATTTTCAGATTTAAAATGAACACCACCAAAAGAAAAGTTTAACTCATAATATTAAACAGATAATCCACCTCCACTATATGGATCAATATCTAAAATGGGAAACCTACAAAGTATAATTACCCAGCAAGCTGATAATTTTACATTTTAATACAAGTTTCCTATACTTCAGAAGGAAACAAAAAGATTAATATGAATTCAGTATTGTGGATTCAAGAAGAAATACCTGCACAAAACAGGAAACCAGTGACAAAAGAGAAGATACAACCCCAAATTTAAAATAAGTAATTTTTAAAAGAAAACAGCACTAGCCCAATGGGAAACATCAATACTGAGCCAATTTGGCAATAAAATGAGGGATGCTAAACTGTCAGTACAGAAAACTCACTCACTTTGTGCTTTATTGAGACAGGGGAAGGCAGTAAAACCCTGAAGCAGAGTAACTGTCTGCAAGTGATAGTAAATCAAACTACTAATACTAAAAAGTGTTTACATATCTCCACATGAAAACCGACATGCCTGGGAGACAAGAAAACATCACACTACTAAAATGTCTGTATGAATAAGCTTACTTTCTAATATGACAGCAAATTATTTGAAGGCACCATAGCACATGCAGTCAAATTTCGGATATTGGCAAGATTTCCATTAAAGTCTTCTCTAGATCTGAAAAGTCTCATGTCAAGGCAGTTTAGAGTTTCAGCTGCCTTGTACTCACATGATGACCTTTTCCTGTTTCACACACTAAAATTACTGTTCATAGACAATAGGTCTTGTTCTTCCACTTTGAGATATCAAATGCTACCTAAAATGCAGCAAATCTTGCATTCACCTAATTGTATTTTTACAGTGTAAGTTTCTGACTTTAACAAATTTCTTTTTAATACATTATTCTACATTTTTATAAATGCTTGCTGGCAGTAATGGCTGCACGCACACTACTAAAAATTAACACACAACAAAAATCCTGGAAGAGTTAGCTTTTTTTGAAATATTGGGATTGGCGAAGTTCTGAGATGCTGAAAAGAGAGGTGAAAAGAAAAAAAGTTTTAAGTGTAATAACTATAGGAACTTCTAAGACTGTATTCTAAATTTCATGACTGAAGACTGAATCAGCCAGACCTGTGTGTCATATTGATAGATTGTACTTAATGTTAAAAGAGCATGTGGTGAAGGAAAGTAATGTAATTTGCAGGTGATTAAATATTTTGAAAAGTTTCCATGAATTTTAACAATTGAGAATAAATAATATGGATTTGATAAAAATCTAATATGAAATTAAGTTAATGTGAAATTAAATTTAGCAACCCACCACCTCAGCAATTATTACATTTCCACAGTCATTTAATTGCAAATCACTACAGTTATTACAGTTGTATTAGTCAGAAGTAGAAACAATCTGTGAAACAATAGCAAAAAGAGTCCTAGTGCTGATTTGAACAGAGAAAATCCATAGCTGTTCTGGGTTTGCATATCCATTGTGATGCCACTGATCTTTCTCTCTGATAGGCTGACATTCTTCAACTCAAGGAAAGTCGTTTTTACAGATAGAAAAGAGAATACTACAAAATACTTCCTTAGAGTTTTATCAGTTGCAGAGGCGTTTCTGTGGTCTAAGAAACGGGGAGGAAGGAAGAGGATAAAGAACATGGAAGAAAGCAGATATTAACCTTTAAAAAAGTCAAGTTGATTTAGAAATCTAACTGAAGAAAAAGAAAGTTTAGAAATAGTGAGTAGTAACACATTTTTTGAAAACATGCATGGCCTCACAGTTTATCAAACACCTTCCCAACTACTGCATGAAGGCCTTAGTAATTGTGATATTTGTTGTAAAACTGCTGCACCAAGCAACCACTGATTTGCACTGTCTGATTACCTTTCAGGGACTGACCTGGTTGCCTTCCTGAGAAAAAAAGAACTTTGTCTGGAATTAACACAAACAAGAAGAGAATGTACTACATCCTTAAAAAGGTAAGAATGAACAAAGAGGAAGAGAAGTAAACCAGACATATATATGCTAATTTAGAGTTAACTGATTCATTTCTCGTTCCTAATTTTGTGTCCTTGTGTACCTCATGCCTTCCGTTCATATTTTGATGAATACACTATATATTTTTTGCAGCTATTCAACTGCCATTTCACATATAAATACTCCAGAAATACAGCTAACTGCAGAGAGGCAGATCTGGGCAACATAAAGACAAACCATACTTCCTCAAGAAAGAAATGTCACTGATTCCACAGAAGAGTAAGCCTAGCCAGGGGGGAGCAGTCTGTAATCTGCAGCACATTTTCAAAGTGTTGTTAAGCAGTAGTATCATGACACAGAAGTACATGAATTTTTTAATTAAAAACAGAATTACCAGAAAAAAAAAAAGAAAAGAAAAGAAAACAAATCGCAAACAAACCCCCCACAAAAACGGACCCAAAAAATAAGTAGTGACAGCCATAACCAATAGACAGTGCTATCAAACTCACAGTCTTGGAATAGTTAAGCAGTTTTCCAGGTCTCTATCTAGCTGTAAATATGGTTGACACCTGAAAACTTTACGTCCCAACAGCTGGTCATTCAACAGTCACAAACACAACATATTATAAGCTGATCAGCTGAGTTTTAAACAATCTAATTCCTCACTGAGATCAGATATGGTTAACTTGACTGATGGTAAACTGCACCTATGCAGCACAGCTGGGTAACCCTCAACAGAGCAGAGCTCTGAAAGCATGAACCTGATAAAGCCATTAGTACCAGGATATGATTCAGTTGACCCTAATTTCAGACACCTACAGTGTAGTTCCCACAGGTGAGACCAGCTTCTAACCTTCCACTGATGTCAGTGGAAATCTGATCAATAGAGCCAATGCTGCCTAGAAAGTAACTACCTTTCAAACAAAAGTTACCAACTCTCTGTCAACTAGGGATAGGACACAGCTTCCTAAATGTATTTATCAGTGTGAGTTGACATGCCATAATGCATGCAAAATATCTACCCAAAGTAAGTAATATGATGTTGGATGCATAGGAAACCTGCATCCTTCTGAGAGGCAGGTGGGATGCCCCACAGAGATTATGATGATGCTAGAAACCCACATTAATGCAACTGACTCCTGCATTCCACTGTCCATAATTGACAGACATCTAGCTCAGATGGAGACACCCTCCATTGTAGGTACCAAAAATGAATTTAATTCTTCTATTTTGGCAGTAGGAATCCAGAATCACTGTAAGTGGAAAATATAATTTATCACTGACAAAGATTTCCGGCTAATTAAGTAACAACCACAGTTATTTTTCATAATCTAATATTACAAAAATTTCATTCAAATGAACAGAGAAAAGTATGCTTTGTTAGGTATTTTAAAATAAATTTTAATAATTTTATGAAGAATATTGTTCATCAAATATTATGCTATGAGAGAATTATAAATGATATCCCAGATCCTACAGCAGCTCTTTCTGTGAGCTTCAAAAAGTTACAACTTCACTGCCTACTAAGATACCTAATTTAGAATAAGAATTGTTCCTTCTGTTTTCATTTATTAAAAACAAAAAAAAAAAAAAAGAAAAAGCCTATGCATACAGCTCACTTACAAATGAAGAATTATCCAATAACATATGTTAGATATGTCATACTCTTAAAAATTTGGATATGTGACAGTACTTAACATTCCCCAATTATTCAGTTTCTCAGCATGACATTAATAGTTACAGAATAAAGATAATTAATAACTTCTCCTTTATCTATTATTTTTTTAACAGACTTTCAGCCAAATCCTTCCTGCTTTACACAAGTAGACAGCTAAATGTGATGATATTACAGCCAGAGTGTTATAGGATTAGAATGACTTGCTCTGGTTAATACACATCTGTAACGTGCAGCGTTTAGCTGGTATCTATTATTGTATTCTGTTATTGCTGTCATTCAATACTTTCTGAGCTAAGCTAAGCACATCACTTTAAGCAAAGTTAAATCAATCTCTGTTTTATAAGGACATAGAAAAAATATTATTGAACTGGAAATACAGCTCCAGAGACTGCTGCAGTGAGAACTACAAGTTTCCACTCCATTTCTGAGGTCACTTAACACTACTAATCATTCAAACGCGACAAAGCTTTTTTTGGCAAATGAAATACATTTAAGATTTCATCTCTGTTACAGAAGAAGAAAATTCAATTATTTTAATATGTTTCCTAAAGTATGCCCACAGAAGTATATGCTATGTGAGTGAAGACCAAAGTAGGAATCTTCTGGTAATACACATGGCCATAAAGAATTATCATCAGACACGTATGATACACAAAAAGTATTTCTATAGTCCTACTTTGGACCACTGCTACAAATCCAAGGAGCTTTCACACAATGACATAAAAAATATTTCTATAAAAGAAATGCTTATATATTCTTTCTTATGCGTTGTACTTACCTAATCCTTTAGGAGTGATGCCACTGCTATCAGCAGGATTAACCACCCAGTAGTAGTATTTCAGTGTGTGCATTAACTGCAGGACTGTTCCTACTCTGCGTATGGTGTTATAGATCGTAGCAGTTCCAATGAATTCAGCTGACAAATAGGTATACAAAGACAGCTGCACCTGAAGAATGAAACAGTTATCCACATGAACACAAATTCTGTATTAGTAACCTTATGCTGTAGAACTTTTTTTAATATATACTGAAAAAATTATTTCAACTTTTGTTAGCACAAGGACTGGACTGATACTTATGAATGACATCCACAGGTCCCTTCCAAACTAAATTATTTATAATCCTATGATTTAAGTAATTATAAAAATACTGACTTGTTTTCTATTCCGGCTTTTTATACTAGAAGCATTGCCACTTTTCAATTTGATTCACATATGTCAACTATGAATTCTTAGGAAAACAATTAACTCAATACTACCAGAGATGAAAGATAACATTTTAAAGATTTTATCAAAGTAAAATACATAATCTAAAGTGAGAGCTTATGCTAATGTGTAACAAAACACCTTTTGCCTGCAATTAAAAAGACATACTTTTATGCTTAATCCTTGGGAAAACAACGAAATGCAACCACTGAAAAAGGGACTGGGCTTCTAGAAACAGCCTTTTAGTAGAATCAGATATAACCTTATGCAATAATTTAACCACTTTTAGGAACTTATAAAAGACATTGGTGTATATAGTTAATCAGGGTTTAGACTTCATGATCTAAAAAATCATTGCTATTACCATATTTTAAAATAAAAAACACAAAACCCTAAGTACCATGTTACAAAAGAACACAGGCATCTCATTTTGTTGTAGGAGAGTCACAACATTATTCAAGTGTACAATTACCTTTGCAGGGGTATGAATCCAGATAGCAGGATTAAAAAGGATGTGATCACATAATTGCTTCAGTAGAGGTGCTCCATGAGATAAACCATCCAAATATTTTGCAAATGACAAAAATTGTTCTAGAACTGCTCTGGTTATATGAACTCTAGATGACTAGAGGAAAATAATCAGAAAGAAAGAGGATAAAGAAAAACCTTCTTCTTTAATATACTTAAAGCAGAACTATGAATCAATATTTTCACCCATCTCATCATTACTAAATATATGTAGCCTCACGTGTTTTGATGTCATTGGATATGAAGGCAATTTATACTTTCTAATAATATTAACAGTCACTATAATGGCTATATTTGACAAGTTAAAATATTAATCTATAACTATGGTTAAATACTTTTTCTTTGTTCATTCAGTATTTTGGTTGGTTGGTTTTGTTTTATTAGAATCCAGTCAGGAGCCAACATTTTACAGCACAGTGCTTTCAGAATTTCATCTGAAGTCCTTAACTCTTCTTAAATTAATGATGTGGCTTACTGAAATTGGGTGTCTCAGTATGCAAACACACATTACTGGTAGACTTGTTTTTGTTTCTTAAACATAAGTAGGTATTTGGAGGAGTTGGGTTCAAGGTTCCCCAAATTGCAGGCAAGTCTTTCAGATACATAGCATATGCTATAAAATTACTATTGAGATCTGCTCCTATGTAGTAACATGGCATGAGGACTTTGATAAACATCTTTGTATACTAAATTCACAAATGAATAAGAAAGCCCACGAAACATCCTTTCCCTTGCCTTCCTACAAAATGTCAAGCACTGGAACAGGCAGGTAAGTGGTTGAATCACCAGCCCTGGAAGTATTTAAAAGACATGTAGATGTGGCACTGTGGGATGTGATTTAGTGGTGGACTTGGCAATGCTGGGTTAGTGGTTGGACTTGATGCTCTTAAGGGTCTTTTCCAACCTAAGTGATTCTATGATTCTATGTCCCCATTACTTTTACTGCTATAAGTACAGTCTGGGAACATGCAGATTTGTTATTTTTAGAACTGAAGTCTTTGTTGGTAATAGAAGTTCAGTCTGGAAGTTGAATTTTCTTTGGTTTGTATAACACAATTCACAATAAATAGTCTGGAGCTAATAAGAACAAAAATATTTGGAAATTCAAGTCAGCAAAGAAAAGTTTTCTGTATTCTCTGAAGTATTTGATTTTATGCAAATGAACAACAGATATGATAGATAATTTTAAAATAATAAAATTGAGACTGGCTAGTAAGCAAATGGATTTTTTCCTGCCATGTGTGCCAAATGCCTATAAGCATACACTGAAAAAAAACCAAAAAAAACATTGTTTGGAAAGCTGCAGCTAAGCAAATATAGCATAAGCCTCCCCAGAAAACAGCATACGTTGTAAGAATTGTGTTGTGATCAATCAAAATCCTTTAAATATTCACATAGCCTGAGCTGAATATCATAGCAGGTGTTAATTAGTAGACTATGCAAATTTTTTTTTTTTTTTTTTTAAATTTTGTGGACAACATTATGAAGTGATGTATTCAATGTAGATAAATCACAGTGCTCTATTCAGGAGAAAGGGACCCCATGAGGGCTCACTAGCCTGCCTATATATAACTTACAGAACTGAAGCTAACAGCTTTGCAAATTCATTCTGGTTATGTCACCAAAAAAAAAACATACCACTTGAAAAAAAAAAAAAAAAAAACACCTTAGGCTAATTCTTTGACATTCTAAATCACACTTGCTTAGTACTGAAAACAGAGAGGCATAGAAAATAGTCTGATTCTAGGTATTCAGTAAAGGTGAATGCTTTCTGCTATAAGAATGTATTTCCACAGCTGCAAATAACAAAGGGAGCAGAATGAGAGAAGACATTTTTCATTCTTCTCCAAAATTCAGTACATTTTTTAAGGTTGAGATCACAATTTTTATCTTCTCAAATAACTGCTATACTAACCTCATGCTAACATAAAATCCAGTAGCAGAATGTCAAAGTCATGAGATTCAATTGTTGGAGTATCACTATTTTAGTACAGCTGACAGATTATTCAGATTATACAATCACAGTAACAGTGTTTGATGAGGGCTTTGGGCCAGGAGGCAGGTAATGTTCCTCAGACAACTGAACTGAACCTCAGTTTTGTGATAACTTCTCATCATGTCGGAAAACAGGCAAGTAAAGGGAATGCCCCTTGCAACTGCTTCTTTCAGAAATTAATTTTTTAAATATATTTTCTTCTTCAAAATGCAGGGCGACTATTTCAACAATTTCAGAATGGAGTCACAGAAGATTTTTTTTTTTATTATCATACACACACCAAAAAAAAGAAATTTAAACCTCAATTATGACATGTCTGTGCTATGCTTGCACAAACCAGGAACAAGAGAACTTTCCTAAACAACTCTGGGAGACAGATAGTGCAGGAAACACAAATAAAAGTACTTTAAAGTGATTAATACACATCTAAAAAGCATAAATTAGAGAATAGGACCAACTCCAGAATTGATTCTTTGAATACTCATTTATGAGAGAATAAGGAAGATGAACAGACTCCGGTAGTGTCTTATAAAATATTTTAAATTTTTAATATTTATATGACAAATATATTTTGTTTCAATAGCCCTTTGAGCCAAGTGATTGAAAGTACCACAGTGACGTAAGAAATACTAAGAATAAAGACAGAAATTGTCCAAACGTACCTTTTCAAGGAGATAGCCAATGACTAGAAAGCCTTTTCCACCAAGCATTTGTTCTTGCATGGCTACTGAACTCTTAAGAAGCTCAACCAAGAAAGCCAATAGGGTAGCACTGCATGTAAAGAACAAGAACTTTTTTCAAATTACACATGCAGAAAATCCAATCTGTTACTTCCTCAATAATCCCCAGCTATTAAGTGAACAGATACAGACTTGAAGAGGTGAACTATTCCTTGAAAGAATACAAATCTTACTTCTCCTTTTGACAAATTTCTCCAATGATTTTTCTCATATTAAAATGGTAGGAATGGGAATTCATACTAAAACAAGTGCAAAGTCATTCTGTCAGAGGTCCTGGTTTGATCATGACTATCCCAGATGTTAACCATCCAGTCCTGGAGCTTGCAGTTCCAGCCAAAGGTGTGGCAGTTGAAAGAGGCAGGAGATGCTGAGTGGGATCCAGCTGACAGTGCAGGGGCCATGTCAAACATTTGACCATCACACTAACTATGCTAAACAGCAAAATTTCAGCCACTAGGCATGTCATCATTCCACACTTTCAGTCCCTGCAGTCACTGTCATCACAGAAACGAGGCACAAAATGGCTGAACATGCACATGGGCAATGATGCCCACCACAAATGACAGTGAAACAACAGCAGGGTGGAGACCTTCCTTCATACTTTCTTCAGACCAAACACGGGAGTAATATCTAGCTCTGACCAAACAATGTTGAGGAACTAACTGTTTCCTCCAGTTAGGAAAGCACAGAGACTTCAGAGGCCACAAGGAAATCACTTAGCAGCCCATCTCAGCAGTATCTTTAAGCAAAGTGTTCAGAAAGCACTGGGAGGGAAAAACAGATGTTCAGAAAAGGTTACAGTTTAGAAACAGATATGACAGACTTCAGGGGACAAAATTGCCATGAACTTGAAATTTTTAAAAACCTGTGGTGGAGACATAAGACAGATCAATGCACAGGGGAAAAAAAAAAAATCACAATTGACTCTTAGGTGATGAGAGTGAAACATAAGTACACTCCTCTGCTGCTGAAAAACCAGATGAAGGGGAGAAAGGAAAAAAAAACCCACACACATGTATTTCTGACAGAAAGGAAATATTTAAAATTATTTTCCAAATATCTCAAAAAGGTAGATGGCATTGTAGTGTGTATACATACAATACATACACAAAGTCCTTATTTCTTTTCTAAAAATAAAATAGGTGTAATAGTTCCTAGCTGCACAGACAAGTATCTGCAACCATGAAAGTTTCACACAAGTACTGGGCACATGCAAGAGTAAAAACTATGGCTCTTGCAGCTATGCAAAAGTGAATTAAAGGAAATGTCCAACCTGCATTTTATACATTTCAACTTTACTTACAGTAGCTTGTCATCTAAAGGTTTGCTTGCTGTACAAATATAATCTTTTAGTTTGAAATAAATGTTGAGATTGGTTAATACATGCCAGTACCAAAAAATAATCAATGTGCTGAGGAAAACAAGATTTATTCTATTTGTTGAGCAAAGCTGCCATGCATAAAATACACAGTGTAGCCAAAGTACACGCTGTGAACATGAAATAATGCCTTGTCTTGCTTTACTGTTGAATGGTCATAATAATCCATCTAAAATCACATACAGAATGCTCCAAAGCATGTCAGCAGTAAAGGAACATAGATAATATCTATTTACAGTACTCCAAAGTTTTATCAAAACAGCCTGTCAAACTGTCACATCACTTTCAAACCAGGTTGTATGCATCAATTTTTTCTTACCCTGATCAAAAGTTTCTATTGTATTTATCATCTAAAATAAGATCCTAATCATTTTTACTACATGGAAATTGATAAGAAAATCATATAAATGGTTGAAGATTTATATTTTGAAAATACTTTTATTTAAAAAAATGAATGGGTGAAAGAAAATTCTATACAGATAGATGGTGCTTACTACAATTCTCCATAAGTAACCTTATGACTTAGGATAACAACCCATTATGCACAAAGTTAAGAAACAGCATACATCCTTACAAGATTAGAATCTAAATTACAATATCAAATACTATCACTATTACTGAAATGTCAAAAATATTATTAAAATGGATTTAAAAGATTGTTGCACCACGAACATGGCACCAGAAAAATTTAACACGTTCTATATCCATGAGTACTTTATAAAACGCCCTTTCCTTTGTACTGCAGTTTACTTGCTCATTCCATGAATTTAGATGTAAACTCATGGGCTAGAGTTATTCTAATCTCATATCAATACAATCACTACACAACAGTTAGAAATTCTGATAGGATTCTAAACACAAGTTATAAGACACACTGACACCCTGACAATAAAGATTTTTCTCTCTTTCCTTATATCTTTATAAGCCAACTCAGAAATAATCAGTGAATCAGTGATCAGTTTATATCTAACCATGCCACAGCTGCAGAAACAGACAAGCTGGTTCTATGTAAGAAAAACCAATTCAAAAAAGTGTAATGATTCAGATGCAGACAGAGCCTAAAGATTACTTTTTAGATATTAATCATCTTTATGTGAGCTATGGCTGAACTAATTAATCCTGCCTGCCCACTTTAGCTCTGCACAGAGCTACCTCAGCTGTTACTGCAAAGTGATACCACTGCTTCTAGTTCCAGGAAAATGTATTAATTCAGCCAATACCTTTGTGAATGAGCTATGCTTTTACTTAATTCCCAAATGGCTTTTAACATCTATCGATCCAGACACATAAAGACACTCAGCTCTGCAGAGTCACCTCAGGTCTGCAAGCAGTAACTCTAGTTTCCAATCTTTCTGCATTATCCAAGATTACCACCATAAATAATACAGCTGTCTGTAGTATATGGTAATTCAAATCTTGGGATAGCCCATGTGAATGCATCATTACACCTTCAAGCACATAAAAAAAATCCAAGTACCAAAAAAAGCAGCACTGAAGGAGAACCATCTGGCAGGCACACAGAGGCACAATGAAGTTTGAGATGAATACTGTATAGGATCAGAGTATTGATAAAATTAGCATAATAGTAAAATTTAAGCAGTAGTTTTTCCATATTATTTTGCAAGAAATTAAGTAAGCCAAAGATCTGTAACATTTTAACTATAAAATCAAAATGGAAATGTTTTTAAATTCTCACTGCATGTACAGTACTTAAGTTATTACTACCTGCAGATGATGATCAGAGATGGGCAGAAAACAGATTACATGCTTAGTCTGTGGGGTTGATTTTTTGATTTTGAGGGGTTTTTTTGGGCAGTGTTAGTGGTTTGTGATTTTTTTTTTTCCCCTAGAGAGGTTGCTTACATTTGTTTCAGGTGAATCTGATTTTTTGGGGAGGAAGGAGGACTAAGCAGCACTACGTAACAGCTGTTGCACACAACATTGGGTTTACATGCTATATTCTCTATCTTACATGCTCTATGCTAGAGAGCATTCAACCTGCCTGAAATGACCCAACAGTTAACAATTCTCAGATAAGCTCTCTCAACCTCTTCAAAACTTCTTTTTCCCTACATGTGCAGACTGACCTCAAGCAAACATTTAAGTGTGCGTATCTACTCATAAAAAGCCATACTGATGTAATGGATGTTTTCTACTCAATATTGCATTCTAAGAATGTAGTCTGTCTAATTTAGAGGAAAGAACTTCTAACAATTTCTAAGGATGGCCAATGTAGTCTCCTTACCAACTGAAAATATATTCAACCTGAAGATTTGAAATACAAAAATTTTTAATCAGCAGAACCATGTTGCCAAAATCATGCTCTTAAAATGGTTGTTGTTGACAGAGGGGAGATAATACTGATTAAAAGAACGTCTTCTAAGATGAAAAAAATTTTCAACAGATTTAACAAACTTACCAGCAACTAACATGCATCACATTGCTGCAGGGCTCACATTAAACTTGCAAAATTCTGTGCACTGCCATACAAAACTCCTCTCCGTTCTTGCCTATTTGCAACTCCCCCAGATACAAAAGTAAATATAAAGGACACTTCAGCCCCTTCCTACGTCTCCTCTATACTATGCCCTGCCTAGAACAGATCAGCTTGTCTGCAGTGCAGACAAAATACAGATAGAAAATGAAAGCATATATGTCAGCCAACATTTAATCAAAGAACTAAAGTATCTACTGAAAAAGTAACTGATTTCAGAGGAAAAAATTTCAGCAGTTTTCCATTGCTAAAAAGTGGGGCAAAAAGGGTTATAGACCAAAACATAACGATATACTACTTCCAATTGTTATGACACTGCTTAGAAGTACCTTCTAAATCAGGAATTTACACCATTAGGATAAAAGTGAAATTTGTCTTGGCTTTGTTTTTGTTGTTGTTCTTTTACACTATTTTATTTTTAAACCACTACACAGATCAATTTCTCTCGTCTCTTCACTCCCATGATAACTTTGTTAAATTAACCTTAATTAAAGTTTCATCTTGGATTGTGTATTACAAAGTTATCTGGATTGGGCTTTACAAAAGGCACCTTTAGTTAAAGCAGGAATGGTGCTATGAAGATCTAAGTATATCAATTAATAACAGATTATTTAACTTTAAGCATCTATATAAAAGAGAATGATAAACATATTAGTTTCATCTGTTCTGTGGGAAAGGAACCTTTATAAACTTACTCCATTTGTATTTTGAGCTTCTCTAAAAGAATAAAAAAGATTATATGATTAACTTTATCACATGCTGTTAATACAATATCTATTGAAAACTATTAGCATAAACAGATAAAGTGGTGTTTAGAAAAATCATACACCAACAATTAATGTTTTGTTTTTAAAGAAACAAAATCCCAAAGTACTTGACCCTTAACTTAAATTCAGAACACAATACTGTCTGTATTGAGGTAAATTATTTTTATTATTACTCTTCATCTGTTGACTGACTATTACATCGCATTGTTAACAAACAGCTTAAACTGGGCAAACTCATTTAATCAAGAAATTTCTTTCTTCATCAGAGTATTTACTGTATTTCACAGCATGAACTTAGAAATCTTCACTGAGAATGATTAGCAAAATATTAGTAATATATTTTGATGCACATAAGAGAAGAGATGATCTCCCCTTCCTTACATCAGTCCTTCAGGAAGAAAATCAAAGGATAAAGGGTAATCAAGGATTTAAAAAATCATTTTCACTGCACTTATAATACATGTTGGAAATACAAAAAATGCATTTTCATCAAGGTATTTTCACTGCTAAATCATGAAATCAAAAACTTGTGCATGTTTTAAAACAGTCAATTCCTCTCCTGCTACATTAATAATTACTCATATTCGTTCGTTCATATGATGTAGTCAAGAAGGGTTCCCATAACTACGCTGAAGGTAAGATAAATCCAGAGGAGAAGAGATGGATAGATGGTGGGGATAGAGAAGTTTCCATGAGCTACAGCTATGGCACCTTTCTAAGGTGCTTCCTTAGCTTCCAGCTTAACTATGTTTCTTCTTTCTGTAAGTTTATTGTGGAGAGAAAGGGGAAATTACTTCTTTCTTTTGCCCATGAACTGTGACGAGGCCAATAAGAGAAGACTACTACATGTTTCATTCATAAACACAAGTCAGATGAATAGGTGCTGTGTGGGAGAACCAGAGATGTGAGTCATCTCTGCTTTCAGCAAAACATTTGGGATACAGACTCCAGTAAGAACCACCCTTAAGAGTCTCTAGGACTTCTGGAGTATGCAGAGGTACGGCAGTTTAAGAGTTTACAAAGGATTCTGTCACATGATACAGTGGAACTATCATCCAGGCAGTCTGATTTGGCAAGTCAGATTTCTGCAATTACAGTCGGGAAAAATTCCAGTATGACCTATTTTATCTGAGCGCAGGTAGGTTACACTAGACGTGAAATTTTAGGAGCGATATTCAACAATCTTCCCTCTGAAAGGCGTGGTGGGGAGGGCTATCAGCACTCGACACTGCAAACTCTAAATTGCAGATGGCAGGCAGAGATGAACTGGGTCCCTGGTTCTGCATCAGAGGCACAAAAGCAAATGTAACAACCTCAGAAAGGATTACTTCCATACCTACTTCCAAGTTTAAATACCTGTGCCAGCTATGACAAGAAAATTCTTGAAAGACAGGATAAGACGACAGCTTAGGAAGGTAGAATACTACTTGGCATTCACCTTATTTGCTATCATGATCTTAAGATAAATTCAATTAAACTAAAGACATTAACAAGAATTATTGGAAACTCAGAGATTTTTCATATTAAGCTAATAAAAAAAATCAATACATCAAATTCTAATTCCTGTCAAGCTGTGCTGTTTCATATCTGTGGAAAATATAATAGTATTAATCTTAAAAAGTAGATGCACCAACAATATGACACAGAAACACAAAACATCATCTGAATATTAAAAATAGTTAAAAAAGAAAAAAAAGAAATTTTTTAGTGAGATATTAATTGATCAAAGGAAAACACACCAAACATTTACAGGAAAAAATTAAGAACAGTTGTCCCTTTCAACAGTGTCTCCATTTCACTGACTTACAACAGGTGGGCAATATACTCTTTACCCATATTAACTAGTGAAAATAATGTCAGCAAAAACACTATCTGAAAAGTTGCCTACATCTACTTTGCTACAAATTCCAGGTGGGTGTACATATCACCTTTAAGCAGTTAAGGTGGACCTAAGCACTGTATTTACTTAGTATGATAAACAGTAGATGAATTTTTAAATTTTATTGTACTGTGTATACAATCTAGCAAATCCAGTTAAGAACTTCCAGAAAAAGTATGTTAAACAATTCTTGGAATGGCTTCATTTACTTAATTAAGGAAACAGCTTCAGTTTCTTCTATTTTCAAATGTTTTCCCAATATGGTGCAGTCCAAAGCAACAGTCTCATCTGAATTAACACGTTATTTATTCTGGGATGAAATCAGGTCAGTGCCAAAGACTGCACACCCAGCACCTTGTTAGAGTCAGTCTGTAAGTCAGTGCTCAGCAGACTCAAATGAATTCATAACCATATACAACAGACCACAAGTGAACAAAGCAAGCCCTTTCTATCTTACTATCACATAGTGTAACCAAAGGTAACAACAACAGCATCGTAACAAAAAATCAGCGCATCGAGTCGGCATGGCAAGGTTTTAGTAGCGGGTGGGCTGCAGGGTAGGTTTCTGTGAGAAGCTGCCAGAAGCTTCCCCCATATTCAAGAGAGACAATGCCAGCTGGGTCAAACACAGACCTGTTGATTGTCAAGGCAAAGCCCATCAGCAATGGAAGTAGCATCTCTGGCATAAGAGTGCAGAGGGAAAAACCACCCAGCAACTGCAACTGGTGTGAGGAGTGAGAGTATGTGAGAGCAACGGCTCTGCAGTCACCAAGGGCAGTGGAGAAGGAGGGGCAGGAGGTGCCAGAGCAGAGATTCCCCTGCAGCCTGTGGTGCAGACCATGGTGAGGCAGGCTGTCCCTCTGCAGTCCATGGAGGTACATGGTGGAGCAGAGATGCACATACAGCCCACAGAGAAGACCTGCATTGGAATAGGTGGATGCCTGAATGCTTTGACTGTGTGGGAAGCCCAGACTAGAGCAGCCTTCTGGCAGGACATGTGGGCCCATGGAGAGATAAGCCCATGTGGGAGCAGGTTTGCTGACAGGACTTGTGATCCTGTGGGGAACCACGCTGGAGCAATCTGCTAATTTTTTTATTCTAATTAGAATAATGAAAAGCAGGTTGAAAAGTAGCAGCCTTGGCAATGAAGTTAAGGGACCACTGTCCTGAACAGCAGGGCACCATTTCATTCGAGAAAAAATTACTTAAGATATGAACAGTTTCCACTCTTTTAATTTCAGTGTCTGAGAGCATAAAAATTGATACAGTGCTTCAGAAGCAGAATTGTAGGTTAATTTCAATACTTAGTCTCATGGAAGATGTAGACAAGGCACACAAGGATATACATGTACCAGGAATAAAGAATACCATTAAATCCCAACCTTGATATATTCATATTACCTTGTCTTATAATTTAAAATTTTCTTCACAATGAATCTATTAATTTAGAAAAATTGAAATTGTAAGTGAATCAAGATGATTAAAAAGCAAAGTGTTCTCTCATAGTCCTGTTAGCAAACCTGTTCTAACTGTTAAGAAAACCTCCAAACAACAAAACAAATAATTGAGAACCCTGAAGTTATTAAACAGATTTTCATATTTGCAGGAGAGAAGGAGGTGAGGAGGAGTCAGAAAACCAGTTTGGAAATGTAGGACACTTACACTGGGATTGTCAAGCTATTTATCTTTCTCACCTCCCAGGAAACATTAGAACAAAAGGCACACAACTATCTGAAGTAAAACTTCTGACTTCCTCCTGCTGGACACCAGAAAATAATTAAATTCTACACCCATAGAAACCTTTAAAAACTTAAGAGTCTACCACCACGAAGCACCATCTAGACTTCTTTTTTTAAAGGGCCTAAAGACAATATTCTTCTAAAAATACGTAGATTGTAATAGCTGAGTGCCAGCTACTTTTCAGAAAGAACTGGGGCTGCCCCCTGTTGCTGTTATATCTTCATAGATAAGACAGGTATAACCAAGTATCAGATACACTTTGACATTTGCATTTTGGAAAGCAATATATAAAGAGAAAGAATAATCTAAGAAATTAGAAGAAAGAAGAAAACTCAGTAAGTGTGCCTCCTCCCTTATTCCACTCCTCAAATGAACTTTAAGTGTATCCTTGTTTTTCATGTTTAGCACTCTCTCCCCATTACCTCATTTCTTTCATCCCAGAAATCTTTTATTATTTTATTTGCCTACTTCATTGTTCACTTAAGGTATTATTGTTCTCAATATCTACAATCCATTAAATAGAATATGAGAAAATAATGCACATACACCAAAACTGTGGTAATTTAAAGTTACACCTCATCAAACAGCCATTTGCTTAACAATTTTTTAAATATGGTCTTGAGGTTAGGATCACATCTTTTTGTATTATGCAATTGTACAATCATATAGCATAATGAATTACAGATCTCTGTTTATAATATAATCTAGTTATAGAAGAAATGCACTGACTTATTTAAGAATATTTTTTTTTCCACATACAGTTGAATTAATTATGAATATTCTCACTGGGAAGACCACACACTTGGGAAGAGTAAGTCTTTATTTCAGCTTCTAAACTTTACATTACGTTGGTTCTCCATTTTTAAACAAATCTAGTTACTGCTTAGTCTTCTAGTACAGATTCAGATCATTAATGAATTTAACACATCTTTTATTCCTATGCAGGGACACATACACATATAATACTCCTCAAATTAGAACAAAGCATTTTTGCCTAGTGCTTTGCTAGTAAATAAAAATACACAGAAATTTTTTCCCTACTTTTATTTCAAACTAAGCATTTCTTTTTCTATTTCCCTTACTTCACAATACTTCAATGCAAAGTACATCCTGCAAAACAGGCTACAAAAAAAGCAAATATCCCGCATGAGCCAATACCAAACCAGCTCTTCTGTCGTTAACATTGAACAAAATAATTTGCATCACTATACTGCCTGGAAGTAGAATTTACAATTTTTAAGACTGTGGTAGTACTTCTAGCATTGTTCTAAAATATTCTCATTAAATACATTAACTTTTCATATGCAGAAACAAATAAAAAGTAGTAGCTATCTTGGCTACCTATATTTGAGTTACCAGAGAGGAAAACAGATGACTGACAAAACATCACCAGATTGATTAATTTCTTAAATTAAAATGATACAAGTGATCTTTCATGAGAAATTATGCCAATGTATCACTTCTGATTAACTTTTTCAAATTTGTTGTCAATTTTAATATTAATTATTTTTTTCAGTTAAGTGAATTATAATTCAACTACCTCATGCAATAGGAAATGTCCAGAATAATTGATAGCAAAATATTCTAAGCAGGAAAATTAACCCTGTGTTCTGCATTATACATCTATTTTATCATTTATTCAAATACAGAAGTCATCTTTGTTGCCCCTAAACACTGCTTTCTAGATTATTTGGTTACAAACAATCGTACAAGGAAACACCATACCAGTTCTTCAGCATTACCTTTTCAGTTTTGTTACCTCCAAAGATTTAGGCCCCACAGTTTACTGAGAAGTTTCGATATCACATGTTGCCACTAGGACAGGAGCCTGCTCTGACAAGCAAATGGCAAGAGATCTTCTTTCCAGAAATAACTTTGCTCAGCCAGCTTTGAGCAAAGAGTCACCATCCTTGGAGGTATTTAAAAGACTTGCAGATGATGCATTTAGGGATGTGGTTTAGTGGTGGAGTTGGCAGTGCTGGGTTAATGGTTGGACTCCATGATCTTAAAGGTCTTTTCCATCCTAAAGGATTCTCTGATTCTAAGTCAGCATGAGTACTGACAGCCACCTAAGTAGTCCTTTTTAGGCTACACAAGGAAGCATTCATCTAACATCTGTTCAGCTTTTCAACTTAGGGATGTCTTCCATAGTATCAGAGAGATTTCATGGGTCCTGGCTTAAAAGTCTCTTAGTGACCCCAGTCACTGCTGCAATTGTAATATGGCCACAAAATAACTAATCACAGCCCTATGACTTTGTGACCATGAATGAATTAATTTCAAATATAATGAAATATGGACTCAAATGACACTGACTTTGAGAAGATTGACATTGGACTGTCAAGTAAAACCACATCTGTTTCTTTCAGAAGCTGAAAGAACTGTCATAAAACTACCCAACTACCCTTATTGACTTTAGAGTGATTTGAATTCATTATTGAATCATATAATTTTATGCCAATTTCACCTGGAAACTCATCAGATCAATACAATTTACATAATATACAGTAAACTATTTAAAAAAAAAAAATTTTCAAAGAAGCAAGGGTAAAATGTAGAAAAAAAACATAGAACATTCCCACAATAAACAAAAAATAGTCTAAGTTTAATTTAGTTTTTATCTTGGGTAAAAGAAGCTTACCAAACTGTTGTTTCCACCTGACTGTCATGCAGCTGTCGATTGTCTAACTGGGCAAAGAGCGGAAAAAGAACTTGGATCCCTCCAATGGAATGAATTGCACTGTGAATGGAGTGGGTTACAATAGCTTTCACATCCTAAATTAATAAAATAAAGGAAAAACTTCAATTAATCAAATTATTTTAAAGGAGAGTTAAAAGCATAATTTGGGAGCACTTTAACACCAAACTGAATGCAAACTTTTTAAAAATTTTTTTCACTACTTATATTCAAATTATAATCATTATATTTAAAGGCGAACATTAAACAGAAAAACTTCAATGTCATGGCAAACTGTGAGTTATAGTACGAAGTCTATATTTCTTAAGGAAGAAATAATTCTTTTTTTGCTCACTTTCTAAAACAAGAAAAAACAGTTCAAGTGAAAGCTATATTAAGAACTCATAAAATACAAAACGATCTCTGCACACTAGCACACAAATCCTCTGGTTATCCAAGTGATGTTTAGCTAACAGCAATCACATAACATCAATTCAGCAGCACAAACCTGAAGCATAAGAGCATGGGGGGAGTGTACAAAAATTGAAGGATTCTCCTTTGGTGAGGATTCAAGGCATAGCTGAGCATCAGTAGCCTTCGCATTGTACGTAAAAGCAATGCTACTTGCAAGTTTCCCATCATATAGCACTTGCTTATGGTGCTCAGCCAGATGAATGTCACTCTCAGATTTAAATTTGAATGTGCTCTGAAAGAAACCAAAAGTTTTACAAAGTAATTAATTTACACAAAATCCTTGCCACAAAATGTGCAAAAAACTACATTGGACTTCAAAGGGATTATAGAAATGACTAAACTTTATTTTCAGTTATTTACCAGTAGCCTGATGCTATTAAACAATGAGACTTTTTTTTTTTATTAACTCTACACTCACAATGTGTCAATACAATATTTGGCATTTTATGTAGTATCTCTCAGCATCACTGTTTACAAGTTTCAGAAGTAACTATCTGAACATGTCACATTAGACAGCTATAAATATGTTAAAATAAAAAGTAAGCATACAACACATTAAAAGAACAAATTAATCACCTTGTACTTTAGTTTATATAAACTCACTCAAATTAGAATATAAAATGCTATAACTTGTTGATTAAAGGAATAGTTATTTTTGAACAGCATTAAAATCCATGCTCCATTAACAGTCAGGAGTATACATAAACAAGCTACTTATACTAAAATAAAATGCAAATAAAATTATAAATGCCATATTTCAAATTAATGTTTCTCAAACTCAGAGTTTTTCCATGGAAGACTGAAGAATTCTGTTATTCTTAAACATACCATGATTTATAGCTGATCCAAAACTAGATTTTCTGGCAACACTGACAAATCAATCAAGCACAAGAAGATGGATATCTGCCTTTCTACGAAGAGTTGTCAGGTTTACTTAGCATTTAACTATTGCATGTAGCAGTGGCAAAAAGACAACTAGCAGTAATACAGTGCTGTACTGATATAAAGAAGGGAAATTACAACCATTTAAATAATCAAGATATACATATTTTTAAAATGTTCACTCAGTTTAAAATAATTTATTTCTGAGGTTAATATGAATAATTTCCCTTGCTTTCACTGCATTTAGCCATCACAATTCTCTTTATTCTTTGCCCCTACCAAATCTCCCTTTTCCATTTCCCCCTCAGTATGAAATCCTGTATCATGAAACTACTGAAAGTACCATCACTAGGGTTTTTGTTTTCCATACTAGAGTAAAACCAGGCAATTTATAGACTATCAGCTGCTGTTTCCAAAGAAGAGGTTCCTACTATTTACATAACCCATAAACCCTATCCAGCCTTTGCAGAGCTTTCAAGGCTGCTGGAAAAGCTGAAAAAATTCCCCTGCTTTCAGCCAAACAAAGGGAAAGTGCATCTGCCCAAGTGACTGACACATGGCAATATAAGGTCTCGTGAATAGCAACCATTTGTATGGGGGGCATGATCTGAATAGACTGTGAACCTGACTGCAGCTGCTGGAGAACCCTTGGAGCTGATCTGTCTGTCTGCCAGCACCAACCCACACTGCGTAATGTCAGGCAGAAGGAAGGCTGCAATGCCACGCTGAAAATGTATGAGATGCAGGTACCATAGCAGAAGACACAACTAGGAAAGGCAAAAGTAAGTGAATGGTTCAATCATCATTTGAGAAACAAGGATGTCTTTAGCTGAATTACGAGGGGTGTTGCCAACAGGAGCAGGGAGGTGATTCTTCCCCTCTACGTAGCATTGGTGAGATCACACCTGTACAGTTCTGGGTGCCATGGACATACTGGAGGAAGTGCAATGAAGGGCCACTAAAATCATGAGGTTTCTGAAGCAGCTCTCCTATGAGAAAAGGCTGAGAGAGCTGGGACTTTTCAGCCTGCAGAAAAGAAGCCACAGACAGGATCACACGTATAAATATCTGAAGGGAGGGTGAAAAGAAAATGGAGTGAGGCTTTCTCAGTGGTGCCCAGTGGCAGGACACAAGCCAATGGGCATAACTGAAACACAGCAGGTTCCCCCTATACATCAGGAAACACGTTTTTACTGTGAAGGTGCCCAGTAAGGTGACAGAGTCTCTGTCTTGGGAGATATTAAAAAAGTGTCTGGACATAGTCCTGAGCAACTGGGTCTAGATGGCCCTCTTTGAGCAAGGAGGTTGGACCAGATGATCTCCAGCTGTCCCTTCCAACAACTTTAACCATTCTGTGATTTCATGATTTGTGTTTGGGTTAGGAGTCCATTTTGTGGGGAACTCCCAGTGATTCCCACTTACTACTCTGATTGTACTGCAACGCTGTTCAGAACCAAAGAGACTGCCTTTAGACTGACACTCAAATGTCATGCAACTGTTGGTACTCATTCAGCCCAAAGGATCAGACTACAACCAATCTGAAGTAAAAATCCCAATATCTAAAAACTGTGAGTATTCAGTCCTTACCACTGAATGTTTTCATTTAGAAATGGGTTCCTATTGTGCCACATTACTTACTGAAGCAGAAAACTCCGAAGGAGGAGTATAATGCTTAGAACTTGAGAGCTGGCTCTCTGTTGATATGGGTGCTTACATCACTTATCAGGAAATGACTGCTACAGTTTACACATTTGTCCCAAGGAAGGTGATGTATTCCTCCCCAGAGGGCATTTTGAACTATGCAGATACTCTGTGCACTTTCTGCAGAGGAAAACAATTTCATGATTTCATTGATTTTGAAAGGTATCTACATGCTGCATGCACTGTGTTTTAAGGTTTTACCACAAAAAAATGCCTATTGCCTTAAAAATCTTTCATGACTCCAAGTTTTGTCAGACTCCAAAACTCAGAAGGTTTCTCCACTATACAGTTTTTCATAATTTTGCTGTTTAAACATGTCAAAGTGTTTCCATACAAAATTGTATAATTTCGTTATCAGGAAATTTTGCAGCATTCTAAACTGCTAAAGTTAAACCAGTTTTATAAATAAATTTTAGCATTAATCTATCTCCTAGTCTTTGGTGTTCAATATGCCTCAAGAGTTTATCAGTCAGGCACAAATAAGTTATGAATCAATATAATACCACCTCACACTTTTTTGAGAAAACACACGAATTAAAAGGACATTCTGCCCTCAAAGCCTAACAAAAGTGATTATAAATTGGAAATGTTGGTCTTCTACCCAAAGCTCCTACCCTACTTTACATAATGCAGAGGCTACAAATTCTGATGAATGATACTCCTTTATTACTGACATTGATCCATAGAAAGAGAAAAGAAATTCAGTATATGCATACCGTATTGGGGACTCGGGAAAATACAACTACAGGAGGATAGCGGAGGCTCTTGAGCACATAACCTCAAATTGCAAATGGCTAGTTACTGGTCACTGAAAGAATGCAACTCTGAGGTCTGATACAGTGTGAAAGCACCAAGATGGCCAAAAAGGGTCTTAGATTCAATATATTGTATAAAAGGTATAGATACAGGACCCATATAAAGGATACTTGTTGCTCCTATGGGAATGGGAGAGGGAAAAGAGAGAACCAAGAATTACTCCAGCACTGTGCTTGATCAGGAGCACAGCTTAAACATGAGCAAATCTCCCCTTTCCTTTAGCAACAATAGTGCGGCTTTTTGATTTACTATTCGCACTATTTTGCTGCAGTAGGTTCAGCAATCATACATAAAATATTATCTTGTGTTATATAATTGGTTTAGGCAAATTTGAATTTTCAGTGTTATTTTGTGGGGGTTTGTATGTGCATGCATGAATGTATTCTTACTCCAGCCTTCATACATAACAAAAAGATTGATACTGCAGCACTGACCAAGAGCAAATGCAGATGCAGCAACATATGGAGTAATCTGATAACTCGCTTTGAAATGTCTATGGGAGGGTCAAGAGAAGTGGCACAGATTTAACAGGGATATTAGGAGAGGACTTTGAGAAACACCTCTTTATAAACAATAGCAAACACTGCTGTCAGATGCATCTTTTCCTTCCACATTACCTTCCTTGCACCTCTATTCTGTTTATCAGCTTCTTGGGACCCCAGGTGAGACAGGCTTCTCCTTGCTCCCTGGCAGCAGAAAACTCACTGTGAGAGCAAGGACACTGCTCTCATTTCCTTTTTCCTTCTTTAATATCTAAGAACTGAAATTGTCAACATAGTAGGTAAAAGTCCTGTTCAGCTACAGCTAGGCTCAAAATGAGCATACTTTATTATGGATAAAACCTGGAAATGCAAATATTGAATCCTACTATGTTTCTACTAAATATAATTTTAAATTTCAAGATACTTTATGGATTAATTTGTGGAGACTTAACACGGAAAAGACAAGTCATATAGTTCTATTGTAAGTATATTTGCCTCTCTTCCCCTCTTCAAAGCTTAATTATGAATCATTTCTTTGCAATCATTACTGTCATTTTTTCAATATTGAAACTCACACAATGTAACAGCTTTTGCTAAAAAAAAAAAAAAAACAAACAAAAAAAGCATTTTGCTCTAAGTGAAAATTTAATTTAACTGAAACATCTATTAGATCAACAAAAATGTTTATACTAAGTCATGCTGGTTACAAGCAAATACGTTCAGAAGTACATGCTGAGAATGGAAGTATTAACTGTTTCTACATTACAATTCTCTCTAATAAGCATGTAATGTGTAATAAATAATACAAACATTATATATAAAATATAATTATGTGATATGCATAATAAATAAGACTCATTTTAGTGACTTCTCTAGTTAATCCTAAAACATCTTGCTTCTACCTGCACAACAGAAGGTGGGACAAGGTACAACAGATTCATTTTTCTTTATAGATCAAGATCTTCCTTTTCCTGAACTTTGTGGCTTTGGTGTCATTTGCCCCAATATATACTATTGACAGATATACTATATATCTATATATTACTATATCTATATAATACTATATTGACAGATGTGTGCCTACTGCATTGTCCTGTACGCTGGGAGATTATGCAAGTTTCTCTGTATTCCAGAGGTCTCAATGGCAGTCATTGTAGACTAGAGGCATTATGAATGATTGTGAGGGCAGCTGAATGACAGGCAAAATCACAGTCTCTTTCCATGAATAATGTAGGTAGAAGGATGGTTGCTTTCCCTAAAGAATCACATTCTCAGATACAATGGACCAAAGTATGAATTGTAAATCAAAGGATCTACCACAGACTGTCAGAGGAAACAAAAAAACCCCACATATGTATGAAGACATTCTCCAATGTTGAACATTAGGAGAAAAAGGAGAAGTTGGACAGTTGATGTGCCCCATTGGCTAATAGTACCAATAATTTGAATAGGACATGTAGTGAACTATTAAAGAAAAGTTTCTGAAAGACCAGTTTGCATCAGCAAGTTAGTTAAGAGTAAGAATATGATCTCTAATATTGAGCAATTCAAACTGCATGTCAATCGAGGCTCCTTTGGGCTAAGAAATATCATACTGAAGTATTCTGAACTGAAGAATTCACAGAAATGAAGTTAAATGAGACATGAAAGAAGTAGGCTTTGAGTTAAAGCTGCAACTGGTGCCCTGAGATCTCTAAATTACAGGACACGGTTCCTTTTTTTTGATTGTGGATAGAACCTTGGGTTGGAAGCAGGTGAGAAAAAACAGTCCTGCTTTGTCTTATTTTTTCAGAAATATGGAAGTTAAAGAAAAAAATGTTACTTATAGGGTCCCCCTCTGGGAAGCTTCTTTTTTTTTTTTTTTTTTTTTAAACTGCTATTAATTAGTAAAATATACTTTCAGATTTTTAGACAAAGGAAACACTTTCTAAGAGCAAGGGGGCATTAACTGTGCTGGGTACATGATCAAAACCTAAAAACATGATACACCAAAGCAGAATACACTTAACATAGTACAAATATCTAACTGACATTTTAAAATCAGTAAGAAGCTACAGGTGTGAACAAATGTCATTTAATGGAAGTGTATGAATCAAGCAAGGCAATTTGACAACACTGTAATAAAGTTAGTGCAGTAACTACTGGAAACATCATTTAGCATGAAGAACATATGCCTTAGCAATCCCTTCAACTCTCACAAAACATTACACAGTAATTTTCACTTCTTGAAACTTGCTGCAAATTCAGGAACTTAATAAATTCATAAAGGTTTACTACATTTATTATTAAGAAGTTGTTGTTATTGTTGTTGCTATTATTATTAAGAAGGTTACATTAGTTTCTTTTGTGTGACTAAAAGATATTTGCAGAAATACTTGTTCAAACAAAATATAATATTAAGTTTGGAATAAAATACTCGTTATTTGCACAGGTGATGCACATCTCTTGACTGAACAATTTTAGTTTCAAGGCAGGTTTTAACCATCAACCATATACACCAGAGTTCCTATTCCCCAAGTAGCCCTGATGTGTATTTGGTTATTCACACTACATACCTATCATAAATGAAATTTCCAATTGTCACTGTCATTCAAGTCCTAGCTATCGCCAAATGATTTACAGCAGTCATTTTCAGCACACAAAATTAGTATTATTAGAATCTAATTGCTGATTTTTACTCGTGGTTTTTAAAAGTTTTTATTTTCAGAGTATATTTTATATATATTGGAAAACTGAAAGTTTAGTTCAGATTAAACAGTAAATTTCAAAAAAAAAAAAAAGAAAATTTGGGAATAAATGATTGTACAAATACAATAGTGTTTACTCAGGGTTAGATTACAGACTTCTATGAAGTATCTGTGTTGTTTTTCTTGATGAAAGCATACTATACACACCATTCCAAGATGTATCTGACTAGAGATCAAGTTTATGCAGGCACCATTAAGTTGCCCAAATTGTCCCCCAAATGTCACTATCAAAGCATGAGTATAAAGCTCAACTGTTACTTCAGCAGAACTGTCTGAAACCATACATTTGAAAGAATTGGTTTATTATGCCTTGTTTGTTGAAGGTTAATCTGCCTTAAATCAGGTTTTAAACACAGATAGTAGAGAAAAAAGTTAAACTCATGGTATTAAGTACACCAAAAACTTCCCTAATCTGATTGTGATCCAAAGTAATAAATCGCACATACAAACATGTTTCAGCTACGCTTTAAAGAAGTTTGCATCTTTCAAAAACCTGGTGGAAAGTTAAGATTAGTTAGAATACTTGAAGAAACAGTCTCCTTTTGCTGAAAACAAATCATATGAAAAAATCTACACGATACTAGGAGGAATATCCACATGTGAACTGTTACAATTTTTACATATCTTCCAACTATATCTATCAATCATTTACTTTTTCCAGTTTTATGCTTTTTAAGATCCATTATTACCTTATAGCCAGGTCCTAACTGATGTATTGCAAAAATCTGTGCTGGGTTGAGTGCTTCAGTGAATACATATACTGCTCCAAGCTGGCCACAGAACACTCTATTTGCATCAGCAGTCTCCGAAGACCCAAGAAAACATTTATCATAGCTCTGTACCAGAAAGAGGCAAAGTTAGTGATGAAATAATATTAATGCACAGCTACTGAAGCCACAATCAAAGGGAGACTGTAATTAAAAAGATAAACCAAACATTATCAATCATTACTTTCCTGCAGTGAACAACTTCATTTTGAATATCGCAGCATTAATCGTTTTACAGGTCTGTATTACAATGCTGTTATGACTGGCTCCTAGGATTTGTTTGCTATTAATTGGTCAACATGCAACAGAAAAAATGAGAATAGTACATTCAATTACCAAATAACCTCCCCTATTGCCTTCAAGAAAAATGAAAGCCTTTAAGTTGCTTGTAATTACAGTCAGAACTCCCACTGCTAACTCATGAAACACATACTGAAATGACCTCTTCTTCCACTGTTGTGCTAATAGAGCTAAAAATCTCTAGTAGAAAAAAAAACAAAACCCACAACCAAAACTCCAGATTTTTCTAGTTTACAGCTAGTGCACTGTTTTCCTCTCTGACCACGGCCTACAATGATTTGGTTTGACCTAAAATTCTCTTTTACCTTCTTCTACTATAGTCATACAAGTTGATATTTTCCATTCCTTCTTCCAATAATTATCCCTCTGTACAAAGACCTTTTGCACTTCTTCATCTGTCCACTTCGTATTTTTTCAGATTAGAAGTGATTTTCTGTGGCTATTTTGTAAGAATTAGGTTAACTTCTTCTGGTGCTTCCAAAAAAATCTGTCTAGAACAAAGACCTAGGGAACTGGAATACCAGATGCAGCATGGAAGGACAACAACAGGAAGCTCAAGGATCTTTGAAGGCTATTCTCTCAGCTTCCTTGAGTCACATGTACTTTATTGAATGGCAACAAAGTTCACACCTCACTGCTTGAGCTGAACAAGCAAACCAGTAGAATCTGCATTAGGAAGCCTACTTTTTTGTCTTGTTTGACTGCTGAGTTTTACCTTAAGGAAAAGGCTTGTCAGTCTGGAGAACAGAATGAAACACAGTGAACTGTTACAGAAATTGATCCAAGTGGACAGGTTATTAACAAGGAAAAGGGAATTCTGTCTAAGAAGTTAGGAGAAAGGCAAAGATCTGGAGCTCAGCTTTGAGATGCAGTGAAGTAAAAGCATCCTGGGTTTTATCCTCCTTTTCACTGAACAGCCCTTTAAAGGTTTGGAGTTTTTTGCCCCTTGGAAAAAAAATTTCCCTATTTTTTGAAGTAATTTTTTTGGACAAAATTAAAAAAAAACTTCTGAGAAAAACTACATCAATTCATAAAGTTATATCCAGGATGCACAGTGCAAAGGATGGGCTAACAAGATCCTGTTGACTCCTGGGAAATCTAAAGGTGAACCTTTTTAATAATTTTCAGTTAGTTGAATGGAGTCTTGCTTAGCCTTAAAGGCTTTCCTGACACTGTGCCATTACTGTCAGAGTGTTAAGTCAATTAATGTTGAACAATTGCCATTTTCAATGGTTATTTGAGGATTTTGTCTGAGATATCAATATAATTTTTTCCTGGTTTATACTTAAATATTCTGAGACATACATTCCTGCCTATTACAATGGCATTTTCCTGGATTCCTCTAGTAATCATTAACTGTACAACAGCCATTGAGCTTCTCGATAGATTCTGAGTTTTACACTTAATTACATTCTAGTTCTGTTAATCTGTAGTAATTTCAAGTTCTTTTTTTCATTCTTCTTTTATTTTTTTCATGCTCCTCCTGCTAAGCATTTGCCATTAAGGATTGCAGATCCCTACACCATATAACCAGTGCCAGCCCAGGTCCTCTCAGACCTCAAGTGGCTTTTCAGTCATCACATTCCACCTATATCACAAACATATTTATATTACCAAGTGGAAACCATGCTCTGCAAAAACTGAAAGGCTTGCCTTTTCCTGCAAGTAGAAATGTTACCAAGAGAACGAAGAATGGCAATCAGAAGCTTTGGCAAGAAGAGCCCTCCTACTTTAATTAATATGTAGTATTTAAACCCTCCCTTTTAAATCCAACTGTGCCTCTAGAATTTAGTGAAAGACTCCTTATTTCCTTAAGTACAAAAAGGCTTCATTATCCCATACAGTCAGTCAGAAAAAACAAAGAATCATACTATAAATAAAAGAAATAATAAAAATGTAGCAAGCTGATGAATCAAGAACCTCTGAAAGTCTATCACAACTTTAGCTAAAGGCAAAGCTCAAGAAACTCATTTTATCTGCCTTCCACAGCCAGAACTTTGGGTCAGAAAGTGTGTCTATTTTCTGCATCATTAGGTGTAGACTCTCAAACTTTCCAAAGTAGAAGGTATAGAGAGTGAGCACACACAGAAAACTTAAAATTGAAACTTATATAACCATCATTAAAATAATTTCAACACAAACAATATGAAAGCAGATGCATTTCCTGTAAGAATAGGCTGTTATTTGATCTTGTCTAATTAAAAAATTCAAATGTATGCACACAATCTTCCAGTAAAAGAGACTGGCTCCTATCCATTGGACAAACAGTTGCAAGATCACTGTTCCTTGCTCAAAGCTGACTGACACTATGCATCTCTACACCTCTCAATATCTTTTAACTGGTTTGGATGGCCAACAAGGGAGCACATGTTTGTAAGAGCTTATGAACCACTGAAATTGCTCCGTATTTTAGGGATGAACTTTTGTAGCAATTAATTTGTACTTCCTAACAATACTACTTAAATATTAATATTGTAGCACTCAGCACAGCATTTTTAATATTGGTCAACTGCCTGTTTACTAATGTCAAGTGAAACAACAGACAGATTTAAGACTTCAGACTTTGTTCAATATTATAAATCTCTTCTCCATGCTTCTGTGTGCTAGCTTTAAGTCTTTCTTTCTCTCTCTTGTTTGTTTAAATCTGTAAACTCTGCATGGTAGAAATGATCTCTTACTATACCTATACAGTGGTTAAATCAATATGACTGGTAATAGCTCAGGCTACTCAGTTCTACTTCAATTAAAGAGCCTACTCAAAATTTGATATTCCTTAAGGCAAAAAAATTATAGAAATCTTATATGTATTAACAAATATCTCCTCTTGAATCCAATGCAGAACCTTATATGATGCAAAAATAAGTACTTTTGTATACATCGACAGCATGCATAGTTATTTGGCAGAATGACTCAGTTTTCCATAAGGACTTTACTCAAATTAAATCCATCAAATCTGTAACTACCACACAGAGAAAACAAATATAGGACTCTTTTTTTGCTTTTTCAATTAACGTTAAAATGAAAGCCTATGAGAAAGGAAAACAATAAAATCTTACATCGTTTGTGTTAACATGCCAGGCCATGTCACCATAGGATACCAGCTGACCGTTCACGTAACATCGTATTTCACTGTTTCTCCATCGATTATAGATGTGTACAATGCTTATCATGTACCACTGGAAAGACATGAAAAAATCAGTACACAGTGGCAGTTTTTGTGCTATAAAGTACAACATAAAAAGTTAATGAATGGCAGAAAAAATAAATGACCAGTCTCATAAAGTTATACAAACAGATGAATCCTTGCAAAACCCACAAAATAAAAGTCAAGTCAGTGTAACTTCAAGTCCAATCAGTAGAACCTTGTCTAAATGTAATGATGTACCTGCATCCCTTTATGGGGATTAGAGAAAGTCAAATTCTTTTTTACAAGCAATCATGAACAAAGTATTTTTTGTAAGTCACTGTCTCCACCAAACAAACAAACAAAAAATTAAAAAAAGATTCCAACTAAAGTTTCGCAAGATTCATGTTCAAATTTCTTTGGAACTTGGGATGCCTTCTCTAAGGAAGTGGCAATCAATTGCTATCTCTTAGCAATTATGACACTTCCTTGGACTCAACTCCATTGACTCCTCTTGTAGTAAACAATAATGATGCGATTAAATGATTGAGCTTTTTTGTTATGTTAGTATGTTCTTCAAAGGCTCCTATTAAGCCCTAGTCATCTACAGACAGGGAAAAAAGAAATTGAACTGTAATAATTCTGCAATAATTTGCTATAACTTACACTTTACTAAGTGCTCTTCATTTTGGCACAACTTCACCTTTCTGAACAGCTTCTTTTTACTTACAGGGGCCTGTACTTCACTACTTATCTATGCTCAGGTACATTGTGAAGGAGCTTTTGAAAACTGTTAGATTTTTTAACTAAGAGTGTATTTGCTCTTAGCCTTTTGTATATTTGCATTTAGGCAATTTCTCTAGCACTAGCAAAAACCTTTTTTATTTTAGAAGGCAGTTTTTCACAGTTCCTTTTAAATAAAAATCAGAAATCCCTATATCCAAGTATATTCTGCATTTTTCAAGACAAAGACAAGCAAGAGCCAATGTCTGAATTTTCTAAAAATTTCAAAAGTACATACATCTAAATGCATATGGTATTTAAAATTAGACTGAACTCTTGTACCAGCAAGATGCCACCCAGTTTACACCAAGGTAATGCAAGCTCCTTTATATAAGTATGCTTTCTGGTCTCCCCTAATTCATCACAGATGTTACAATCATCTGTGCCATGTGACTAACAATTTAATCTGAATAGAACAGTTTTCCTCCTTAGTTACTGATTTTCAAAGCACAGAAACTCTGTTTTATACTGTCATGATGAATTTACTCGATTAGGTTAAGTGTTTAATACACAGCACCACTGTATCAGCAAGGCCTGCCCCACTGTCACACAACTGTAATTACAATTTGAAATGAGCACCCACTGATGGTCAAGTCAACAAAGCTTCAGATACTTCTTTTATGTCAATAACCTCATTTAAAATAAGACATTCCAGCTGCTTTTTATTTTTTGTTTTTTACATATGTAGAAGCAAGTATATAGGTATGTCTCATAACCTCCTATTACCTATGTCTCATTTATGTGAATATTTGCTGATGTTGTACAAGTGGGTTTTTTATTTCTCTCCTATTCTGTATGTGAGGACATGATTTACAGGGCTTTATTACTACACTACAAAGCAAACCAAGTTATGTGATCTTATACACATTTTTTCTTCAACTTGCAGTTGAAAAATTCCTCTTTTTTTTTTTTTTTCAAGTCAGTAATACAGTTTTCTTTTACATTCATCCTGCAGTTTTCTTCTCTATATCATTTTCTCAAAAATGCACTAAGACCATGCCTCTCATCTCTAACAGCAGCTTGTTCAGGTAGGATTCAAAGACACTTCAGATAATAACTTGACAATTTTTTATACTGTTGAAATCTGTCGAGCTTAGTCACCCACTGCTAAGTCATATTCCTATTCCATAGCACAGTAAAATCAGAGAGATAAGGCAGCACACACTAAGTACTTCCAATATACAGAACTTATTTCTGTCTATACTAAAATTAGTAAAGGTGTTCAGAATTAGAAACATAAGAAAAAGCTGTTTACTCTTGACTACCCTGTTTTCCTGTTAAACCTTTGCAAGGATTGATTCTAAGGCTGGAACTCAAGGGAGCAAAAATCATTAGGGGTTACTAACACACAAAATTTTCAGTTTGGAGTCCCAAAAAAGCACTATAGACATATTGGATACAACACTGCCAAAGCTAGTTTAGCTCTATTGAGATGTCAATTCAGTACACTACACCCACATTTTCTATTTGGGAATATAACAACCAAATTTCTCCATATATTTTTATAAAAGCTTGCTTTTACAATGTAATTAAAATACATCAGTTGAAACCTAAAGTAACCACTTGACACACCTTAAAGTTTTAAAGTAAAATTATATATTATGCTGTGAATGGTGTCACATGATACAGTTAACAGCGAGAAGATCTTTATGTTAACACAGTAACTTTCAGATTTCTCTACATAAAGAATTTGAGCAGGTGACTTGAATATATTATTTTACTGGGATTCACAAAAAAAAATTTAAAAACCCCAAAACATTATTCAGAAGTTTAATGTGGACGATGTTTCTGGCAAAATCTATTGCTGAAATGTCCATATCTATAAGCAAATACAAAAAACTAAAGAAAACAGTACATGTGATGGCAAAATTCACACTTCTCAAGTTAGCATTTGGACAGTGGGCTGCTTTGTAAATGAGCACACAATTTTTGAATACGTATGTACACATTCAAAGCTTGCACAGTGAAACCAGTCTCATATCTAAACAGCATGAAGAAAATGAATTCACATGTTAAAACAGGATACATTTTGATTTGTTATAGCAAGAATTTGTATTTGACATATTTTACTTCCTTCATTATGCATCTTACCATATACATGTAAACACAAGTTAGCAATGGAAAAAATATATTAAGCCACATGCAAATGTATTCTAGAACACTAATTTCAAATACTGTCTAAATCTGACATACAACCCAAAGTGTATGAAGCAAAAACTTTGGGAAATAGAAAACTGGCATGGAGTTATATTTGGACATACTTAAGCAGATCAGCTGATTATGATTTGAAACTGGTATTCATATAGCGATATATACATGTAGTAGTATTTCAGAATTGCTATGTTAAGTACAATAGTAAAATCTAAGATTTTCTAGAGCTGGTAAAAAGAAAACTAGTCATTCAAATTAAAATTATCAAAAAAATTTCTTGCTAAAATATGAAAGACTACATCTTTGTCAGCAAGACCAGCTAAATCCCAAGAGCTAATTAACAATTACATAATATAAAAGTTAACAATTTCATTTGTTCCTTGCTTCAGTGTTCATCAGTAGCATCAGATGTGCTACTGTAAAAGAAAATTGAAATGTTATCAAAACACTTTTCTGTCTATAAAATTAAATATGCAAACCAGAATTGACTCATTCTGATAGACTCAGCAGATATGAGGTTAAAAGGCTTTATAAAGGCTTTATATATCCTCGAGTAATATACCAGAAAAAGGCACTACTTTGTTTAAAAAAAAAAAAAAAAAAAAAGAAGTGACCTAAGCTACGTGATGAAATTAGAATCAGTGCTTTTGAACCACAAATACATACCAAGAAAAATAGTAGAACATTAAGCTGATGTGTGAACAATGGCATTCCCTCCCTAAGAGTCTGGTTTCTCAGAACAAAACAAGCACTGAAATTCAATATACAAATTCTAAGCCAATAAAAAGAGAAAACAGCGTCACAGCAAAATATATACAAGACTGCTATCAATGACAAACACAATGCTTGCTGTACGGAAAAGTCAATACTTTAGTCAACTAACTGCAATTTTGAAGGCTGTAGAATAATCGTTCCCCCAGGACTACTAGGCATACAGTAGAAATGAACACTAGTGTGATCCAGAGATATAATCAAGATTTACTATGAAAAATGAGAAATCCCAAAATACCACTGACACAGAAGAAAGTTCAAACCTTATATCACACAGCACCAGATAATGAAACTCTAGCATTGCCAGCAAAATTTTTCAAGACATTGGCAACAAAGTTACAGAATTTTCAGAAACAGAATGATGGAATTTAATAGTAAAATACAATCATTTTACAAATACTCAAAATTCACCTCTATCTATACCTAATTAAGCAGTATTTTTAGAAAACAAGCTGCCTTTATAAGAAATGTTTCTCTATAAATTGTTACATAAAACTTTGCATGACCATCAGAGCAGTTACTTATAAACATGAAATTATTAGTAAAACTACGGCACTAAAAGGATTTTAGCCCTTCTTCCCAAAAGCCCCTTATCACATTTGCAATGTTATTCTTTACTGTAAATATCACTTTGCTTACCTTGCGTGGCTGAAAGTCATACTTCACACAGTGCTGGAAACCTTTGCCTTTTGACTTCAATGATGTAACTATTAAGCAGTTGCCAACAAAATGAGCAGAATACCCAACACCTTTGCTAGTGCGGAAACTGAAAAGAAAGAATTATGAATGAAATTGGGAAAAGAGGAATTATTGTATAATAAAGAGGTTCAAAAATGACCATAAATTACCATGAGGGGAAAAAAAAAATAGTACCTAGAATGGTGAACTCAAATTCTCTCCCACCATTCTTTGGAGGGAGCTATTTACCTTCAGCACTTAGCTGATTCCAGGCTACATTTCAAAAATCAGTCTTCACTTTTTTCACTAAAATTCAAGTGAGTAAATATTGTATCTATCACATTTCCCCCCAGTCTCCTAATTCATCATAATTTAAAATAATACATCTGATTAAAGTTGTGAAGAAATATCCATTATAGAACAAGTGTGAGATGCCTTGCAATTTTATGGCATTCAGAGAACAATGCAGCTGGTATGACATAAAAATTTAAATTCAAGATAATTACTATGCACAAGAATTATTTTTCAAGACATGAATTAATTAGGCTAATGATCTATGAAGTTTTAATCACCTGATTTGTGGATTTATTTTCATTTGTCAAATGGATAAAGGACTGCAATTTTAAGCAAGTTTAGTAAGGGTTTCCAGCTTTCTTGTGACAAAGACAGATAATGCAGAAAGCTCATACATTTCTCTACTTACATTTGAAATCATTTTAAAGAGAATCCGGACTTCATAAAAAAAACAATTTGAAAAAGTAGCTGGTCAAAATTCATGAATAACGTTACACAGAGTAATTCAAAAAGGGTAACTGTTTATCTGTATCACTTGGCCCCTTCAGAAAAGTGAAGTACAGCAAAGAGCAGTCTCCTATCACTAATATGGAGCACACTTTATACAGCTTTTGGCTTTTTTAAAATAATAACCAATAGCTGAAATATACAGTCTAGATGGTGAACTACATCAATAAGTTCTTAAATATCACTTTGCATACATAAGAAGAAAAGACACTACTAATTTTGAACATTTGTATAAAGTCCTGTAGCCCACTAATTAACACCTTCTTATTCTCTTAATGTAGCTAATTTATAAAGTAAGGTCATATTCTTATAATAACAATGTTTTTGTTGCAGCATTTTCATCAGATACTTTTACTAGGTTTTCACTAGGAACATGAAGAGGTGAAAGGCACAAGCAAACACTAAGTTCAGTTTTCATCTTAGTTAATAGCTGCTGAAATTCTATATTTAGTTTACCTTACTACATAGATACAATCTTGATTTTAATACACAGGAAAATTGCATAGTTATAGATTTCATTCCATCTTCAGAAATGTACAGTTAAATCCGTATGTGTACATTACTGAAGGAGGGAATCAGATTTGCCTCTCTGCTCACTATCAAAAATAGCTGAAAAACCATGACCTCATAAAAAAAAATATTCTTTACAAGATAGGTGATGTGATTATATCTTGAGATAGTCAGGATTTAGACATTCTTCTCCTCTAAGGGAATTTTTAAAGGAGGTAAAAAAAGACACTCTCAAATTCCCAAACTCTAGAAAGCCACTTTTGTTTTAATGAGTTAGAATATCTTTATTAAATGTTAAAACCAAAGTGATGAGGCTAAACAGAAAAGGAGTAATAACATCTAGAGATGACTTTTCTGCACCCTAATGGTACTTTCACAGAGGTTCTTATTTCCAATCTTGAAGTCTATTTATACATATATAAATAGATCTTCAAGTATATAGGATATATCATTATTTTCCCAAATTCAGGCTGTGTCTTCTTCATTCTTTCATCTGCCTCTATACCTTTTACACGATTCTCTTTCCCCTCGAGCTGTTGTGCTGAAAAGGAGCATTACTCCCTGCCACAGCCCTTAGTAAAGGCTTCCATACAACTCTTGTAAAAAAATAAGGGCATTCATTTTAATAAATGTAAGAAGTCCTCTCTAAATAAACCAACACATAATCTAAGAATGAAGAGTAAAATTACATACTGTCCATTACCACTGACCTCAACAGTGAAGACAATTCCTAATGATGTCATTCCCCTGCATCTTTAGAAGACTATTTTTAACCTGGATCATGACAGTGTTCTGACTTCCACAATGACTGACCCCATAGGCAGCTATACCCCTCAACAAAAGGAACAGTGAATATCACTCAGATACGAATATAATCTGCATTAGCCATATATACAAGTAACCTGCATGACCACAGTACTGAATTTTGCTCAATAACATGAAGGTTAAGACCTTAAAACACAGCTCTTACAATAAAAACAACTGGATGTGTTGTGAGCTAGTTTGAGACTTTGATTTACTTCCTTAGGGCCTCACACCATTCAAAGAACTTTTCAGCAGGCAGCTGCATCTCTCACAATGCTAAATTTGTTTTTCAGCAACTTAAGTAATTTCTACTGTCTAAAATGGTTTTGTTTAACAGAATTGCATTCTGAAGGATAATAAAAAAATACACAGATTCACTAAGTTCTGACACATGATGTACTATTTGATTAGAAATGTCAAATAAAATGTTTTCAATTACCAATTAAAATTGCCCATCATTGTAAATATCATCATGTTTTTACCTGATAAAACATTATTACAATTGTGTAAAATGCATTCTACTACTTTGAACAGGAGCTAGTAAGCACTGTGAAATAAAGAATGTCTTTTGAAGAAGTGTTTACACCTTTAAATTTTTTTTCTATTTCCTATTCATACTGGTTACTGGACTGATTTAATCACCACTATGGTTAAATCAGACTATGGCTGAAATTTTAGGCACTGAATTGTCTTTACATGGGTAACTTCCTGGAGTTCAGCATACAGACACAAGAAAGCAATGAAATAATAAAATAACCAGCTCACATCTTAGCAGGGCTCTTCAGTTTGGAATAGAATAAATGATTTTATAAACATGAGGCTTAGCCTAAGACTTTACTTTTTTCCCCAAAATAAATTATAATTCTAATACAACAGTAGTTAAGGAACTGAGAGCTCAAATATGTTCTCTGTTTACCTCAACACTATAGTTTATAATGTTAATCTTTGCATTTTATTTCTTGCTAAAGGTAAAGTGGGCTAGGACTGGTCTCTAGGATACTGCAAAGAAATTCTCTTATCAGTTACCTACACGTGCAGAACTTGCCACATCCAAAGATGAAATGCACAAGAAGAGCAGTACTGTCAACAGCTGTAATGGTTTTATGAGCCTTAAACTACCTCCCAGAGCAGCTGGTATACAATTTTACTACAGTTCGTTCATAAAACCTTTACAGTTATGTTTCATTTCAGCCAGTTTCTCAAAGCAGCTACTGAATGTTATTACACTTCCATAGCATGAGAGCATTCTTCCATCCATCAGGGAACTGTTTAGGGATTCCAGTTTCTTTAGCTTAGGATTTTACAAGCAATTTAACAGATGATCACAGTACTGAGATTGAGAAGATATTAATTCATTCTTGCCTGAATGGTGGGGAGGGGAAGTTGCTTTCTACTAATTTTGGAATTCCACTATGTGCTTTTGCAACTGTTCTGCATTATTTCTATTATTAATAGCTTTAGAGAAGGACAGACAATAACTAGATCGCTTGATTTTTGGCTTGTGTTTTTTCCTCCTTGTCCCTACACCTATAAAAATAAAATATAGAATGCACTGTCAGAAGTTTTAGCCATTCTTCCACTAAATGCTCGTGGAAGCACTTGGATGTTCTGTGGACAAAAAGTAACAATTATATCAGTCCAGCCTCAGTTCACCCTCTAATTTTTTTACAGAGTCTGATAGATAATCTGAAAGAAAGAGACTCTTAAAAAATAAAACAAAACAACACAAAAACCCCCCGAATAAAAATCAATCTTGTATCTGAATCAATCTTATCCAATTCCAGGCCTTACTTAGAAATTATGTCACCCGTTTTTATTTTTTTATAACAGGAACAAGTACAGAGATTTAGAGGAGGGAGACTTCCCAGTTGAGCATGTGTAAGATTAGCCCTAAATTTCTAAATTTGCCCCTTTTTATGACAAAGAATCTACACCTAATTTTTAATGAAACATTTCCAGAAATCTATTATTATTATTGTTTTTATTGTTGTTGTTATACTCTGTTTTATAATTGTGATAAAGTATTGCTTGCCTAAAAGTTTGATTTTTCCTATTTTGCAGTCTACCCACTGGATCTCAGAGTAAAAAAAAAAAAAAAAATCTATCAACATTAGATTCTGCATAAATTCTGAAAATAGTAGTCCAGAGCATCACTTAATTTCATCACTATTTTTATTTCTTGAAAGGTTTCATTATAAAATATATTTTCCAGGGCGCAGTTCACTCCCAAGTGTTCTCTGAAGAGTATCAATGGTCTCTTAAAAGAAGTAGCAATTCTTAACTGTAAATGGCATTCCAGTAACACTTTTGCCAAGATATCAGGGAGGGGTTATCACCTTTTTCTCTTCTCTGTTTGTTCAAGCTATACTTAAAAAGATCGTATTTGCTCTTTTCAGCTAGAGCAATGAAAAAGCAGTTTATGGTCAGTTGTAACCTATAACAACTCTTAATATCCTTAACATTCCTCCTTTAATACATAACTACTCATTCTGTAAACATGGCACCCTTTATTCACTGCTAGCTATATGGTGTTAGTTGGCTTATACTAAAATTTGTGCTACATAATTCTGAATCTTACCCTTTGAACTTCACTGGTGTATCTTGTTGTTAGTTATTTATCATCCATGCAAATGTCAGACTTCTAATTTTCTTTCCCAGATTGCAACACTCATTTTATAATTGGTAAGATAGCTATAATAGTCTTCCAATACACAAGTGTTAATAGACTGTCAGTTGCCCAACATCATCCTCAGAGATAATTAAAATTGTTTTGTAAGAAAAAAACAAATTGGCTTACTGTTCTTGGAGCAGGGCTTAGCATTTAGCTAATTACAGAACAGTAGTAATTTTCCCTCACATCTGGCAAATGTGAAAGAATTTCTTTGCTTCCCTTCTCCATCTTTAAGCATCAGCTTTCACATTATGGTTAAGCTGATGAAACCAGGGTCTCCCACCACAAAGACACTGCACTCACTTAAATCCTGGATCGTACCTAAGAAGGTAATTTGGAAAACCATGGATTTACCCAATCAAACTGATGACCTTCTTTGATGAGATGACTGACTTGAAGGATGGTGAGGAAAGATCTGGATGTTTATTCTGACTTTCTACAAAACAAGACCTTTCAACACTGTGACAATTAATGAAGAATGAGCTACATAAGTGGACAGCGAGGTTGTCTGAAAACTAAGTGAACAGCTGAGCTTAAAGCATTGCCATCAGCGGTATCAGACCAGTTGAAGGCAAATTACTATTGGAGTACCCCAGGCATCAATACTGGGTCCAGTCCTGTTCAACTTCATTATTAATAACATGAATGTTGAGACCGAGTGCACCTGTCTTCAGAAAGCTTAGAGACCATACAGAACTTTAAGGACTGGCTGGTACACCAGGCTAGCATGCAGTCATTCAGAAGGACCACAGCAGGCTGGAGAAAAAAGCCAAGAATCTCATGAAGATGAGCAAAGGGAAAGGCAAAAGTTCTATCCCTGAGGAGAAACTGCCCCAAGCACAAGTACATGCTGGGTACTGACCAGATGGAAATCAGCTGTGCAGAAAGGAACCTTGTCTGGGTGGACAGTAGCTTGACCATGAGCCAGAGCAAAAGCAGCCAGTGGTATTTTGGGCTGTGTTAGGAAAAGCACTGCCAACAGGCTGAGAGAGGTGATCCGTCCTTGTCCTCAACACTGAAGAGACCACATCTGGAGAACTATATCCAGTTCTGGGCTGCACAGCACAAGAAAGACATGGACATACCAGACAGAATGATCAAAGCCTATAGGAAGAGGCTGAGATATGGAACTGTTTAGCCTGGAAGAGATGTGTATGAGTACCTGGTGGGTGGGGAGGAAAGAAAACTGAGCCAGAGACTTCCCAGTGATATCCACTGAAAGAAAAAGGCACAATGCACACAGATTGAAACTGATAAATGTTTTTCATTGTGAGAGTGGTCAAAGACTGGTACAGGTTTCCCAGTAATGCTGTAATGTCTGCATTTGGGAAGATACCCAAAAACCTGACTGGAAAAGGTCCTGAGGAACCTGTTCTAGCTGTCTTTGCTTTCATCACCTCTGCTTCAAAACAGAGTACTATTTGAAGTTGTACACGTTACTAAGTCAATGCTTTTACAATATTGTTTAAGAGACAACACTTTTAATAAGAAAACAAAGAGTTCATTTATATGATACATTTTTCACCTAATTATACATAAAATATCACATGCCCAAAAAGTACATTGGAAGAAAAAGAAATGTTTGCTTTGGTATCTTCATCTTCGTGGTAGTTGTGTGTGACTCAAACTTTCATGTCTCAAAGTCCAAAATCTGTGTAAGAAAGTTTAGATGGATAACTTAGTTTGAATACTTTTCCTATTTTAAATGACTCATTTTATTAATAATTAATTATTATTTTAAATTATTAATTATCATTAGTTGGTCAGGAATGGTCTGCCCAAAGAGGTGGTGGATCCTCCATCCCTGGAGGTTTTTAAGGTGAGATTGGACGTGGCACTGAGTGCCATGATCTAGTAATGAAAGTGGTGAAGTGGTGTTGGATCAAGGGTTGGACTTGATGATCTCAGAGGTCTCTTCCAACCCAACCGATTCTATGATTCTAGCTTCATTTGAGCCACTATAGCAAAATGAGAAGAATTAATTCTCCTCTGAGGTTGGTATATTCAGTTTCCCTTCTATACATTACATTCACATTAAATTTGCACATTTTTGGGGAACAGGTGACCAGTGAGCCATTTGTGTATTCACAGATCTACTTTCTATTACCTCTAGCTAACATGAAAACAGTGTACTCTGAGTGTAACAGATTTGTTTTATAGTACTGACATCAGCCGAGAAGCTTAAACACCAAACAGAAAATGCCACAATATTCTCAGTTTAAAGCTCTAAGAAACAATATATTTTATAATTCCTAAAGAAACCACCACACTAGACTTTATGGTTAATCTGCAAGGCACATGTCTTGCATTCACAGATTTATAAACTGCAAAGCAAAAAGGACAGATGACTTTGTATGCAGTAAGCAGCCATTAAAATCTGCAGATATTTGGCAGTGGGGAAAGGATGTCAGGAAGTGAAAATAATAAGAAAGATTAACTGTTACCAGGAAGCCAGACCAAACCATAACTGCAGCATTTTAAGTTACTTACCAATAGAGATAGGGTTTATCCTTATCTACATTGATATTGTTTAGTGGATCCATACGAAACCAGGTGTTCAGAGTAAATCCATTTTGATAAGGCCACTTAGCAATAGGAGGCAATGCAATTGCCTGGAAGGAGAGGGGAAAAAATAAAAAAGAAGAAACAAAAAGTTACTTTTTGAGAAATACTGTTAACAGTAGTGCCTTTCTAAAATACTGTAATTCTAGATCTGTAGATCTGCTTTAACTTTCAAATATTAAAGATTATAGGAAAAAAACCCTTCAAATAGTGCTTTTGAATAAATTCATTACTTTCCCACCTATTTTAAAATACTTTAACACTTAACAACATAAATTATATCATTAGAGGATACAAAATTAAATTTGTGAATGAACAACATCAACAGAACAAAACCCGAAAAAAGAGTTCTGCAGAAATTTATAAATATGGCTTTCAATAATTATTAATCTGACCTATAACATAAATATTAAATCAAATTAATCAACAGATCACACAATAGAGATTAGTTGATAAAACCACAGTATAAAAAAAGTTCTCTGAGATTTAAGAGCACTATCAGATTTTCTTTTTCCTCTGAACATTTAGTAAGGCAAGAGACTGAAAATTTGACTCTCATTCTCAGTTAAATACATTCATAGTAAGGCATGGCCTGGGAAGAAATTAAATTTTTCAATATTTTATTTTTATGAGCTGACTGATGAAGAAGTTTCAGAGAACTCTTTATCCCTGAGCTAGACCCTGAATACCTATTAGGGAGGAAACGGAAAACACAGCAGCCCTCTAGTTCTTAAACAAGCTGGAGAGGGACTTTATACAAGGGCACGTAGCGACAGGACAAGGGGTAATGGCTTCAAACAAAAGAGGAGATATTTATCTTATATATTAGGAAGAAACTCTTTACTGTGAGGGTGGTAAGACATTGGCACAGGCTGCTAAATCTCCATTTTTGGAGGAGCTCAAATGCCCTGTGGACATAGTCCTGGGCAGCCTGCTCTAGGTGGCCCCGCTTCAGTATAGGGATTTTTTTATGCAAGGCAATTGCTGATACAATTTTAACAGCAGAGAAATAGGGAAATCACAGTAAATTTTATAATTAGATACAGCAATGTGCTCAGATCATGCTAGTACTTAGGGAGACAAATAACACTAATTCAGCAGCAAGCTTGGTACTAAACATTTAAAAGAACACCTTTGGGATATGCCTGCTGAGGGAGTTTCCTGCCTGAAAGAGAAGAGATGCTGCTTGATGACAAATAGGAATAACACCTGGAACCACCACCACTGGTGTCCTCCAAATGGAGTGACTAACATGCTACCTAAACAGACTGGCAGAGATGTAATACAGTATTGGGAAAAGCCCTTCAGCTGGGACAGCAAAGTATCTCTCAGCAGCACACCAGTAGACTGGTTTAGTAGACTCTTGGCTCCTTCATACTGAAGTCAAGGAGTATGCCCCCAGCTTCAGAGAGGGCCAATCTGATACTTATGTCAACACAGTGCATCACACCTGAAAACTTGAACACGGTGCAAGTGAACAAGGTCCTATCCAGTCTCTTTCTTCTAATGAAGTGCTTCGCTTTTTGCATCATTTTGTAATTATTTCTCCTTGGTCGACTTCAGAGGATGCATCCTCTCCCGAAGTTCATAGTGTAAACCAACATGTGCTACTCAAGAAGTGCAAATTTGAAACTCGTATTTCTTGATTTACAGGTGCACAGTCATCTTGCATGGTATGTGAAACAAGATGCTGGAAGCATCCAAATCAAGGAAAGAGAAATGTGTACCATGCATTTCAAGCAAGAATTTTACACTGCTGTAACTGATGCACATCTTTGGAAAGGGAGGAATATTTTAAATTCCTCCCCTGAAAATATTTTTTGGACCTCTGATACCTAATTAAATTAAAGAGAGAAATTTCATTAGGGTTTGACTCTGAAGCCTAGAAGTGTCAAAGCAGTGTGTGTATTGTAGACATTCATATTCTGCAACATCTGTCTTGCTGCCACCTGTATTTATAGCAGAGGCTAACTGTGGCTGTAATTTAGCAGTATCAAATAAAACTTTCCCCATGCATTTTGCTGACATATCTGTTTATACAGCTGAATATCCAACAAGATCAAAGAAGTGATTAGCAAAAAATGACCCAGGTGTAAAACAGTGCTTTTCAGCCAGTTTATTTTCCTGATGCAATATGCCACACGAACAACTGTATTCACGAAAAATGGAAGCAATGGTTTGTGCTTGAAGAAAATTATCAGTACTATTGATGAAATGCAAGTAGAGCAGCCTTCAAGCATTAGCATGAGAAAACAGGAACTTCAGGATTATTTTCTGTTAAAAGATTCAAAGTTTTATCATAAGCATACACTATTCCATACCAAAAAAGAATTCAACCTCAAATCTGTATTTCTCTGATTCAACCATTTCTATTTACTCTCAATAATCTATATATTTGTATATAATATTTGGATTTATTTGTAGTTTTTTTTCTGAAAGTACATGTAATCAATGAAAGACAGAATATCCATTTGGGAAGGTTTGGAAAGGGATACAATTTTGCCATTTTACATTATCTTTTAAAAACCAAAAGAAGGTTGCATTTAAATCACTGTCTTGATGGAAAGGAAACAGCTGATGTAATTCAGATAAAAAGAAAAATTTATAATAAAATCTATGACTAAGCAGTCGTTGTAAACTGTGATGACATGGAAAAGTTCATCTCTAGATTTTCCTCAACTCTCTCCGTTATATAGCATCAAATACATTATTCTAGTACAATAACTCTGGAATTTTCAAGTTTCACATTTACAATAATTTCCCCAAACAAAAATCTGCTGCTTTCCAATCTATTCTCACAAGTGCAACTTCTCAACAACACAACTCCCTTGCAAATCTATGGAAGGAAACGTCTACACTACTCAAGTATGTATTTCCCCTCTCGTTTACTTTTCAAAAATTTCTGAAAACAAATGAAAGAAAAAGTGAGGAGCTCTTTATTTGATTTTGAGTTGTAGTATTTTGGTTGAAAACTTACTGCAGCACTACAGCCTGGGAAGTTGAAAAAGGTATCAGGCCCATGTCTCTGTGGCATCTGATTAAGGACTGATAATAATTTAACTGCATGTCTTGGCTGTGAAAACAAAATTGCACAAAAGTCAATACAACCATTTTTATACTCTATAGGCTACAATGCAAAGTGGACAGTTTTTAAACACAGCAAAGTAACTCTAAAGTAGTTAGCAAAAATATTTCTTAAGCATATGTTCAATCAACATGAGAAAAAAATTAATTCAAGTTTCTATGTCACAGGAGGCTATTTACATTAACTTCAGTCTCTAATGGAATGACATTTAATGCTTTATCTGATCACAGCTTACCCAGATTCCATTTTCGCCTCGAAGCATGCTGAACAAAAGCTTCAACTCTTTGACAGTGATGCTGTAGCTGGCAAGAACCCCCAACATATCAACTAGGAGATCTTCAAAGGAAAATAAAGTTATTCTGAATTCTGAACTTCATCGCTTTGACAAAAAAACCCACAAAACTTGAAAAATTATTACTTTTAAAAGTGTATTTGCAAATTCTAAAAATCAAACTGAGATGCCCCAAATATTTTAGAAAGGATTTCATGTTCTCATTGTTCTAGCTTTCTTATGAAAAAACATTACCTGTACAGTTTTAAACTCTGAATCACACTGAAAAAAGTATTAAATATATGGAGAATCAATTCTTCCCATTTCAAAACTTTCCTTATACATTATAAACTTTTAGCTTGCTTCTTTCTGCTGCATACTTTGGGGATAAGAATTCCTTCCTTACTCTGAAGTTAGTATTTGTCAAAAAATTTTGACCTAAAGGATGCTTGACCTTTATGTAAAAGCAGCACATTATACTGGTAGTTTGTGTAGCTCCCACATTTTTGCTACAGTGATAATGCTTCTGATTTTTTATCAGAAGCAGAGGCTAGGGGGAAAAAACCCTGCCCCACCTGAAAAAAACAAAACAAGATAATCCCTGCAAAACAAAACAAACCAACCAACAACCTAACAATCAAACAAAAACAAAAGCAAAAGAATAGAAGACCCACAAGGAAAAAAGCAAAAAAATCTGAGCAAGAAAACAATGAAAGAGGACAATAAAAAGAAGTGATCAAAATTACTAACAAATGATGTAATTCAGCTTTCATTACAACATCTCAAAACATATTGACTTTTAGAGTAAGAACATTAAATAGTTTGCTTTTCAGGGAGTAGCAGGTTTAAAACTACTGCTAGTGCTTAGATTTTTATTTTAAAAGACAGAATTTCATTTTAAGAATTTGTTAGCTTGTGGGATGCTGGACCTTGTTTTATACTCCATACTTTTTTCTGGAATAAAATACACTACCAAGAATTACTACTTTCTCTGGCAGGAGGGAAAGCAACTTGCTTATCTTCACAGATGTGGCATAAGAAATTTAATTCAAAGATCAAACAGTGAAGTACAGAGTTTCCAAAACAAAAGAGCTATGGCACAACAGAATTAGTATTAACAAACTTTTCCAATTCGTTTAACAATCACAAAATCTGCACCCCCAAAAAAACTTGTAGAAGACACAGGCTTCTACATATAAATTTATATTTTATTTGTACAACTGCATGCTCTCCTTGTTCATTAGTGATAGGATGGCTCTCGCAGTCTGACAAAGAGAAGTCTTGAGAAGAACCCATTTTTTCCGTGACATTTCACATTCATATTTTGTTTTAAAAGAACTTTTTTCTCTGCAAATCCACACATAGGTGTTTTTGAGCAAAACCACCAGTATCTATTTAACTTTTTTGACTATGAAACTAGTCTCTGGACCTTAGCAAGCAAAGGGCATGTGTGAAGAATGAAACGCCATTTAATTTACAGGAGATATAATAAGCTGTTCAGAGAGTCAATTTGCATATCAAGAAAGGAAAAAAAGCCCCAACACTGCGACTTAGAAAACATTTTCACCACAAGGTCTGAATATACTCCTAATGTTCAAGTACATGATTTTTTTTTTCCCCTTTCCCTAATTTCCTTTTAAAATTAGTGCTCCATTAAATCTCTGACAGAATCAAAGGAAAACAAAATATATCTAAGAAAACTAAATGCCTTTTTTTTCTTGGTGTTGAATTCCATGACTCAGTTCCTCCTCTGGTACCTACAAGCATCTGCCCCCTTCCCTGCACAGCCTCCAGCCTGCAGTGTGATGCTGGCAGTGATTTGCACATCTTGTACATGATCAGAAACTGAGAACAGTAACACACTGAAAACTCAGAAAGGGAAATAAGCATAACAGAATATTAATCTTGGGCTGAGAATTTCCCAATTCTTATTTTCTATTCTTAGGTTGCTTTTCTGATCATGCTACTTCAAATCTTGCTTCCTTTACAGGGAAAAAATGCTGTGTACAAGCAAAGTTGTCTCATAAAAATCGGAACATTGGTAAAAAAAAATCTTGTAACATAGACAACAAAAGCATAAATTAATACAGTCAAACACAGAAATGATTGGCAGGATCTAAAAATCTTGAGCATGCGCTGCTTTGTTTCAGTCTTACAGTAACTTATGGCACAGAAAAATTCTTATTTCTACTGAATATGTTGATAGCCTACAGGCATTAGAAATACATATTTATAAGTAATGAATTAAACATTGAGGAGAGAAGGAAACATAAGCTCCCTAACAATGTAACTTCGGGTAAAACAATGGCCTGGAAGATTGAAGCCCAGTAAGTAATAAGTAGAGATAAAGCTAACAACATCTGTGGAAGTCAAAGCACTTAAGACTACTTAAAGATATTGCTGTGAACTCCTCTAGAGAAGGTTTGTTTCTTATTTCACTATAACAAGACTTAAAAAGAACTGCCATCTATTACATAATTTTATTCATATTTATTATAAATCTCATAAAAGAGTCCATCTACATCTGGTTCATAAATCCTAATAATCCACTCATCTAAAAATGGATAAAGGTCAAAAAACATACTACAATTGGATTCTTTTAATGTCTATTTTTTTTATACTAAAAAAGATTACATATATAACTAGAATCTATGATCCCATTTCAGAAACAAGATTGTGTAAAATAATATTAAGTCCAGGAGAAAACAGGCTTTTTTTTTTCTCATTTTTAATGCATTTCTCATTTCTGTCAATGGCATCTTCTGACTAGTTTCATACTAGGCAGTTTTCATACAATCTATAAATTAACCAGCAACCTTGAAGGAATGTTTAAATCTGTCACTTAATATGAAAATACAGTAATAAAAAAGCCTGCTTGTCTGTCAAGTAACAATGCACATATGTCAAAACAAATGGCCTGGCATTAACTTTAGAAGACATAATAAACAGCATTGGAAACACAACTTCGGGAAATTACTCTCATTCCTCCTTAAGCTTTTAACATTAGATGGCCATGAAATTGTGAATTTACCTCTTGTTGGTGATGTAAATTAATTTCCACAGATTGGAAATACAGAAAGTGATAATTTTGCAGTTTTTCTTATGGAACGAGTTGAAAGAGCTTGTCAACAGCCCATTAATGACAGGGCAGTCAGAACTCAACACTGTTGCTTGAAAACTAGGAACCGTTTCAGTGCTTAAGAATTCAGTCCCAGCAATTCTAGAACAATTACCTACAGCATCACAACAGAAGTGTGGGAAATAAAATGGGACTTAAGGGAGACATATCTACTCTATTCAGCCTATTTTCTCATACACGATTCAGACTTCAGTGAAGGCACTACTGACACACTATCCTAAAGAGCAACTCAGATCAGATGATCTGCTTCACCACTCATCACTTGAAAACAGAGAAGTGTAAAAAGTGAACCCCTTAGGGAAGATTCTGTGAAACTGTTAAAAAACAAATAAACAAATGAACAACAACAACAAAAAAAACAAAACCAAAAACCCCAAAACAAATAATAAAAAAAACCCCAAACACCCAAAGCAGAGCACAACACCAAACATCTATGAAAATATTTAGTATTCTTTTCCCCTTAACCATTGTTAAAATGGCTGACCATTCCCTATATTAGTACAATAGATTATCACAGTACAAAGATGAGTTCTGACAGGTGATGCTTCTGGAAAGCAACTTGAAATACAAATGACAGTGAGCCCATTTGGATTGCAATTGAGACTTTCAAAATGAATAGGCTTTATTATTGACCACAGAATCTGTAAAACCACACAAAGTGAGATATTTAAGGTACTGAGAACCTCATGAATCTGACAGTCTTCATGTAAACAGACAAGAAATTCTTCTCACTGCAAAAGATTGGGTACATGTTTATTTGCTTTTTATAAAACCAGAGAAGAGTGGCTTCAGACTTAGACTGGTCCTGAAAGTGTGCTGCCAAAACATAAAACAGAGATTATGCCTGTCTTGTCTATTTAAACACTACCTAGGTCTAATCATAGTGTTTCACAAAGGTACAAGTGAGATGACCTAAAAAGAAACAAGCAACTCTCAGGAAAACCAAAGAAAAAATCCTAGAAAATCTGTCGCCTTTACAGAGGATAACAGCCAATTTCAAAACATTGGGCTGACAGAGGATTAGCAAATGTTTTGAGAAGAAAGTGGTGGTTAGTGGTACTAACTTCCTAGGAGTAAAAACTAACACTGCTGTGGTTCAAAACATCTTCCCTTCAATGTTAAAAATCCTTTTGGCACAAAATTTTCTACTTTATTCCCTCAGTTTGGAAAGTTCATAGAAATACTTGGGGCAAAGTTCTACAGTCACCTTGTGTCAAACATGATCTCAACATCTGCATAGCAGATTAGGGAGCACAGATACTGCATTAGTTGTCAATGATTTTGTCATCAAATATCTAACATTGAAATAGTTATTATATTGCTATATTTGTTTCTTCTGACTAATTACCAACATTGTTACCATTTATAAAAGGGTGGTGGGATGCTTGCAGAGACTAAGAGACAAAAGCAAAATTACTAATTTGATTGCTTCCATGTCTTCTTCAGAAAAAGTCTCAAAAAACTCATATTCTCATCTACTTGCAGTTATCAGAGAGAGACTCTACAAAGTGTGATTCTGTTCAACCTCTGTTCAATTTCTGTTCATGATATATAAAATACTATTCAGATAATTTGAAACATACTGAAAATCTAAAATTTCATTAGAATTCCAATTTCAGTTTTGTTTTTAAATTAAATATGTGTGTTGTAATTTGGAATTATCATGTAAATTCTCTCCCCTACCATTAACTGTCCATGCTAGTAGTTAACAAAGAGAGTAGTTAATGCCTGGTCACCTGGGTGGGGCCAGGTTGCCCCTTTTGTTTCCATGCCAGTAAGTTAACAAAGAAAATACGTGACTGCTGATCACTTGGGTGGGGCCAGGCTGCCCCTTTTGTTCTGGGAACATTTCCTCTCCTGGAGGAGTTGAGCAGAGGAGAGGAGCAGTGTGTGTGTGCTGGGGAGGGGAGAAGCCATCTCGCTGCTGCCTGCCTCAGGATTCCTGGAGACTGCTTGCCCTCGCTGCTGCCTGCCTCAGGATTCCTGGAGACTG
>JAWWEV010000001.1:50280889-50302543 GCA_035583235.1 Hafferia zeledoni | reverse complement strand
TTCCTTCTTAAATTTGATAAAGAGTGGCGTGATTATTGAGGAGGAAGCCCCCTCCTCCTCTTGTGAGTAAACATCTTAGTTTTTTCCCCTCAAACTAAGACAATGTGCTCCTTCATCCATGTAAGAATACTGAAGAGTAAGCTTACTGATGCATTTTTCTGCAGAAGGTCTCTTTCTAAATACCGTGTAACCACTTTCAGAAAAAAGATTAATGTGGTAGAGGATTCCTTAGGGTTTGTTTTTGTTTGGGTTTTTTGTTTGTTTGTTTGTTTTAAATGTACTACCCCTGGCTTACAATATCTGTAAATTCAGTGATTTTTCAATTCCTAAATGCTCCTGAAAGCCAAATCCTATGCTCTTGATTTTTGACTTCTACAATTAGCTAAGCCTTTTTGTTTTTAATTCTGTCTAAGAGAAACATCATTACAGTCCTATATGCCCCATACAGAAGTACTGCTTAGGGGAGCTCCAACTGGACAAATTTTATTGGTGTGATTACTCATGTAAGAACATTAGTTCCATGAGTAAAACCTGAGAAACTTCAGGATAGAAATATGTGTTCTCATCATATAATGTGTTATAGTTAGCATGGAATAAAAGAGTATCTTCACCCTTACACTATTCTGACATATTTAAAAGTACTGTACAAAACTTACTTGGTGAAAACCAGCATTTGTGACTCTATTGGTTTGTTATACTTCAGTCTGAATCTCACACTACAGTATTTAGCATAACACTTCTAATTTTAGCATTTACACACACAGTTCTAATCAACAAGATGGTTATTATGACTTTCTTTGAAAAACAGAAGGTAGCTTTTCCAAATACTTAATATTACAGGTACCTCTATTTATATCAAAAAAAAAAAAAAAAAGCAGCGTACAAAACCATTCCTCAACAATCCAGTTGTCATGCTGCTGTTATCCTCCTCTTCCTTCTCATCTGAAATCCTTGCTAGTTTACTGTTCCACAAAACCTCTATATGTGTCAGGAGTCAAATCAACTAAAATCTTAGAATTATGGACAATAAACCTCTTCATTCTTTCAAAAATGCCTCACAGTTCAAGTATCCTATCAATCACAAATTATACAAAAATTAAGAACTACTTTCACACTGCCTAAGTTCCCTTTCCAGGAAAATAAATAATAATCATATGTATCTCCTCAGCTGCCATATTTAAATGTGACAATCAACCCTGCTCCCCTAACCAAGTAATCCAGGATTACAATCTGCCCCCTGTTATTGAGAGGATGTAGTATGGAATAACATCAACTCTTTTAAACATGCTCTGAAAACCTTAGCTGTGGCAATAACTTTGTCACTTATTTTCAGTAAGCAAAGTATGCTATTTTTTTTAAATGCTGCAAGAAATTATAGGATGTTTAAACTCACAAGTATAAAGAACTAAAAGATATGTTAGGGATCATAGCTATACATTATGAAATGACTGTTTAACATAATTCATATGTCCAGCACTCAAACCTATGAGTAATTTCTGATACACTGTCAGATGACGTTATGTTTAAAATGCATCATAACAATTCTAACATAAAAAAACCCCAATGTACTCCAAACCCAAAATATTATCATGTAGTTAGAAAGTCTAACTGTATTGCTTTTACTTATGTTAAAACTCAGGGGTTTTATCATTAAGATAACATTATCTTCTCAGATGAATTAACAGGCAGTTATTTGAAATAATGTATCTACATATATTTCAGACTAAGAATATATTTTTGTCATTTCCCTGAAAGTGATAAAATAGTACTTCTGATTCAATAGCACTACTAACCAAAATAACACTTTAAGTAAAACCAAGACATCCCACACCCCTTCATAATCAGAAAACATTGGCTGTTCAAGAATGCAATAATATTTTCTCAGTTGGCAATTGTTTACCTGCAATCATGTCATCCACAGTACTCATCTTCAGCAGCACCTGTTCAATTAAGCCAACTTCTGTGCTAGTCTGTAAATTACGCACACTTTTTCGTAGAATTGCTGTGAACATACTCCAGATTTCTGCTTGGCATGTTACATCACAGTGCTCCAAAAGCTCTGACATGCATGTAATGCTCTCTGCATCCTGGATTATAAAGTTCATCTCAAGATCAAATTCGCCACCAACCAGCTGAAAAAGAAAACAAGAACACCATTACATTGTGAAATACATAGGTTAGTGTCTTTCATACCTTAATTGTGACCAACACTGAAAGTGTTTTGCATGATGAGAGAGGTAAGATTGATAAAAGAAATTCACAGCTATGCTCTCTAAGAGTGAACAATTATGCTATACAAAACACAGCTTGTAAAAAATATACATGCTGATATCATAAAATACAACCTTCAGTTTTGTCACAGTACTGAATACAACATTTTAATAAAATCAAATCAAAATATATTTGAAGTATTCCTTCCTACAAAGTATTTGAAATGATAGCCTGGCCCGAACACGCAGCGCAGAACCTGAAAAGCGCAAAGACAATTGAAGCTTTTCTACCATTCTCTGAAATTTGTCTATTCAGAAATAAAAAGACACTAAAAATAATTTCGCTTTTTCTCCAGACATAAGCCAACATTTCTCCTTTATTGTGTGTTTGCAAGACCGCACTGCCCTTTCCATTGTCCCACCCAAACAGCCATGCAGTCGTGCCAAGAAGAATCAGTGACCTGCTCTGGACCAACACACACAAAGAAAACTTGTGTAATTATGCCACAGATCAGCTCCTTGTGTGGTCAAGGAAACTGACTGCTGGTGCAGGGGAGAGACTGCACTAGGAGAGGATCAAGCACTCAGCCTGACTCCTGTCCATCCAGGGACTTGCAAAACACTACCCAGAGTCCTGAGCTCCAATTAAATAGCACAATTACCAGGCCTGTATTAGGAGCGAAGGGGGAAAATCAATAAAAGAAGATACAGTCAAGACCAAGTATATCTTCAGGAATAGAATTCAATAATGACAATAAGTCACTTGCGTAACTACTGAGCTCAATATGAAGAATAGTTTTTAAAAAATATCCCCTTTTAATGACAAAAACCTCTTTCACTTTTTAAGGTAACAAAGCTTAATTGTCATGCATTCTATTATATACTAGAAACTTTGAAGAATTTTGAAAGCACAAACGTCAAAGTTCATAGAATCACAGAATAGTTTGGGTTGGTAGGGACCTTAAAGATCATGTAGTTCCAAACATGATGGAACCTCCCAGCAGACCCAGTTACTCATGGTCCCATCCAGCCTTGTCTTGAACATCTCCAGGGACGGGGAATCCACAACCTCTCTGGGCAACCTATGACAGTTCACCACCCTTACAGTGAAGAATTTCTAATATTTAATCTAAGCCTATCCTTCTTCCAGGTGACAGCCTTTCCCCCCTCATCCTATAACTATATGCCCTTGTAAGAAGTCCCTCTCTAGCTCTCTTGCAGGTCCCCTTTAGGTTCTAGAAGGTGCTATAAGGTCTCGCTGAAGCCTTTCCTTCTCCAGACTGAACAAACCCACTTCTCTCAGCCTGTCAGTAACAGCCATTTCAGTAACTGCAAATATATTACAGAAAATAACACAGAAAATTAATTCTAAAATAATTCTAAGACATTCTTTTCTGTTTGTTTCATCAATTTATATAATCAAATTTGCATTAACATGTTTCAAATTAAAGATGTTGAAGATACTCAGAGAATTAATCTAAGTGTGTAATTTCAAGTCACCTTTAATAGAAGACAATTCTATACCCCATTTAAAACCAGTCAGTATTGCCTGGAAATTAAACTCAAAAAAAAGAAAGAAGTTGAAATACTATGCAAGCTTTTTTTACAGCTAAATCTATCCAAATATTCATGACTTCTTTCAGGCCCAAACTTTTGACAGAATTAATACAAGTAAGCAACTAACTTTGGATTCTACACTAATTCATACTTTTCATTCACTTTCAAATTACTTTTTCTCTATCAATTAATTGCTAATAACCAATTTATAATTTTCTAACATAAAAGCTTCTAATATGCTAAATATACAAATCGACTATCTGCTCAGTTCTCCTGACATTTAATTACATTCAAATAAAACTATTAACCTAATTATAATTACTGCTTTAATTTAAAACTTGTGACTGCATATCATATATTTGCATATTTGGTAAACACATAATGTGTACCCAGGGAAGGCAAAAAAAATTTCAGTATTAGAAGCACAGTATTTCTGTGGTCATTCTTTAGAATCATGAAATAGACTAACAGAGTTTTAATTATCTTTTCAAGAAACCCAGGTGGAGTTTTATTTCTGAAAACACCGCCACGGGCACACACTTCTCCAGTAATCTGGGTTGCTGCATTTTTAGGTATCTCTTCACCATGATAAGCCTCTCTGAGATTATGTTAAAAACACACAGAGGTAAAATAGGCACCTGTAGATGACCTTCAATTGAACTCTCTTAGATGCTTATCCTAAGACGAAACTAAGCACCCCCTGGAAGTTTCTACTTTTTTCCATTTCCTTCCATGGAGGAAAACTAGGATGAAAAACTGTATTTGTGGAGTCATTAACACTGGGTACATTCAAAGGTCACCTGCTCACAGACCTGGACAACCGGCTCTTACTTGCCCTGCTTTTGCAAGAGGGTTGGATAAGAGAACTTCCAGACTTCTGTTTCAACCTCATAACTCTGTGTTAATATTTAGGTATACAACTTTCAGATACCTAATACAGGTGAGATGAATCCCACTGTTTGTTTTTGATAACACGGACTTAAAATCAAGGGAAAAATCTAGTAATGCCTCAGTTGGAAATAAGAGGCACAATGCAAACGGATTTCCTTTCCTCAAACACTATTCATTGGAAAACTCTTCCTAATTTAAATTAATAAACTAACCCAGAATGAGTAAAACAGACATAAATCATTAATTACAGGCTAAAATAATTCAAACTGTATCTGCTTGCTAATCTAAGTCAATATATTAATATGTAACATTTAAAAGACTGAAATGGAGTTCCTGAAGTGATGGGATATTTCAGTACTATTACAAACAAGATCTCTCTCTTTATAAAGTGCCCCAGCAAATCTCCATTAAAAATACACTGAATGCTAAAAAAACCTGGTTTTATGAAGAATCTTCTACTGGGCTACAAACTGTCCAGTAGGATACTTGTCCATTTGATAGAGATTTATAATCCATCACAGTGACTGCTTATTTCATCAAAGAAAACAATAAAATGTACCTTACATGCAGTTTAAGCATGTTTCAGCCACTGACAATGACCAGAATTATCACTAAAATCAACTTCCTTAATAACAGAAACAAATTAATGAACTAATTGATGATGATGGCAAGAATGGAGGGTAACTTCTTTAAAGTAGTCATCCTAAAAATCATCATGAATTAAAGATATTAACAGTCATGATAAAAGAAGTCTAAGACAACCAAGAAAATCGAAACAAAAATGGAGTATACAGAAATAAATGAACATGGTTGAATTGCATTCAAGAAGTAATAAAAAGCAACAAACTGCTTTAAAATGTGTACAATCAAACACAATTCAGCCAATAAAAGAAGTAGAACATTCATTATCCTCTTAATATATCCTCTAACAACATTTCTGCACCTGCATTTCCCAAGCAAGACAGTAAGTAAAGAGGAATAACCCATCTTCACAGTATGGGGAGGTGATCAGTGGAAAACCACAGTAACAATGAGCTGGTAACATGTGCTAATACTAATAAAACAACGAAGTTTGCTTAAGAGCCAGAAATCATTAAATGCAATTAAAAATCACCACCTTCTGAGAGCTGTAAAGATTCTTCTGATATCAACTGGCTGGGCAACCATGCATAAAAATTCAAATTTAGTAAATGTCAAGTAATACCATATTATTATAGTTTTACTCGTGTACAGAATGACAGGCTCACAAATCTTGAAGTCCTTGTAGGCGCTACTTTACATAACTATGCCACATTAAAAACTGTCAGTATGCAACTAAAAATTCCCAATGAATTTGCAAATTTATAAGTTGGGTACAACTGTGGATGCAATACCACATACCAAAAAGTTAAATCCTACTGCCATGAAGCAACTCACTTTCAATACAGCATATGAAAGATTTCTGTAATAAGACAAATTTCATCTGGAGTACAATATGAACACATACATAGAAATCCTTATAGCAGCCAGTATGTCATACCATAAATCAATGTTCTTTCCATATCATAGATCTCAAATGCAATCTTTTTTCTTATTTCTAACACTCAGTCTTTGCATTCTTCTAAGGAATATTTAATATTCAGCAAAGACCATGCTTCCACTGAAATTAAGTATCCTGAAACATTGCTTGTACTTTGTCAAGCTCATGTATCACTTTTTAACTATTCTGCATCTTTCACAACATGCAAACTAAAGTTCAGATCATGGTTCCAAGTCAGATGACTGGTTAGCAAACATAATTCCTCCTGAAGTAGTACTGAATGGGCAGTAATAAATATATTCCCTATACTGAGGATGTTTACAATGACAGGTTGACACTCCTCACAAATTGCTCCAAGAATCTGCTATAACCTATACTAACATTCTCGAAAGCAGCTGTTCTACTCAGAATCTCCATTTTTTCTGAAAACAGTGGCCATTCCTCAGTAACTTTCTGCCATTCGTTACGCTATGCAATAAAAGTGTTTTTTCTTAAGCTGCCACATCTATGCAGAACTTAGGCTGGGTTTTTTATGCCCTTTTGATCTGGAACAGAGAAGAAACGGTCCCTTAAAACAGAGACATTGTCTACATATCTCAGATAGTATATTCAGACTAGTTCTTGAAATGGAGTATGTGCGGCTGAACATCTAGAATTAAATTGTACAATTAACTTGCGAAAATTGGAATTATTTAGTATCAGATTCTTCAAATCAAGTCATGAAAAATGGATTGAAATTAACAGAGAATAGAATATCCCAGTTGGAAGGGACCTAGAACAATCACCTAGTCCAATTGCCTGACCACTCTAAGGTTGTCTGAAAGTTAAAGCACGTCGATAACACACTTATCAAAATACCTCTTAAACACTGACAGGCTTGGGGCAACAAACATTTCTTCAGGAAGCTTGTTCCTGTGTTTGACCACCTTCTTGCTAAAGCAATACTTCCTAACATCCACTAGAAACTTCCCCTGACTCAGCTTTGAACCATACCCATGCACCCTGGCACTGGATATCAGGTAGAAGAGCTCAAAGCCTCCCTCTCACTCCCCTTCTCAGGAAGCTGTAGACAGCAATGACGTTCCCCCTCAGCCTCCTCTTCTCAAATAAGAGATGCTGACTCAATTTGAAAATGCATCAACTGAATGCAGAAAAAAAACCCCAAACAACACCATAGAATAGAAACATGGCAGTCAATCTTAGAGGAAATAAACAAATGAAACATCAGGAAGATAATGCTACTGAATGCTAAAAAATTCAAAGAAAGCAGAGGTTCAAACTTTTTCTAGGATGATTTTATAACAAAAATCCTGAAGATATGACAGTTTTTGCAACACAATGTCATCCATGATAAAAAACCCCCAAAAAACTGTCAAGCATAAGGATCTTAAGAAGTGCATGAGATACAAAAGGAAATACGAGAGGCATTTGCTTTCTTTTTTGTTAAATGAAATACACTAGTGTATTCTGCTAAAGAAAGAATGACAAATACAAATAGAATAAGAACCATAAAATGTGAAAATCTGAACTACAGGGAGACAAAATAAAACATTTTTATTTGCAACTACTTTCAATTTAAATAGATGAAGTACCAAAAATTTTTAAGAATAATCTATTTTACCATTTTCTGTACACATACTTGGGAATAAATTTTATGGTAGCTAAACTGGACATTTCTGTTTACTTTTAATATTTTTCACATATTTCTCTCTACTCCTCTGATCTGCAATCTTAAGAACTACTAATCAGTATGATCAAAATTTATTTTTAATCATTAAAAACATATTTTTCTCAGCTTTTTCTACTTCTTCAAATGTCCTCTTAATTTCAAGGTTGCATATAAGGAGAAAAAGGTATTTTCTATATGCATCTGCTGTTCCTTTTCTCTATTTAATCCCTTCATATTTCTGGGCAGGCAAAGATGCTTTTCAGTTTCACATTCACCCATCATAAAGTGAAATATGACTGTACTTATCTGCCACAAAATCAAAGTTCTTTATTGTAACTGTCTTTCCCCGTCTACATTAACAAACTTTTATTTTATGTATTTGTGTTGAAAGACATAGATTAGAACTATATAAATGGAAGTGTTCAAGCATTTAAATCTCTGAATTTGCAGTTCATTGCTGTCAAATAAGCACTGCTTTCTACCTTCTTTCAACTTTGAATCCTATCCACATTTATTTAAACAAAAATAAAGAATATGAATTCCAGAATACTAGACAGACAGTGTCACTAAAAAATTGAATTATCACAATAGTATAATTACTACAATCCTAACAGTATCCAGGCCCAATTTGCACCTAGACACTCCTACCTTCTCTCTCCTAACTAACTACTATCACATTTTCCCTGACTTTTCTGAAGGCGAAAATATATGAGGACAGTCAACATGACAAGAACCCTTATGTATTTTGGACTGAAGCACTTCAGATTCAAATATACACATATGCAACTACAATAAACAATCTTTCCTTGTAGGTATAGGGGGTAAGCAGTTTGGAAACAAATTAATTCTCTTCCTCTCCCTGATGTTCATCTTTCTTTCTAGGCACAGCAAAGCAGCTGACTTGGCATTTGGCACACATTTCCACAGGAAAGGAGCTGGAAATGAACTGCTGGAATAGGAGTGAAAATCTCATAAAATCACAGATCAATTCATTGTTTCTAAGAGAAAATTAGTACACTTTTTATCCTTGACAACAAAAGCCATCATATAACATTGAAGAAGAATTCTTGCCAAAACTGGAACATCTTTTCTACAAAACAACATTGAACTGATTTCATACTCAATTCAAAATATGCGGAATCAGACTGTTACTACTTCTTTTATAAAGACAGGGCTCCAATTTAAGCATTAAAACAGTAGTCTGAGAAAAGCAGTAGCTGACTCAAGCAGGAAAAAAAAAAGTTACTATTTTCTGGTCATTAACTAAACCATTAAATTACTAAACAATTAATTCAGATTTTTAAGAAGATTCTTCTTCAGTTGCATAAAAGAAGATTTCTTTAGGTAAAAGCATTTAGAATGTTAAATGGAATAAATGTAACTGTTCAGTGACAGATACGACATTTCTTAACCTACCAATATAATATGAAGAAAACAAAAGGTAAAAAAAGTCTTAAATCTTAGGCAGGTATTTCTCAGTTTTAAATGCTTAAGTGGTGAATGGAGGTCTAGAGATGTGAATTACAGGTATGTGTATCTAGGCTAATTTTCGAAATTCTCTTTATCATCATTGGAAAGTAAAAGCTGCTTTAGAGAAGCAATTCATCTTGCTGGTTTTAGATGCAGCATCAGGATGAAATAAATCTTTCTCTGGGAATGTAGTACTTTGACTATAAGTACATATATATGAACTACTTGTCCTTTTATAGTCAGTTTAAGACAGGCACATCTAAAGTTATGTCAGATAAATCCTAACCAATGTGCTCACAGTACAGCTTATAACCAAATGACAGCACTAAAAAGACTGATTCTCACGTGAATCACTACAACAGGATGCAATTCCACACATTTCCATACACCTTTAAAAGACCCTTCATTCATTTTAGCTTTAAAAACTTTTTTACCCTGAATAATGTACATCCCGCACACAGCAGGGTGTCACTAAGGGAATGCTACCTAGTAAGTTTATTGACAATTTTAAAGTAATCTGAGAAATTAATTTAAATGTCCTTTATACTTGCTGAGACAACATGAATGAAGTAACACATTCAGCTTTTAGTACTTTCAAGAATGAGCTCGTCATTATACAAGCTTAAAAATATCTTGGTGATTTACCTTCAATTTCTTATACTTTCTTTCAGGGAGGAGGATACTGCTATAGGTTTCTGTACTGCCCATATGGTGCTGCATTTTAGTTTGTGACTGAGAGTGCTGGTAAGACACCAATATTTTAGCTATTGCTGAGTAGTGCCTACACTCTTTGAAGGCTGCCTGTTTCTCACTCTGCCCTCCCAGCAAGCTGCATGGGGGAAGGCAATCGTCTGGAAGGGGACCCAGCCATGACAGCTAACACTGCCTGACCAAAGGCAGATCCCACACCATCATGCTCAGCAAGAACTCTGTGAGGTAGTCTTTCCAAACTAGGCACTGTACAAAGACTGGCTGTGCATCAGTCTGGGTTTGGGAGTTGCCAAGTGATTGCCTCTGCATCACACTTACTAAACTGTCTTTATCTCAACCCATGCATTTTTTTCTTGCTTTTGCTCTTCTGACTCTCTCCCTCATTGCATTGGTGTGTGAGTGTGAGAGGGAGAGAGAGAGCAGCTAAGGTAGTGAGAGCTTATTTGTCGTCTGGGAACAACACACTATATTTAAAACTTTTAGCTTCTGTCCTTGAATTTACTTCCCACAGTTTTGCCCATTAAGCCCAACACTCAATTCAGTAACTTCTAAGGAATCTTGTATGACTGGTGTTAACAAAGCACTGAGAGGAAAAATCCGCCAGTTACACAGTGTCGAACCATAACGCAGTACAGCAAGCTTTGTTTATTGAGCATGAACCCAACTCAGTAACCTTGAGCATGCCCTCCCGCCCCCCATCCCAAGTTCTTCCTAAACCATCACACTTCAATGTTTGTCTCAGAACATTTAAAATTCAAATTCCCTGAATACACTACAAAGCCTGTTTATTTCTCATTTCAAACCAGCTTGCAATTCACACCACTATTACACAGAGCATTTTATCATGCCCTCTTCCCTCCCACAGTCATTTTCTGTAAGTCAATAATTTATATCTATTTTTTTTAATTTTAGATCATAGTTTCAATTATGAAGAGAAATGATAAAAAAATATTTGAAATGCTTGGGAGATAACATTCACTGTAAAAGAACAAAGACTACATGCAATGGAGATTAACTTTGCACTTATCAGTGCCCTCCTGTTGTTATCCTTACCTGTCTTAGGATATTATCTTGGGACAGAAATCAAGAAGAGACAGTAAAAATTACTGAAGAACTGCCTATCTTCCTTTAATTTCTGGGAAGACAGTTCTAAATACGATCACTGGCACCAGCAGCAAGATTTTGTACAATGAACGGACAAAGTTTGCAACTGTCAAACAGAATCCATCTTTGCTGGAAAAACATTACACACAGGTTTATTAGGTACTACTGATGCTTTATTTTTAAAAGATTATATAGTTATCTAACCAGTTATCCTGCAGTTTTGCATGTCAAAGCTGGCACAAAGCAGTTCAAATACATTGTTTAAAGAGAGCATGAACTTTCACCTTTGGTGGGTTTTCCGAAGAAAACAAGCACATATAATCACAGAATGGTTTGGGTTGGAAGAGACCTTAAAGATCAGCTGGTTCCAATCCTCCTGCCATGGGCAGAGATACATCCAGGAGACCGGGACTCCACTTTCTCGAGACTACATCCAGCCTGGTCTTTAATGCTTCCAGGGATGGGGCATCCACAACCTCACTGGGCAACCTGTTCCAGTGCTTCACCACACTCACAGTAATGAATTTCATCCTAGCATATAATCTAAACCTGTCCTCTTTCACTATTTGCCTGTACAAAAAGGCTTTCTCCCACCTTTCTATAAGTCCCCTTAAGGTACTGGAAGGCTGCTATAAGGCTTCTCTGAAGTTTTCCCTTCTCCAGGCAGAACAACCCCAACTCTTTCAGTTTGTCATTAAAGGAGAGGTGCTCCAGCACTGTTATCATCCTCATGGTTCTCCTCTGGACCCGCTCCAACAGATCCATGTTATTCTTGTGTTGATGGCCCCAGACTTGGACACAGCACTCTAGGTGGGATCTCATTAGGGCAGAACAGAGCGGCAGAATCACCTTCCTGGACCTGCTGGCCACCTCTCTTTCATCGCAGCCCAGGATGTGGTTTGCTTTCTTGGCCGTGATCACGACCATCTTTTCATCCATGACATCCTCAAAGTCCTTCTCTGCAAGTCTGCTCTCAATGACTTCCTCCCCCAGTCTATCTATGCTCATGTCTGGCATTGCCCTGGCCCAGGTGCAGCACCTTGCACCTGGACTTGTGATTCTCATTAGCCCACTCCTCAAGTTTATCCTTATCCCCCTGGATGGCATCCTGTACTTATGTTTTGTCAACTGTACTGCTCAGCTTCATGTCATCTGCAAACCTACTGAGGGTAAGTGTTAGAATGTGCAACTATAGATTGTAACAGACACAAGGTATATGTCTGTCAAGACCCATTTAGTCCAGTCCTACAATTCCACTACTCCCCAAGTCCCAGAAGAAATGTTTCCTTATTTGATAAGCCCTGAAAAATAGCAAATGTCAATGCTTATCTAATGATAATGTTGAAATAAAGGCAATAGTATCATTAAGTCACTTCAGCAAGCTGAAAAAACTCCCTTAAAGTAATAAGACCTAAGAAACAAAGATTTCTGTATAGTTGAACTGAGTCCCATGTGTCTTGAGACTCTCTTCATCGATTCTTAGAATCATAATTATAAGCTGCTTTGGTGCAAGAAAGGGAAAAAAATAATTTTGTTGGGCAGCTCAGAAAACCTTTCCCATGTAACTAAATTGTGAATAGTGTCTGATTTTTTTTTTCTTTTTTATCATGATGAGGCATTAAAATTCTTTGGCTGAAACTTCACAGCAGAAAAAAAATCTCCCAAACCCTGACAGATGGAAATGACAGTCCATTATTTAGTTTATAAAGAGCACAACATCATGACATGGTTTGAACCATATTTGTTATAGTAGGAATTCTATAGTAATGCAGTATATTAGAAGTGCGGTAGCATATATAACCCATAATGATCCAGGTCAAATTAGGCGAGTTTTATTAACTTGCTCCTCTGATAATAAAAATATCAAGAAATTAAATAAATAAAATAGCAAGGATGTTTCAATGGGGAAAAAAAAAAAATCACAGAACTGCTCTTCTGAATAAGGCACAGATCTAAAAGTTAGATCAAGATAAAAGCATTGTACAGGTATGTCTAGAACACCTTAAAATTATAATTATGGGTACACTGCTGTATCATATCCAGTAAACCAATATTAATGTATTAAAACAAAGCATCAAAAACAGTAGTAGATCAAGTGCAGTCAAGTATACATATGATTTACTGAGACAAGTATCATTACACTAAGACTACAAGTCTGTACAACTTAGTTAATAGTTTGACATAATAGTTTGCTAAGATAAAATTTCAACTCCTCTCACCTGCTTTTTTAAGCACATGCTTGAAAAAGTCAGACCTTTTTTTAAGTATCACAGAGGCTTACAGAGAAAACAAAATAAACCAAACAACTATAAACCATAAAGCCCCCCCCCCCCCCATCTGGACTATTTGACTCAATCAAACTGAAATCAGCCTCTTAGATAACGGGCCTCCTTACCTCAAAAAAACGTTAATAACAGTTTACTTCAATAAATAAAATAAAGCAGATTAGGTTTGCCAAAAGAGAAGAAAAAGAAATTAAAATAACAGAGAGTTGCCAGAGTCACAAACCAAAGGTATTCTGAGAAAACAAATCTTTCTGGCAACTACTTTTGTAGCCTCTTCTGCTAGTAAGACTATGCCCTTGCATCACTAACTTGCAGAGCTAAATCTAACAGGTCATGAGCATCCCTCACTTATTCTTCAAGAGCCACAAACTATATGCAGCACTTTGGGTTTTCTCTAAGTAATTTGAATAATCTCTGTAAAGCAAACCTTGCAGAGGTTTAACACAGTTATCAGAGAACATCACTGAAAATCTAAGAAACATCAAACTGTCAAGAATTGCACATTGGTTGAAATCTAATTTGAATTGCACACCAACAGTATTAAACAAAATGATTGTACAGATAGTAATGTCCATTTTTAAAAGAAACCAAGTGAAAAAACCTAGAGCTTACACACTCCTGTTTCGCCAATTTCTCTTACAGAAGCAAACAGAATGTATTTCCTGTAAATATGAACAAATTATTTTAGCCAACAGAAGTTGCTAGTAAATCAAAACAGCTGGTTTCAGGGGTTTTTATTTTTGTTTTATTCATTTTTTATTATTGAAATGTATTTGTGAAAGCAATTTTTACTTTTGTATGTCAACCCACAGATGCATTCTGTGACTAGAATAAACTGTAACAATACAGTTAACAGAATTTTAGTCTCAGAAAATGATGGGGTTTATTTTAGAATAGTCTGTGGGATTGTTCCCAGGCACATAAAGGACACAACAATTTGCAAAGAAAAACATAACAGATGTTAAGCATGAGGATTATGGTGTATGTGGTACCTACACACATTGACTAAGACCATCAAAATAGCCACATGCCATTAGAACAAAGCCCACTATCTTCTTCTAAGCAACCACCATATATTGACCTTTAGCCTATAAATCTAAAATTAATAGTATGCAGGCTCTCTTACTGTTCCCTTCCTTCCCCTGAGGTCCACACAGAGGGGCAAAGTAGTTGCTCCCTGCTGGCACTACCTGCTTTATCCTCACCATTAGGGAGATCTACCATGCACCAACACATGCAATTCACTTCCTGTGCTAATACCACTTGTCATAAATCCAGCCTGCATTTTTTATACCACTGCACTGCTGTTGGGTAACAGTAGGAATTATTTATATTTCTCTCATTAAGATTAAGCTATCTTATTACCTACTTGAACTTCTAAAATTATACAATCAATTTTTAAAGTGTTCCATTTTTATGTCCACTTTTCTTTCAAGTTTTGGCTTTCTTTAGGGTCTGTAACTGCTTTAATTTTGAAATGTTTCCTTTCCCTCTTGTTGTAAAACACTCTAAAACGCTGAAAATCCTGGACACCATAAATCATGGCTATGTAATATTTAAAACGAAAACAATTCCTATGAACTTAGTTAAGACAGTGACATTTTCCAAATGATACCTATAGCTGTCACAGTAATGATTAATGGTAGAGTGATATCCCAGGCAAGCCACAATGCCAGGTATAAATGCTCTCAAACAACACTCAAGTGAGAGGTACCCAGCATTAGTGTTATTCTCTACTTCATGTTGCTGAAAAGCAGGGACTTAATGAGAAGAACAGTGTCCTTGATTCTCAACATCCTGCTGCTTGCTTACATCAATAATTTTGAGACATCAAGTAACACTTTTGGTTGGTATCAATATTTTGAAACTTTCCAATGGCAATGCTCATCACAAACTTGTGAGGCTCTACATTCAATTTCAACATTGTAATTTTCATCAATCTTCCCTTTTTAATTAGATGCCAAAAGCATTAGCTGTTTACCATACAGTCCTCTTCCCCACAGAAGTTAATACAGGAGAAAACAATCCAATGTTTAGCACAGTGAAAAGCCCTTACTCATTTTGGTAGAGTGACCCTCTAGTGAGTATAGAACCAGTGTTGGACATGTGATATAGTTCCATTTAATTGTCTACATGTGACAAAAGTAGGTAAAAGAGAGCCATCATTAAATGAGAAAATGCCAAACAGAATTTCTCCGATTAGAAAGATATGTAGATTGCAGCAAATAATAATAAAATAATACCTATTATAGAGTTAAACTTATTAATGGAGCTTGAGCAAAGGTTTCCTGTTGAATCAACCTAATTCTTGTTAAGACTGAAATGCCCACTGACTATATGTTATAAATAAGCACAGTCAAATGTATAAACAAGCATGGTTTTACCTCAAAGCTTACTTTGTTCCCTTGGTAAGTTAATTTTGTCATATAAATTTCAATTTAGCGCTAACAAAACTCTTCTACATCTAATTAGTTAGTACAAAAACTACTAATAATTTCTCAGTAAACACAATCATTTGCAACAGCACAATGTTGTTTAGCAGGTGAAAAAATGCAGAATGCCATCGCATTACATATATATGAATTTAAGATGTAATGGTAGGGAAAATCAACAACCAGATATCTAAAAGTGACCATGAACCTTCTGTAACTCACCAGTTTTGGTAGCCTGAAGTTTGCTAAGCCATCATAATCAACTAAATTTTCAAGTAGAGACAGCCCATACATTTTTTTTTTTTAAACAAAATCAAGACAAGTTACACTATTTTTATACATCTTTGCTGTCGTCAAAAGTGCACAAGGACAGGGATTGTGCTTTAAAAACTCTTAAATCTTCTCTAATCCAATTTTTTTTTCAAGTCGTTACAAGAAACTCCCCTTGGTTATAAAGGCAATTGCTGATACCAACATTTTTAACACTAAGATTTTTTTTTAACCAGATTTGTCAATATTTGTCCCCTTTTCCTTTCTAAATAACTCTCAGATAGTGTAAGATAATTGTTCTGGTTTGTGACTGGACTCCCACAGGGTTTTAGCTGTCATTAATGATTTAAGACTTTCTTTGTGCAACAATAAAACCTAAAACCTCAACCAGTAAAGGACCACACAGATCACAATGAGTTGTTTTACAAAACCATAAGTGCATCCTAAATGTCTCCACTCCTACTTTTTAATTTATTATGCAGCTCTTCATCCAATGAAACCTTCTCTTTAACTTTCTATGGTAACAGGCCAGAATTATACAGCAGAATAGGAGATGACAATAATGCAACTCTAACCACAAAGGGTAATTTTAAAGGGGGAAACTGGAAGGCAGATAAATAAGCTTGTTGCATCTTCATCACAAAGTATCTCAGCATTTGAAACTCAGTGACGAAAGGCCAAGTATTGCAAAGAGTGTAAAACAGCACAGGCATACTGGATTCTTTCCATTATAGCATCCTAATCTCCCAGGACTTGTGGCATGGAAATTTCTTGCTTCAGAAATAACATCTTTGTTTCAATAAGTCAATGGATTTTCTTCCATTATTTTCTCTGATTAGTTTCTGAACTCTTAAATTTTTAGACCCTTTACAGCCCATAGTAATGCATTAATGAGCCACACATTTTCCCTATGATTTCTGCAAAAATACCCTGTTATACATCTGCTACATTTCAGCCCTCTACTTCTTTCATTCTGAAAAGCAGAAAACAGGTGTTTTCTATCACATTTTCCCTTCATTCACCTTTTTTTCCAAACACTTGGTCATCTCTTTTCTAAGCTGAATGAGCCTACTTTAAGTCACTCCTCACCTGAAATCCATGTTTAATCACACATCTTACCCTTAATACTTTTTGCTAGTTCTAATAGGTTCTTTTGAGCCTGGAAATCACCAGAACTTCATACAACATTCAAAATACAGACATATCAATAACTTATAGAGTTTCATAAAAATTACTCTTGTATTGCTCATCTTTTCCTTATTAACGCTTCCTAATATTTAATTTGTTTTTTTGATTGCTACTATGAACCAAAACATTTTCCCCAAGGCTAACATAACTGCAAGACCATTTATAAGCATATTTGTGAGAGTGCACTGTTAATATAGGGTAGCAGGTATGAAATGAAGTTAGACCTCCTATTACTCCTTAGGAGATAAGGAGGAAATAGACTTCTGAAAAACCATTGAAAAATGTTAACTGCACCACATACTCACTCCTGTCATTATGTACACAACATAAATGCAGTAAAAGAAGCACCATACTTCTCTGTAAACATCACCAAACATCCCCTTTCCCACTTATGATTTCCATCATAAGCTATATTTATACATAATTGCTAAACATAGTGTCAAATGAAAGCATAATTCTACTAGTAAAGAACTACGATAGTAAACTCTTTTCTACCTCAAACAACATTAAAAAAGAAAAGGTACCACAAAAGGTACCACAGCAGCACAAAAAAAAAAAAAAAAAGAATTGCTTACAAAAAATATGGTGAACAGGCAACAATATTTTTTCAGCAAAACACTCCATCCCATCCTATAATTTCTTCCATGTTTTGAAACTCTACCTACTCATCACTTACTCAACTAATGCAGGCTGAAGCTTGGAGGGAACACTTAAGGATTCTCTTTTAGGGTTCCTCCAAGACTCAGACCCAGACTTTGGAAACAATATTCCTGTGGTCTGAATTTCAAACACTCCATCTGCAAAACTAATTACACATGTCCATCTGTACTAGGAATTCTTATCAAGGCATCATGTAACTGGGTAAAACAGAGATCACATACTATCTGATTTGATTACAAGACAAGTACAGATGAAGTGTCAGTAATTACAAGGATAGATCTTACACAATAGAAGAATATCAAGTGTTCTTCATTGCATTGAAAGAGAAATCTGTATTTTTCCTAGTTAAAAAACAAAAATTGCTGAAGTGCAATACACGTTATGACATTTTTTTCTCAATATCTAAATAAGATTAACCTCTATTCAGAAGAAGAAAATTATTAGCTTATTAGCAAGCAGAATTAAGAAAAAAATAGGAGGAGGGGTCTATAAGAAAAGGGGTTTTTCACAATAGAATGCATTTTTAATCACACCCCTACTATGTAGCCACCTCCTATTAAGGAAGACTTTGGTTCTGAGATTATTACAGATTTCATTTCACGTGATTATGTTTGGTGATGCCTAACGTACTCTTCAATCACATTTTAGAAAAGAAATTAGAACACAAATGAATTTAACATACCTTCCTTATTAAAAATTAAATAAAAAATATCTCCAGTCACCTAATTAAAATAAATAAATTAAAAAACAGAAGTAATTCACATGAAGCACCAGTCAAACTTTATATTTGACTGATTTTCATAATCTCAAAAAAACTTATACACATTTCAATTTTGGGGGAAACTATTAATTACTCTGCAGTAATAAAAGGAAAGGACTTCCAAACAAGAACAAGGCCTATTCAAATGGCTGTATACAGTTACTTCCATAATTTTTCAACTTCTTACACAATTTAGAATGGGGAATAAAATATAAAAAGGAACTGCAGCTACAGTTCATTATTTAAAAATATTTAATGTCATAAAACCAGCAGAATCTACCAAAATGACTTTTCAGATCTCATTTTAAACTCCCTAGATTGAAACTTGAATATGTGAAATATTAAAGAGCTGATGCCTAAGAATTTAATATAATTTTAGAAGGTTTTAGAATCATATAGTCTCTGCTGAGTTGCTCTGATTTTAAGTGTGAATATTAAGTGCCTTTCTCACGAGTTGGGAGCTGCTTGCAGGCCTTGTCAAGGCCAAGCTGGTTTTGAGCAGACACCTGCAAGATAACAGGAGACAAACAACAGGAGAACGCCCAACTGCCCCCCCATGAAGAAGGGGGTAGATTGACAGATCTTTTGGGTGGGCATTAAAGAGAAATGAGAATCCTGATTGGATGTTAAAATGGGGTATAAAACCCTGAAACTTCCTGACCTAGGGGTCAAACCCCCCTGGGTTTGAACGTGGAAGCTTCTACTAATAAAACCTTATAGCTTTCTCCATTAACTTGTCTTCAGTGTGTCTCTGTTCACAGGGAAATGCGATCTGGAGGCATCAGAGCAACAAAGATACTTTGAGAAAAGCAATGCATTGTTTCCTTTATGAATATTTAAAATTAATTTATAATTTTATCACTTATTAATAATATAAAGAAATTTGAATTTACATTGAAATGTTCCCAAACTTATTCAGATACCTATGTCTTATTTAATTATGATTAACATGGAGAGTGTGATTTTCCCCTTTTGTCTGGTGTAAAATGGAATCAGTACTTGATTGTTAATCCAAAGGAAATGGAACAGTTACATAAACAGAAAAAGCACAGCTATTTAAATAATCATAATCCATAAAAGCTTTTCAGAAGTGAGGTCTTCAGAAACCATTCCCAACTAGTGAAATAGAAAATTTATTCCAGTGCTCTCTAATCAAATAGGTAATAATCAGAAACAAGTATGCCAATTCATCCTATGTGTAAACAGATGAGAACAACTTTGCAAGAGCATAGTCATAAAACTGACTGTAAAATCTTGATTAGAAGTCCAAGCATCTCTCTTTCCAGTATCCATCCAACTTTTATTACGTGGCAAATCTAATTATATTCTTAATTTACTGAATACAGGCAATAATAACCATGATTACATTTTTCAAATAAACTACTTCACATCCAGTTGTTTCAAATAATTATTCCGTTAGCTCCTTTTGGACATTTCCATTTAAGATACACTTGGGGTTTATCTCCTCAAAAAAATTTCACATATAAACCCACTCCATAACAGTAGTTACAGAAGCACATGAAGGAGGAAAAATCCACACTTTTTCCAGCCATAGCACTACCAGAACTTTGAATTCCAGTAGCCAGATTAAGTTGTTCTGATTTTTATATTTTTTGTTTAAAATATTGCTCTGATTCTGAAGGTCTAAGTAGCTAACCAATTACTCTGTTTCTTTGTCTTCTGTACATTTCTCATTTGTCTAGCAGCAGAAGAATCCAAAAAAGAAAAAAGCATTTAGTCACAACTAGCTAAATAGGGTGAAAAGTTGCAAAACTAAATTGTGACTGCTCTTAACAACCAGAAGGAAAATAAAAGCTCAGTCACAAAGTGGGCATCGCTCCCAAAATAAAACACAGCACACTAATTTTTTTGTAACAAAGTTATTACACCTACTCAGAATCACGTTTGCAAGTGAAGTATGGCAGTGTCAAGAATGTTTGTCACTTTAAAGCACTTGATTCTCTATCAATTTGTCCACCAAGAAGTGTCAGTGAAACTTCTGGTGTCAAACTTCACCTTAACTTAACCTTAAGCAGCATATGTCACTCCCTCTTCAGTCCCACAGAAGACTTGAGGGTACTTCTGAATGCTTCTCCTACAGAGTTCTGTGTGGAAAGAACCATCCATTGAGAAATTGTCACACAACTTCCAAATGTCTCCTCTGTGTTGAAAAGTAATCTCTGGTACTTTAAATGATACTATTTTCAATACCAGTGACAATACTAATGCAAATTTGATCTAGCACAGACACCTCCCCTCCCTCAGCTGTTGACTCAGATCTGCATTTTACTAGCATACTGTAAAGTCTGATTAACATGGAGAAATTTAAATGTCATTTTTCCCTCATTAATAAAGATGCTTTTTTTTACCAGCCTGCCTCCTAACCTGATGTCGATCAAAGCTAAGTAGTTGCTGCAATGCAAGAGCAGCTTGACACATGCAAAATTCAGCCCCCTGAGGTTCTGGTAGCAGTGGTTGTGCTGAAGGAGGCTGTGCGAGCTGCAGAGACCCATGTCCAACGTGGGGAGAAGTCACGGGGTGGGAGAGAGGGATAAACACTTCCTGGTCATGTTTCCCTCTAGTTTAAGGGCCATGTCAACCACTCTCTATTGGCACTACAGGAGGAGGTTTAATTAATTTAAAATCAGTAAAGATTGTAAAGATTTCAAAGGCTGATTTAAGATTACATTGCCATGGGTGGAGGGACACGTTAAAAGATCTGACATTGCAGTATCATGGACTGAATTCTATTAGATCCCATCTAAGCCCATGCAGCACTACAGGCTGGGGATGGTGGCTGGAGAGCAGCCAGGCAGAAAGGGACCTGGGGGTTTGGATTGACAGGAGATTGAACATGAGCCAACAGTGTGCCCAGGTGGCCAAGAAGGCCAATGGGATCCTGGCCTGTATCAAAAATAGCGTGGCCAG
>JAWWEV010000001.1:50239808-50277195 GCA_035583235.1 Hafferia zeledoni | reverse complement strand
ATTTAACTGCCGCGGACGGTCCCCTACTGAGACTCGAACTCGTGACCTTGGGAGTCAGAGACCGGAGTGCTCACCATAACGGGAAGTAAACAACAACAACAACAAAAAGCAAATTCCTTTTTGTTTTCTTCTGATACCCCCTGCTGAGATACAAACTACACACTTTCCTAAGCAAAGATCAGAATCTAGTAATAAGGAGTGACAGCTGTTAAGGACTTTCTTTCCAAGAGATACAACAGCAACCCTTGGGCTGGTGCTGGGCAAGAGTTTTAAGCAGAGAGGTGGAGAGAGAGGAGAGAGGAAACTTATTCCCTAGCAAACAAGAGGTCCCATGAGAGAAGTACATACATTCAAAATCATTAGCGCCCACTTTGAACTGACATCTACAAGTAAAAACACATTACACTTTCAGTATTCACTCATCACTTTCAACTACCCTCCTTCTGTTGGAAAACAGGTACTATAATCCTATCCCAAAATAATCATCAGGTTCAGGATTTCTGTTTCAGGTTCTAACACCCTGAAAAACTAGGAGATTTGAAGCACTAAACATTTTACAGAAGAAATTATTTACTGAAAGGATTATCAAGCATTGGAATGGGCTGTGCAGGGATGTGGTTGAGTCCCCACCCTTGAAGGTATTTAAAACATAAATAGGTGTAGCATGGAGGGACATGGTTTAGAGGTGGACTTGGCAGTGCTGGGTTAACAGTTAAACTCAATGACATTAGAGGCCTTTTCTAATCTAAGTGATTCGACAATTCCATACTTTGAGACACCCTAAACAGCCACACTGAGAGCTACAAAAACAGTTTAATTACCCCAACCTTTAAATAAATAAACAAACTCTACACATCACCTTGCACTCCATTTTCACAAGTAGATGAAACCAAAATTCTTTGAAGAGTCCAAGTACACTTCTTAATAAACAGAGAAATGTACTCCCCCAAACTCAAGAAACGTGGGTATCACCACATACCTCCTGTAGGTGAGAGACTATGGGTGAAGTTACCACTGCAGTGTTTATACACAAAAGTGACAAAGTTCCTACTGCTGATGGGAAGGCTTCAGGGAAGGGAGGAGCACAGAAAACATTTACTAAATAAAACTTCAATAAGCAAATACCATCCTCAATTTTACTTTTCATCAGTTAACATTTTTCTTACAAATTCTTTGATTGAAATCCATTGACCAGATCAAGTAGAAAGTTCCCCAAAAAAGACCTAACACAGCATTCTTAATACCAATACACTTCTCTTGAACTATTTTAGTGTTAGCTCCATGGAAACAAAGGCATAATTGTTCATTCAAAAGGCTGTTAAAATTTCCATTACAAAATACGATTATAAAAAGCCTTTACTTTGTATTTTCATTATGAGAGGGAGAAGAAAAACTAGGTTACTTTCTGTACTTTACTGCAAGTTTCAGAGACTGGTGTAGAGATTCAATCAATACCACTGCAACAATAAAGAAATGAATTCTGATGAAGTTCAGCAAACTTAAGAAGTTCCGTTATGTCCAGTTATCTTTTAAGTTTTGAGACCATTTGCTGCGTCAGTCATCACATTCAGGAAACACTCAAATAAAAACATATATCTGACTTTACATTTGATTCACTTTATTTGATCATAAATTTGGTAATTAAATTGCTAAATTATAAACTAGTTTTACAGAATTGGGAGAAATAATATTAATGTTTTTTTAATGTGGTGTTTATAAGAAAAATATACTAAACCTTTCTTGCTGACAAAATGTCATTTAAATTTATCTAATGCCCCTCCATATAAGAGCAGCCATACAACTACTTTTTATTCTTCCACCTTGCAAGATGAGATAAATATTATTTTACCCCTTTCCTTTTAGCCCCTTTTTCAAGAAAGAGGTTTCTGACTAAAAGGTGATAAAAAGGACTATCCATTTTAAAAAATGGTTTCCTCTGATCCTGTACACAGAAGAGGAAATACATGGCATTTATCACACGGTATTTCTCACCCCAGTAATGGTTTTATCAGATGGGAGGACACAAAGAAAACATACCTTATGCCACAATATGGTGCATAAACATCTACCATTGAAGGAAATATAAGTATTAGGTAAGTTCTACTCTACTACAAAGATATTAAGAACAAAACCAGGGACAATGAGCAAAAGTTGACATCACCAGATGCACAAACCTAACAAAAGCAATTAGGGTGAAGTTTACTTCCATGTGAGAGCTTGATTACAAATATATTCAGACTTCCACTTACATGATGGTTACACTATAAAACTCAGAAAATACCTGTTCAAATGGGGTTTTAGGTTAAGGACCTGATGCTGACATTACATACAAATATGTCACTGTCTGCTCCGGACTGAATACCTGTGATAGTGTACTGACAAAAGAGCAATGGGAAAAAATGTTTGCATCCTCTAAGCCACTTCGTTGAAAAACTCTAGTTTGCTCTTCTCTGAATGGTATCTTAAAAGGCAGCAGTTGTCAAAATGCATTTTCAATGTCATATTCAAATTTAAGCAAATTATAAAGTTCTTCCAAAGGAAACATGAGATTGCCTTTGCAATGGTTGGCTAAAGATCATATAAACTAATCCAAAATCTTTATTTAAAAATATGTAGTAAGAACACATGGATACTCTACCACTACTCCTGGGTAAATTCTTACAGCAATTTTCATTCTATTAAAAATGTACATCTCATTTTTTCATTTTCCTGGTTGCAGCTTTTGGCCATTTGTTCTTACGATGTTTCTTGACACTAAGTTAAAAAGACTTTTATTACACAAACTCTTACCACAAAGAACTCTTTACATACTTCAAATCAAGTCACACTTCATCTTTTTTGATAAGTTCATTTGACTGAGCTTTATGTCCTTTCCTGCAAGATGTTCTCTCACAGACATAAACCAAATTGCTTTTGAAGGCTCATAGATAGGAGGAAAAAAAAAAAAGCTCTAGGCATAAAAAGGAATAAAACAAAAATAAAAAAAAATTAAAAAATATATATATTGTTACAGAGAACTTTCATGAGCATGTGAGCACACATTTTAAAAGAATTTATGCACAAATATTAGAAAGCAGGGGGAAAAAAGTGAAAAAGGAAAAAAGATTTGGGAGAAACCTAACAGCCATTTACTTTTAGAACTTTATAATCCCTTTAACAACAAATAAACATTAACAAATGCATATTGAAAAACTCATTCTCCTAAGCAACACTGAAATTATGTTCCAAGAAAATAAACATGAAAGAGCCCTCTCAATCACATTTTTTTGTTTAGTCCGTTAGAAAAACAATTGCATCCTAGAATTTTGCATTCATCTGAGCCCAGCAAATACAAAGGCTTAATTCTGTTTAATTGTACCAAATTGTCCAGTAACTCAAGTATTTTTCTTACATGAAATCTTAACAAAAATATAAAGGAGATCCTCTTTTCAGTCTCCCCTCCTTCTACTTAAAAATGTACTTATTGTCTTCCTTCCTAATTCACTGTTCGTTCTTCTTCACATTATCCTCCCATTTTTCTTTCATTATAGAAGTTCTTTTTGTTCTGTGAATACAGCTAAATAACAGTGTTCAAAATTTGCTTATAAAACCAAATTTAATATTTTAACTTAAATTTCTATTATTTACTGATTGAATACTAAAATAGTTTTCTTTTTGTATTCACTTGTTGAATTGGGAAGAGTTTTTCTAAAGATGTACCAGAATAAGAATCACTGAAATTACCATAATTATTTAACAGAGCTAAATTATGTAAAAGAAATGTATAAAAATATGCATTGGAATACAAGTAAGAAATAGGGAGGTTTATGTGGACTATACTATATATTAATGCTTTTACTTGTATACTGGTTCCTGAATACTCCTTCATTAGCCATTCCCTGTTCATGAATTTACTTTCTATTCCCTATACAAATACTCAAGCTTGTATCTGAACAGTAGCTATGACTAGGCCATTCCTTCAGCACACAAGTTTCTTTCTTTTTTCTTATTTTTTCTTCCTAAAAATAAATAAATTTACATTAGGCTATGTGCTGGTTTAAAGGTAAACCAGCAGGAGAAGTGAATCCAGCACAAAAGAGATTTTAAGTCAGAGTTACAATTTAATAAAAATATTAAAATAAATGCAATGGCACAGAGACTGGTTTTCACCCACAAAACCCAGAAGTATAACCAGCACACTGGGGCACAAACTTAATGGGGTTTGTTCGCTCCTGTGCTGAGCCCCACATGGTTCCCCCATATCCAGAGTAAAAGGAAGTAAAAAACCTGTTGGTGCAAATGATGGTTGCAGCGTGGTCGAGGTTCTGGCCCTCCTCTGGATCCAAGGAGTGGCCCCAGAAGTCCCCAGATTCCAAGATTATGAACCCTCAGGTTCAGGTGGGAACACCCAGTACCTCCCCCAGGGCAGGGAGCTCCACAACAGGTGATCTGACTCTGTCAGTCATGGGGTATTTTGGAATTGTTGATGGCCCTTTAGCAGACATGGCCCCTCAGGCTGGGTGTAAAGGTGCTAACGACTTCCTGGGGGGGAGTTATCACAGCTCTTATCTCACAGGCTTCTTTCACACCCAGCTTGCAGCCTAAGGGGTCAGGTGTGCCCTGGGCAGCTGCTGCAAATGGTCCATTGTTAACAGTTCATGAGAAATTATGTAGAGGGTGTGGAATACACAGGTTTGGTCACACCCACACAGTGATACTGGTCCCACCTGCTGAACTAGGACAGGCTAAATCTTACTTCTAGTCTACAACATCTCTATGAACATATAATTCTCAAGCTTTATCACAGAAAAAATTATTAGAATTTTGAAAGAAAACACAATATATGCCCTTGAGTCCATCACTTAAAATTATCTACTATCCTGCACTTTAGGACCTAAAGAAAGTGATGTGGCTTTACAGGAAGCTCTTTTTCCTATATATTTACTGCAGGTTCCCCAAGTAATCTCTGTGATGCAAATGCTCCACTGTGCAAATGACTAATTTCCTATGTGATCGGGACTCAAAAACTATGGACTATATTCAGTAGATTTGTCATTGAGTTACTAATTTCAACCTTCTTGGTTTTATAGCTTGTTCATGCTTTTCCACTGGATAAGGATCTGTAAACATAAGCAGTATCTCACCCTGCAAAGCACTAATACATTTGGAACATATAGATTATCTTCAGCAGACTTTTTCTTTTAAAAAAGGTTACAGATATGCAAAATTAAGAGCCCTCCAAGATTCAGTTTTAATCCCCTGGGTTTAAGAAAGACTTCATTTAGAAAATGGGACTGACTCTTTCCCATACAATTTGCATTTAACTATAATTAACACACTTATCATCCAAGCAAGAAACAAGTACATCAGGGTTTTCATAGCTCTTAGTTTTGGATGCCAGCACACTCAGCTTTTAAGGTTGCAACCTGAACTGTCACAAAGCTGACAACAAACAAAATGGGCACAGACAAATAAAATACCATGAAGTATTGTAAAACTATGTTATACACTCAACACAGAGACATTGCCAGTCCCAGAGTTGCTACCGTATTAATGAACATTGCTTCTGCTATGCTCACCGTTCTGAGTTTTTACACATTCTATGGCAAAGTCTGGGGTTTGGGGTTTTTTTATGAAAGTACTCCCACAAGTAGGAACATACATAATTTCACCACCATTGCAATGCCAGAGTCAGTATTAAACAGGGGCATATTCTGAAACAAAAATATAAGGAGGTCACAATCAATATTATGGCAGGGGGGAAAAAACCCCCACAGAAATACAAAAGTAAACAAAATAATCACCTTCTTCTGAGGGAGGAAGGTTGCCAAAATCCCCAGTCCTTAACTAGCTACTCTTACCTGCTATTAGCTCCAAAGGACTGGACCTCCCTCAGTTAAGCCCCTTAGGACACAAGCTGCACTGGAAAAGTACAGTAGCTTAACCTGGAGGTGTCTTAATTCAGTCAAAAGCGTCCTCTATAAAGGTAACACTACTTAGAATTAAGAAAGGTCAAAAAGAATGATGGTGGTACCAAGCAGCATTTGATAGAGCTGCTGCTTACATGGGCTATAGGGCACAAAAGTGAAGTTGTGCAGGAGATGATGGAGGGAACCAACTGTCTAAGAGGTCATAAGCAGAAGTCTATCAGGACAATACTTTATTTTCTCATAATGGAAGCATGGAGCTTTTCTGAAGCCCAGAAAAATGAAAGTGCACAAACACGGATTCCAGGTGACAGACAAAATTCTTCAGTTTGTGATAGACCCTCCAAGTTAAAGCAAGGTATTTACCTGATGAGTTGCTGGAGGCACATACTGAAACACTGATTAATTCACATAGTGTTCGTACAAGTAGGGGCCTCAGGCTTCCCCATTTACTCCTACACTTCTGCCTCTCATCCTTAGCTTCCAAAATAAACAACACAGAAACTCTATAGACAAACACTACTTGTACAGGGTGTTGCTGGGAGGCTTTTGGTGTCAGAAGGTGAGGCCTTGTGAGACAGGGGATGTGAACTGCCCCAGGCTGATCAGCGTCGTTTCCAGCTGGCCCCAAAACTGCTGTGAGTAGCCTGTCACACCCCAAAACAGCAACCTCTCTGAGCAGTACGCTGCCCCTGTGCTCGGGTGTCTGTAAGCCCAAGGCAGCAGCCACGGGGCAGGGGACACAAACATGTTCTCAGAGTGAGGAACAGCTCTCTACAAGCAGGCGTGTACATCCCCGAGGGACAGTAGCTGCAGGTGACAACTGTCACAGCAGCAACACCCCAAAGACTGCCTCTGAGGAAAAGCCTGTCACAGGAAAGCCTGAATAAGCCCTGTGTGGCAGGGGAAAACTATTAATAAGTAAAGAGCTGCAGAAAAACGAGCAAGCAAAGTGCAGTGGGAACACTGAGAAGCATGAAGTGTCAGACAAGAAATGCAATGCGAATGACCCCAACTGTGTTGTCCAGAGCCTGCTGGAGCAGCTGGGATGAACCCAGAACCACAGAGTGACAGCAGGGCAAGCTGGGGCTGCAGGGAGGACAGGTATTCAGCTTGCCTCCAGCCTGGGGCAGGCGGAAGAAAGGACTGGTCTATGTGTTTGATTATTTAGTACTCCTCAGTACTCAAAACAATAACCAAAGGTTGTGTTAACTGGCAGCAAACTAAGTAAAAAATCCCCAAGTAAAGGCTGTTTTGCTCATGACATCTTACTAGACAAGCAGAGCAATGCCATTTACCCAGGTTTCTGTAAGAAAAGAAAACACCAGATCAGAAGGTGCAATATGCACCTAAGGCTTTGACTTTTTAACTGTAAGGAAAATTGCCTCACTAATGGAGACAATATCTTATTTTAAATCTCAACAGTGCGTGACCCATTTTCATACTAACTGTAAATCAGTATGCAGTAACAGATTTGAAGATGTGGTTGATTAATGGGAAAAGGAATTGAGGCAATCCCTCTAAGCAAGCTGGTTCACTTGACCTCAAATACTTGGAGGAGAAAGGAAATCAAATCATGGCACAACGTGAGAACACTAACATAGATAACATACAAATTAAGGAAAATGGGCAGAAAAAGTACTATGACTATTTGCAGATAAATGTCCTGAGAACCAGAACTCAGAGACTGTCACTTCTTGTCTTCATTATTTTATTATAGCAAAACTCATAATCCTGTCTAAAATTCTATTTTCAGTTGTCATCACATAACCATTCTGTTTTATTTAGAGAAATGTCATATCAAAGTAAATGAGTTTTGCATCAAAAGACACTTTAGATTGCTGATGGCAGAGACTGTTGGTAAAAAGATTTAACTATTGAGCCTAGTTTCTTGTTTTATTTCAGTAATTAATGGACAAGTTTTCAGATATAAAATACAGCTGTGCTATTATAGTAACATTTGCCTTATTTGTGGAGTATTTGCTAGGAATTTGTAAATTACTGTATAGTCAAACTGTACATGTACCATATTGAACTGCAAAGCATGATTCAACACTGTATATACAGACACAAGATACTAAGTGACTTTAGTTGAAAGACACAAAGATTTGTTATTTTAGAATTCCCTCTATTTACAGTAGACTTAAAAATTTGCATATTAAAACATATAAAGTAAAATACTCATGTTCTTAATTTATTCACCCACTTTTACAATGGCAGTGCTCAAATCTTTTTGTAATTACTTCCAGCATTTCCACCTGCTTCCACTGTCAGCTGCCCTTACATTACGCTTATTAAGCATTAACAAAAGAGCCTCTAGTATCCCACAGACTTTTGTGTCTCACTGCTCCATGTCTGTTCCAAAGGACCTTGCTGTAAAGCAACCAGAGATACACAATGTGCCTTTTGCCCAGGCCCAGCTGGTTTCCTTTTGACTCCCCTCTCTGTGCACAAACAACACTGAATGAATGAAAATTTTAATGCTCTCCATAGATTTTCATAGGTAAATAGGTGGTCATGAATTACTAAACAAAATTATTACAAATATTTCCTTTGTAATAATTTTAAAAAGATCTGGAAAGAGAAACACTTCAAGGATGAAAGAATTTTCAATGTCAAACCATAAATCATCTTGACTCTGCAATGGAAATATATTACTTCAGCTTTGTATTAGAAATATTAGTTCTTAAGTGTTTGCATTAAACAGATTTTGGAGTCAACTATAAGAAATCCATTTAACTTCAGTTTATTTTCCATATTGAAAAAGGAAAAGTAATACTCTTTTTTGAGATTCCAAATATATTGAAAAAAGCTTTTGCTTAGCCTACCCTGTTAGTGAGAAACCAGGCATTTATTCAAAGAAATTATTTAAAGAAAGAGAAGATTCCCTCTAGGAAAAACACACTTCTCCACAAGATATTTGAGATTTTGTCCTTTTTCTTCTATAAAAACTATACATCTGAGATCCATGCACATGAAAAGATTCTGAACATATATTCTTATAGTAGTGCCTTATGAAGCCCCTGCACCAATACAATGATTGTTATTCCACCCAAACCATGGACCAGTAATGCAAATTTCATCAATCAGGACTCATTAGTCTGAGTCTTTTGGAAGGTCTACAAAGCAGTTGATGAACCCTTGTGAAATACAAGAGTATTGGAAAAAAATATGGAGATAATCTTTCATTTTTAATATAATAAAAAAATAATTGGAAGTCAAACTATGTTCTGTGTTTCACCAGCAAACTATACAGGCAACTCAATGAGTAGGCAAGGCCATCCAACAAAAGCATGACAATGGTGAAGGCATTAGGCAATAGTTAGACATTGGTAGCTAACCCAATTAGTTTTCACATTCTACCATGCACGAGAAGACCTCTTCCCATATTTCTGGCATAACAGGCAGTGGCAAAAGTATTTAAGCCTAAAGCTCTTTGACTAGATTTAGTGACAAGTACCTGGAAACTGTGTAATAGACAAGAAAAAACCCCTCAAACATACAACAAACCAAAAGAAGTACAATCCTCGCCCTCCCTCTATTTTTTTTCTTCATTTTATGCTGCTTTCCTTTCTCTCTAACAATACAAATTTAGAAATAATCAGCTATACCTAATAGAATAGGGAACAAAAAAATAAATATATGAAAGATTTGGAAGCAACGAGGTTTTACACCATTCTTTAAGCTATGTAAGTGTGAAATCCCTTGGCATTCTGATGCAATTCCCTTAAGGCATCTGATCTCAGTTAACGCTGAAAAAAATCCACGTACAGAGCCACATGTTAAAAAATACTTGAAAAACACAACACTAAACTTATCTCCTACCTTTACATGTAAAATACATTCATAATCTTTAAGACTGTTCAAAACAGAATTATCTTTAAAAATGAGTAATGTAGTAATTCATGGAACATTTACATTTCTAGCTATTGGACTTTACAAGACAGGTAAATTAAGTTATTACACCTAGAAATTCACTGGAGAGTAAAAGTAAATAACTTGGACAACCTACTGCGCTGCAAGCACTTACACCCGTTGTAAGACAGTAAAATAGCAAGAACTACAGTCCCAGATTCCCCTAGCAACAACAAAGAACTGTAACTGAAAATGAAGTGCAGAGAAAGGCAACCTGGAACATGAGAAGCAGCAATACCAGAGCCACAGGCCAAAACTAAACATAAATTACAAAGCAAGTATCAAATAATTACCATTACAGAGAGCACTACAAAAAGAAGCCTTCTGAGTACCAACCCACCCTCCGCAAATACTGAAGAGCATCAGTCATTTAAGTCTACTTCCCAAAACATGAATTGGGGGACCACAAGTCAGCACATCTTTGTCTCCAGCAGACTGAGCTTACAGTTGTCAAAAATAAGGAAAAAAACCCCAAGCTCCACACTTAAAACTCTCATTAGACTGCTCCATCACCCTCAAAATTAAGAGTGTTTCCTAATGTTTAGGAGGAACCTCCAGTGTTTCAGACTGTGCCCATTGCCTCCTGTCGCTGGGCACCACTGAAGAGAGACTGGCTGCATCCTGTATACACCTTCCAACCAGGTATTTATATACCTCAGGAAGATCCCTCCTTAGTTTTCTGTTCTCCAGGCTAAACAATACCTGTACTGTCAGCACCAGACACAACTCAAGGTGTGACCTCACCAGTGCTGAACAACAGAGAAGGATCAACAGCCTCCACCGGCTGGCAGTAATTTGCATAATGGAGCTCAGGGTAACGTTTGCCTTCTTTGGTGCAGAGGCACATTGCTGGCTTATGTTCAACTTGGTGCTCACCAGAAGTCCCAGGCCCTTTACTGAGAAGCTCATTTCCATTTGATTGCCCCCCTACCATTTAGTGGTGTATGGGGTTGTTCTTCCCCAGGTGCAGTTTTTTTGATGTTCCTCTTGTTGTACACCTTGAGGTTCTTGGCAGCCCATTTCTTCAGCTTGTTGATGGCAGCATGATCTTCTGGGGTATCAGCCACTGCTTGCAGTTTGGTGTCATCTGTAAACTTGCCGAGACTATACTCTGTCTCATCATCAAGATGATTAACAAAGATGGTGAACAGGACTGGACCAAATATTGACCCTTGGGGTACACTGGTGGTGACTGGCCTTCAGCTAGACTGCAAGCTATGGATCACCATTCTCTGGGCCCAGTCATCCAGCAAGTCACCTCACTGTCGGCTCATCCTGTCTGTGTATCAACAGCTTTTCTACAAGAATATTGCAGGAGACAGTGTTGGAAGCCTCAGTGATGTTCAGGTATAGACAATATCCATTGCTCTCAAGTCACCCAGCAAGCTAGTGTCTTCATCATAGAATGCTCCTGCGCTGGTCAAGCATCACTTCCCCTTGGTCAAACCATGCCAAACTGCTCCTGATGATTTTCTCATCCTTCGTGTGCCTGGAAACGGTTTCCAGGATTAGCTGCTCCGTCACCTTCTCAGGGACTGACACGTGGCTGTAGATCCCCGGATCCTTCTTGCCATTCTTGAAGAAAGGAGGCAACTGTATGACAGTTCTTTGTCTTGTTCACAACAAACAGCCATGAAACCAGTATCAAAATAAACAGATATTGTTCATTTTCAGTAGTTACTGATAAAGATTCTGGTTTTCATATGCAAAATGATTTTGTGAAAATTCTTGTCATATGCTGAAGCAAAGGTGTTCCAATTAATTTTCTGAAGCAATCTTAAAAATTAAGAAGGTTGTCAGCTACTTCTCTCAGTTTTAAGAGTATTACAGCACTCCACTGGTTTTGTGCCTTTGTTTTACTATGGTGCAATATGAAGGAAGATCAACTCAGACTAGTGTAATCCTCTCTTTAAAGCCCTTCTAATTACATGAAATTGAGCAACTATAACCCTTTATTGCTACATGTTAAGTAAAACCAGTAACAATACAAATGCTTTACCTAATATTAAATATTGCCTATCCTTCCAAACATGCACAAAGAGACCTACAGTAATCTTCACTATACAATCTTACAGTCAGTTTTCAGGACTTTGAAACTATCTACTGAAGCCATCTTCAGTTCCAAGATCTCTGCTCTTTCACATGTTGCACCCAATTACTTTAACAGGCCCTTTCCAGCTTATTCCTCAACTCAGCCCAAGAGGTCAGTGCATTTCTTGTTAGTGAGAGCAATATTTACATTAAGTTCCTCTAGGAACAGGTGTGCTACAATGAAAACTTCATAGAAAGCTGCTCAGGACAGAAGCAGGACATAGGTAACATGACAGATGTCAACAATCACAGAATCATAGAATGGTTTGGGTTGGAGGGGACCTTAAAGATCATCTAGTTCCAACCCGTTCACTAGACCAGGTTGTTGAAAGCTTCATCTACCCTGGTCTTGAACACTTCTAGGGATGGGGCAACTCTCTAGGCAACCTGTATTAGTGTCTCACCACCCTCACAGTAAAGATCTTCTTTCTAATATCTAATCTACTGTCTTTGGGTTTAAAACCATTCCCCCTTGTTCTGTCACTATGTACCATTGTAAAAAGACCTTTTCCAGCAGTCTTGTAAACCCCTTTAACTACTGGAAAGCTGCTCCAGGTCCCCCTGCAGCCTTCTTTTCTCTAGGCTGAATAACCCTAACTTGCTCAGCCTGTCTTCATAGGAGAGGTGCTCCAGCATCATAACCCTCTTCTGGACCCACTCTAACAGGTCCACATCCTCCTTACGTTGCTTCAAATGATTCAAATGAGTCTTTAATAAAGACAGCCGTGTGACCAACTTAAGGCAGTCAAAGAATATACTGCCACTGCCACTTATGAGCTTCTTCTCTCTAGCCATAAATTCCTCTATGCCCTCATGCTGGATGAATTTTCCAGATGCATCTGTTTAATCATGTCACAGCAAAACTTAATGTTCATCGCCTCAACAAAGTCACGAACACTTCTCAACAGCAAGAAAGCATCAGATTGACCTTAATTTATTGTGAAATTTCATGTTTGTCAACATACACACAAAAAAATTGCCAAGAAAATTCTCATTGTGATCAACATTCACTCACAGTTGTATTCAGGTTTGGTTTTCATTATATTAGTATAAGTTCAAAGTTATTAACTTCTCTCAGCAGATTTGGCTCATTTCTCAGTTCAGGTCAACTGATTGGTGTTCTAATTTTGTCCACAGTGACATTTCCAGTGCTTACTCATTAGTTACATTATGACAGGGGTCAGCAGATGGCACTATTACACGTTTTTTAATACTATGCTTTTTACTGATAAATCGTTCTTTAACAGAAACCTTTACTGTTTTGAATGGTGTGCATGTGCAAGTGTCCACACAAAAGATCAATTTCAGAACAACTCTAGCATTGTACTCATGATGTTCAGGCTGAAGTTTGTGACAAAAATCGGCCTGTATAACATCTAATAATTACCTATGTTTCAAGGTTACAGAGTGTTAAACACAAATTATGGCTGACATGCACCTAAACTCAAAACACGTTTTGTCTCTAATAAGAAATGGACATGAAAGCCATAATAATTATTACCACAATGAGACAAAGTCATATAAAAGGTACTCTAGCATGGGACTTCTCTTTCCTCTATAAAGCACAATATCTAGCAGGCGTTGACACTTGTACAACATATCACAAAAAGAAAGATCAATATTGCTTACATACTCTTGCAATCATGCAATCCATCCTTTCCTTTCTATAAATTAACAGGGTTATTATAACATCATTGTTTAGACTGGGATTATTTCACTTTTCCTCCGGATTAATTTCAAGAAAGTAATTCTGAACAAAACAAATGTATCCTGGGAAAGATTTCTAATTAAAGAATATAGAAAAGACTGGAACCATTCACAGTGAAAGTTTTTTTTCATTTTTTTTAAAAGCACCATGCCCAGCATTTAGGCTGCCTTTTGCACATGCATTACTTTCTAGAAGCTTACTCAGCTAAACCCTTACCTATATATGTCATTCAAACTGAACAAACAGTATTTCCTCTTTATCTATATATTTCATCCTTGTTTACTATATGCATTGACCACAAAATTTCTGTCTATTCATGTAGCAATGCATTCTCAATACATGGCTTGGAGGATGTCATGCCAGAAATGGATGGATGAAGAAAATACACCAGCCACCGAGAATGCTTTAACAACTGATGTTTTTAATGTGGTTTAAACGTATTAAATGTAAAAACTGCATTGTCATTGCCTTCTTCTTCCCATAAACCCCTGCTAGGCCAGGGGGCTGGGAGAAGAACAGTTACCTCATATTTCCTGTAACCCTCTCCCATTGAATGTAAATCCCCTTATCCCTATTGGCACAAAGCCAAACTCCCTCTTGTCCCTTATTGGTGAATTTGTATCCCTCCAAAGTCCATATAAACCTTTCCCCCAAATAAACTTTCTCTTTGTTCCTGCCCTCGCCGGTGGTCCCTGTGTGTTCCTTTCAGGGGGCTCCCAGAGGCCACATGGTAGGGGTAAGCATTGAGCACACACTTCTCCTAGGTTAATGGACTAATAGTCTAGGACCAGGAGAGGTTCCATATTGTTGCAGAATTCCTTCAGATCAACAAGGCTGCCTTTTGCACATGCATTACTTTCTAGAAGCTTACTCAGCTAAAACCTTACCTATATATGTCATTCAAACTGAACAAACAGCATTTCCTCTTTATCTATATATTTCATCCTTGTTTACTATATGCATTGACCACAAAATTTCTGTCTATTCATTCTTCCATACTGCTAGTTTACTGTAAAATCCATGCATTCTATAGCAACCAGACACAATTTCTATTTTAAAAAAAGTTACTAATGGTATAAACTAATTTAATACTATGTAAACAGAGATATACAAATGTATTTTCTTGCTATTAATGCAGGATCTTTCCCTGCAACAGTCATAAATCACAGAGAACTTCTTCGCACAAAGCAGAGCATTGCAAATTCCACCAGAATAGAATTCTCTTCATCCTTGCTCACATATCCCTCCTCTCTGTGAACCTAGCTTCATGCTTCTTTAGTATTCTGTAATTCCCATGATGTTAGCTGGAGCAATCATCTCTCCTCTCCATCTAAGTGACACTGATACTCAAAGGGAATTCAGAGTGGCAAAAGGGATTAAGTTACTGCTTCAGAACTTGCTTCAATTCCAGAAACAGTCAGAGGCCTAGGGCTGTTGGAATGACAATGCTTTAGCAGTGAGGCACACAGATTACACGAAAATACTGATGTTGAAGCTCATGTTAACGGCTGGAATGACACCAGAATGAGGGGTGACTGCTGATGACCAGTGGAGACCACAACCAAAATGCTGGGATGGTATGGAGCAACCTAATTCCATGGGCAGACTGTGCTGCTTCACTTTCCCCATACTCTCAAGCTTTCATTCCTGCTCCAATCACTGAGGAGAACTTGCAGGGGCAGTGCAGGAATTCATTCAAAGGATGCAGGATCATGCCAAGTTGAGCAGTGCCATCTGCTTTCTTTTCTCCACCTAGTGGTTTCTATTAGATTGAGGAAGAAGTAGCAGCAAATGAATGAAAAGAGACACCAAGTTTATAGAGGTGTTTCTCTGTTCACGTTTCAGTTAAATGTCGTAATGACCTCCCTAATTAAACATGCCTTGTCTGGCAGACAGTCATAACGCACAGTTAAATAAGCAATTTACATCTGCATGCCTGTATTGAACTGTTACTTGTTTTAACTGAGCAGAGCAGAGCTAGAGTACTGTCAGTCAACTAAGGCAATATTTTGAAGGCCTTTGAATAAGCAAGGCATTCAACAATGCATTAACTTCAAATTTAATTAACGTTTAATATAAATTATGGATTTCAGTTTTCACCTAAAAGCTAATATTCCAAACTACAAAAGTAACAAAATAGTAATCTTGAAGCTTAAAATTCTTACTTAAAAACTTCTTTTTGTTCACTACTATATACAATCATTTCCTTCAAAACCTCAATAAGTGAATAATTGAGGACAATACAAGGCTTTATATAGTTACTTTGCTTCTGGATGCCAAGAACTGAAAGTAAAATAATCAAATGTATTATGTAGTTCTCGAACCAAAACCATATATTGCAGTATGTACTTCAAGCAACGTATTCATTTTGTATAAAAATGTATAGATATGTAATGTAAAATGCAAACTTTCAAATTTGCATTTGAAATTCAAAGAAAAGATACTTCAAACATTTTCCTGAACAGGATATACTTTCCTGACTTTTGCATCAATATAACATCCAAAAATTTCTAATAGCTTAAAATTATAAAGACTCTACCTATCTTCACCTAATGAAACTTACTGGGTCAGACTGAGCAATTAAACATTCGTAAGTCTTCTCCTCAGTTTTATTTTAGTTCCCAACAAATACAGGGCCTGTGTTGGTCAGTTCTTTTCCAGTTACTGGATTTTTTCCTTTTTTCTAATAGGATAAGTCCTTTCCAGAACGATATAAACCTTTTATTAGGTATTCATTCAAGTTGTAATAAACTAATGGCATTTTCTTTTGGCCAGACTTTCTACTTTTAGTTCCAAATTCCTGAAAACCCCAATTACAACAAAGTCTGTACCCATTATCTGAACTAGACTCACCCTTCTGGTTTCTAATTTGAAACAAAACACAGAGGTTAAAATTGAGGTATCAAAATATACAAAAGTTTAGTGAATTTCAGAAACAAAATAAAGTGATGTTTACCCATTTCATTTAACATCTTCAGCAGTTTCCTCTTCTTGAACCAATTAGTAATTTCCTAGTCACTTGCTTTTCTTCATCTACCTAATCTAAATAATCTTTCAATTTAAATCTTTAATCATCTGTGATAGCTGAACTACAAATGATGTTACAGTAGGGCAGTATAGTCTCAAAAAAGGAGCCAAACCACCAAGTTTTAATGCCTATTGTGGTCAATATGGGAAAACACCATAACTTTTGGGTTCAGTAAGATGTATCCAGATTAAATATTTTGCCATATACTATCTATAAAATTGCCCATGCTCTTGAAGATTTCATTACTTTTTTAATGAAAACTATAATTTCTAGTTAATTAAATAATATATCTGAAATGTGAATTCAAGAAAACTCTCTGAAAGGAGGGAAAACCCCAGCATCTCTGAGTGCAAGACAGGATGAAAATGTTATTATAGCTGCTCTTTAAATTTTTTCATTTCATCATGAAATTGGATTAAAAAATAGGTTTTCAAAGCCAGATGCAGTATAAATCCTGAAGTGAGATGTTTATTTGGCACTAAACATGGAAGTTAAGGCATGGAGAATCCAAAAGAACAAAAAAAAGGCTCAAAACAATCAATGCTCTTTTCAGTCAGTACGCAAATTAAAAACCAATGACTCAATTATTAATCTGAAAGTCAAAGCATTGTTTAAAATTACCTTTTTTTATTTCATCTTCTATATTTTCAATTTTGTAATTATAGAAAAGAAGTATTGTTCTTAAAGGAACTTCCCGTGCCCCTATTCTTACTGTTACAGTAAGGGCAGTTTGATGGGTATAGACCATCCTGTTTCTCAAGGAGTTACTATTTCAAACACTGCAGTGTTTGCTCTCTCAGCAAACAGGATTTGCCAGTGCAGGTACAGTTCAGGAGAGGAAATGGATGGTTTACTCTCAGCCAGTGGCAATGACCAACGTTAGCACTCTGAAATGCAAAGTCACTAGAAAGGTCCTCTCCAGGTTTCCCTCAATAAACAGAAGAGAGCACAAAGACACACAGCCCAAACTCCTAATTAACAAAGTGAATTAGTGAATTTCCCTTTATTACCAAGTCAGTGTAAAAAAAAGTCTCTGACATATCGAAGCAAAAGTAATTGTTGAGTCATTTCTCTAAAGAAATCAGTACAAAAATGCTACCTATAATGCACCACATATGGAGATGATTAGCACAATTTCCCTCCTCCTCCACAAGGTACAGATTTTGCTTGATTAAAATGAGTGTACTTTATATAGTTGGATCTCCTTTTCTTTCTGTTAAAAAGAAAACATTGTTGGACTACAGTGAAGTTTCCATCCTGCAAGTCTTGTATAGAGCCTCAGTACCTTGCTGGGTCTTCCTCCTTTTTCCTTCTCCCCAGACATGTAGTATTTATCCATGAAGGAAGAAAGAGGACAGTAGACAAAGCAGCAGATTATACTTCCTCGCAACAACACAGTTCTGTTTCTGAGACCTACAAATGCTGTGCCCTGAAGGATCATTAGCAAGATTTCCAGCAGAGTAAGATTCCCTGTATGCAAAGCAGCACAGTAATCGCTCAAGAGACAGACAAAAATCACACAGCAAACAGTAACAGAATTTGCTGTTGCTCTTTCCTATTACTTGTTGCAACAAAGGTCTCCTTTCTGTTGCTGTAAATTAACTGTTTGTATTTGAATGCTTAACAAATATTTTTCTTTTTATCAGAATATTTACAGAACTAACTCAAACCACCAGCATTGTGAAAACACTAGAAAGATTTGCCCTTTCCTTAGGGAGCTTGGCCAATATTGCAGCAAGAAGAAAAAAGGAGAATGTCCCATATCTGTAAGTCATTCAAGACTAAACCAAGAAAAATAACACATATAAGTTCAATTTCTCACATCTAGAACTGCTTAAATCTTTGAGAAATGTATTCTCTAATAGTAAACAGTTATTAAAACTAAATTTAAAATTACATTTGAATTTACCACATAAATGGTAAATACATTGTTGTAAAACTCTAATTAAGTAATGCATGTAAGAAATAAATTTAACTGAACTGAACAGACAGAAGTCATTAGTTAAATGCCAAAGGCTGCTTGCTGACAGACTAAGCCACCACTCAACATAGAAGTCTCTTTAGGGAAGAGAAAAATTTTGGAAAATAACTGCTTTTAGTCTATTTGTTATTAAAGTTTATTAGCATCTTCATCATTATCACTGTGTTCAAATTTCTGAAACAGGCTGAGATACAAAAAAAAGTTAAACCACATTCCTTTTCAATCTATGAATATAAGTGAAAAGCTGGATCTGTAAGTCCTACTCTTATGAAGAACCAGTAACTCAGTTAACTGAGTCTCAAACCTCCTGCACTATTTTGGAGGCTGTTTTAAATGCAAAGCTGATTTTGAGGAACTGTAATTAGAACACCAAAAATTACATATATTTACCAACAAAAGCACTTCTAAAATACTAGGCTTTGATGCTCACTGACAGAAAGGCAGCATCAAGCTCAGATACGACACTTTATTTAGGGATATATTAGAATATCTTGATGCCTAACAAGTATTGAACTTTCCTTTAAAAAACATAACTGAAAAATCACAAAAGTGGTTTAGGCAGTGTGTGCCTAAACACAATTAAAGTAATATGATTCTGATACTCTGAAAATAGTAATGTATTCCTGTAATAAATTACTTTGAATAAAGATTATGACCTACTTCTAGAAAACTCCTTATGAAACTTCCAAATATATACACTCCCTTCCCACACCCCCAAAATCTCATGAAATTAGCAATTCCAGCCAAGTATACCACTAAGTGGTTACATTCAAATTGGCTCTGATTTCTGAAGTCACACAATTAAATGAGAATCTAGTTTTTTACTTCAAAGCAATCAACATTTGCAAGGGGAAAAAAAAAAGAAGGACAGGAACAATAGAAATCCCTGTGGTTTCTGTTTAGGGTTGCAGCCTGTCTTGGTTCTGGCAACAAATTGTAAGCAACAATTTGATTTTTTTTATGCAAAAAACCTGCTCTATGGCCTTTTCCAAATCGCTTGTGAGAAAAGGCAAGAAAACTAGGTAAGGCTCTAAAAAATAGGCCCAGAAAACTACTATTAAAGAAAAATATAAATATTTAAGATAAGGGATCAGAACAATGCTTTCAAGCATGATTACCTTCAAACTTCCCTTTATCTTTCTACCATGAGGGAAGGACTTTATTATTCCAAATAGCATTATCAGTGAAGCAGACTATTCTTTTTCATAGTTCTCAACAGAACATCCATGACAGAATGGACAACATTTAAAGCATTCTTTAATACTGGGGGTTTTTTTATGAAAGATTTGATTAAGAAAGGCTGTATCATAGCATTCAAGAACTCCAGGATCACAGAGATCTACATGTTATGCAATATCCTAATAAAAACAGAAATGCTAGAACAACAATGGAACAGAGCTCTACTGTAACCAGACTGAAATTTCCACGGAAAAGAAATCTGCTAATCAGTATGTACTAGTTTCGTATACAAAACAGGGTTTAACCTATTTTTCTCTATGTGCCATCTGGATGCTAGGCAAATGAAAAAGTCTCTTTTCACCTACTACAAAATTTAGACACTTAATCCTACTGTGCTAAGATCTGCATTAGATTTGTATATTCATATCCTATTCTATTAAAGCTCATAGCTATTCTTGCATGTTTCAGATTTCCACATACTAACTTAATTCCCTGCTTTGCTCAAGAGGTGAGCATTACAAGAATCAAAACCTTATAAAACACATCAATTGTTTTTATGGCAGAAACAAATACAGAGACAAAATAATAAAAAAAATGGATTACGTTAACTTACAGCTTTTTTAAAACTAAATTTTTTACCTAAAATAAAACTTCATAAGGTAAATGGCCCAAATCAAAATGCACATTTCAAGAGACTATGAAATCTTACATCTTTAAAAATAGTCACCAAAGAATCCTGCTAGTTTCATAGAATAATTTATGTTGATCTGTAAATGCCAGCAGCAAATCTAAAAGCAGTACTCTATTTTAGAACAAGCACTGCCAGGAAAAAAAATAGCTGTTCTTTGAAACTGCTTGATAGTTAGTGTTTCTTTTTCACCTCTCCTCCAAATAAGACACACCAACAACTAAACTGACTCTCTTTCAAAATCAATTGTTATCATGGATGAGCTTTACTGTCAACCAAGAAGAGCAGATATCCATAAAAGACATTCCACCTACTTCTGCTAAAACCTTTGAGATGCACTAAAAGACAATGTGAACAATTACGACACCTTTTCTGTTGAATCTGGAATTAAAGAATTTCCTCAGCAGGACTTAAGTCTTTATTTACTGTCCATTTTACACAAGAAAAGGAAAAATGCAACTAGTACAACAAAGCAGAGCCTCTCTACTGACCATGATCCTCTTTCAGAAGGAGACTTGAACTTTCCCTATGTTATTCAGGTGATAAATATCTTGCACAATCTTGCCAACATTTGCATGGAAGTAATCTCCTACAGCCAGAAAGCCTATCACAGTTGACAAGTTTATGAAGCAGGAAGCTGCTATCAGTTAAAGGCTTCTGACCAGATTAAAACTCTTCTAAGCTGTTGTGTTTACCAGACTGCTGTAGTGCTTCTTGCCTATATTATGACATAGGCAGATCCTAGATGTGTCTCCTGAGCAGTATTCATTAAATGAAATTACGCCTCATCTTCATATCCTCATTAAGCAAGGTGGTATAACAGGTTACAAATGATGAAATCTTTGAGTAAGCCAGCTACACATCCACTGAGGCACTGATAAATACCCAGCTGTGAGAAGTCAGGCATGTGAGCTGCATGAAAGATATGTAAATACCCACACAGCTCCTATACAGGAAACTGCAGTCCAACAAAACAAGCACATCTGTCCAAAAGAGTAATCAAAAGGTCTAAAGTGGAAAAAAAACCCTGATTGAGTAAAACTTATCCAATATCTCTTTTGAGCATTGTCTGGTGGTAACAAGCAATTGATGACAGAAAGTACAAACTTCCTTGGCAGAAATACCCTATGCTCACAGAGGAAATGTCTTCAGACAAAGGAGGCACAGGCAAACAGTTCATCCATCAAATGGTACAGTGAAGTGTGTTAAACAGTGTTTGTCCCCTCCTTCCCTTGTAAATGGAAAAATCATATTCATCTAGGAAAAAGACTCACATGGTAACAACTTTATTAATCCAAAGGAGGGCAACAAAGATGGTGAAGGACCTTGAGGGGAAGCTGTATGAGGAGTGGCTGAGTTCACTTGGTCTGTTCAGCCTGGAGGAGACTGAGGGGAGACCTCATTGTGGTCTTCAACATCCTCACGAGGAGAAGCAGAGGGGCAAGCACCAAACTCTTCACTCTCATGACTACTGATGGGACTTGAGGGAATGGCATGAAGCTGAGTCAGGGGAGGTTTAGGCTGGATGTCAGGAAAAGGTTTTTCACCCAGAGGGTGGCTGGGCACTGGAATAGGCTTCCCAGGGAAGTGGCCACAGCACCAATCCTGTTTGAGTTCAAGAAGCATTTGGACAATACTCTCAGGGACATGGTGTGATTCTTGGGGTGTTCTGTGCAGAGTCAAAGTTGGACTCAATGATCCTGATGGGTCCCTTCCCACTCAGCATATTCTATGATTCTATGTTTTCTCATATTTTCAGTAGGGAACGCAAAAGAGAGGAGAAGTAAGGAAGGAATGAGAGATTTAGCTGAGTAGCAATATCTATGAAAAAACCTGAGGAGGTGGTTCTTAAGTCAAAATGGGATGACTACGATGAACTTCCTTATCATTGATTTCACTGCATTGCTACACTTTTATGCAACAATACTGCATAAGCATGCATAGTACCCTCTTTACTAGGTATCCCCTTTGCAATTCTCAATGATGGTCCTGCACTTCACATTGTAGGCTCTACAGCCTGCCTACTACAAAATAACAAAAATTTTAACTGATACTGAATCTGTCCTTAACAACTCAAAAATAGTCCTGACGTCTAAATAGATTCATCCTGAAGAAAATGAAGGCAGCATTTAAAACACTGCAAAAACTACAGACAGCAACAATTAACATGAAAACTGTTGGTTGCTGCAGGACTGCATCTGATGTTAAGATGCATCTGATGTTAAGATCTGATGTTAAGCAAGAACAGTTACAAAAGTAATTTGTATTACACATATGCTATATAATTCAAACTAAAGAGTCAGAGTAGATACAAAAATAACACATACACACACTGAACAATATACTTGAATGTGTATACATACATTCATGGACAATTACTCATGTGCTACATAACAAAACAGTATGTCATAAATATAACATACAACTACTTAACACTGATTCTAGTTACATAATAGTATGTTGTGGTACATGACAAAAGCCATGGCTAGTAAGCTTTAAATACCAGGTGCTGATTTACAGATACTACTTCATGAGCTGTGCTACTCCAGTACTCGCCCTAACACTCATGTAGCCGCTGCCTTGACTGCTCAGGTATTTATAATAAGAAATGTGAACCTTAGGGCAGGGTTACCTAGTAAAAATATTAAAAGTTAAGGCAAATTATACATAAATGACATTCTTAAGTGAATGCTATAAATAAACTGTATTATCTCCCTTTTATTAAATCAGGATAATGAGTCTCCTGTAAAAGCACCTACAGAAATTAGGATATACGTATCTCTTGTGTTTGCATGACCCTATAAAAAAACCCCATCAAGTACTTTCTAACACTGATACATCTAACCTAACTCAAGCCAAGATATTCCCAGAGAACAGCCAACTTTTTCATTCCAAAAATAAATGTTCTTTTAGATCTAAACACTAAACTTCTGACACACTATTTTGGGTGTACTGGATAATATTTTAAAATATTACGCTCATAACATATCTAATATGGCCTTGTCTTTAACTGAATGACACAGACATGAAAAAGTTATACAACAGCAAACAACAAAACATAAAATCACAAAATCATCAAGGTTTGAAGAGACCTTTAAGATCATCTAGTCCAAATGTCAACTTAGCACTATGATAATCACCCCTAAACCATATTCCCAAATGCCACGCCATCCACACTTCAATACAGTAAAAAGGTAACAAGATGAAGTGAAGCATTCACTAGAATAAAGTTCTGATCTGTTTAGCAAATTCAGTTCATTTTAGAGTAACCATCAGGGGTTAAACTGCCAAATTTGGGCTGTATGCAAGTCATATCTGATGTTTTACCTTTTTTTTTTTTTTTTTAAAATTAGTCAGACCTCTCAAGCATGTCTTCAAAAAACCCAGGAATAATACTATTTATATTAGGTACTTTATGTCCATCAATAAATGAATCATTATGCAATAGAAACTCAGGGCTGTCCCTGCTCTGGTATGAGTTGTCCATGGGCTGCAGCCTCTCAGGTGTGTCTCTTCACAGACACCCAGAGGCCCTCAGGCATAGAGTTAGTTGAGTAGAAACAGTTTTATTAGAAGCAAGGTTTGCTGTTTCTGTATTTAGCAACACTGGAATGCATGAGAGATGTACATCTCAAAGCACACAAAATCCACTTAAGATCTAGATATGGTTTCACAAGTAGTGAGATTTCAAAAATGATTTCAAGCTGTATACTACTGTGCATGTACACACACTGTATTACCTGCACACATTTAAAATCTGGCAAAAAAGAGCAGATAAAATAATCCGTCATTTCCTCAACTGACTTATAGTGTAGCTCTAATTTTTTCAGTCCAAAGAATGAGCAGTATGCTTTTGAAAAGCTTTTTAGTAAATTTCTATAAACAAATATGATAACTGTACAATCATTTAGGTAGTAAAAGGATTTAAGATCACCAAGTCTACCTATTAAACCAGTTCTGTCAAGTCCACTACTAAACCAAGTCCCCAAGGGCCACATTTACATATCTTTTAAATATATCCAAGGACAGGAACTCAAATACTTCCCTTGGTAACTTGTCCCAATGCTTGACCACCCATTTTGTAATGAAATTTTTCCTACTATTCAATCTAAACCACCTGCTGGTGCAACTTCAGGATGCTTCCTCTTCATCCTATTGCTTGTTACTCAGGAGAAGAAACCAACCGCAAACTTTCTTTCAGGTAGTTGTAGAGAGTGATAAGGTCTCCCCTGAGCTTCCTTTTCTCCAGGCTAAAGAATCCCAGCTCTCCCAGCAGCTCCTAATGCTCCAGCCTTTCCACCAGGTCCAGTGCTATTCCCTGGACAAGCTCCTTCACCTCAACATCTTTCTTGTGATGAGGGGCCCAGAAACAACACAGGATTCAAGGTGCAGCCTCAGCAATGCTGAGTTCAGGGGTACCATCACTGCCTTAGTCCTGCTGGCCACACTATCTCTGATACAAGCCAGGATGCCACGGGCTTTCTTGGCCACCTGGGCACACTGCTGGCTTGTGTTCAGCCTCTGTCGATGAGTACCCCCAGGTCCTTTTCCACCAGGCAGCTTTCCAGGCACTCTTCGCCAAGCCTGTAGCTCTGCATGGGTTGTTGTGACCGAAGTGCAGTACTCACCACTTCTCCTTGTTGAACCTCATACAACTGGCTTCAGCTCACTGATTCCATATGCTTGGCTCCCTCTATAGAGCCTTCCTGCCCTCCAGCAGATTAACTCCCACCCAACTTGGTGTTATTTGCAAACTGACTGAGGGGGCATTCGATCCCCTTGTCCAGAGAATTTATAAAGACATTAAACAGGGCTGGCCCCAGTATTGAGATCTGGGGACACTACTAGTGGCTGGACACTATCTGGATATTACTGCATTCACTGCCACTCTCCACCCTCATCATCCAGCCAGCTTTTTACTCACCAAAGAGTCCACCTGTCCAAACCACAAGCATCTAGCTTTTCCAGAATCCTGTGGTGTCAAATGTTTTACTGAAGTCCATGTGGACAGCATCCATAGTTTTCCTCTCATACACTAAGTGGATCACTGACACAAAAGGAGCTCAGACCAGTCAAGCAGGACCTACCTTTCAAAAACCTATGGTGGCTGGGGCCCGATACCTTGGTTGTCCTGTATACACCTCATGATGGTACTCAACATGATCTGTTCCATGACCTTTCCTGGCACCGAAGTCAGGCTGACAGGCCTGTAGTTCCCTTGATCCTTCTTCTGGCCCTTGTTTCAGATGGGCATCACACTGGCTAGCTTCCTGTCAACTGGGACCTAGCCAGTTAGCCAGGACTTTTGGTAAATGATGAAAAGTGGCTTGGTGAGCACTTCTGCCAGTTCCCTCAGTACCTTTGGGTAAATCCCATCCAGTCCCACAGACTTATGTGTCCCTAAGCATTATAGCAGGTCACTGACTGTTTCCCTTTGGATCATTCATTCCGTTCCCTGTCATCTAGCTCAGAGGGCTGAGTACTCTGAGGACAACTGGTCTTACTATTAAAAGCTGAGTCAAAGATGGCATTAAGTAGCTCAATCTTTTGCTCATTCTTTATCACTATCCAATAAATGATGGAGATTGCCTGTAGCCCTCCTTCAGTTGTTAATATATTTATAGGATACAATATGACAATTAAGTCAAATAAATTTTCCAGAACTCATCAGGAAGTACAGGCATCTTCTGCTAATCTAAGAGTTTGTTTCATGGAAGGAGGAAAGGATTGCGAAGGAGTTGCAGTCTATGATGAAATCCTAAATGGCTGAAAAAAGGAAAATTCAGTATATACTTTAGTATTACTCTACACAATAGTACCTCAAATGCAAATAATAAATCAGATCTATCTAAGCACATGATAACTTGCCTTTGTCTGGCTGAACAACAGAAGAACATGTCAGGGCACAGCCCTGAGTGCCTAGGAGAAAAATGCTATAAGCACATCATATCTGACCTTTCACTTCCTGTACTGCTTTCTCACAATATTACAATCAAAATTAAAGATTTATTATTTATCTTAGTGAAGTCCTTGGTGTCATTCTTTTGGATTTTAAAAAGGCCACCTACAATTTTGTGTTTAGAGTTGCAGCTGACAATTCACTTTGAAGCATAAAAGTGAAGACTTTCCCTTATTGTATTGCAGACAAATTTTTAGAGGAGTCAGTTCAAGACCAGTGAAAGTCATCCAAACCAAAGATCATCAAAAATCTCCCCAATTTTCACAAAACACATGTCTCTGACAATCTTATTTAACAGATGAACTGTTGCTTAACAAGCCCCAAACAACCCTAACCTCACAGATAGTATCTCCTTGGGAAGCTAAGGAGCCACAGCACAGAACAACTTCCTTCTTTGGTTCAGGGACAGCTACAGTTAAGTTCTTCTAGTTAAGTTCCCATTAAGGTTAATAATGTTTCATTAACCAGTTTGGTTATCCTGCTCTAATTCAAATCAGTTTAGAGGAAGGAGGGGAAATAATACTTATAAATAGGCTGATTTATATAATTAGATAGACCTTTAAATAAGTCCAGCTTCCTGCTCTATAGTAAAGCTGGAAGCAAACCTCTATTTCTAGCAGCTCATTTTAGCTCCGCTTCAGGTTCTTAAATCTCATAAAAGGAAGAATTAAAAGAAGCACTAGGCATGCTGGAAGTGTGGTGCTGTAGTAGCACAGGATTAGCATGCTAACAGAAAAGCAAACAGAACCACTTTCCATCTACATACAGCTGTATGACAAAAGGTGTATTGGTAGTAAATTCAAATCACCAGTGTCAGCAGGAGCAGAAGAGAACTGTACATTAATACCACTACCTTAGCAGAAGACGTACCAAAGATATTTCTTCTGTCTTCTCTCTCACCTCTCCCTCATGAGAGGAATTTAATTAGAGGTGTAATTAAAGCTTGAGGACAGAATAAGGGTTTTCATACTGAAAAAGTTCAGAAAACCTGCCATATCAGGTCAGAAAAAACCCCCCATCTATCTAGAAAAATACCTCTTTACTAAGAAGACATCAAAAGACAGCACGGACAAAAAAAATATGAGCATGAAGTAAGTGTATACATCACTTGGCCTAATTTCCTCTTCAGTACCACCAGTACTGTCTCCAAACATACTGAGTTAGCAGGTATATACTTGTATGTGATGGCTTCTGCTGCAAAAGCCCATAGCAAGTTGTGCCAGAACTTAACTACACATTATGTTGAAAAGCATCTTGAATTTTGAATGTTCTCTACTTGTTAGATTAACATAACTCCTAGTTAGGAGCAATAGCAAATCTGTTCAACTCTCTGTATCATTATTTCAGCAGAGATGTATCCTCCCTACTGGCATGCTGTTCTGATCTTTTCCTTTCAATTGCATTTGTAATGATTCCTTAACTTCCCTTTCTCTGACTGAGGATTGAGCTAACATTTTCATTAATCCATCTCAATTACAAGGTTTCATTCTCTGAGTAGTAACAGTCAACTGAAGGACCTTAGATCTATATGTGGTATTAGGATTATTCCCTCTCCATATACATACTTATTTACATTGAACTCAACTGCCATTTTATCAGTCGGATTTTTTTTTTTTACTTACTCTGACTTACCCTGCAGTGTCTGCAAACTTTGACACCTCATTATTCATTCCTCTTTTAAATAATTTATAAATATATTAAGAACACAGGCCTCAGTTCAGATCCTTATGGGATTCCATTGGTGACCTCCCTTCAGTATGAAATTGGGGCATTTATTTTTGCTCTTTGCATTGAACATTTCAAGCAGTTTTTACACATGTAAGAATTTCTCATTATGTCATGGTAGCTTAGAATCTTTTAAGGGATTCTGATGAAGAATCTAACCAAATACTTTGGATCATATCAAGTGTTCATATACACAGTTTCCTTCCGAAAATGCTGCTCCTTAAAGCATGTTAAAACTTTTCCAGTGTTCTCCCATATGCTCTCTAATTCTATTCTGAGTTGTGGCTTCTCACTGCTTACCAGTACACTTTTCAGATATACTGACCTGCACCTCCCCTGATCTCTTCAGAACTGTTTTCATTGTTATGTACTCTCATTGCATTTCTTCATACTTAAACTCCTTAGAAATGCTGGTGAAGATGACTTGGCCTTAGTTGTTGCTAATGACGTGACATGTACAGTTCCTGCTAGGGTCAACAGACTGCGACTGAGCGAGCAGCACAACAGCCACATACGGAAGGAAGAGTGGCCTTGTGCTGCTGAACACACAGCTGACTCATGCAGCAAGGAACAGCTGCTCTGCAAATCCCAGCAGCCTCATGCAGTCCAACAGCCCATGGGTCCTCAGTAACACACACTCACCTTTAATGGAATCATCCTGAAATAGGAATAACACTGCAACTCTCCAATTTGGGAGCAAAAAAGACCTCAAGATAGTTCAGGGTCATGGATTTCCTTTATTTGTTTATTTTTAAGGTAATGGTTCAAATGAAGGATTCTGCTCTGATGTAGTTAGTCACACCTGGGAAAAAAGCACACACCTCACACCTGTCACACTGCTGAGGGATTGCTGGAAGGTACATACACACCATGTGCCAAGCACTCCTCTGAAAGAGAGCAAGGTGATGAAGAAATAGCTCCCTCAAAAGTCCAACAACAGCTACAGAATCAGATATGGAATCACGTCCACAATTCTGTTTGCACACCTGCCTCCCAACAATTAAATTCCTTTTATACTGAAATATGTTGTAGGACATGTCCTACTTTATTTAGCAAAATACAGGAACAGACACCAATCTCCCCTAATGAAACTACACATTCCCTTGATAAAAACTAAATGAAGCATATTAGGTTAATACAGAGGTCAATGTGGGTCCAAAAAAGCAGTCTTGAACATTCCCTCTTTCTCTCTGCTCCCTAAGACACTCATTAAGCAATACATGTTGCACTCATTAATCAGCAAGTGGAAACAACAGACAGTGAGGATTTTATCTGTCACCAGTTACCACAGAGGAGGACATTACAGGTGCTGCTTGGAGTGCTTCCAGTCTGATTTTGTGACATCATACTGCAGGAAACACAAACACCAGACTGTTGTTGGAGAATTATCAAGTCCTAGTATCACATTAGCTGGGGTCTGTACTACGTTCAAAAAGCTTTTCAAAATCTTTATTTAATCAACCTTTACTCAAAAAAAGTTAGCATGAAGCCTCTTTAGAACAAGAATTTGAATTTCTCATCCCAGGAGAAGTATTTTTTTTTAATTATTATATGAAATAACTGTACATATTCTAACACTGAGGTGAAGAAAAAGGAATCAAATAGAATCTGATACTTCTCAGTACTTGGAATATCAATCTCCTTGGAAAGCAACAAGGAAATAAATATTATGTACAAGGAAATAAATTATATACAAGGAAATAAATATTTTGTCTATAAGCATTTTTTAATAGCCACTGTATTGAGGGCTAGAACACAGCTGGTGTATTATATATATCTTTCAATATAAACTTTAATACAATCTGATTAACTGCAAATTGCAATACTCATAAATTTATAAATCATACACTTTCCTAGCAGAAATTCCTTTAAGTAATTGTTTTTCGCTGCTGGTCAAATAAGGTGAAGCCTATTTCTTAAGTGCCAATACTCAGGGTGACCTTGGGCAAATCACACCCTCCGAAATACATAAAACTAAGTCTGAACCAGACTTTTCAACTGCAGCTTTATGGAGACATGTCTGATTCTTTCAGCTTCATATCACTGCAATAGGAATATTAATACAAATGTTCTCTCAGAGGAATATTTAAATGTAATTGCAATGTTCTGAAGCAACATATTGTAGTAATCACAGTTTATAAAATAAAAATACTTTTTTTTTTTTTTAATTTAGTGGATTCTGGATATTCCAACTTTTATGTTTGTTACAACAAAGCTACCACACAGATAGAAAACTGCTTTGGCAAAGTTCCTCAGGATTGTTTTCACTTACCTTTCTAATTTTACATCACTCATAGCTGTTCTGTCTCCTAGTCAGATAAAATATTTCTCATTTACTTAGATTTTCATTGTCACTTTTATTACTTATTAACTAATTGATAAGAAAAAGGTTACTGCAAAATAAAATCTGAAAAGAAAGAAAAGAGTACAGACAAAAAAAACAGTGTTGTTTCTCTGGATGACGAATATGTGTAAATAATCCTCACAGCCTCCAATTATAGGTTAATCTCATTTCTAGCAGAAAATCTTTAATAACCTTATCAGTAAATTACAATCCTTCTTTAAACACCTTACTTCCAAGCAAATGTATTTTCACATTTAATTTACAGTCATTCATGTTCAGTGAAGAAGTAAAAATTTTTTTGTGGCTACTTGATCTTTATAATATAACTTCACAAATTAAGCAATCCTTAGCATAACAAGTGACAGAGAGTACGATTCTAGACATTTTGACTATTTTTCTTCATCTTTCTAAATTATTTAAGCAGTCTTGGGTGCATTCCAGTGGTATCACAAACAAAATTACAAACTGCCTCCCCCTGGAAAAATAAATATTTTAACTGAAGAAGTGCTCAACTTTATCTAAGCAACTGATTCATTCAGTCCAACAGTCTGTTCATCAGTGGTCAGATCTAGTTCTTCCTCATGGTAGTGGCTTCTAAAATTACTAATTAAAGTAAATTTACTAAGATCTAGCAGTATAGGGGGTTTTTTGCTTGTTTGTTTTCAATTTTTTTTTAAGTTGAAAAAAGTTTATTCAGGTATCACCATGTAAATAAGGCCATGAAGTCCAAAAGGCTGGAGTGGCAGAAGGTGCAGTACTACAATGATATATAGTCAGAGAGACACAAAAAATACGATAGACAAAGTAGGACATAACAGTGACGCTGAAGCAGAAGTGCAATGTGGTTGTCCAGCATCACAAGCTTTCAATGCTCCACTGCTGTAAGGGGGGCTGGATTTTGATCTTGGCTGACTGTTACTTCAGAACAGGCAAGGGCAATGCTCCCACCTTTGCACACAGAGGGGTAAGGTGTGTACCCAGCAGCTGGCATATAACCTTTTTCTTCCCCTACCTGAAAGTATCACAGAAATAGCAAAATAAAGCAATTCAAATTCTTAAGGTAATACGAGCTTACTATAACCTTAGAAGTTAGAGATAATCCAACAGTCTTCCTCACTTCTAAACTCTGCGTGAAGAGATGCATTGACTCAATCATGAACAAGTTTCAGAAGTTAATGACATTAGCTCCTTTATTCTGTACATGTGGGAATATACAAAAATCCCTGAGGAACTAACATACTCGTTTCATCATTCTTTACAGTGGTTCTTAAACTCCAATCAAAAGTAGCATATCCCTTCATACACTGAGACACATTTTTGAAACAGTCCAAAAGACCTGGACAAGTAGTAGGGCATTTAAAATAAAATACCACTCAACAACTCCAATTTCTTAATTGAAAACTAACTGAGCATGTATAAATTACACGGGACTGTGGTTCACACAGCTTTCAGCATTTATGTTGAGCATACCTTCCTAAAATGCCTGCTACAAAAGATAAGCACTTACACTATAATTTGAAGTAAAAACATTGTTATGGTTTCCATACACTTTTAGGGAATCAAATCCCTGGATGACAGGGCTTACTTGTTTAAAAATATTGGATTAGAATAATTAAAGCCAACTTTGTGACCCTTACAATTTGATCATTATTTTGAGTGCGGTTTCTGAAGGTATACAATTTTACTATGTAAATTATGTGTCATTTAAATTAGTGGTAAACAACCATTCCAAACCCTATTTTATTCTTGCGGGATATGCAGAGGTAAACTCCAGCTAATCTCCAAAAAAAGGCCAGTGTTTTCAGGTGTTGAATCAGGAAAGCTTATTAAAAAATAACAATATAATCATTAAAAAATCATTAAAAAGCAATTTTAATTTTGGTTTTCAAATTTACGCAAATCAGCCAAAATGCACTATATATACGATTTTTACATAACTAACAGTTCAACCTTCAGAGAAAGTGGATGTTAAAGCAAATTATGGAATTTTCAACCACATTAAAACCACACTTCCAAATGGTGAGATACAGTGAAGAACATAAATCAGTCTAGCTTTTTGAGGACCACTCTATGCTTTACTTTTTCCTATGAATCACAGGCTACGGGGCAAATAAAGCAATTCTGAAATAAAATGCAATGATCCACATATAAAGTTGTAATCTGTGTGTTCCAGAATAATGTATTTAGTTCCAATATGTTAAATAACTTGCAACTATATTGCTTACAAATATATTACACTCGACAAGATACGTTTTAAGCTATTTTACAAGATGCAAATACCAAGCAGAAGATTTAACACATATAAACTTTCAAATACAACAAGCCATCTACTTCTATTTAAATGCTGTATTTCCTTGATGTGGGCCAATTTTGCTTTTTATCACGATATTGTGTCAGTGGTTCCTGATGTGTGAACAGTGGAGCCACGCAGGCAAATGTTCTTAAATGGGTTGCAATGGGTAGCCCATGCAAGACTTCAGGAAGAAAGGAAAAGGTGACTCTAGAACTCTGCTGAACATTTGACACAGTGGATGGAAATATGTAGACTGGGACCTGATTAGCAGTGCAGCAAAACCAAGGGCTGTCTTGGTTCCTACTGAAGACTATGCAACTATGGAAGAACTCACAGCACGACTCCAATGGTCCACTGAACTAAGAAAAGGAAATGCAAGTAGCCAGGAAAATACCTTTGACAACCAAAACCATTCCACCCAGATTCCTCTGTCATTTATCAGAATCAGATGCATAAAACGAAATTGTACATCAAGGATATTAAAATAAAAAGTCAAGATCAGATTCTCAGACCAAATAAACTGTTAAAGGCAGCATTTTTTCGTGTCTAACTGTTCCCCATGAATCTGAATTCCACCTTTTCCCTCCTTCTATTTCTCAAATCTTAGAATTATCCTGATTTTTCTTCTTTATTATTCTTGTGGTTTACACCATTTCTTGCACATCTTCCATGTTTCCAAGCATATTAATCTTTCCTTTTGATGAAATGATGCCTCTTGAATCTCCTGTATTCCAAATCCTTCCTTTGCACTGTCACTCAAATGTCACTTTATTTCTCTTTGCTCTCTTTTTTCCCCTCTTCTACCCATTTTTACCAAACTAGCTATATTTTCTTACCCATCAGTTGCTCATTCATTAATTCATACTTCACACAACACCTTTTTTCCCAAGCTTTCAATATCAGTGTTATTAGCATATATTCATGAAGAGATAGGAACATCAGGGTCTTTTAAATATTTATCATTGTAGAAGAACTTGGCACATCATTCCTTACAAACCTTAAATTTGTCCAAGGTGAATCTCAGCCTACTGATACCACAAGGCACTTTCAATGGGCAACATCCAACAAGCACATATCTTATATTGCAAATAGAGTTTTATGTCAGAAAATTAATCCCACTGAGAACCAAACTACTCATGGCATTCTCCTTTAATCACAGAGACTGAAGCTTTAGGGTCAGCCAACTGTTTCAGCAGTCAGCTGAAGACAAAGGCCTCAACATCTAATTTTGTGCAGCAATTCTGTGAGTAACTCTCACACACATCTGTTCAAAAAATTTGAATGCAAACCCCTCACTGATTTCAATACCTACACATAAATTAATATGCTATAAAAACCTGGTGTATGTAAGCTTTCTTTTACACCAGACCTATGTATAAACAACAAGACAACCCATGTGACTTCAGGTAAAGAAACAAACAATTCTCTACCTTGTAAAAGAGAATTTTGGTTATGCTGAAGCAGGTCCATGAAGGAACAGTTATCCTTAAAGAGATGTCAGTAAGAAAATGCTATTTAATAGCACCTTTCTGGAAATATTTCTGCATCAGGAATTAAAATTTAGGTACTAAAAGGCAAGTCCCATGTCAAAGCAAGCAGAGACAGAAGTGCTATAACACAAGATAAGAATTATGTTTTTAAAGGAGACAAAGAGATAATGACTTATCCTCTCTATTGAAAAGCAGAATATTTTATATGAACTACTTGGAAATAAAAACACAAAAGTTGTGCTCAAAAATCCCCCAGGTTATAAGTGATATACAGATTAAAAAAAAATCTTAAGGAGATGTGGAGCCAGGGTTTCAGAGGTATTTGTGTATCTAATTGATACTTCAGGTATGTTTGTTTTCAAACACTGATCTCCTAAATTTTCAATTTTCCAATCAATATGTTGAAAAACAGTAAACTATTGAGCATATAGTTCTTAGATAATTTTAAAAATTTCGTAAAAAAAAAATGTTATTTTTAAAATCTGTTAAAATGCCGTTTCATTTACTTGAATGAAACCCCATTATCATCCAAATTCAGTTTGACACAACTCAGTTGTCTAGTAAAGAAATTTGTATTTCCGCCATGCATTTTGGAAAATACTCATTGAAACAATGATAAAACCCCACAGCTTAGCCAGAATGGGAGGCAACTTTTTAATTATCGAGCAGAGGTTATGGAGTTCATTAAAAGTAGATACTCCTGGACTGTCACATTAAAGCTTTCTAAAACCGAGTATTCAATTTCATGAAATCACTATATTGCAGGAAACAGGAAAGGAAAATATTAGCAGTCAGCTCTAACAGTCACATTCTTTCTCACTTGTATACAAAAAACTGTAAAACACAGCAAGAAAGAGAAAAGGTAGCAGGCACAGAGCACTGAGTGAGGACCCATCCTCTCCTGTATGTAGAGGCTGCTGCCAGCAAACAGAAATATTGCCCTCCAGTGTTCAACACTTTCTTTTAGGAATCACCCCTAATTAGTATCTCCATCAGTCTCCTTAGACATGCTCAATTATAACATCATTGAAGCAGAGGACAAAACACAAGCCTCAGGCTACGTATTCAGAGCGGAACAGACAAACAATTAAATAAAGGATTTAAAACTTTTTGCTCTTGTTTAAAAACAAAGTGTTTTTTTCCATGAAACTGCTATACGAATACATTGCATATTTTGCTTCTTTTTGGCTGTCAGTACCCAAAAGCTATTTTATAGAGCTTTACAAGTTGTAGCTTTGACAACACTTCATGTACAAATCCATTATTCATTCTCAAAAGTAGTAACTCAGATTCACACATAGCCAATGTCAGTTTTCTAACAGATGCAAGAATCCATTATGTTTTTGTTAAAAGTGTTATGACTTTTAAGACTAATACAATAAATGAAACAAAGTTCCAATTGATACAGTCTTCAGTCTGTAAGGAAGGATATCACTGTTAGTAATTGGGTTGAAACCTTTTGAAAATAAATGGACAAGATTGCTCTTTGCTAAAGCATAATGAAACTGATAATAAAAGCTTTCCTATTTAAGCTACCCTAAAAAAAAGAAGAGGGCAAAAAAAGGGCAAAACAAAGCTACCAAAAAAAAAACCACCAAAGGAAAAGAAACAAAAAAACCAAACACCCCTCTCCCCCCCCAAAACAAACAAAAAAAGGCCACCACAAAAATTACTGCATCTGGGTCAGAAAATAAACCAAGAATTAAATAATTGATATTAACTAGGCAACTGTCCTGTAGGAAGGAAGAGTACTCATGAGACAGATGCACAATGCAAAAATATGCGCCTAAACAGGCAAAATAATGAATTTGACATTTCAGTAATTTCATTCTAAACATCATCTCATGTTTAGAATATATATATTCTACACATCATATGCATTCATAGCTTTTCTATTAGAAACGTACAAATTATATCAAGTATAACCAAACTGCTCAGCAAAAATATTTACACATACCAGTAAAATAACCAGTATAATAATTTGCATAGCCAATCAAAAATAGACTACAATAGAAAAGTTCAGGGTTAAAAAAAATCCCAAACTGCTGTAAAGCTCCAAGAAGAAATTAACAAAGTCCAAATCCTAGATTTGATCTGAGTATGCCAGTATCACTAACAACACTCCAAGAAAAGAGATGATACTGACTACACAACAATGGATCTCAATTAATCACTAGATGATTAGAAAAACATGAGCATCACCAAATTTGAGACACCTAATTTGGTTCCTAAACAAATGGTTAATCTCTTGAGACAAGTGAAACAGAAAAATAAGCTTTTCTAAGGTCAACTGAAAGAAAGACTCTAACTCAGGCATTTTCTCACCTAGGTAAGAGTTCTTCTCTATCTCTTCCCTTCCTTGAATGGTTATAAAGTACATCTATAATGATGGTAGCCTCAGACTTGGTACCTATTACACGCTGTAATCGTCACCAACTCTCCAACTCCATGTTATTCTCTCCTGCCAAGGCATTCACAGTCACCAGAATCTCAGTAAAAGGCCCATCAGAGAATCCATGATCTGGTGCTTGATATGCTTCCAACTACACCATCTCACAATCTGATAATAGGTCTATGAGTCAACTCCAGGAAAAGAGGAGCTACTCCACGGTATTTTTAATTACTCATTCCACACAGCACTTCAGCAGAGTGCTTTTGCCTCGGGACAAGACATATCATTTTCTCCTTCACAGGATGGTAGTTTTGTTTTGTACTTTCCTTTGTTTAGGTTTTGCTGGAATACAGAAAACTGTGGTACCTTCCCGTTCTATCATATGGTAAGTGCAATCTAAATACACCTTCACAGGTTACAGCATTGTGAGTGTTGATCAGCTAATACCTGTGTTAACACACTGCTTAGTAGCAGGATTAGTCTAAAAGTGTGGAAGAACACAGTGAATTTAATGTGATTCACAGAAACAGGTTAGGCTATTACAAATAATTAAACAAAAAAGACTGAAAAAAGTTCCCAAAAATAGGAGAAGCTAAACCAGAGAAGAGTTATACCTGAAGGGAAGTTCTAGCCAGGTGGGGGTTGGTCTCTTCTCCCAGGCACTCAGCAATAGGACAAGGGGGCATGG
>JAWWEV010000001.1:50227024-50239708 GCA_035583235.1 Hafferia zeledoni | reverse complement strand
GGCATTGGAATGGCCTGCCCAGAGAGGTGGTGGATTCACCATCCCTGGAGGTTTTTAAACTGAGATTGGACGTGGCAGTGAGTGCCATGATCTCGTAAATGGACTGGAGTGGACCAAGGGTTGGACTTGATGATCTCGGAGGTCTTTCCAACCCAATCAATTCTATGATTCTATGAATCATCTGACCAGATCTACATGCAAACTAAAGGCACTGAAAAATGGCCACAGTTTGTTTACAGTCAAGGCTGAACCATTAAAGCCTGACAATCTGACACATCTAGGCAACAAAAACCATATTCCCATTTCATCAGGGTGATTTATTTAGGGGGAAAAAAAAATCAGCAAATTAAGGGGCTCCTATGAGGAATACTAGAGATTTAACAAAAGCCAAACAATCTTCTTTTGAATTCATCTTCCAGAAATCAAGGGAACATGGAAAAATAGCAGCACCTTGAGACGCTGTTTAAAAAGACCAGGAATGACCCAACAGTACTTTTTTGCTCTTTAGTGTCCTTACGACAGAACCTAGAAAAGAACAGACAATCTGACATTTAAAGTATTTTAACATTTTAAGAATAAAAAAAACAAGCCTGTTGTGAAGCATCAATTAATATATAGGTCCTCATACCCTGTATAAGGCAAGAGAGTTTTATCCTACTTTCTAATAATGGTAGCTATATAAACATCAGGTAAAAAACTCCACTTAAATGAAAACTTCTGATAAATTACCAAAATTCAGTATCATGTGTGGTTGGGCACTGGAACAGGCTCCCCAGGGAAGTGGTCACAGCACCAAGCCTAACAGAGTTCAAGAAGTGTTTGGATGACACTCTCAGGCACATGGTGTGACTGTTGGGGAGGGTCCTGTGCAGGACTCCACGATCCTTGTGGGTCGCTTCCAGCTCAGCATATTGTGTGATTCTGAGATAAACCATGTCATGGTAACAAAGTTACAGGTAGATAAATCCAGTCAAAAGATCAACGCAGTCCCTCTACTAGATGCTGGGAATGTCACTGTAACAACAATCTCAGCTACCTATACACAACCAATGTAAACCCCATAAGCCTTGTGGGGGTCTTCTGATTTTATTTTAGTACAGCCTTTGCAAATTCCCCCAGTATTCTCTTTCCACTGAAAGAAAATGGTTATAAAACTTAATTCTAGTAAAATAGTCTCATCCTTACATCACTATTGCAATCATTTGTGACAAAAAGATCTAACCAGCACCAGCAAGGATGCAAGGCACAGTAAGACAAAAGGAGAAAGTAAACCAGGATAGATAAGGATTTGTTCCATGTACCACATACTCAGGCAGGAGATGAGAGGGAGAAGCACAACACATGTGACCAAACAGTATGTTTACAAAACTAGGAGATTTAAAACTAAGGGATTATGACTTCAATCTCTTCCAGCAAGCTCATGAATAAGAAACCCAAAAACCAGTTAAGACTGAAAGGTATAATTCTAGAAAACACTCTTCACTCCAGTTAAGAACTGAAATACTAGTTGTAAAATATTTTTCAATTCACCACTTCTGATTTTTTTCTGTTTGGATATGGAGTAGTCTACTACAAGAGATAAGTAAATTGTGACTCTTCAGCTTGAAGAAGGCATCTGAAGAAAAAAAATGAGATCCATAAAGTAACGTGTGGTTCTGTCAAAAATCAACAGCTTTTGAAACATAAGAGCTAAGGCATATCACTTTTAAGTGGGAGAAGGTAGATTTAAAAATAAATACTACATGAGCACTTTTATAATTCCTTCCCACTGGAATACATGCTAAAACACATTTTATAGATGTTCAAATGCAGCAAAGAATTTTATTGAATGGAGGAAGAAGAAATACATAAACCAAAGCTCAGTATAAAGGTGACACCTAAGAAGAAGAGCCATGTTTTGCTAATAGCAAGAGCAGCAAAAGTAAAAGGCTTCATTACAAGCTCTCCCTGCTCTTTAACTCTTCTGTATGCACTCACTCTTGAAAAACAGTATAGTGTGCTAGATGGGTCTTTGGTGCAATTTGGCATAACACTGAGTTCTAAGCAAACATACTAAAAAAGAAAAAAAAAATCAAGATTGTCCAGTGGAAGGAGATGCTCACAGTCTCAAAATAGCATAATAAAATGGCAAGTGAAAAGAGGCATAGTGAAAAACTGTTGAGAAGTTAATAAGTGTACTGACAGACTTGGGCTACTTATTCTTCCAGACACACACAAATTTCATTTGGTAAAGGCAGCACCAATTTCCTACTATTTATGTTCTTGTAGTGGACTCTAATGCTTGGGTTTAAATGCAAAGCAAAGCATGAGTACACACACACACACACACACAACCCTTACTTCAGGCAGGTGTCTCAGTCAGCATTTACTGAGAAGGACTGAAGAAAAGGCCATGCACACAAAGTTACATGTGTGTAATGAGAGACAAGAGGCAGAAAATGAAACACACAAAGTTCCACCGGAACATGAGGAAGAACATTACTGTGAGGGTGGCAGAGCACTGGAACAGGCTGCCCAGAGAGGTTGTGGAGTCACCTTCCCTGGAGACATTCAAAAGCCACCTGGACACAACCCTGAGTCACGTGCTCTGGGCGACCCTGCCTGAGCTTCGGGGCTGGATGAGGTGACCTCCAGTGGTGCTTTCTAACACTAACCATTCTGTGATATAAAATGACATGCTGGGTCTGGCTGAGAGGAAGTTAATTGTCCACAAAGCAGCCCTCACAGCGCTGTGTTTTGTATTTGCAGCTACAAAGGTGCTGATAACATGCCAGTGTTTTAGCCACTGCTGAGCAGTGCTGGCACAGCATCAAGTCTGTCTCTCCAACACTTTCCTCCCTTACCACCCCAAAGGCCAGTGGGCTGGGAGTAGGCAAGATCTTGGGAGAAGACACAGCCAGGACAGTTGACCCAAACTGTCCAAAGGGATATTCCATACCATATGACAACTGCTCAGCAATAAAGCAAAAAGGAAGGAGGACGGGGAGCATTTGTTATTATAACGTTTGTCTTCCAGAGCAACCACTATGTGTTCTCAAACACTGCTTCCCAGGAAGTGGTGGGACATCACCTGCTGATGGGAAGTAGAGAATAAATTTTATATTTTCCTTTGCTTCCACAAACAGCCTTTGTTTTATTAAGCTGCATTTATCTTCATATCGCAATGTGAACCTGAAGTACAGAAATTATATTTCATATGACCAAAATGAAAGATGAACTCCAGGAGCAGATATACAAATCAACTCAAGGAACTCCAGATCTTCAACAATAAAGTGTGTTTCAGAGGCTGACAAACAGGACCAGACCATAATTAACTTCCTCTAAAATCCATATCACACGGAGCTGGGTCGGTCCTCTGCTCCACTTGTGGTGCTCTTCAGAATCCCTGGAACTAGCACTGATAGCTAACGTGGGATCTTTTCTCCTTCTGATAGACGTTATCTGAAAAATATGACAGCTGTGTTCCAAAGAAGCAATCAAGGTCTACCCATAGCTAAGTATTGACAAAGATTTGTAGGATCCTGACATACCCAGTGCTCTTCCCCTAACACTGTCACATCACTGGGTTACCAACAGCTCACCTTCATTAGCCAAATGACTAAGCTAGTCCTGTAAAATTGAAAAAATAAAATTTAATAAAAAAATTAAAATTAATTCAGTAAAATATCTTGGATCTCGTCATGCTAGAAAATATGAATTTCCCAATCTGACCCATATGCTAACATACAACTTTTTGTAATTCTTATTTATTTTTAAATCTGTAAGACATGAATAGAGTTTGTTCCCAATGAAACAGCAATCCTTCTGCAGTGTCTTGTGATTTCACAAGATACTGGAAGTATCTTTAAGAATGTATTCACAAAGTTATTGCAAAACTGCTCTGCCAAAAATGCATTGTTACTGGATATTTTTTGACTACACACAGCTTGATAGAAATGAGAAAAAAACTCCAGGTAGCAATCTTTTGATGTCCAGTAAGGAAAATTCTACAAGTTTTAATGAAATCCATTTCATGGCTTTGTATAAAGTCTTGACACAACAGAATACAACTTTGATATCTTGTAGACAAATACTGCTGCATCTTTAAAAATGTATGGCAATTTAAACACCTTTGTTTGTCATGGCAAGATAACTTCCTTGGATCCAGAATATAGATGAATGCCTCTGACAGGCAGTGAACAAAATAAAAATAAATTAAGCTAATCTGAGGGCAAATTCAGTCATGACCCTCATTATGAGTAAGTGAACTGATCTTCCATTCTTACTGAAGAAAAAGCCAGCGTAACAGTAACCTGTCACTAAATCTAGGAATTCTTCCAACAAGGAGCAATTTTCTGAAAAAGTGAAACATCAAATGGATTGCCAACAACCCACTGACCATCAAGTTCAGATGCCACAGAGGGGATTTGACCTTGATGGGGATTTCACAGTTACCTGAGAAATGCAAGCAACTTACTATTCCTATATAGAGGAGTGTGGTGAAAAGAGAGAACGAACACCAGATCAAGGAAGAAGAAAGCTTCAACACAGCCAACCTTAATGCAGTCACAGCCTGAGAAGCAACTTCATCTGATGACAGCCATCACCCAGCACAACTCCTGCTTGAATCTGGATCACTTAGTAGAACCCATGCAACACTCAGAGGTTCTTAAACAAGTTTAGGAAAGAAAGATACCAAGCACACAAACTCCACTTCACAAGGAATATGAAGTTCAGCTAAGAGATGCCCCCATCATCTTCTGACAGAGCAGGTATTTCAAGAACACAACAGATTTGCAGATCCTAGCTAATAGGCTTAACTGACTGAAACAATAACACTTAAGCTTCCCCACACAGTCCTACATAGGGTCAGAAGCACTTCATTTCACTCCTCTCCTCCACTTCCCTGCTTTAACTACTCTTGAATCTCAGTCACCAAAGAATTAGGAAAAATACAAGATAGATCACAGGCTAAGGACCTTGAACAGGTTGACTGGATGCTCCACTTGAGCCCTCAATTTAAAACAGATCCCACAGAAACACACACTCAAGAAGGACATGAAGGACAGTCTGCAGCTTCTATTTATATCATCTAAGCAAACGAAATGCCCATTTCTCATCTGCCAGAGAGTGCTCATATAAAGGAATGGTTTGGATTGGAAGATACCTTTAAAGCTGATCAAGTTCAACCTCCACATGCCATGGGGGCAGGGACATCTTCCACTAGACCAGGTTGCTCAAAGCCCCACCCAACTCGTCCTGGAACTTCAGTGACGGAGCATCCCCAGCTTCTCTGAGCAACCTGTTCCAGGGCCTCATCAGCATCACAGTAAACATTTTCTGCCTAATGTGTAATTAAAGCAACAGCCTCTTGTTCTACTACTACATGCTCTTCTAAAAATTCCTTCTCCAGCCCTTTTTTAAGCCTGTTAGGTTCAGAAAGTCTGCAGTAAGATCTCCCTGGAGCCTTCTCTTCTCCAGACTGAACAATCCCAGTTCTGTCAGCCTGCCTTCATAGGAGAGGTACTCCAGCCCCCTGACCATCTTCGTGGCCTCCTCTGGACTTGCTCCAACAGGTTCATGTCTTTCTCATGCTGGAGGCAGCAGTTCTGCAGGAAGGAATCTCACATGAGTGGAATACAGGGGGAGGATCACCTCCCTTGACCTGCTGGCCATGCTCCTTCTAATGTAGCCCAGGATATAGCTGGTCTTCTGAATGCAAGTGCACATTGCCAGGTCTCACCAAGCCTCTTATCCAGCAATACCCTCAAATCCTTCTCTCCTTCAGAGGCTCATCACAAAACAGTATGGAAAGAAAACTTTCACAGAGCTGGGACTTTCTGATACCTTAGTAATACATTGTACCAATACCTGGCTTTAAATTACAGTTGAATTTAAAAAGAAATTAAAAAATAATTACAGTAAAGTGAGATTGTTTCATTAGATGTTTGGGTTTGGCTTTTTGTGGGCGTTTTGTTTGTTGGGGGTTTTTTTTATAGTTTGTCATTATTACTTTCATAAGAATATGTATTTTAAAGAAATTAAAATTAAAAAAAAACCAAGAAAAATCACCTCACAATCTTGAAACTGATTTTTCATTGTTCTTTATGAAAAGCAGTTTAGTAAAATTAAGTACATCAAAGATTCTATAAAAGAATATTTTGATGAAATACTGCTGCCAGAAGAAATATTTAATACTTCTAATACTGTGAACATTACTTGAAAAGTGTGGGTTTTATTTTAAGGAATGCAGAATTAGAAATATATGCATATTTTTCATTTGAAATTCATAGAAAAAAATCAAACAAACAGTTATCCTGAAATTCTGTAAGAACAGACACAGCTTTGATGCTCATGAAAACTTAAGGACAGGAAAATGTAATGTTTACTCAGGATAAAAGACTATGATAGCCTTCGTTTCATGCAATAGGTAATGATACTCACTTTGAAGAATTACTTAAAATTAGAATTTTGAAAAGAAATCATTTTAACTACCAATAAGTTCTAATAGTGAAGCTATGGAAGCCGAACTGAATAGGCCTACAAAAGAGAAAAAAAAAAACCAACTCGGACTGAAAGCTTGCATCATGTACTTAGTTTCTGTTTCTGTGCTAATAATATCTACCCCATACTCCACAAATAGTCATTGAAATGCATCTCCAATACTTACTTTCCATGACAATTCAATTTTTACTTAATTTGAAAATAAAGCCATAACCCACTGACATACTTATGACAAGGATTATACTGAATTTTACTACATCAGATCAAAAGAAGACTTTAAAAATGCAGTCATATTTAAATACTGAAGATGGTAAAGTATTAAAAAACTCAACCTTTTAATAGATTAGTTCAAATTTCCATTCTGAAGAATGTAAAGTCCAACTACTTGAACAACGATAAAGAAATCACTGGCCAGTAAATGTCTAAAACAACAAAGAGATATGTCCCTTTTTTATCCAGTTTTATCTTGTTACTTAGAGCAGATATGTAGCTTCCTTAGTTACTTTTTTACTGTAAACAGCTCTATAGAACCCCTTCATCTCAAAGAAGTAAATTTTCTTTGTCTGTAAATAACACATCAACACAACCAACCAAGAAGAGCCACTTCTCAAGGATAAGAGGTCCAATAATGTCACATTTTTAAACAAGCAACCTTTAACAATTTTAAAAGTAAAATCAAATCTTTCAAAGTATGTGAACAAAAACCAAAACAAAACCACAGTATTTTAAAAGGAGCAAATTTATTGATCTGTATGTGTTCCATCATGCCTTCCCTCAAATCCTGCAGTTGTATACACACTTACTCAGTTTTGACTACCACTAAGGAGAGGACTTCCATTCTAAACTGTTCTGGGAGTCATGATTTAACATTCTGTAATTGATCCAAGGCTGGTTTTTTATTCTCATTTTAACCAACATTCATAGTTCATCTCTTTAGACTTCATAATCCTGTGATTCAAAGCTGGGCAATAACATCTACATTAACATTTTTTTCATACCATAGAAGTTCCTCCAAATGCTTATATTTACATTTATAATTTACTGATGCTTACTAGGCAATCCATTTTCTTTCATTTGTGCCATGAATTTTCAAAATAGAAAAAATGATCCAACTGAACAATGTGTGTGCAGTTCAGTGGCAGTTTGCAATTAAATGTGCCAGACATCTGTGAAAGTCTGAAATGGTCCTATACAAGGTACAAGGAATGGTTCTGTAATTTTAAAAGCACACAAAATTAGACAATGTTAATCTCACCTACACAAAGAAAAACAAAATTTTATGTAAGCCTACATGGTATAACTACCAAACACAAATAAAGACAATCAAATCTTTCTGTGTAAAATACACACACATATACTCATCTTTGGCAGCCAACCAAAACAGAAAATACTATTTGACAGTGATAAGAAGAAATGCATTCAAACGTAACCCTGATCCTTTCTTCTATGAAAAAAAGACAAATCTTCCAACCTTCCACTTTTAAAAAAAATCTCACAGTAACTGTGCCTTGGCAATATGATGCTTAACTTAAAACTAGATGAGTGCATTTTGAATGTATCCAGAACTGACCAACTTAAAAATTCCTGTTCATTTGTTTGTTAAATTTAAATTGTAACTTAGCAGTCTACCACCAATATAAATAAATTACAGTTTTCTCCTATACAAGAGAGTTTTAAATAACAGTAGCTGTCTGATAGACTTGAAAAAGAAAACATTTAATTTTCTTTAGCACACACTTAATTATAATATTCCAAGCCAGGGTAAAACATCTCACCTCCTATGAACTTGTCAAAAGAAAAACAGTTGTACTCTTCTTTCTATTCAGCTGAGCACTTTAAAAGCACAATGTAGCTACAAGAGACAAACACTAGAAGACACAAGTTCTGAGCCTTCTGTGTGAAAGCTGGGCTTGCATTTTCCATACAAGGAGCGCTAGTTAGTAGGAAATAACCCCAAGATGTGTAAGTAAAAGCTGTAGAGCATCAAACGTAAGCACTTTCATCCACATCACATGGAGTAGAATGGGGAATTAGTGCCACAAAAAATTTAATACAACCTGTTTACTGGTGTCACTGTTCTCCAAGAAGTCTCTAAATAGCTTCACATGTAGGAAGAGAGACATCAGCAATCTGCATGAGACAACAAGAGGATTCCTCTCTGTCAAGCAAGACTTTCCAGAGGTGGCAGTGGAGCTGCTGAAGAGCTGTGTGCCACTGCCAGTTCTTATAACTAGACAGAATCTACTGGAATATCAGAAATGGCAATGCAGCTAGGACAGCCACTATGCATACCTAAGCCTTATTCATCACTCAATAGTATCAATCACATTTTTTAATTATACCTCACCCATGCAAATGTAAATGCAATTAAGAAAGTCCACATTTCAAAAGCTGACAAACAGCTCTGTGTTGAAAATTAATTTTATCGTGTATCAATCAATCTCTGCATAAAACTGTAACTCTGTTTACAACTATAAATGACAATATTTAAGCTACAGATTTAATGTATCTCCTGAAGAACTGTATTTCAAAATGTCTCCACCATTTAAACAAAACCTATCTTGGTGGTGCCCACCAAACCATGCTATCATCACTCCACTCCTCAGCTGGACAGCAGAGACAAACGCAATAAAAGGCTCATGAGTCAAGATAAGGGCAGAGAGAGATCAGTCAGCAATTACTGTCATGGAAAATACACGCTCAACTTGGGGAAACAAACTTTTTAACAATCAAATTAGCGTCAGCCAAACCAAACCTTGAAACACTGTTTCTCCACCCCTCCCTTCTTTCCAAGCTCAACTTCTCTCCCTCCTTCTCCCAAGCAATGCAGAGGGACAGGGAATGGGGGCTACGGTTTGTTCATCACACATTGTTGCTCCATCCTCCTTGCTCTCCTGCCCAGTTCCAGAGTAGTGTCCCCACTATAGGTAACTCCTCTACAACCTTCTTCAACATGGTTCCCTTTCCACGAGCTACAGTTCTTACACAAACTCCTCCAGCACGGGTCTCTTCCATGGAGTGCCGTCCTTCAGGAATAGACTGTTCCAGCATGATCTCCTCCATGACAAAAAAAACAGAAAACCTTCGCCATTACAGGCTCTCCATAAGGTCAAAGCCTCCTCTGGGCATCCACCTGCTCCCTGGTCCTCCACGGGCTGCAGGTGAGTATTTGCTCCACTGCGGACCTCCATGGTCTGCGGGAGGACAGCTTACTTCATCATCGTCCTCATCATGGTCTGCAGGGGAATCTCTGCTCTGGTCCCTGGAGCATCTTCTCCCTCTCTTCACTGACCTTGTTGTGTGGAGGGATATTCCCTTCAAATATTCTTACTCTTTTCTCCAGCTGCAATTGCTTCTCTGCAACAACTTTAGCCCTTTCTTAAATCTGTTATCCCACAGACTTTTCCACCACCGCTGATGGCCCACAGTGGGTCTGTCTTGGAGCCAGTTGGCTCTGGCTCCATCAGACATGGGGGAAGCTTCTGGCAGGTTCTCACAGAAACCACCCCTGTAGCCCCACCACTACCAAAACCTGCCCACGTAAATGCAATATACTCTTTAAGACCAGGATTATACCACTTCAATTCCTCAAACCCCACACCTTCAAAAACCAAGCATTATCACAGACATTATCTTCACAAACCATCATGATACAGTTTTTTATATGACATTCTACTCCCCAAAGATCTGCTTTCTTACTTAATGTATTTTTCTTTTACAGCTTATTTTTGATGCTTCCACAATAAAAGACTTCAGGCAAGTCTTTGTTTTCAGTCACAGTACAAAACTATTGACCTAGAATGGTTATTCTTAACTTACAAATATATGAGAAGGAAAAAAAAACCCATGAAAAATAATGGAAAATACTACAAGGGAAACAGAACACAGACTAAGAAGTTGGAAGCTACTTACCATATATAGCAGTACGATAATGTATTAACAATTACTGCTAAATGCTACTTTTCTCAATAACTCTCTTGGCTGCATTAATTTTTAATAATGCCTCAGTAGCCTTTCATTATCATGTTTTAAAGATCTCATTTTGCTACACTAAATACAGACTATTTAGTTAGATTTCCATTTTCTAAATAAATAGAAATGCCAAGGAGTTTTTCTTAAGTCAGGATTGCTTTTAGACCACAAATCTCCCTCTCTCCCAGGATATCTTCAGGATTTCTTAAAGGTATTTTAAATCAAAGTTCACATTGGCTGTACTGACAGCCACAGCTGTGCCACATCCTGCTTGTCCTACTAAGTTTGTGGTCTCCTCAACTGTTCACAGTCTGCAAAGTGTATACATATGGGAATTTTTAAACCCAAGATTTTAAAAAAACGAATACAACAAACATACATAGCCAGTTCAGTTTGCTTAAAGCAAAAAATCCCAACCCTCATCTCCCAAAATGCTCAGGTTGCTTCATCAGCTTCCTTACTATGGAAACCCTAAAATCTACTGTGACTCCACAAGGAGATTATGAGAGAGGAATTTAGAAGTAATAATTTAAACAAGGGGCTCCTAAGATTCCTCTGACCTCCAAAAAGGATTTAGTTTGTAACAGCACTTCAAGCTTCGTCCCACTTTTTCTGCACATGTGGATAATATCAGGTTTTGGTAGACACATTTAGGATTGATCTCAGCCAGAAGAAAATACATTATATGTGTTGCTTTCTTTTCAGGGTGAAGTAAGTTGTGGCTAGAACAGAGCTCCGTGGACTTGAAGTAAGTTGAAAATCCAGTTATGTCATAACCCCTGAATGAGAAAAGCTCAGTTACGAGTGCTTGCAGCCATTCTAACTTCAGAGAACCGACTAGAACCAAAAACAAAAGCTGTGACAAATGATCCCAGAGCTTAAATCTGGACTATAAAAGGTATTTTCTATTTACACTCTGAAACCTCTTAACTGCATTTAGTTTTAAGAGAAGGATTTATTACTTAAGAAAATTCAACACAAAGCATGTTGAAACCACATGTCAGCTTAGACTCTGGTATTAACAGATGGTGATAATTCCCTCAGACTCCTCAAAAATTAATAAAACATCATGTAACAAGTCATTTCAAGGTCTCTGTAAATCCAGGCGGACACTGCATCACTGAAAGAAGAGAACTTCTTGTACTCAGGATTTTCCTCTCATGCTAACAGGGTTATTTTCTTAAAGTAAAGCTTCCTTTCAGAAGTATAATTTCTCAAAAGCTAAACTTCACCTGAACAACTAACTTAATTTTGGTAATTTTGCTACATTTCTGGTACTTTCAAGAAAAGACTCAGCAACAAAGTAAGTAGATTCAAATTTGGTTTTAAACAGAATTTAATCACATTTTATTAAGAAAAAATCTAAAACTATTTTACTATAGTTACTTTTAGTTATTTTGCCTGGTTATAGAATCATCACAGAAACACAGAATGGCTTGGATTGGAAGGGAACTTGAAGATCATCTGCTTCCAATCCCCCTACCACGGGGGATGATCTTACACTACACCAGGTTGCTCAAAGGCCCATCTAACCTGGCCTTGAAAGAATAAAAAATGCTTATACTAATAAAAAGGGAAATCATCACAACTGTGAGCATTGGGAATAACCCACTTTGGGTTTTAGGAAATACCTGTAACTATCAACTTCATCACAGAAGAACTGTCCATTTTAAAGACTGTATCAGCTCCTATTTAGTAAGCACCACCTGAAATGTCAAATACTGTACTGTATAAACTGTGAAAGACTGACCACCTCTCAGTGACCAAGCCTACACAGTTCCAGTTACAATGTGTTTATTATTGCACATTATAAGTTAGTCTGAATAAATGATTTTCTTTCTGTTCATGAAACAGGAACTATAAAAATTTTGTTACACAGTCATCTTTGCTTAATATATTACAGTTTCTAAGTTGCATACAGTTATATGCACATAAAGTGCTATTGAACATTTAATCAATAAATATTAGACTACATATAAAGTTATGAATCTATTACTTTGGACAAACTCAGTGGAGAACTTCAACAGCTTTAGCTCTGTACTGAATTTTAATGTATTTTTTCTAATATCGAGCATCTACAACTTTGTATGTATGTATGTATGTATGTATGGCCAGACTTCACTAACGCAGATTTGGGCAGGACTCTCCCCACGTGCCCTTCCAGCCTGCACAGTGGATTTTTTAGGTGAGGCACAGCGTGTGCAGAACTGGCCCCACCATTTAAGTCCT
>JAWWEV010000001.1:50216924-50226924 GCA_035583235.1 Hafferia zeledoni | reverse complement strand
CGGTCCCACTGAGACTCGAACTCAGGACCTTGGGATTCAGAGTCCAGAGTGCTCTCCTTTACACCACAGGACTGCCCTACAACTTTGAAAGCTATGCTAATACCTTTTCTAGTTTAACTTCAATTCATGCTAATTCATTGAAGAAGGTAGTATTTATAGTATATGTCTAAAACCATAAAGTTTCAACAACTCAGTATTAAGCCATTAACTTTATACTTTTTCAGTAGAATATCAAATGGAGTTATATTTTATATTTCTGAAATCCAAGAAATAAAGCTTACCTACAACCATAACTGTGATTTTCAGTACAGGAACACACTCTTGGGTTTGCGTGTTTCATCCAAGACTATCTATTAACAAGCAGGCACAACAGATGAAAAGCAAACACTCGCTGCTGTGGCTCACCAAGGTCTGTTTTCTTCCTGCTGCATGTGGTGTAAATTGTCCTTTGCTGGGTTAGGTATAGCAATATTGACTGGATTATTTGTGGTAGACATTGCAGCTCATACTATGAGATAAGGACAAGGACTGCTACAATTAAAAGGCTTCCCAGACTCCACCTCCCACTTTTTGGGAAGGGAGCACTATTATCTGCGCAAGGAAAACAAAGATCTAAATGTGCAAATGATTAAGGGATTGGAACTTCAGGCATACAAAGAAAGGCTGAGGACAGCTGGGATTGTTTAGCCTTAAGAAGAAACGGTTTGAAGAGATCTTACTAATTTGTATGTGTATTTGTAGGGGGGCTAGGGTGGGCAGGGAGTAGACACAAGGAAGCCAGACACTTCTCTGTGGTGCATACAAGCTCAGGACAGTATGACAAAGTTTCTTTTCAGATGGACTCAATCCCCCTCAGTCTTGGAGAGTAGAGGCAACTCTAACAGGGTCTTCTTGAAGTCTCTTCCTGCCTTCACATAATGCTCTCCTAAAATGAGTGTTAAAAGGAGCAACGGGGGCTGCAATATTTCCATGAAGAACAGAGTGGGTGAGAAAGTCTTTCAAATCACCCAATAAGCTGCACAGAACAAAACAAAAAAACCCAAAAGACTTCTGCAGGTCTTTTGGAGGTATATGCATGGTCAGACTTGGTGAACGCAGATTTGGGCAGGACTCTCCCCACGTGGGTGTGCCCTTCCAGCCTGCACAGTGGATGTTTTAGGTGAGGCACAGCATGTGCAGAACTGGCCCCACCGTTTAAGTCCTGAGGTCCATCTGCCACGGCCGAGCGAGCTTGGACAGTGACAGTGAAGTCCTCGGGACTGTCACAGCACCCGGTACTAACCGGGGCTGACCCTGCTGAGCATCCGAGATGTGATGGGATGGGATGGCAGGGAGGCATTGAACTTCCAGGGGACAGTCCCACTGAGACTCGACCTCAGGACCTTGGGATTCAGAGTCCAGAGTGCTCTCCATTACACTATGGGACCGCCCCTTTTGGAGGTATATACACCATAGCTAAAGATATAGGAAAAGAAGCAAAGAAGATTTTTGGAACATGAGAGACTAAAACATGAGGAAGAGGTTACACAAAACTCTTTAGGGGAAACAGAAGTAAAAGAACGAAGCATCTCCCACCTCCTGAGCATCTTGCTTCGAAGACCTTATTCAATCTAGTGCAGTCTTACACAATTGTTGCCTTGAGTTTCAGCTATTCAGTATATGAATATTAACAGCCAAGAAAACATCAGTCACAGATATGACTCACAAACACGACACACCTTGCCATTTACAAAAAGAGATAATGCATTTTACTGGAGTAACAGAGGTAAAAGAGGGGGTGCTGAGCAATGAAAGTATAATACCATTTAGTAAGGTTCTCTAACTCCTCCTTTCCTTGCAATAGGTTTGTACAGGCTTCTGTGTGACTCAAAGGACTTTTCCAAATTCATATTTGTGTTTCTAAATAATTAAACTATTTTCTTTTTGCAAAACAATTTTTAATAAAGCTGTTATAGTGGCTCTTAAAGCAGGCAATCAAAACTCAATAAAAGTTAGAAAACTTTACATAATTGAGTATCTGCCATAGAATATGGAGACTTATAAAGTAAAAAAAAAGTGAGATCACATAACACTGATCACAGTGCCACATTGCTGCTACTGCAGTTAGTTTAGAAGGATCAACTCAGAGAATGATCACACTTCTGTCCTTCTGTCTATACAGTCTCAGTACGACAAAAGCCACAAGGTACCAGAAAACATGATATGAATAACAGCTTCACTTGCCCTATCTCACTTCCAGCTAATTCTAAAACCTAATACCTATTCTGCATAGTTAAGAAAGGCTTTCAACTGTAAACAAAAGGGCAGTGAAAGAAACGTAATTTTCCAAAGACAGAAGTCAAGCATTTGTAAGCTGTTGAACAGCATAACCAATATTCACATTTATGGAAGCTTTCAGTGAATTGCTGTGTTGGAACAATTTCAGTGATGCAATGAAATTCTAAATTAAAGCAGGGTAGTCATATTATTGGGTTGCATGAAAATAAATGAATTGATATTTGGTGTTACTGACATTTATTTCGGCAAACTACTTAGACTTACTTATTTAATGAAGATTATTATTTTCCACATACATCAAAAGTATAAGAAATGCTAAACTATAAAAATTACCAGAATGCAATTTTAGTGAAGAGTTGATCCGAAGCTGAAGTTCTTCTCAACTGAAAATAACAGATAATCTTTCTCTTAGATATTAATGTCATTAACAATCTTCTTAAATTGGAAGTAAGAAATTACAGTTCAAACAACTGAAATACATCTTAATCCTACAGTTGAAGAGGGTGTTTCTACCATTAAGGAAGCAATATGTGACTCTCCACAAATAATACATTTTTAATTGTTCATTATCTTTAAGCAGAATATCATGTATTGAATATTGTATCATTACTAGTACATCCAAGACAAATCCTTGCAAGATGAAGTGGGAGGTACATTATCAAGTTCAAAACTGATGTTTCAAAAGATCTGCTGCCTCTGATTCTAAAAGCAAGTTCTAAATTTAGTTCAGACTTAAGGAAAACTTATAAAACTGCACAATGGGGTATTTCCATAAAAATACATGGCAATTAAGAATCAAATTTCACTAAAAAATAGATGAAACTTCATCAACATAAACACACACTAACTACTACACTGACCCTGTGGCCACGAGGCACATTCATTATATCAATTAATGAGGTAGCTGCAGTGATAATGTTCTTAGTAAAGTACGGCAAAACACTGTAGTAATGGGAGAGCAACACAAGTCCATCTAAAATGACAGATGTACTGTGACAGGCTAAGACAAAAAATCAAAAAGGTGCAGAACCAAGTAACTAACAGGTGAAATGAAGAGGTTGATTTAAAATAACTTGGATAGCTTATTAAGTTAACACTCTGTTAATACTGTGCACAGGATTTATCAGAACAGAAAAGACTCAGTTTTGGTATTAACCCAATCAGATTTCATTCCACTTTGACTAAATTCAATATGGGACAAAAGGGGAACAAACACTTCAGTAGAAATTCAGAGCTGATTATGCAGGTTTTTTGATGTTGGTTTTTGGTTGTGTTTTTTTAAGGATATAATAACGACAGTGATTCATATATTTGCGACGTCTGAGTGAAGACACTGAAAATCATTAACATTAAAGAAAAAACTGCAGCACAGCCCTGTAGACTTCAGCCTCATCAATATAATGAGCCACACCCCTTGACTTCCACCCCTTTGCATACTCATATGAAGTCAGGGGCTGGGGGGACTGTAAGGGAAAATATGGAGGGGAGAGAGAAAATAAGTAACTGAGTGCACAGCTAAATGCTTAGTCTTGTAAAACACATGTCCTATACAGGGAATCGGGTCACAATTTTGTAAAAATAGTATCTTCATAGGGAGAGGTGCTAACCCTTTGCTTGATGCAAGGGGATAAAACACAGGTAGGGTCTCAGGAGGCAGTAGGGGGAAAAGGCCAAAGATTTGAGGTGTTTTATGAATACCAGTCTCAGAACTTTATTACTTCAGTGTGACAAAAAAATTAAAAATGCCTCCAGGTATTCATCTCCCTTAGAATCCATGGACTGAATCTTGTAAAGACACGTAAGAACTAAAGACAAGTAAAATGTAAAGAAGAAAACAGCTATTCAGAGTTAAGCAGTAAGCAATACTCAGCTGTATGCTCACAATGACAGATTTTTAAAGTTATAACCTACAGGAATGTACAAACCCATCACACCAGAATCACAGCAAATTCCCAGACACCTGCTGGGATACCACTAGTGCTTTATGACTGATGCAAGAACTGAAAAAAAAATCTCACCTACAAACACCCACTATCAAAGATTAGACAAAAAAGCCAAAAGAAATCAGTTATACCAAAGTAATTAAGTGAGCATTCAGTAATTCAACGATTTTCTGTAACCAAAACTAAGTTTTCCACATCCAGTCAGCTTCTACATCCAGACACAGCCTAGTAGGGCAGATGAGCAGGATACAAAGAGACCAGTGGAACAGACTGTAATAGGACTGCCACCTTCAGTTAAGTATTACCTAAACCAAAGCTGACAAACAAAACAAAACAAAATCCCAACTTCATAACTTCCCCAAACTTCACTTTTTTTATTAGTACCATCTACCTGCAGAGAATTATATTCAAAATGACAAGGCTTTCAGCAAGAAAATGGAACAAGATTCTCAAGCCTGCAAAGCCAGTTCCACAAGAAAAGTCATATGATGGAGCCTTCAGCTCAGGAGGCCCACGCTGTTTAGGAGTACAACAGCATCCAATAAACAAAAGTGATTCCTCCTCTCCACATAAGAGTTGAACTGTGCCATGGGATGTTGCAGCAACCAAAACTGTAAATGTATTCAAAGAACTCAATTACCAAAAGCCAACTTTAGCTTCAGAATACCTTCAACCAACATCTGAAGAGGTACCAAAGGAAAAAAATAATTCTTAACTATGCCTCCCTTTACATTTTTCCTTATGACCACTACTACAGAAAACCTGTAGGGGAAGAAGAATCTCTCACATAATTCAACCACTTTGCTCTGAAGCTGCAAATGCCACTCCTACGAATACACAACGTGACAGAGCACTAAAAAATGGCTTACCTCTTGTGATGGGTGACTAACACTAAAGTAGGATGGAACAGCCAAGAAAAAGAGAAGAGCTAGGCAGAAGCGTGGGCTGCAGTCAACAAGAACAGAAAAAGACTTTTTGAACTATGCCTGGTGTTTAACCTACTTACGAGCACTCTCTAGCCTGACAAAACATATATAAAAGCTTTCTAGATTGCACAAGGAGAACCCCAGTCAGCCACACCTGCATCAGACTGAAATCTGTTCAAGACACACAGGCAAAATGAACAGCATGTTTCAGCACCAGTCACAATTTTTTAGTGTCATTCAGCTTCCTGTTCACCTCTTTTATTGCACACTGCCAGAGAATCAGCACTACAAAACTCAAAATCAAAAATTCTAGGAAATTCAAGCTGGAACAGAGAAAGGATCCTAAAAGCTAAGAAACAATGCAACTAGCACTTCATCTAACATAGTCATGTTTGATGAAAAATGGCCAAACAAGAATCAGTTCAAAATATACACTGAACAAAGCATTCCCAAGTCCAATAAAATATTGGAAAAGCAGAGGATTAAGAAAGCATGCCAGTAAAAATAATGTTAGGAAAGACCAGGAAAAGTATACTACAGAAAACTAACTAAAGCCATGTGTGGAAACTGCTCTGGGAAACAAGATCAACAAAAGCAGACTTAAAGCAGAGGAATACAGGTGGACAGACTGACCCACTTCCACTTCAATATCACCTTTCCTGGAGCACATGGTGCAGAACTTTATTTTAAACATCAGTCCAGCAGAAACAAGCACATCTATGATGCAATAACAACATCCTTGACAGTACCCTGTTCAAAGGAGAGAGGCCTCCTCATCAACAGAAGGACAGAACTGGTGTCAAAATATCCCCAAAAAGAAATCAGTTAGAGCAATCAGATTACAAGGTTTTTTAAGGAAAGCCCTTTCTAGTTTGGTGCTTTGTAGTACACAAGGGTCAATGAACACACATCTCAAAGAGAGCATGCTGAACCTGGGAGGTCATATTAAACCCATGAACCAAAATCAAAATAATCCCTATCACAGAAGAATGCATGAGATACAATGAGGCGCTCCCTCCTACCTCTAGAAATGTAAAAAGAATACATTTTCTAAAAAAATCATTCTAAAAAAGCCTTCAGCTCATAGATTCTTAAGATCTGACCTTCATAATACTAAAACTAGCAGATTCTTTTAAGGACAACTAAGTTGTTCACTGGAATATGAAGGGCTGACCCCCTCTCCATTATGTCTTTCACTGTATTGTTAAACAATGAAAAATAACACAAGTAGTACCAGATAGTCTACCAAGTGATACTCCATTAAACAACTTCACCAGTATAAGAGAACTTTGAACACAGCAAGTTCTGAGAAAACACGAAGAAAAGCATCAAGAGAAACAACTAATCCCATAAACAATGCAGGCATGCCCAAGAACAAAATGCTGAGCTGAAAGTCCACTGTTAAAATCTGGCAAAACTGAAAATCCAACAAGATATTAGAAATGAAAAAAAAATTTCAGCACTGCATAAAAAGCACTTAATCACCTCATAGATACAGTAAGTCACTGTGTCCATCAACATCAGAGGATACACAAAGTAATTCTGGAATGCAGTTAATAGACCAAAGTGTGTGGCCACCAAAACAAACATTTAAAGGTAAAAACTGTTCAAGAGAGACCCTTGAACAACAACTTCATAGGAAAGAGGAGTGATCATCTCCATGACAAGGGCACACCAAAACAAAGTTTTGTCTCAGACATTTACTGCTGCTTCTATGCAGATGTAGGAAGAATGAACAAACTTATTTAAGTCTCATACAAAAGACAGCAGTAATTTCAGACAAAAAAAAAAATCCGAAAGTATCTCAATCTATCTTCTGATTCTCTCCAATAATAAAAAGTCTCAGCTAGGCAGAATTCTTATACTAAAAACTTATCACCAAATGCCTTATAGCTACCCATTATTGTGCAGTATAAATTACATTACTCTCAGAGACTTAACATATCAATTGACATATCAAACAGATCAGCTCTTTAGCACTATTCACTCATTATCACTTGCATCAAAAGTCATTCAGAACTAGTAAAGACTAGAAGAAAAACATAACAACAAAAACACCAAAGAAAATCGTTCTCTCCATCCTCACGTGCCCCCATAGAATGCTTCTGAAATAGAAAACTGCAACTTATTTAAATTTGCTATTCAAATTCTTAATATGGAATCAGATGATGCTCAGTAGTTTAGGGCCATGCCATCAGCTATACTTTGTATCTGCCATATTCACTATGTTTCACATGAGAGTAAATTAAGTTTCAAATTTACAAACCCAAGTTTGAAATACACTGCTCTGAGAAGAAAAACATTAGCAGACACTATATACCCTCTCTCTGCTTTGGGAATACTGACTGTTGTATATTAGAATCCATCTGTTAAGTAATGACTGATCCAGAATGCATCGCTGCTGCAGCAGACTCACAAGCAGTTTCACATTCATATACATTTCCCAATGCCAAGAGAACTGTTAAACACTCTTGCATTTATTTTAAAATATAAACACATTTTCAATAAGAGGAACTGAATAGTAGATGTATCTTTTATCCAAGTACTGGATGTCCTCCATGCAAATACCAGAACATATTCTAACCTCCCCACCAAAGACAAGCCAATGTTAGTCCAGTTGCTGATGCACTAACAACCAGAATTAAAATAAGCTTAAATATCAGGAAGAACAAAAGAAGAAAGAAAACCAGAAAAGGATTACAGATCTTTGTATCTGTCATGATCTATATAAAGCCAGTTAAGAAAATAAGTGCATGTCATTTCCTTATTTTGAGTGCTACTTTTAAAGGAATAGGTAATAATCCAATGAAGTTATGATGACTTTTACCACACTTGTACAAAAAAAAAAAAATTTACAAGTCACATTTCAAGCTGTCAAACAGCTTGTAGGGAGCTGGGAGTGGGAAATATACCAGATTACTGTTTTGACATATTCACAAAACTAACAGGGTTTTAACCCTGTGTGTTCAGATAAGCCATAAATATTAAAATGATCTGACCAAATCACGTCTTTCTTTCCCTGCATGCTGCAGCTTTTCCATTCAGTCTGTGCTAGGTCAAATGCAAATAACTGTCAAACAGCAGAATACATCCTTTTAAAGTGTTTGAAACAAAATACATTCTTTACATTACTTTGTATAAAATGACTGGAGGTTAGAAGCGTTAAACTCATTTGAAACAAAGGCAGTTTCAATTAATTGCCATTCAGGTTTGAGCAGTCATTTTTCTATCCTATTTTATATGCAAAATTTGAGGATATTTCATTGACTGAACTGCTTCAAAAGCTTTGCTGCAGCAAATCTTGCATTCAGGAACAGCACCAAATTGCACATAATTGAAAGTGATTCATTTTTAGATCCACTTGCTTGGCTTCTGTAGGTTCCTCAGGCTTTGGTGTAGGTAGCGCAAAAACATTAAGTCATACAGTCCTGCAGTAACTCTTTCACTCCATGAAGTGAGCAGATGACTAAGGAGCTACATTTTAGCATTTTCTCCTTGTTTCAGCTATTTACCACTGTACAATACTATTTTGCAATGCACAGACCTTGAACAAAAGTAGCGACAACACTTACTTTGCAGACAAGAGTGTGTTTTGGAAAGCATGGCAGATTATTAAAACCTGAGCAAAACCCAATACAATACTGCAATACAACTAACTCTTTATTACAGAAATTAAAGACTATTAAATCCTCGCAAAAATCTCCCTCCTCCCCCTTCCTCTACATAAAATGCTTAACTAGCTCTGACCTAAGAGAGGGAAAACCTTCACATGTTTCAACCACCAAGAAAAGATACCAGCTCAGCTGGGTTTTTTAATATTTTCCAATTAAAAAGAGATACTACGTTCATGCCACTCTTCTTCCCGTGAGGAAGGGCAGCGTCCATAAAATGAAACTGCACATGACTTAATCTCCTTATTTTTCACACTGTCAATTGCACACACTACACTTCTGCAGGAAGCGACTGGGACGAGGCACTGGGAAGGGGCAGAGTAGCCGGTTTGTACTAGGCAGGGTCCTGCGTGGAGTTTAGGGAGCGCTGAGGGGGCTTCTGTCACATGCACGACGAGGAGAAGCGCAGGTCGCGGGATTACCGAGGAGAGGCACAAGAGGAGTTCGGGAAGGAAGGATGGTTGGAGAAGGGCCGTGCATGTAGGAGGGACACGGGGGCTGGGAGGATGCCGGTCGCTGCCGGGTGGCCCCGGGGCGGAGGGCGCGGGGGCAGCCCCGGGCGGAGATGGGCTGCGCGGGCCGGTGCCCGCCGGGGCGTCACCGGGGCGGGTGCGCGGCCGCTTACCAGGTTCAGCACCGTCTCCACGATGTCCCGGTTGCTGACCTCCCCGACCTGGATGAGTCCGATGAGGACGGCGAATTTCATCCGGATATTGCGGATCGGCACCGACGGGTTAATCATCCCCGCCGTGAGCACCACGGACCCGGAGCCCGACGCCCTCAGCTCCCCCATCACCGCGACGCCGCTGCCGCCACCTCCGCCGCCTCCACTGCCGGCCCCGACGGAGATGAGTCCCGCGGGCTGCGGGTCCGGCCCCGACACCGGCTTCTCGCTCGCCATTTACCCCCCGCCGTTACCGGCACCTGCTGCCGCCGCCTCCCCGCCCGGCCGGGCCGAGCCGCGCATCCACCGCAGTCGCACCCGGCGGGGCCGCAGGGAGCCGGCCCGAGGCGCAGGCACCGTCCCAGGAGCCGCTCCCCCGCTCCGCTATAATGAGGGATTATTATGGGCGCCGATGCCCCGTTAGGCGAGCGCCGCCCGGCCGGGGCCGCCTCCCGGGCGCGGAGCGGGGCCGGTGCGGGGCCGGGCGCGGTGCGGGCCGAGCGCGGCGCGGCGGGGGCG
>JAWWEV010000001.1:50191874-50216897 GCA_035583235.1 Hafferia zeledoni | reverse complement strand
CGGTGCCGCTGTTGTTGTGGAGCCGAGCCCGCCGCCGCTCACGCCGCCATGTTGCCGCCCCCTGCCTGCGGTAGCCGCCAGGGCGCCTGCGCCGAGCCCGTCGGGGGAGTGGCCGGGCCGGGCCCCCCCAGGCCCAGGCACAGGTGAGCAGGTGCGCGGGGGCCGCGTCCTGCCCGCCCGCCCGCCTCGGGGACACCTCGGCACGCCGCCCGCAGGGACAGGGTGGTGCCCGCCCAGCCCCGCCCGCCGCCCCAGCGCGCCCCCTGCGGGAGGGGCGGGTACTGCCCCGGGGACCCTGCTGGGCACGGACCCTGCGCCTTCCCACATCTGTGAGCCCTGCCGTGCCTTTTCCGCACCGGTCTCAGGCTGTTGTGTGAGCAAAGAGCGCGAATGGAACAGGTTGGCCAGAGAGGATGTGGAGTCTCCTTCGCTGGAGATACTCAAGAGCCGTCTGGGCGAGATCCTGTGACACGTGCTCTGGGATAGCCCTGCTTGAGCAGGCAGGTTGGAGTAGATGAACCACTGGGGTCCCCTCCAGCGTTACCTGTTCTGTGATTCTGTGAAAGTGTTTGGGGAGAGACGTTTGGGGTGGGTTCTCTTTACCAACTCCAGGCTTAGTGAGTGGTCAGGTTGGAGTGAAGGTGTCGAGGGCTGTGCCTTGCTACGGAGCTGGATTGCCAGTGGGCTTGGGGAGGGTCAGCAGAAACCCTGGTGTCAGCCAGCCTGAGAGCTCATGTGCTGCTTGTTCAAGGAAAGGGGTATATTTCCAGCGTTCTTCTTAACGCTTGCACTCTTCGGTAGTGCTGGTGTTACATACTGAGATGTCCAGTCAACAGTAGTTTTACTGGGTTGCAGTGATGCTCATGGCAATGAGCATTTTTTCCAAGACTCTTTAATAGAGAAACAGAAGTACCTGCATCATTTTGAGGAAGCTCAAAATATTTTAATAGTTGTTTGAATAAAGATGTATATATTTGCTCTGCATGTGCTGGAGCAAAAATGTGTTCTTGTCTTCATTGTGGTTGTCATCATAAAGTTGAATTTTACAACAAATCTTGTCCCCTGGTCTCAGGAGTTCATCCTGACTGTTCTGTAACCCCAAATATGGGGATTTGGCTGGGTTGCTGGTCCTCCTTATATCCATCTTTAGATAATAAACTGCGTAAACACAATGAATCAGCAGAACTGGTTCAGTACATCCTCCAGGATTACAGCAGATGCTCTAAGCTCCCTTAAGAGAAGAAAGAGAAGACCTCAGCTCTGTACTAAGATAAGTATGTTATATTTGCCTGTTGGTGAGGTCTGTAGCTGCTTGTGGGTATGCATAGCTTGGATGCATAGACATGACTAAAACAATGGTTAGCTGTGAATCATGAAATTAAGATTATTTCAGAAAGCTGCAAAAGATGGGAAGAAAACCTCAAAGGTCAGAAATGAGGGGTAGGAAAGCACGAAGTTTTCTTGGAAGAATTTCCTTTTCAATTTGCCATCAGACACAACCAATCGTATATGATTCAGCATAAGGATATACTTGAATTTTGTATACTCCTGGAGATGCCAAAGGTTCTATTCCCACCAGTCCCATAGCAGAAATTGTAATATTGAATACACATTCATTTAACTTTTTTCAAGAATACATGCCCTCTTTCAGAAAACTGAAACCTAAGCATAGAACTCTGTAACAGTCACTAAAAATGGTAACACCTTTAGGAGCTAACACCCAGCAGTTCTCTATTATTTTCACATCCATATCTCAATGGTGAGACGTGTTGCTACAAATAGTATGGTTGATTGAAAGCTTCATGGTGGCTGATAGGCTGACTAATTTCTCATTCTGATTTATTCAATAGGCTACTGCTTGTTAAATGGGTAGGACGCCAAGTTATAATTGCTTTTCAACTGGTACGTATATTAATTTGGATGTCTGTTGACTTACTGACATTTGAAAGTCCCTAAATAACTTTGTAACTTTGAGATCCGTTGTTAAATTTGTTTAAAATTTGTCAATGACTTGTTCGTCTTTGTGATGCAACAGATGGACCAGTAGCACATAACTTCATAAACTTCCTTCCTCTAGAAAAGCACGATAATAAAATACAGTTTGATATGTTTTATTATCTACTACTGTTCATGGAAGACTCCATCATTTACCCATGTACCCAAATGCTGCAATATTCTTGACTACAGCTGTTCCATATACAACCAGCAATGCATTTCTCCACATTGAATTCTGATAAAGTTGCAATCATGAGTCTCTTTAGAAGTTGTATTAGTGAAATCCTTTATTATATAATTTTTGAGTTTGAACTGGTTGGCATTTCCTCTGCTGAAATCACATAATATACTATATGTGGTATGCGAGGAAAAAAAATACTGAAACGCAACACATTAAAAGAAGGTGAATTCCCAACATTATGTTTAACAAGAGAGGCTTCCTTTAGTTCTTTAACTCACATTTGGTATTACAAATAAATTTTTGCAAAATCGTGTTCTCTTTATAAGCTGGAACATTGTTCAGAAGTAGCTGTCTTCTCTAATCAACAGTGTTTGTTTTTGATAAGCAAACTTTCATTGAGGTGAGCCATTCGTCAACTCATGTGAACATTATTGTAGCACTGGCATTCTGAAAGAACAACAAATTTGAAACATTAATCTCAGCCCTGTAGTAATTGCGGCTCTGGTGTTCATTTTCTTCCATCCTAATACCTCATCAGACTGAAAATTAAAATAAGAGTACATACACAAGAAATGCTACAGAACACGATTCATTTCTTTCCTTTTAAAATCATGTTTGTCTCATCTCCTTGATATTGACATATTCATTACAAAGACTGTGAATTTCTCAGTGATAATTTCATTCATGAGATGGTTAGTTGGATCTCAGTCCAGCAAGGTGTTCTGCATTAGCAAATTGCAGTATTTGCATAATTGTAGCTATTTTCAGGTCAGCATGCAAGATCAGTCATTGACACAGGCAAGGTGTAGCAGGAGACATCACGTGTGGAAGGATGCTGGGCACTCCTTTATCCTTCACAAAAACAGGACTGAGGACAGGATCTAATCTTGTCTCTTTCTGTACCTTTTACAACACTTGCTCCCGACAGAAATGAGAGAAAACAATCCCTTTGCTTCCAGAGCATACTTTTCGCTCAGCTGTAATAGTTGACAGGAGGGTTTGTTTTGTTTTTTTCTTTTATGATATTCTTCAGATTTTCTCAGAATCCCTTCTCCATAAATGCCAGAAGATGGTCTCAAATATATCAATAAACAAAGACCAGTATCCATGTTCCTACATTTGCAGCAAACAAACATATAGGGAAGAAAATAAAACTAACAAATAATTGTTTAAAGTTTTAGCTCCACTTTTATTTCAGTTCCAAAATAAATCCTAGTAATTCTACCTCATTGCGAGGCGGGGGGGGGATGGTTGAAAAGATTATGTAGTCATTCAACTGAGAAAGCCTGGAAAACTGCTTTAGAAGACAGACTTGGCTACAAAACATGGAACTATTTCAGTGAAAAGGGACTGTACAGGCATGTGTTTACACTGAATCCTAGGGGAAAAAAAATATTTTTTTAATAATGAAATGGTGTAGATCCAGACTGAACTATGTTTGAAAGAAGTAGAAATTTTCATTTGTCTGCCACTGTGGCATCAAAATACTGCTTGCTTTACCATGTCCATATGAGGACTCCTGTTGTGTTTAATTAGATTATTCCCATGAGTAAGGATAATGTGATTTGTTCCTGTGCCAGGCTCAGGAAGTGCTATTAGCCCCTCTCTCTTGAAAAGCAGGATTTCTTGTAAGTTAAAAAAAAAAATCCCTGGAAAATACAAACTGAGAAGCCATCACAGCATCTAAACCTACTCTCCTATGCATATGTGTTGCACCAAATAGAATCATAGAATTGTTTAGGTTGGAAGGGACCACAAAGATCATCTTGTTCCAACCCCCCTGCCACAGGGGCATCTTCCACTAGACCAGACTGCTCAAAGCCCCATCCAGCCTGGGCTTGAATACCTTTGGGGATGGGGCATTCACAACTTCTCTGGACAACCCATTTCATTGTTTCACCACCCTCACAGTAGATTTCCTTTCTAATATCTAATCGAAACCTACTCTCAGTTTAAAGCCCTTCCCCCTTGTCCTATCATACATGCCCTCATAAAAAGTCCCTCACTAGCTCTCCTATGGGCCCCCTTTAGGTTCTGGAAGGTCTCCGTGGAGCTTTGTTTTCTCCAGGCTAAATGACCCCAACTCTCAGCCTGTTATCAGAGGGAAAGGTGCTCCAGTCGTCCGATCATCATCATGGCCCCCCTCTGATCATGCTCCAACAGGCCCACGTCCCTCTTACGTTTGGAGCACCAGAGGTGGGCACAGTACTGCGGGTGTGTCCTCACCAGAGCTGAGTGAAGGGGGAGAATCACCTTCCCTGACCTGCTGGCCACGCCGCTTTTGGTGCAGCTGTGGATACTATTGGCTTTCTGGGCGGGGAGTTGGATCATGTTCAATCTGTCATCCACCAACACCCCCAAGCCCTTCTCCTCAGGGCTGCTTCAATCCTTGCTCTGCCCAGCTGGTGTTTGTTCTCAGGATTGCCCTGAACCAGGGGCAGGACCTTGCACTTGGCCTTGTTGAACTTCACGTGGTTGGCACAGGCCCACATCTAACAACACTCTTCCACATGACAAGGAGCATTAAAGCAGAAGTAAAATAAAAAATGGTTAGAAGTTTTTGCTACTCTAACTGTAAATAATTTTTACATGCTTTTTCTACAGCTTCTTACTTTAGTCTTGAAAACGAACAATATTAATAAAAATGCCTTGTATGTATTTCCAGAGGCAAGTTTTGTTATACCCTGTGCAGTTTCAGAAACACAATAACAGACCTTCCAAGTGAGATTATAAATGTTTCTATCGGAGTGAAACAGATGAAGCTGGTATGACTTCAGTAAGTTATCTTGATTTTTGTTGCAATAGGTTATCCAAATATTTCAGTTGCAATTTTAAAAAATATAGTTACTATATATAAGGAATTTGTATTAATCAAAATTAATTTTTTTCTGATTTTTACACTTAGCAGTAAAAATAAAATAGACATGTTTGTTCTCGTGGTTGTAAATTCTACTGAGAAGAATTCATTAAATGTAAGCTTTTGAGTAAAAAGAGGTAATAGTCTTACAAGCAGTTAAGCAGTAACCAGATCACATAAAATATAACTTTTACACGAAGATATATATTCAATTTGTCTTTTTTTTTCTTAATTGCTTTTATTATGGTATAACCATAATAAAAGTTGCATAGATGTAAATAACAGGATTCATGTTATTACAGAAAACATACAGAACAATTTTTTATGGTAATGTATAGCTTAGGTTCTTGGCTTTGAAAGGGTTTATTCCTTGATTGTTTCACAAATCTCCCTTTAAAACCATGAGTTTGAGCTGCCTAATCCATTTAGACATTTTATTCTCATCTTTTTTATGTTTTGCAAACTTAACCATGACAGCCTTTTTAGTGCTAAAATTAGAACTATGATTTTCAATATTAAAGTTATTATTAGATCAATTATTATGATGGTCAATTATTAATATTGAACTTTTTGTTCATTCTCTCCATAACTGATTTTTTGTTTCATTGTTATTGATATCTCAACTCCTTGATCTGTGGATGCTTCAATCTGTATTGTTGATTCTTGCATAATGGAATGTGGTAACATGCGGGCCCCCATAAAGATCTATTTTCTAGACAGCAATAAGGATCTTGAGAAAATCATGTTAGTACCTCCTCCCTATATATTCCCTACTCTTTGTTAAGCATTCCATTTTCCTGCAGCATGTCAAGCTTCCGCTGACTTTAGGAAGTATCACTATGTGGCCAAATCATGGAGAAGTCAGTCCACGTCGCCATTGTTAGTCCAAGATGCATTTTACAACTAGATTTCCATGAACTTTTTTACCATAAAATATTGTTTCTTATAAATTCCAAACTCTAATCAAGGTAAAACATGTACCTCTTATAAAATTAGTCCAGGTGTCTTTAAAACGATACAACAAGCAAGCATTGTTTTAAGTTCTATATGAAGAAGTAAATTATTGCTACTTTTGACTTTTTTCTTCTAGTATGTTTCTAGACAATAACTTGTGATGGAAATTAGCGTTTGGTGGAAATGCCACAATAATGCAATGAACTAATTGTTGCTATGAAATATATATTTGTTGAAGAAACAGACCTAATTCATCAGCAAATTATTTTTATTTTATATGCTCTGCATGCCTATATTTGTACTATTTGAAACCAAGTAAATGTTTAGATAGAAAGCATGTTGGTCACACAGCTTGTCACACCCTGCAGTATGACCAGCCATTGAGACAAAAAGGATCGGAAGTCCTCGTATCTCATTAGAAGCACTTTCCTAAACAGATACCATTAAATTATACCTTCAAGGACTTAACATTTATAATACACCAAGGAACAGAGATCAGTGGAAGCTTTAAAATTTATAGGCTAGTGTATCTCAACAAAATGTATGTATTTGATGGCCTAATTTTTGAATTGGGGAACACTCAACAGTTTATTGATATCTCATCCTTATTATTATCAGGAACCTACAGTAACTATTTGTATTATTTCCTTCTCTACTCAGCTTGTCAAGAAGCAGCTGGAATACTGTGCCCTTTTCTAGTCCCCACAATTCAAGAAATATGGATATACTGGAGGGAGTCCAAACAAGGGCTGTGAAGATGATAAAAGGGCTGGAGAATATGCCCTACAAGGAGTTACATCTTTTTTATATGAAGAAGACAAGGCTCAGAGGGGACCTCATCACAATATTCTAGTACTTAAATGGCATCTGCAAAGCAAACAGATTCCCTTCACAAGGAGCCACGTGGAGAAGGCGATGGGCAGTGGGTACAAGTTCTACTGGGAAAGTTGCTATAAGTAAGAAATTTTTTACATTCAGAACACTCATTAATTTGAACAGCTTCCCCAGGGAAGTGTAGAAACCCCATCAACTAGAGGTTTTCAAGATGCAATCAGGCAAGGTACTAGATAATCTCATCTAGGCTCTCTTTACCCCAAAACCAGATGATCTTTCGAAGTCCCTTCCAACCTGGGCTGTTCTATGATTCAGTGATTCTTTTATTTACTTCCCATATTATATATTTAGTTATTATGTCTGTAATGTTGGAAATAGTTAAAAAACTCCAACAAAACTGACAAACACCTGGTAAAATGTTCATTATATTCCTGCAAAGCAATTGACTTCAGAGAAGTTTCATGAATGAAAATGCATGCAGGATTTATCAAAAAGAACTTACTTAGCTGCTTGTTTCTTGCACTAAAATGGGAAGAAGTTGTTATTTGGGGTAGTTCTTTTCTGACATCACTGCAAAACAAAGGAAAATAGCCACCTATCACCTAGAAAAGAAAGAGCTATGAAACATTTCTTCCTCAATTTTCAAGAATTAATTTTTTTCCCCAACTTTGGGATTGCCTTTCTGGATGTTTTAATGATATTGGCTTAATGATTTCAATCTATGACTGTAAAAGAAGAGATGTGGTACACAGCAGGGAAAAGGATATATTTCTGGATGTTTACAGTTGCCCCCAGAAAGTAGGTCAAAATTACCCTGTCATCAGTATCTCAATAAGGTTTAAGGTTATGATCTTGAGTTACTTGTTCAGTATCTTTCCTGAGGTAGTGCTTGAATCTGGACTGGCCACTACAGTTGAGACCTTACAGTACTGTGTAGAGTGGAAAGATTATTTGACATGTCTTGCAGGGTGCACCTTTTAAAGGAAAAAATGCCAGTGTTGTTTGCTTTTATTGCTTCAACATGACATCGATGACTCTGACTCAGTTTGTGATCCCCTGTTGCCCGTGGATCATGTTCTGCAAAAGTACAAACAAGCTGGCTGAGACGCATCCTCTATTTTGCACCTTAGTTTGCCTATGAAAAGTACTGCTCCACACTCGTGTCTGTTAAATAACATCCTGTTTTTCTCAGACCATTCCTACAGTTTGTCAGGATCATTTTGAATTCTAATCTTGTACTCCAATGTACACACAGTTGCTTCCAGCCTAGTTTTGTTTGCAGATTTAATAAGCACACACTGTATTCCATCATCCAGATCATTAATGACATTATTATATAGTATCAAACCTTGGTCACCCCTGCAGAAGCAGGCATGGCACCATTTTCCATATGAACACTGAGCAGCCAATGTCTGTTCTTCAATATAGTAAACAGTATATACAGGTTTATTATAACCTTATAATAGAAGTTACATACAGACCAGGTTTCTATGTCTTATTTTCAAAATACATTCTAAGACATCCCTAAAAGCTAAACTGACAATGAGATGCATGACATAGATTTAGGCTGTCAGGGTCATTGGAAACTGACCTAGTCTAATTCTCTCTTCTTTGATCCCTCCCGTCCTCAACACTGTGAGTAACTTAGGTTGCTAGTCAAGTTTTGTGTACTTTCAGAGTTGAAAATTTTACAACTTTTGTGGGAATCTTCTTCCAATATTTGGCCATACTCATGCTGACTTTTTTGTCCTTGTACTTACCAGGAATTTGTCCTCCTGAAACTTTTGTTCATTGCATCTCATATTTTCAGTGTGTATATCCAAGAAACCTGGCTCCTTCTACTTTGTTTCCACCTACCGCATGGTTAAAGATAGTCATTAGCTGTCACCCAGCCTTTTATGACAAATGAACAAGCCCAGTGCTCTCAACCTCTATCTATCTATCTGTTCTCTATCTTGGTGACCTCTGATGGACTCTGCCAGTTTGTCAGTGTCTGTTATCCTGGGGACCCCCAAAATTGCCATATTTCTCCAAATGCAGTCTCACAAGTGCCAGCAACAGAACAATAAGCACTTAACTAACTTGCTCTTTGTATTCTCACTAATGCTTCCTGATTCATGCTTAAGCTTGCATTGCTGCAGAACTGCACTGTTTATTTACACTCATCTTCTTGTCCTAAACCTAGGTCCTTTTCTACAGATTTCCTGTCTAGATAGTCAGCCTGTGCCATTACCATAATCTATCCCAGATGCAGGATTTTGCATTTGCCTTTGCTGAGTTTCATGAGGTGTTGCCAGGTTCCTGAGCACACTGCCCCCTTATAGTAATTTAGTTGGCTGAGCTAAGGAGTGTATGTGGCTCAGTCTAAGGTCAGCTCCTTCATATTAAGAGCTGTTGCAAAGACAGAAATGAGGGCATGCTCCTCCATTCCCTTGGGAATTGCTGTTAAGCAGAGACTGTAGTGCTGGGCCTTGCCTGTGCTACATTGCTGTAGTGTAGTGTCTAGATCTATGCCTGATCTTATAGCTTCTCAAACCTGACCCTAGCCCAGACCATCTGGTTTTTGGGTCTATATAACATGGCACTGGACCTGCCTTGTCAGTGCAGACTTTTGAGCTGATCACTGGGTTGGAGCTGTACCTGTTCGCTGTGTCCAGATCTGACCCTGATCCAGATTTAATGACTCAGCATTCTGGATCTTTGTTGGTGAGGGCTGCCCCTGCCTACCTTTTTGCCAGTTAGTTTTTCCTTGCCAGGCAGCCAGCCCCTGCTTCTCCCTGCTGGGTACCTGCCAGCAAATTTCCCTGCCTCTTGAGGTCGTTCCAGACGGAACCCTGACCCTCCACCTTACCACCTGTTCCTCTTGGTGGCATCATTCACAAAACTGAAAGTAACTCCATCCTGTCATTCTGGTCTTTAATAAAGACATCAGTAGTATCAGTGTGAGGGCTTTGAGAACATCCTCCCTCCTGGTGGTCTGGGTCCCTGGGCTAAGGGTCAACTTAGGGATAGCACAGCAGAGGGCCATCCCCCATCATTTGGTGTCCTTGGGCAGAGGGTCCAAGAGTTCTATAACAGGGCCTAAGAAACAATACCTCCTTTCTCTTGAGAGCTGCTTTGAGCTACAGCTCAACTGTTTGATGCCCACTTGAGCTACAGCTCCCATTGCATTGCACCCATACCCATACCTGATCATGGGCACTGCTGATCCAGATTTGGACCTTGACACGTGCACTGTTTTCCTGGCTTGACCTTAGCTGTTTCCCACCACTACAGACTTATCTTCTGATCACTGAACAATTTCTGACCCTGAGTACCACGGCCAGAACCCACTTACCTCATTTAGGTACTGTTGGACTGGATTCTTACTGCCCAGGCTCCTGCCCTGCTCCCTGTGATATTGTACTCTGCTCGTGGCTCCCCATCACTTGTGAAACAGTTGGCTTTCACTGCTTTCTTACGATTGGCCCAGGTATCCGCCTACCCTTGACAAATGCCTCTGTCAATCAGCTGCCAGGTGCACTTTGAGGTGCTGACCACAGCCAGCTCTGCATGCACTTTATAGTCCATCCATCCAGTACCTCAGTTTCCTCTATACAAAGATGCTATGGGAGATTATGTCAAAAGCTTTGCTAAAACCAGGATAAACAGCATTCACTGTTCTCCCCTTACTCACAGAAGGCAATCAGATTAGTCAGACATGTCTTGCTTTGAAAAAACACACTGTCTTTTCCTAAACATGTTCAGCTCCTTTGTGTGCCAGAAATTATTTCCAGGAGGACTTGGTCTACAATTTTCCTGGGGACTGTTTAAGGCTGATTGGTCTGTTGTTCCTACAATCTTCTTTCTCAACCTTCCTGAAGATGATTGTGATATTTGTGTTTTTCCAGTTATCAGGAATTTTACCTGATCACCAAGACCATTCGAGGATGATATTGAAAAGCACTGAAGTGGCCAGCTCCCCCCGCAGTACTGCATGCATGTGTATGCCCAGCTTGTTTACATTATCAACAGATCACTCTTCCTCTAGCATGGGTAGCACTTAACTCTCACAAACTCTCCCTCTAGACCCAGGGACCTCGGAGGGACTAGGGACCTTGCCAGTAAAGGCTGAGACAGAGAAAGCACTGAGTACTTCAGCGTTTATACATCCTTTGTCACTACACCCTCAACTTATTCAGCAACAAGTTCACACATTTCTTTCTATTCTTTTTTTTTAACCTATAACATCTCTTGTGATCCTTCAGGTCCTTTGCCAATTTGGACTCCAGCTGAGCTTTTGCTTTCCCAATTCTTTCCCTGTACCTTTGAGGAGTGTCTCTTTAGTCCTCCCATATAGCTTGTCCTTACTCCAGATAGCTTGTCATTCAATCTTCTATACACTTGCTATTTTGCATTTAAGATCAATCAGAACTTCCCTGTTAACTCAGACTGGTCTTCTACTATATCTGTTTAAGTTCTAGTACACCAGAATGGAGACATTCTTGCATTTTAAGGACGATATCTTTGAAGATCAGTCAGATTTCCTGGTCTCTTTTTGTTCTTCTGGGCAGCCTCTGATGACATCCTGCCAAGAAAATCCCTGAACAAGCCAAAATCTGCTCTGAGATCAAAGGTCTTTACGCTGATATTTGCCTTCATTGATTCTCTCATGATCTTAAATTCTCATCATCACATGGTCACTGCAGTCAAAATTACCATTGATATTTATGTCACCAGTCAGTTTTTTCCTTACTTCTTAGAAGAAGACTCAGCAGATTACCTTTTGTACTAATCTCATGTATCCCCTGTGTTGAAAAATTGTTCTCAGTGAATTCCAGAAAACTCTTGGACTGCTTACAAATGACCATCCCATCCTTCTGGCAGATACTGGGGTAATTAAAACCCACCCTTCCACAAGAATCTGGACTGCAATCATATGGCTTCTTTATGTTTGCATAAAGCTTTGTTCGCATCCTATTCTTGTTGAGGCAGTCTATAATAGGATGCTTATTAAAGTTTCCCTACGATTCTGTTGCACAGCCTGATGTTCTTATTTGCCTGTGGCAAGTGTCCTTCAGTTCCACATGCGCAGTATTAGAAAGAGTGTTCTTTCTGTTGGTGGAAGTAACAAGTGTTTCCAGCCATCACCCACTCAAATGTAGCTTCTGGCTCACCTCTGACAAACCTTCATGAAGAACGTGGAGATTTCCTCCCGTTCACTCCCTCCAACACTGCAGTCTTGGCACCTTCAACTGGTATCTCAGTGATTCAAGTAGAACACACCTCACACAGATGAGGACACCATCACTTCCAAAGGAGTCTTGGACAGAAGTAGCAGGTACTCTCTGCAGCTTGAGATCTGGATGATTAAGACCCCTTCCAGGAACTTCATCTCTGTCAAGACTTCTGAGCCAGGAGCAGTCAGTCTGGCTTCTGCTGGCGAGCACGTGTTTTGGAATGCCAACATCATCATTGTGCTGACTCTTGCAGTCCTGCGCAGTCTCAGAAACAGACTGCAAGCTCTTTTTTGTTTTTTTTGGTTTTTTTTTTTTTTAATTCTGAGGCAAACTGCTTCTCAGACTGCAGAGTTCCTCTTTCTATCTAATTTGTGGCATTCCTGGTCAGTGGCACTCCCTAAGAATCAGTTAGATAAGAAGCTTAGCAAACCACATTTCCCTCCCACACACACTAGATTACCTGCCTGTCAGGCAACTTATAATATTGTTTTTGGGCTTCTGGCCATGATACGTTCACTGTGTGAATGCTAAGTCATTCTTCTGTAAATTACTCGTCCTTATAGGTGAACAGAAAAACCCCACAGCTAGGGTGTTTTTCATTTGTCAATAAAAAGGGTGTTTTAAAAAGGAAGATCTTTTGAAAACTTCTTCAGAGATGCATTCCCAGCTGAAGTTCTTGAATGGATTTGGTTGGCATTCTTCAATCCTTAGTCAATCCTCCTAGAACTGCAATAAAGAGGACATTTAGAGAGTGAAGAGGGTGAGAGGTTGGTAATGAAGACTGAACTTTGCTGAAACTATTTGAACGCTTCTGTAATGGGACAAATTTGTCTTCACTTTCACAGTTACATATAATTTTTGTGATAAAATACACATTTTTCAGAAATCTTTTTATAAATGAACAAGTTTTTTTTGTATGTGAAAGTCCATGAATAACATTTATTTACCAAGATACCTGGTGAACTAGGGAAAGTCCCCAGGAAAACCATGCCTTCCAAAATGTATCTCATAAGGGCTGTAAAAGTGACTGCAAGATATTATAATGTATCATTTGGAAATTAGTAGGTGATCAAGCAATTATACTGTCATAATATATAAACACAAGGGACCAGCTATAATTGCAGAGGAAAACTTAACCCTGGCATTTCTGGGCTGTAGGATTGCCCATTCCACACCTTTCTTTCTTTTCTCTCTCTCTCTTTTTTTTTTTTTTTTTTTTTTGTTTTATGTTTTATTGAGTAAATAGAATTTATATTTTAAGAATGCATTAATACAATATATTCCACATAGAGCTTCATCAACTTCCATTTATTTTCTTTCTTTTTCGTTTCTTACATTGAAATAACTTGAATCTCTTCCTGTTATAGTAATACGATGCAGTATAGCATCAGGCTATTTTCCCTGGTGAGTAATAACTAAGTTACAGTGTTTGAACAGTGCCAATGTCATATTTGATAAGAGCTGTCAGTCTCACTCTGCCATGTATACATTGCATCTTAAAGATTTCTATGTTTAAAAAAAAGCTCATCAAAACACATAACTAGCTTGTTTCCTTGGATACATATTGTTCTTTTATTAATCTCCACACAATTCAACTACTTGTAGTTTCCAGCTTCAGGTAGACACATGAATGCTATATTTAATTTCTTTATAAATAGCTTGGAGGTTATCTGAGTTTGAGATAGGTGTGAGGGAAGCAGGACAGTCTTGACTTCAACTTTTAACTTCAGTATTGAGCATAGGCAAAATTTGCATAATTAATTTCTCCTTTCATGCAGTATTTCTTCACTGTTTATCAGAAAATCCCAACAGATCTTACTACAGTGTCATATTTCCACTTTTATTTCTTTTTTAATCTTTAAATATCCTTCATATTTTCCCTATTCATGGCAAGGTTCTTTGCACCCAACTCCATCTGTGAGAGCTGTTATCACAATAACTGGACTGTCAACCTGTATCTTTATACTTTTTGCAAAGGCAAGTGAAATTATAAGTAAGATATCTTACCTTATACCTCCTTTTCTCCCCAGATTTTGTCCTTTTTTTTGTTTTGTTTTGGTTGGTTGATTGGTTAGTTGGTTGGTTGGTTGAAGATGCTTTAAAACTTCAGATACTCTCTGTTTACAAATTACTACAGAGTATTGTACTTGTTCATATTCTGGGTAGGCTTATTTGGACTTATTCTTAGCCTCCTGAAATCAAGTTTTATCAATCAGCCTAAGAAGGCTTTCTTTTCAGACATAGTTTCATTTGTGAATGGTTTGAGCTATTGATTGGACTTTCATTCTTTTATTTGAAAGCAAAAATGGAGACAATACCGTATGAGCTTCTGGCTAAATGTTTCTTCAGAAAAACTGATAAAAATCCTATTTTAACTCGCTGGTGATCCAAGACACTCTGATAAACATTTCTTTTTGCTCTGCCTTCTACTTTCAGATCAGTGACCTCTGAGAATATAATTTTGTGTCAGCATCCATTCTCATTCTCAGCACAAATCCTGCATGATGGGACAGATACTTCTATCTAGTCTTCTTTTTTTCCTGGGTAGTCATAGAAATGGTTTGGTTGACTAGCTCCACTGACAGATTTTGTGTTATTCTCTGCCTGCTATTAAGTCCAGTGATTACAGCAGTATGGCTTGGATTATCTGTGAGCTCTGTCTTTCTGTAGAGAAGAGATATCTTCTGGCAAACTTTGCCTTGGAAGATACAAATGAGGTACTTTTTCTCTGCTTTTCTTTGAGACAAGTACCCCTGTACATATTTGCCTCCAGCAGTGGCAAGTATTTCATACGCTGCGTGAAGAACAGCCTAGAGATGATCAATGAAACAATGACTGAGAAAGTGTGATTGGATAAGAATTTCAATCAGGACTGCACAGTAAGCATTTCCATTCCCCATGAAGTTCCCTTCAGCAGCTCTAGGGCTCTGTCTTCCCTGGGAGCTTTCTTGTCTTTGAACAGGAAAGTCAGTATCTTTTGGGTTATGCCCCTCCATCAATTTTGCACTTCTTTCTGCAAAAAAGGCCCAATTGAAAGGCTAAGCATTGTCCCACTATGTTATCATTCCAGCATGGCGCCAGGGACAGTATCCTTGTAACTGGAAACCAAGGGTTCAAAGCCACTCAGCTTAAGAGTCTATACTTAATGTTAAATAGATTATTAGGAGAAAACTGAGTAGTGCCAGCACAACTGTCTGCATAGGATATATCCTCTTTGGTCCCTCATGTAACATAATCTCAATCTAACCTGTTAGTGACGTATGCAGTGTTTGGTGTATCACTTCATATATTGAACTCAATTAGATGTTTAGGCAGGGTTACCTGGTGTATTGTAGCCTTCTGTAAGCTTCAGTAGGAAGTTTAGATCTGTAGCAGCTGAAGCCAAAATGTTGACCTCACAAGCAAAAAATGGTCTGTGTTTCATTTTATGTAACGGTGTGAAAAATAGATACAGTTGACATAGAGTAACTTTTGATGTACAAATAATCTTTGTTCCTTAATAAGAAAGCATCACATTTGAAAATATTCATCTGTTCCACAACACAGGAATGTGACAAATGTAAAAGTCTCAGCAATTTATTATCCCAGATAATCCAAATGTTGCAGCTTTTAAAAAAATTTCCTTCCAAAATAACTTTTACAATGTTATTTTACAACATGAAATCAGTATTTCTGTATTGTCTTTTAATCCTTTGGACTGGTTTTCAGCTCTCCAACTTTCCCATCCTTAGTGACGCCTAAGGATTTTAGTGTGTATTTAGCAGATTTTCAGAGTAATATAAGTCAAATAAGATTTTCTAAGGGTTCCAAGGGACAGTTCTGAGGAGTTCTTGGGGTGGGCACCAGGGGAAAATGGTGCCACAAGTTGGCTATAGATATCAAGTGTAGAATGCATGACAATTTATATGGACTGAGCTCACATAATCTCTGATTGTATTCCGTCTGTAGTTTGATACTATTGGGGTCACCCTTTGTCAGGGTAATGTAGATTAGCGTTGCGGCTGTCAGAGGAGGCAGAGACACTCAGGCTGCAGTGTGATCAGAAGGCTCACCAAAGACAAAGGACTTTATTTTTAGTAACAGCTTCACTTTTATCCACTCCTGTATATAACATGCCAGCACACTATTCGTCATTAGTTCACCTAACATACATGGAAAGATTCTCTTGGTTTCAAGGCATCCACATTCTACAGGTGGTTCTCTGGTCCTTAAGGATGCATTCATCAATCACCTCAGACCTTAAATGATCCACACACACACACTGTCACCCCTACATGATACCATGGTGTGCAATTGTGTAATACTTTACTTAGATGCAAAATATTTGATTGATAACTTCTCTATTAATACTACAGGCTTCTAATTGATCTCCACAAATAAGGCACTTCTTGCAAGTCACTAAATCACTATGTTGAAAAAGAAAGGATGCTGTTCTTATTATTGTGGCTAAACTTCTCAAGCATGTATTTTTGTCTTGACAAATTTGGAGCCCTGAAAATGAGTTTTCTATTACTGAGTAAAATGTGGAGCTCAAAAAGTTGTCGTGACTCTTACCAGCTTATTAGAAAAGAATTACATTTCCCATACCTAGGATAGAGATGCACAATAGAGTGGAATCTTTGTAAAGTCTGAATCCCACAGAACTGGTTACTGCAAAGTGAGCAATTACTTGCCTATCCAAGCATTACTAGGCTTATCTAAATAGTATTCTTTATATAGCTATTAGAAATAAATCTAAGGACAGATTTTCAAGTATTACCTATGTTTGTATCACAATTATTTGTGATAGTGCTTCAGGTGATTTACTTGTCTAGGCACAAGGCAACTGAGGAAAGAACTTAAAGAAAAACATAAAAATCTCTCATATGCAATAATTTCCATCAGATTGTGCAAAATTCTTCACTGGAATCAAAGCACTAAAAATTCTTCCTGGATAAAAATAACTGTATGCATTTTCAACTTCTGTTTTTCTTGTACATATTTATTTCTGTGATTTTTTTTTGGACCTGTCTCTAGTTTATCACATAATCCAAATGTTAATGTGGCTTGCACAAATGTGCCTCATTATATGGCTTTTATACACATTGCAACAAAGAAGTTTCACGTACTCTACTGGTCTGTTTTATTTATAAAAAGAATCATTCCATAAATATGATTCTGAACCACTCAAACTGTGCATTTGGCTATATGACATTTTACAATTGACCCTTTGTTTTCTCTTCTTTTCATAGTGACTGATTGTAGTTTTTGTTCTTTGACCAGATTTTAGGATATCCAGGAAAAGGTGATTTTCCCTTATTTGAGTAAATAAAATTCAATAGAACCTTTATTTAAGCTACAGTTTCTTAGTACTTCAAAATAGTTAATACTAGTTTTTAAACACCTATTTTAGTCATACTGTAGAAAAAATGATACACTGGGGCAATGAGATAAATAGTCCTGTGTGAAAACAAGATTTCTTACCATACTTTGGGTGCCTCCTTTGGGAATACCACCCTTAATGAATCCAGAAGAAAACAGACAGAGGAAAGACTTGCTTATGTGACTGAGAATTTCTGCTGTATCATCACTGTTGGCTTCTTATATTGAAATTGCAGGTATGGAGGAAAATTAATGTAGACAAACCTTTAGGTTTAGATTTTATGTTGGAAATTGTACTATAAAGCATCGGTACAGCCTGGTTCTAATGGAAACTGGGTGGTTGTACTGTGCAACTTGTCACTTAATTATTCTTATTTATTCCTAGTAGTGATAGTGCAACTCTTTGTAATATAAGAGGCTACACGTGTTAGGTTAATACAAACCTTGAGAGGCTTTCTCCTTCTGTAATCTACCTTTAAAAAGCAATTGAAGTCTAATAAAAATGCTGAAAGAGCATACCTGTACTCTTACCTCTCCCCCACCTTAACCTCTCTTCCATTAAGATTTAGATTCTTAATTCATTTAAACCCCATTTCAGTGGATCACCACTGAAATCAATGTCTTTTGTGGTTAAGAAGCTGGTCCAGGAGTTTTTCTATGGTAATCTGATAATACAAATGTAATTCAGTGTTGAGGTATCTTGAGGTGTTTACAGTGTAAACATTAAACATTGATCACCTGCTGATTTAATTTATGAGCATACACATATTCCAAGACACTGTCTCGATAGCACACTGAGATAAAAAAAGACAAGTGGGATTGAAAAGTCATTAACATTTCTGTGAGTGACACTAGAGTGGAAATTCTTGGGCCAGATCATTTATAACAGGAAGAAAATTCCACCATGAATTGCAGCACCAGGAGAAATACAACAGGCCCTTTTCACCTCTTCAGTTTGCAAATCCCTTATATATCCCATATATCCCTTATATATCCCATGTATTGCTTCGTTTTCTATATTGATACTATCATGCTAATTTTTAAACAAGGTGGAAATTCTATGGTTGACACCATGTACTTCCTTTTCATCTGGTATTATACTAAATAAGTAATGAATGCATTTATTTAGTGAATCATTAAGCTACTTCAACACATCTAGCACAGTGTTTATGTTCCAGAGACAAACCCAGTAAGCTAAGAATTGCTTTATAAAGAACACTCAACATACTTGAAATATTTATTTATTAACTCAGAATTTTTAAAATACTATTTGTTATTTCTTCCAACAAGAATAAATATTAATTCCATCCAAACTAAGTCTTCATAATAGAAGATTTGGAGTAAAATTTGCTGAAATTAATTATGAATTTCCCTCAAAGTGAAAATAGAAAAACAAGGAAACAAGCCAACATTCTCATCCTAAAGTAATCTTCAAGTATTAACCCATAACTATGTGTTTGGTGCATACCTTGGAATGATTGTATCTTTGGTTCCAACTTCCTGAATCTATACTTGAAAATTAACATTAGATATAGTAAGCTTCTCGCAAGTTTATTATATACATATAACACGCAGAGAAATATCAGAAAGCATTACTGATGTGTGTTTTTTTTTTCATAGAGCTTCAAATATTTCACACATACAAACTTCCAGGGTTACTTTGTGTACACAAAAGAGATAGGATCTCTGTGGTCGGACTTTAGACATCTAAATCTTATTAAGCCAAGGATGCAGTCTGACACACATTTATTTGGCTGGCAACACTGTCTGAAATACTTTCACTGTGTGCTTTACCCTCCGTACTGTGCACTAGGACATCTACTTGTGGGTCACTTCTGACTGCTGTTAAGCTGAAAGTGCTGTTGAAATCAATATTCATCAAATGATTGATTGTCTCAAAGGCAGTTACCACCTTCTTCCGTAGTGAACTAGAACACCCAGAAGACTATTTGTTGGTCCTAGGTTAGGGTTACGGCTTATTTATTGCAGGTGTCTGTCTCCATGTCTGTTCAAGGGTGCTGGCATTCAGCTGAGTAGGTCATTCTATGTCAGTGCAGTCTGAATGAGAGGTGAGTATTTCTGGCTTTTCTCTGTGCCCCTAGATGCACTCTCCGTCCTTTTTATTCTACCTTTCTGATCCTCTGATGAGGTTGTCTAAACTGTCATGACTACACCTTTATACAGTTAAGCTGTAGATGCCTGAGTAAAATTAGATCATTCTTAAGTTTCTAAGAACCACATCTTATTTAAGAACCACATCTCTATTACATAGTTAGATGTCTTCTTTTAATAGAGTATGAGTGATGCAAGAAGTTGCCTTGCTTCAATTTCCAGTTACTGTGTGCTCAGTTGGGAAGTGTTAAATGCTGTGGATTTAATCTATGCTTCTGTGTTTGTACCCAGGATCAGAGTTTGTGCCTTTGTGTCAGGGGTCAGAGTTTAAAGAGAAGAGGAAATAACAATGGTGGAAAAGAACTGATCGTTAGAAATCTTGACCCATCAAATTCCATGGGACAAAACAGGACACCTCCAAGGATGAAGAGGGTGGTGACTTTATCATCTTTGAATGGTCATAGAGATTGATGCAGGGAGGTTCCTCATGATTGGAGGAAAGCACTTGCACTGTACTGGAAAGTAAAAAGAAGCACAGTACAGAGAACTTCAGGCTACTCCCTAAGAAAATCATTAAACAAGTCTGATTGAAAGACACTTCTGGGTGTGTGGAATAAAATGAGGTAATTCAGAATAGTCAGCATGGATTTGCTGTGGGCAAATCCCTTAGCAACTTGGTCTGAATTCACTATTGACTCTGCTTTGAACAGAAGATTGTACTTAAGACCTCCCAGGATCACTTCCAGCCTGAGTGATTCTTTGTCTCAATGACAGGGACTGGATTTCAGCTGAGGAGGGTGATGAATGGGGATAGTAACTTTCGGCTGAGGAGTTACAATTCTTTACATTATCTGATCTTGTCTGCATGAACAAAGTAAGGAAGCACTTTGCAAATTCAGGAGACTTTCGTAGGAGTTTTGCCTTAGTTTTATATTTACAAAGCTTTAAATAATGTCAATTTCATGAGTGTTTTAAAACAAGTATTTTGTTATATTTATACCTTAGGAATAGAATCCAGTGCAAAATTACACTTAATGTTGAGTAACTTCTGTGTTCTTTTGTTTGACTGTTTTAAAGTAACTTCAAGGAAGTTTGCAAAATTTCCCCTTACAAACTATATTACCTATATTATCTATTATCTATAACTTTTACTAAGAATAAGGCAAAGATAAAAAATTTTGAAAGAGAATGTTACAATTATGTGATAGTTTTTGTTGACAACCATTATGCTGTAGTTGCTGTACTTAAACTATGCAATTTTATTTTTCTTCCCCTGTGAGATCATTTTCATAATAAAAAAATGTAACAGATCAGAAAATATAACTGAACAGCTATTTCTAGAATAGGAAATTTTATAATCTTCACATTCTAGTTTGGACCTTGTTCACAGTTTACTGAATTGGTGAAAATTAAATTTTAAGAAATGCAGAAGTCATCTTAAGGGCTTGCCTATGTCTATATGTCCAAAAGCTGGCTTGTTAAGCAATTAAATCTGTATTTGGGTAACTGTGAGTGAAAAATCATTAAAGTCATCTAGCTTAAATTCATGTGTCTGGAAACTGAACCTCTTTGACCTGGCTATTCACCTTCTTTTCTGTTCATAGGTGAACAAACTCAGCTTTTGTTCAGTGTTCAATATGCAAGCTTACTTCAGAGAATCACAGAACATCTGAGCTTGGAAGGGCCTTCTGGAAATGGTCAAACCCCTCTGCTCAAGCCAGGCCACTTAGAGATGGTTGCCCAGGACCACATCTAGATGGCTTTTGAATATCTTCAAGGGTGGAGATCCCACAACCTCCTTGGGCAACCTATGCCAGTGCTCAGTCACTCTCATAGTGAGAAAGTGTTTCCTCATATTCAGGGAAACCTCCTGTGTTTGTTTTTGTCCATTGCCTCTGACCCTGTCACTGGGCAGCACCAATTAGGGTCTAGCTTCTATTTTTTTTTTTTTTTTTTTACACCATCCCTTCAGGCATTTATATACATTAACTAAGTCCCCTCTAAGCCTTTTATTTTCCATGTTGAACAATCCTAGCTGTCTTACCCTCTCCTCATTTCAGCTGATTCATTCTCTTAGTCATCTCTGTGATACTTTGCTGGACTCTGTCCAGTGTGTCCATATCTCTTTTGTACTGAGAAGCCCAGAACAAGACACAACACCCTGGGTATGGCCTCACCAGTGCTGAGAAGAGGGAAGGGATCACCTCCCTTGACCTATTGGCAACACCCCTCCTAATGCAGCCCAGGATACCGTTCATCTTTGCTGCAAGGGCACATTGCTGGCTCATGTCCAATTTGGTGTCCACCAGGATCCCTGGGACATTTATTGCAGTGCTGCTTTCCAGCCAGGTGGCCCAGCATGTACTGGTGCCTGGGATTGTTCCTCTCGAGGTGCAGGGCTTTGAACTTCTCACTGATGAACAACATGAGGTCCCTGTCAGCCCATTTCTCCAGCCTGGTGATATGTCTCTGGATGGCAGCACAAGCTTCTGGTGTGTCAGTGACTTCTCCCAGCTCAGTGTCATCTGCAGTTTTGCTGAGGGTGTGCTGTGCTACATCATCCAGGTCATTAATGACATTGTCAAGGATCCTTAAATGACTCAGAATGAGTTGTTCTGTTCACTGCAGATGCCTATTTCTGTTCATTAGCTATGGAGAACATCTGCTCTTACTTACTCTGACTTAGACATCTAAATTAGTTAGCTCGGTTGCTAAAACTAGAGCAGATTACTCTGACCTGAAGCTGACAATCTGGATTTTAGAGAAGTAAAACATCCTGACCTCTCAATAGCTGCACACATCCAACAACTTTGAATATTCAGGTTAAGAGAACTATGCCTAATATCATAAAATTATTTCCTACAGGACCCACCCATCACATACTGCTTAGTACCATTTGAAATTACTCACAATAAAACCTGCACCACCCTTTTTGATGAATTATTTGTGATTTATTTGTTCTCACTGTTCAGTCATGGTCATTTAATACAGCTCTCCTGTTTCATCAAGTCAGAACTTTTTGGAAAAACCTTAGCTATACCCTGTATTTACCCTTTTGTATATTCTCTGAATGTGGTTACATTTTCACTTCTTCACTACTTGCAGAAAAAGTCACATTTTTCACACAATTCTACCATCCTTATTTTTGTATGTCATGTGTACATTCAGTGGTCAGAATTATTACTAATGTCAAGTTAAGGTTTCCTGGTCTTATGACCCTGCAGAGTGTGGCAAAATCAAAACCCTAGATATCCAGAGAAACAGGCAAATGCAGATTTAACTTTTAATTTCAATGAATGCAAAAGAAAAAGATACCTCCAGTATTTGACTTTTGTGGGGTTTGCAAGTAATATAGGGAATTGAGGGAATAGTTAGACAAAGGAAGATCTTTAATACTCCAATTTCACTTGTTTGTTGCATGCTTTTCTAACTGTTCTCACTATGAGCCAGAAAACTGGCATGTGCCTCCACTGCTATGAGATTTAAGATTCCACCAATGATCCATTCCACCTAACTTTAGAGACTTAACTGAATTACCTAGGCTAGAAGCCAAGTGTTCGCACATCCCTCTATAATCCACAGAGTGAAATGCCTGCTGAAGTTCTGGGTCACCCATTGTGAATACCTCTCTTTGTTGACTACAGAGGCAATTTGGAGTCACTTTACACCACCATGCACTTAGAATTTTAGCTAAAAATCCAAAGACAGGTGAGATGAACCAAGTCTTACTGCTGAAAGCAGATAGACTGGATCACAGAAGACCAGGAAGGACAACAGTTTTAGCACTTTTGGCGTTGGTTCCAGGAAGAGAAGAGAAAGATTAGGTTTGGTTTTGGGTTTTTTTTAAGAAAAAAGATTGATTAAAGCTGTTGTACTTATTATATACATATGTGGTATTATTGTGGACAGTGAAACATTCTATAAAATAGTTTTTTAGGCTCCATCTACACAACCTTTCTATGGTTTCTTATAATGGAATGGAAATAAAAGTCAAGATATAAATTATTTGGAGGGTGGGCTTTCTGAGAGGTCACAGGGAGAAATTACAGGTCCTAATTCTCAAAATGTTAAGTTAAATGTTATGTTGGTTAAACTAACTTTAAATGCATGACATCTATTCATCCCTTCTACAATCTTCAATATTTTGTCATACAGAAGGGCAGGGTGCACCTAATTCATATCAAGCAGTAACATATTTACCCATGACAGATACTGTGTGTTAGCTGATTGATCTTGGTTAGTCTGTTATTTTATTTGAAGAAGAAACTGAGTGCATCGTGTAGGATGCTTTGGAGGGAGACTATGCATTTCCTAAAGACCAGCTGAGCACCCTCAGAAGGTAGAGGCTGGAGACTGCAAATTGTTGCAATAAGTAGAGGGAAAGAAGAGAGTTACAGGAAGGAGATGCACACCGTAAGTTTATCAACAAAGATTGATGTGAACCACAGAAGAGTAGTTGCACCTCTTGCCTCACAGCACCAGTAGCATAGTATTAAAGGCAACTCCTTGAATCCAGGTGTTCCTGTGATAATTAGTTGTCTGCAGTCTGTCTTGTTTACCTTGCCCTGCCTATGAAGCTCCACCTTTTTAATAAACATATGTTTCTAGTAAGAGCTAAAAAGTAAATCTAGTGAGATGAATTTCTAAGAATATTTTCCTTTTTACTTTTCTGAATCATAGTTGAAACATAGTTGAAGAGAAAGGCAAGTATGTAAAATTTATTCACCTATCATTTGGGAATTACAGTTTACTGTAATACATTAAAAAACAAACAAACAAACAAACAAACCCACTCTTTATTTGCATTAGACTACTGCCAAAGAGGATGTAGGTGACAGAGTGACAGATCAGTTAGGGATAGTTGTTGCATACTTGATCCTGATAATCAAGAAAAACTGGTTTCTGTGAAAGCAGAATGCTAAAACTGGAGGCCAATTGTAAAATAAATCTTCTTTCATTTTCTTACCATGTACTTCATTGGCATAAATAAACCACAAGATTTTCCCCTGCACCTCCGCCTCGACTAAACCCCCCCAAACCCCGCCCCCAACCTGCAAGAAAATACTAACATACCCTGTTTTGTAGTTTCTTAAAGTATCTAGTAGGGTCCATGCATGACAAATCCTGTCAAATGTGCAAACCTGATGACGTGAAGCATGCTATGCATGGCATGGTCTTTGTTGGTCAGTCCCCAGCAATCCCTCAGGACTTCAGAGGGACAGACTTTGTTTATTTACCATCATCCCCTGAAGAGCCAGAAGAGCTGAAGAGAAAGGTTGGCAAATTACATTCATTATGTCCTGGGTAGGGGTCATCTGCATATGGCAAGGGGGCCCTCAAGAGAGCTTGGAAGAGTTTATCTGGCAAGTGAAGGACTGCCCAAGCTGTCCTCTTCACACTAAGAATTTTGAGACCTGAAGGAGTCTGACAGCATGTCTTGGTTTGAGGGGAAAGAACCAAGATGTTTACTCACAAGAGGGGGGAGGGGACCTCCTCAAATAATCACGCTA
>JAWWEV010000001.1:50154690-50184782 GCA_035583235.1 Hafferia zeledoni | reverse complement strand
AGAAACAAAAGAGCCAAACTGTCTCCACCCTGGCGATCAACAGTCAACTATCTTCTTTGTTAACTGTTGGCCTGGGTAGTTAACAGTGGCAGGGGAGAGAATTTACATAATAATTCCAAACTAAAACACTCCTGTGAAAAGGCTTACCACGAAGACATTACTGCTTCTCCGCCTCTATTACTTATGTGGAAGTTGAATCACCACACAAACATTATAAGATCAGCATCCTGTCCTCTCGCAGCCTACAGAGTGGAAGTCAATATGGTGGCCATTATCCAGATTGTGTGAGTTGTGCCAGGAAAAAAACAATCAGTCTCCTTCCAGCGCTCTGTGCTGCAGTTTTATTACACTGATCCTTTCTCTTGAATGTCATCAATACAACCTGTTGCTGAAATAGATTTTTAAAGAAAATGCAGGATGAATATCATGGTGTTATTGTTCTGCACTACTGCACCTGTGTTCTTAAGGCTTATTTTTTTATTCAAACAAACACAGATAAATAATAATTCATCAGAAATATGCATTCACAATTCAAATTCAAATGGACAACACTGAGAAACTGACAACTGCATGTTTGAATACACATTTCGGTTATTTACCAATATGAACCTTCATTGACACTACTTTTCATGTCAGCAAATCTGAAAAAATAACACCTGAGAATAAGAACCTCTTAGATGGTTTCTTTTTTTTTTCTTTTTATAGTTAGAATCACACCTCATTGTTTATCATAATAATGTACTTTCTGATAAATCGATGATACACTGTGTTGTTAAAGTCAGTCTGAATTTTAGAGGCTCTAATTAGTTGTATACTGGAAAACCTTTCTCTGCTATCTTTTTATGATTTGTAACAATTTAAAAACCTGCTCATATAGTGAAAGGAAAAAAGATGGTATTTTAAGGAATGGCATGAACTTTTATGTGTTTGATGCTTCCTCATCTCTGAATACATTCCTAAAGCTATGCTTTTTTTTGTTTGTTTGTTTTCTTTTTGGTGTTTTTGGGGGGAATGAGAAAGAACAATTGCATCGAACTTAAAAATCTAAGAAACCTAGATTCTTGTTTCTTCTATTTGTGGGACTACAATTATTATTTTTTTTTAAATACAAATAATTCTTACTGGGTAAGACTGAAATTATTTGCAAGAGATAATGTCTTTAGAAACTAAAGTGTCTCAGCAATGTATGGAACTGGATATTTAAGACTTTGTCCAAACAGAACCCTTTCACATCTGAAACTTTATCTCCAAGGAAAACCTGTTTATATGTACACAAATCATCAACACCTCCTTTTGATGAACTGAACACCTTCAATATGCATGTAAAAGATGTTTTTCTAGCTCTGAATAATTTAAGTCCTATTTCTTGTTCCTAATGTAATTTTTCTACAGTTTTTAGGGGTGTAAATACAAGAACGACATGCAATATTCTAGTCTGGTAATGCTGTGTACAATGAGGAGAAATATAATCTCTAAATTCCTCTCAAACACTCCCCTGTATTTACACTGAAAAGTGATGTTAGGATATCATTCTGAGCTGCTTGTCCACAATGACTTTTTCTTTTCTGTGCTGTTGTTTTGGGGTATATAGTCCTCATTCCACAGCTTTGTCAAACATGTTATTCCTTAAATGGATATTCTTTATTGAGAATGAGTATGCTTTTCACCACTGTTTACCAATCTTCGTTATAAATAATAATTTTAAAGTTATTTCTGCAATATTATATGATCTATTCTAATGCATTTCTGAAGGCAAAGAAGTGACACCTTATATTTAGTAATGTCTCAACAGGCTGAAGCCAGTTCTGAGTTAGTAGAACCTGAATGTCATAGTTTAAGGAGTTAATCAACAATGTTGGCTTGAAAAAATTTTACATCATGCTTGACTATTTTTTCCTAACCCCACATAGGAATATGCTGCTTTTTTCATTGAGTCAGTTTTATCAGTGAACTTGTATCAGGTTAAGATTATTCAACTAATTTTTTAAACTCAGAACCATGACTAAAGCAGGCAGCAAGAGCTTCTTAAGATGACCTTCCTCCCAAAGCCATGGTATTGTGGAACTGACAATTCCTACTTCCTTCAACATATGAATTATTGATATTTTCTGCTTTGAAAAAAAGCCAAACAACAAAAACCAAACCACCACCACCAACAAAACCCAAAACAAAACAAACCCCAAAACCTAAGATGTTCATATTTAAATTACTCTTCAGCAAACGTGGTACCAGAACATAAACTGCATCCATTGGTAACAAATATCCACCCTTTTGGCTTCATAGAAGCCCCAGAGAAATCTGTTATGCCTAAAAGGCTTGTTCTGCATTGTGAGACATATTAATAAATCAGCTTGTGTAAATTTGGGCTACCTGTGCATTATCAACCATGTGAATATGTAAAGGGTCTTTATCTTAAATATAATACCTTTCATGAGTGCTAGAAAATATTTTCTTCACTAAAAACAGGAAAATACATATTTAAAGGGTTAATAAGTGAAAAGGAAGGCTAAATAACAAAATTATGCACTACTATGGTATTTCATGTTCCCTATAATGTGTTAATGGTTTCCTAGTAACAAAGATAAAGTATTACTAGGTATTTGAAATGGGATAGAATGCTGTCTACTGTAATTAGCAACTATTCAGCTTCTTAAAAAATTGAGACCATGAATGCCTACTTCATTTGTCTGGACTTGATTACTGAAGTATAACACATAATTTAGAGTTGTCTACTATATATTCAAATGGTCTGAGAAGTTAAACTGCCCCAGATAGCCTCAGTAAATGGTATGGAGGTTACCTCCCTTCCTCAAACTGTAGTAAAAGTTTTGGCATAAGTTATTTTTAGATATATGTATAAAATATTAAGTTTAAAAAATTTTAAGCTACTTAGAATGTCTCAAATTAAATATAACATGTAAGTGAATACTTAAGAGTTTTCCTTCATTTGAAAGCAAACTAAGGCCTTGCAAGACACAAAATCTCATTCTGAGTATTTCTATATATATGACTTAGGTAAATCTCAGCTTTATTGATAGTAGAAATTCTGCTGTTTCCTCTGGCAAAATGGTGTTAATATTAACATTTTATGCTTTCATAGTACATAAGTTTGAGAAAGATATCCAGAAGTGAAACAAAGGCATAAGGATAATTCTGCTTTTGGGACTTTAAGAGTAAATTCCTCTCTTCTACAGATAAAAGGTCTTATAGACTGTGATCTCATTCCCTGAACACAGTTTAGTATTAAATGCATCTGCATTTTTGTCAATTTTGCCTTTGTGTTCATAGAAAACTGAGCACAATGACTTTTTCATACTTCAGATTCTAATCGTCTCCCTAGTATATCCTACTATTTACACAGACTCATAATGTCACAAACCATTAAATTATCCTTATCATTAACACTCTAGTGACTAGATAGTGCACAGCTTTGACATAGTGACCATGCTAACAGAAATTCCCAGAATCCAAGTCAGTATCTGTTGTTCTTTACTCCCTCGAATATGCTTCTAATTTAATTTTTTTCTGCTACTATTTACACTGATTGTGCGGCATGTTCATTTATATTGCCAGTATATCTGTAAGGAAGGAGTAGAAACTTGTTATTTTGAAATCCCAGGAATTCTCAATGTTGGCACTGTATCAAAGGCTAGTCAGTTTGAAAATACATTTTTGTTCATGATAAAATAGAGGATCAGGGTAGATGATAGACACACTAACATATGACTGATGAGGATAACTGAGACAGCAAAAAGCATTGTCAACCGATGCTTTGCTTTCATGCTTTGTCTAGACTCAAAGTCCCATGCAGTAGACTCAAACAGACTAATACCGACTGTATCTGAATGATAAAACCCCATGACATTAGAATTAAATTTTTGTGATATCCATGAGAGGCACTTGCCAAAGATGTGCCATATAAGGAAAGCTTGGAATCAGGCTTTTTTTAGCCAATTATTTCATATTTTGCTATGTGACTGTGGAATGAATGTCAGACTGTGTTACCATGATAAACTTTGTATAAATAGGAAAAAAAAAAAAAAAAGGAAGTGAGCTTTACTTTTTAGCACACCAAGTTTTCAGAAAAATGTGAGACTGAAGAGAAAGTAATCGTCTGTGGAGGAGTTTAATTCAGTTGATGAAACCAAATGGCTTCTAGACCTTTGCTTATTTGATATCTCATTGTTCAGAAAGGTAAAATTTTCATATAAAATACTCTGGTTACTCTACTGCAGAGGTGTTGTTTGTGCTTTGTTTTGGTTTTTTTTCCTAATAAATGCAGTGCTTTTGTTTATATATGCCATATGAGCTGCTGTTTTTTATCCCCATGGAAGGAGTTTTCTACCTAAGAAGTTCTCTATTAATTTTTAAGTAGCATAGCAAAACACTATTCTCCTGTGGTGGACAACTGTTTTGACATAGTAGGATGTGTTTCACCTTCTTGTGTACACATCATTTTAATTGTAAGATTGCAGAGACTTAATGCTTGCATTTTCTTCTTCAACTTGTTTTGAATCTTAGAATCAGAACATATACAACAGTAGGTCAAGAGTGTTCTCAAGCATCAAATGCATCAAAAGTTGATGTGATCATTAATTGAAAGGATTCAAATTACTCAAATTCTCACTGCCTTTGACAAGATATGCCTTAACTCATGGATGAAAGTTGTCTGAGGAAGGGAGGCTGGAACTCTACTGCATGAAGGAGCATCTCAGCTCATTGGGTAGAATATCAGATGAATGCTGCAGTAGCACTGCAGTTGGATTCACTGAATTTTGGATCAGACTCTAAAGTAAACAATATTTATGCAGAGGAAATGGACTTCACATGACAAGCCTTTGAGGTTTATGGTGAAAACCATTTATTACTCACTGCACACAGTTTATATAGGGTTAAGGCTACGTTCTATTGGCTAAATTGAATCAAACTACAAATCCTAATTGGTTATAATCCATATCTCACAAGTTCAGTGTTTTGATGAAACTTCCTAGCTGTTCCCAGGTGAGTCTTCAGAGTCCTGTGAGAAACTACTGTGTGTACTCCTTGGGAGTGATTTCCTCCCTACCACTCAGCAGCAGCTGTGGCCTAGTTTACTCTTAGCTGGTAGCTGCTTCAGTTCTCATAGGGTCCATATAGATCTGAATTGCTCACCTTTCATTTTTCTGTAGCTGCAAGACTCCTCTCCAGTTTGCACCATAACTAGCATATGTCTTCATACTTAACTGTACAACATGCACCTGAGTCATTACATGCTTTCAGACTAGTACCCAGCAGAAGACTTGCTGAAAACTGGCTGAAGACCTGAGCCTGACTAATTTTGAAATTCTTTAAAATCCTTTAGTTCTGTTGTTGGTTCTAGACATTTAAGAAAAGCAAACAAGCAGGTCCACTTTCTACATATCATCTGTGATTTTCTATAAGAAAATTGTTTTATTACAATGTAGAAAGTGTAGGACAAGGCTAGATTGGAAAACTTCACAAAGCACTACTGGGTTCACCTTCTCTTTTGAATAGCACAGAAAGGTGGACATTCATTTCACTGAATTCAACCTTCTAAAAGTTAGCTATCTCCTCAAAGATAATAAAGTACTCCTCATACATTTATAGGAAAGATTTGTGAAAAAAAGAGAGACAATCAAGCCAATTCTAAGAAAACTGTCACATGCAGGTAGGAGTTAAATGCCTCTTTCCAGTAAGACAGAGGGAGCCAAGGTGAATAGTTTAGTTTTCCAAGAAAGCAGAGAATAATCTCTTTATGAGTACTTCCACAACAGTTTTGCCCCTCGTCATGAAGGAAGGTCTATAGATGTGAAGCAATTGTATCCTTCCTGATGGACCAGAGAAAAATAATTGAATGTTTGAAAACATTCAAGTTCATGGTGCAACATTATGAGGAGGTTTTTTTCATATGGAAAGGGAAAAAGTTCTGAGTTGAGCAGAGAATGCAAGCTCCTAGACAGATCTCTTACCATAATAAGAAGTTTAAGGGAGATAACTTCGATTTTATTTTTTTTCAGGGCTGTGTGTCATGATTTCACAACACAGTGTCTTTGAGTGGGTCATACTTCATTTAATGATGAGAGTAATCTGTTCAAAGTGCTGCAGCATGCTGCTGAAAAAGCATGTACTACAATTTCTAAAAGAACTTTGCTTTTATTATTTCATGCTATTCTCTTCTTCACTGTTAAGAAAGTTATTCATGCAAAAGTAGAGTTTATTTTTACCTCTAAATATCAGAACATGAGTGATGACAACTGAATTTAAACCAGTGCAAGTCAAGAGAGGTGGAGTGAGAGCTGGCTAAGAAGAAAAATGAAATCAGAAGTCATCTACGGAATAAGGAAAGATGTTAATTTTATTTGAAATGTGGAATAATTTTTGACGAAATCTTCAGGACACTAAGCAGTCTATTTATGTGACTGCTATTGATAATATGTGCCAATACAGAAAACAGGCATTCTGTGCAGTTTGAAAAATTGATATTTTCCACTGTATTTTCTACAGAGTAATCAAGAATGAGGATTAGAACTTAATCAAGCTGTAGAATATAGCAAATGAGTTCATATTACAACAATAAGCTGATATCTGCACAGAGTTTTGAAAACTGAAACACTATAAGTTTTCATTGATGGATATTGTTATTAATTTAGAAAATTTTAGGTAAGGTTAATAAATATTTATTTCCATACCATCCTATCTCCATTCCATCAGCTAGTACATGCTATTAAAGATAAATCATAGTTATAGGACTAGATAACTCTTACCCAGTAATAAATGAGAAGACAGCTGTTCAGGTTTTGACTGGCTGGGGTTTATTTCTTCCCAGTGGCTAGTATGGGGCTATGTTTTGGATTTGTGCTGAGCACAGGGTTGATAAAACAGGGATATTTTTATTGCTGAGCAGTACTTACACAAGCCCAAGGTCTTTTCTGCTTTTCTTACTGCCATGCTGGAAAAAAATGTTGGGTGTGCATGGGAGGCTGGGAGGAGGCACAGGAACGACAGATGAACCCAACTGACCAAAGGGATATTCCAGACCATATGACATCATGAGCAGTATATAAAGTTGGGGGAAGAAGGAGCGAGGGGAGGGCATTTGGAGTGACATTATTTGTCTTCCCAAGTAACCATTACATGTACCTCTCCTGGAGAGGGCTGAACACCTGCCTGCTCATGGAAATCAGAGAATTAATTCCTTGTGTTTTTTTGTTTGTGTGCACAGCTTTTGCTTTTCCTCTTAAACTGTGTTTACCTCAACACATGAGTGTTTTCTAGCTTTTACTCTTCCAATTCTCTCCACTCCTGCCGGCGGGGGAGTGAGCGAGCAGATGCCTGGGGCTTGGTTCCTGGCTGGGGTTAAAACACAACAACAGTGAAGGATTTAAATAGCATGCCTATGTTTTACTTCCATTTTCCAAAATGCTCTGGTGCAGAAACTTTTCTTCCTTTAGGAAATATCTAATGTGAGAATATGACTGGATACAGTGCAAGTCTCCTAAGTGTGTTAGTCCTCTAAAGTACTGAACAGCATGTATTAATTAAATGTTTTGGATTGACTACTCTGAATCATCATCTCCTAAGGGTAAGATTGATATACTTGAGATTAAACTTTTCTTAATGATTTTCTGAAGAGCAGTAACGAATATCTTGAAAAGATTTAGTCTTTGTGTACAGCTAAAGTCTTAGAGTAACATATTAAAAAAAACATACTCAGAAGCCTATTTCAAGTTTCGCATACTGTCTAATGCATTAAAGTACTTGGAAAGAACTTGATAATAGTATGGACATTCACACTATGTGAACATCTCCATGTATTGTGAAAACTTAGGGTTGAGTTATTCAACAGGTAGGGAAACATTCTAACACAGGGAGGTACAAACCATTTTTCATAATCTGATATCCTGGAAAGTTGTTCCTGTCATTATTCCGAAGCTCACTCTATTTTAAAAATATCTCAGGTAAGGCAGATGAGCCTGGAAAGATTTCACATTTGGTTGCTAGAAAAAAAAAAATAGAGTGTGGGGTGAAGGTTTCACTTTGACATCCACAGTGTGTATTTTTCAATAATCAGATTGACAGTCCTTTCTGCACATAAGGTACCAATGAGAACTACTTGTACAAATATTCATTGATATGTCCAAAAGGAGTTTGGAAAAGATTGGTAATGCAGGAGTTAATATCTGAAGTCTACAGATATTAAAAGGCTGTTATGCTTAAAGTGGTGAAAGTTTGACAAAGAAATCCCATAGATATTCTCAATTAGTGGAGTCCATTTCAGGCATTTTCCAATCTATGCATTCAAGTAATTCCTCTCTCAAGCGAAACAAGGATCCAGATTCTCAGGAAGGGAAAGCAAGGTGCCACAATCTTTATGGTAGGAGTCAATTTCTACCTTTTCCCCCCCTTTCCAGTCAGCTTTTATAATTGCTCCTTAAACCAACTAGGCTTCACAGATGTGGTGTCTCTTCACAATAGGTGGTCCTTTTATGCCTTTTGAGTCCTGGCAGGGAGCCTATCCAATCACAGCAAGAATTAAATACAATTCTACTTCTGAAGACATAGCAAGGTGGTGAAACTATATAAACTTTCACACCATATTTTTAATTTCTCAACTAAGAGAATGTTAACTTTTTACATAAAATTATAAAGCTTTATGTTATACTGAAATTACTCCTTACTTTATACCTGGTGAGGAGGAGCACAAATCTTAAAACCCTGAAAACAGGATCTGAATGAGATTTCAGGAGTCTCTTTCAGACATGTTCCAGCTATACCAAAGCCACAAGTTATAGAATTTTTCACACTAACAACTTAAAGAGTAACGCTTAAGAACATTTATGATTTTTTCACTTTTTTTTCCTAAGTATTTTTGTCCAGATTTGTAATTGAATTTTTAATCAAAGGATATTAATTTAAACTTATCTACATTCAAATTTATCTACTTTCAAATTTTTCTACATTCTCTATTCCTTTTTCAAGTGTATTCATCATAAGGGATAAATATAAAAAATACTCTCTTATTACTATGCAAAATTGATTGTACTGTTTGTTGGCCAAACGGACCTCTACCTCCATAGAAATAGAATTTAAATAAAAGTAGCACATGGATCCTCCTTGCTTCCTTCAATCAACTAAAAGTAGCTTAAAAGATATAGATTAGTGTAGCTCCTTGAAAACAGTTGTAGATGACTTGGAAATATGAAACATGAAATACTTTAATATGACACTGGTTGTGTATATCATATCCACCCACAAAAAAAAAATCTATCACCACTGTCAATGTATACATATATTTGCACATATCACGCATATGTTTGTGTAAAAATTCTTCTTCTAGTCAGTGCTGGCCATAGCTCTGGATTGTTTTGTCAATAGAGAGGAGAACTACAAGTGCCAATAACTTTCATGGCACTGACAGGTCTTTGGGCTGAGCATTCTATACATGGTCACCTCTGTCAGTCAATTGCAGACCTGGTCTATAAAATACCTATAAATTTTTTTCTTAGGAAACTTGTATAGGCTTTCCAGGATTTAAGAAATACTGACTGTAAATAGCATCAGCTGCATTAAATCAGTAGTTATGAATCTATGAAATTTCAGGACCAAATTGTATTTGCAAGTGAATACAATTTCTCGAAGTGATAGCTTACATTTTTTTAATGACTTATTCTATCTTATAGAATGTCCTTAATTTGCCAGAAATAGTTATATCAATATTGTATTCTTTCCCATGTAAGAATATCAGGTAAAATACTATTTTCAGCACAATGAAAACAAGTGACTCCATTAGAATCTGAGCTAGATATAATATATCTTTATTACAGATACCTTTAAGCCATCTTTAGCACTGGCTGCTGTAAAATGAGTGTTTCTTCACTGCTGATACAATCTAAATAGATAAACTGTGCAAGAAGCTGCTTGCTTTCCCCAAGACTAATTCTGTCCCTTGTTTGACCTGTTTGATAGTTCCATGGTTTTTCTTTCTGTCACAAGAGGGTCTCAGAGTTGTGAAAGAATATCCATGCAGTGTGAAGTATAACCAAAATGTATCTTGTATTGTGCTCTGAAGGTGATCAGCTCATCCTTGCATGATCACAACAGTGGTGGGATATGTCATTGGAAAGGCACAAGCAGGAGCTGCGTTCAAATGAACAGCAGATTTTTTTTTCCCATCAGGATAATACATGAGGGAAAAAAGAAATCTCAGCTGGGCTAACATCAAAACTATATGTTTGACCTTGATTGTGTGTCCACTGGCTCAGATAGCCAAGGATGCTTGTCAACCAGTGTTTGTTTGGAAACAGGTTTCTGTAGTACACACCAGTAGCCACCTTTATCTGAGACCTGATGATTGCGTTCCCCAGTATACTGTGTTGCCATTGTAACAGCTGAACTCGACCATGTAAAGCTATATACCTAATACTGCTCATATGCTTTTCACATCAGTATTTATGTCTCGCACAAATACTTTAACTATTTACAATTCTGTATGACAGAACCCCTCTATTACTTCAGGATTCCACATCCTTCGAAATACCAATTTTCTTTACTCATTTTTCAATTTTATTTTCTTATTTCTGTCCCTCAAATATTGAGGGAAAATTGCCTAGCAGAGAAAGGAGGATATTTGCCAGAAATCTGGGTACTGAGTCTTAAACAAATCACATCAAGTTATGATCCAGGCTAAATTTCTCTGACCAGGACTTTACATACCATAACTTGAATTCAAGGCAGCTCTGCAGCCAGCATGCAAACTTGGATTTCCTATCAGCTAACATATGAAAGACATTGGTCATATTAGTTTGGCCTAGCACAAGCCGACTGCTATCTTTAAAATCACCTAACTCATGCAATGTTTAAAACAGGGACATTACATTTTATTTGTCCCTCTTTGTTGTTAGGCAAGAAGAGAACTCTTATCCATGCTTTTATTAATTCCATTTTTTCTTTAAGTATATTGCAATATAAGCAAATGACATCTCGAAACCCCATAGTTTTGTCTTTAAAACACTTTTGCAGTGAAAAGTAGAACATTTTTGCTGAATTTGGTAAAACTATGAACAGTTTTCCTAATTATGCATGGTGTCTTTGAGCAATAACAAGGATTCATATGTATTATTTGTCTATATTTGTAGTTTGCATCTATACAGATGATTAACTGCTTCAAACCAGCTATTTCTTAGGCATGCATTTCCAGCATTAATCCAAATTTATGTCCTGTAGATAATGACGATTTTTTCTAGGGGCCCATTGTGCATGTCGTAGCACTGTTGGTGAAGAGATCAGACTCTTATAAATTCATTTATGCACTGAGTCCTCTAAGTCCTCTAGAGCCTTCTAAAGGGTAGAAATCATAATAAGCATTAATGCCCTTTTGATGACAGAGACCACTGATTTCCTACAGATAAATGATTTCTGGTATTAGCATGAATCCTTCAGTGTAATATCTAAACCAGCTTTTTCTGGCTAGAAGGTAAGTGTATCACAAGTTGCCAAAAGCAGCTGCAGCATCATGGTGTTTGCATTACTCTGCTATGCCCTGACTCAGTGAAAGGTGGTGGAAGGGAAGATAGCTCACAAGCGCTGCTTGAGGGAGTGGCTGAGTGTGTTCCTGGTAAATGAAATTGCAAGATCCAAGTCCTTCACTGTGGTCTTACTCTGGGATGAGCAGCGTCTGACTAGTTTTCTGCTGGAGGACACCACCTTTGTGAAATTCTGTCAGATCTGACGTTGATTGTGTAGCAGAACAGTTGACACAGCATTTGAACAAAATCTTAGAGGGTGTTATGCAGCCTGACTATCCAAACTTTTACAGGTGGTCTGAGGAACATTTCAAGGTGAGTTAGTCCTTTGCATATGGTGCTAACATCACAATTCTGTCCTTCAGGGTTGTGGCGAATGTGGCTGTTACAGAAAAAGCTGAGGTCCCTTATCAGCGCTGGTGCCGTTGACAGACTGTCACTCCTAGAAAACATACAGAGGAATCCCTGCTACATCTGGAAGCATTGTCTTCAGTGTCTGTGTCGGTTCATGTGCACACATACCGTAGGCACATTGTAGGTAGAAACTGGAGCAGGTGAAAACATCAGGTAATCCATACATAGGTCATGGCATGGCACAGTATAGTCTGCCTTGACAAACTACTGGCTTCAGCCTTTGGGTGGCAGGACAAGGTGCTGCACACCTGCTGCCTCTCTGTAATGTTCCCGTGCTATTCCCCACCAGGTCCAAGGGTGTGTGCTACTTTGACAGACCTGCCTAGAACAAACTGTTGGCTAGGTATTAAAACCCACTGTTGATTTCCTATTTGCATTAATCTGTGTTTTGAATGTAATAAACCATTACTAGTCTAGTTTATTTTTTCATTATTAATATCTCTCATGCTTAACTTTCAATAAAATAATTATTATTTGTTTACAGAGGAAAAGGGTGATAAAACAATGTCAGCCCAGCTAAGGAGGAATACTGACTATTTTAAGACAAAAAGCACTCAGGTTTTAATATAGTTACTTTCTTTTAAATCACAGTGCCCAGTTTCTTATTCTGTTTCTGCTGGTGGTAGTGATAACATTCCTAAGACAATCTCTTATTGTGAGTGCCAGTAAACAGCAATTCATGCAACAAATCACAATTTTGTTGTTGACTAGCATGACATAACTGTGAGAGAAAAAGGTATAAATAATACTAGTGGGTTTTTTAATACCTCATCTGAACACCTGTGTTTTAGAGGAATTGTGTGGGAGAAGACCCAGATTTTATAAAGTGGCAGGAATATTACAAGAGCTGGATCGATGAAAATGTGGAAGTTACAAATCTTAATGTCCCTAATATGAATGTTTTGCACAAGATCTATGGTGGTTCGAACTCAAATGCACGTTATTTGGACACCTCGGCAGTATAATAAAACTGCATCACAAATATATCTTCCATATTGCTTTTTCCCTTAGTCAGCCCTGTCCAAGTTTCTTCTTCCCATAATCCCCTAGGGTTCCTTTCCCACCACTCTCTCCCATTGGTTGAAGTTCTGTATTCCCATTGGTCTTCATTCCTGTTCCCTGATTGTTTGTTATCCCCATTCTATTATAGGTTATTGTGGAGTTCCACCCCTACTCCCCATTGGTCCATTTCTCAATCCTTCCCTCAACCAATGGGAAGATTAACTCTGCCTCTTTTTCCAGAACCTTCCCTGCCTGAGCCCATAAAAGTGGGCATCTCCAATAAATTTTGCTTCTTCTGTTACCACCGAGCCTGGTGTGTGAACCTCTCTTCTCAGTGCAGTGAGGGATCAGTGCAGAGGGAGTCTTCCTGGGCTTTGAGGGGCTAAGGCTGATGCGCTAAGAGCTGAATATCACTCATCACAGAACTGAGCCCCTCAGAGCTGCATCCTTCATCAATATTTGGTGGAAAATCATCCACCGTTAGAATTGGACCATGTTGCAAAAAAAGGATGTATCAAAACACATTATTTTTATGAATTTTATTAAAAAGATGAGCTAATCTAGAATTAAATATATACAACTTTGATTAAAGCTATTATTACTGTCTGATATTAATAATGGACTAATGCAAGAAATAAATCAAGGTAGTAATTGAAATTGAATCAAAAAAATCAAGCTCAGATTATCAAGTTGGTAAATTAATACAACTACTTAAATTTAATAATGAGGTTGGCAGAAGAAATAGGTATTTTGTCTTTTCTCTTTAGATCTACCTTAATAGTAGGTGAAGGAGAAGTAGTTTTCTTGTGCTTCTGCTTTACAATGAGCACTTATCTGTTAGTAAACTCTTATGACGGAAAATTAACCAAGACAGACAATGAACTTAGTTTAACTAATCTTACAGAAGTATAGAGACTAAAGTGATTCTTTTACTGCTCACCATTACTAATTAGAACTCATAGCTGCTAAACTAGCAATTTTACTTCTTCTATTCAATTTCCTCCATACATAAAAAAGAAATTTAAGAAACTTAAAATGCATTGGATGCTTGTGAATACAATAGCTGCTTGGTTTCTTTGGGAAGACAGCCAGGATTTACAGACTTAACAATTTGATCTTTTGATGTTCTGTAGATATTCTTTTCTGTCCATACATTTGCACTATCTTGTAAAAGCCCTGACCACATACAAAGACAGCAAATTAACATTTATCCCAAAATAAAAGAATTGACCACTTGATTATCCTGGTATTTCTACTTTATGTAGCTATTTGTTACAAATGTGAATATTTATTATGAGTGATCCTTTATGCAGTGAAGGACTATATACAGCAAATGACTGTATTTTCATCCTTTCTTCCTTTGGAGATCTTGTGAAGGTAATAAAAGAGTTCCTCTCTATGAAGGGATCTTAACTGTTAGAAAAACATGTTTTGCGTTATTGAGGTATTTTCTCTGTGACTTTGGGACTAAGCAGAAGGTTCATGAATTTCAGATATGGTCTGTCCTGAAACCCACACAGTGAGTAATTTTTGGGCTTTATGTCAATATGTTAAGTTCTACTCAAAATTACAATAACATACAAAATCCATTATCAGAACATTATAATAGGATGCATGAGACCTGTAATAGAAAAACTGAAACCAATCTATCTGGTCTATAAACCATGGTACCATCCTTGGCAGTAGGAATTACTCACAATTGCCAACATCTAGTTAAATTTGACTCAATTATTCAATTACTTCCTTGTGTCAGGCAATAAAATCATGGAAGTAATTTTGTGGTTTCACTCAAGACAAAAATGCAGGGATTGTTCCAATCACTTTTAGTCTAATCACATAGACCTATGTTTGTATCTCTGTATCCTGGTCTTCCATTTACTGTAGAGCAAACTTGTCCTGTGCTGTGCTCAAATATGGACTTCTCTGGCTGACGTAGCAATACAACTATGTCAAGCGACTGCCAGTGCACCATTCCTAAGGTGAACTATGGTCATGGAGTTTTCTATCACAAGGATGTAAATCAGCAGCATATGTGAAAAACTGACAAGTACAACGTAACAATACCATGGTAAAACTTTGTAGGAGCATACAGGTTTCCTCAGTTCTCTACTGTCAGTTCAGGCCTCTTGGGCTTAATACTTGCATAAACTTTGAAAAATAGGTAAGAGCCATTGATTTGAATGAATTCATTCATGCACTGAGGGTGTCGAATTGTACCTCCACAGGCTACTCTCTCTTTTTCTGTTGTTTCTGCATCACCATGATGTGCACAGAGTAAGATCAGCCTCTTACAGTCCCACCTCTAGCGGCTAAATTCTGCACATTTGCTCACTCTGAAGTGGTGCGAGGCAGGGCATGCAGGGGGAGAAATGGAGGTTGCTGTACAGTGACTCCATTTCTGTTTCCCGAAACTTGTGTCATCTCCTGCCTGTATGAACTAGGCATGGCCCACTGCCCAAGATCATTTAGTTGCTTGGGCTAGGATATAAGCTGCCAACTGCCACGTTTGGTGCATGAAAACAGCAATTTTGAGCTTACTGCAAGAGAACTGAAACGGTGTGTGGTTGCTTTCTGAGATAATATAGAAAGCTTGGGTTATAAAGTAGCTGAATTTCTCTGCATACTGTGCAAATACAGAACCAGATTTTCAAACATTTAGTACTGAAAGCTGGGAAAAGAAAGTTCAAGACATGTTCTTCAGCACAAAGAGAAACTGATGAAGAAAAAAGGACCATGTAGACATACAAGTGTTTTCATCCACTTAGGAAACCATTCTGCTCATCAGAGAATTAACAACCACAGTTTTCTAGGAATTATTGAAGATATTTCTTCTGAAGGCATCAAACAATAGTGTTTAATAAATGGATTTAATTTGTTACATTACATTTTGTCCCTGGGTTCCCTTGGGGTAATGGCCTCTATACTTGTGTTGTGAATGATTTTGCTTAGGCCTGGGAAATCCCCAAGGAATGAAAGTAATGGATTGACTCAAGAACACAGTGGCTTATTCTTACATTTATGCACTGACACACAGAGGTGGGCAAGTGCTAATACACAGACACTTAAAAAAATGAAAATGTGGATTTTTTTCATCACAAGAAGTGTAAGGAAGTGGCAATTAGACAAAAATTGAAATTGCTAACATTTTTTAAAACAGTCTAAAGTTACCAAACTCTACACTACTGTCTGGACTTTCTGATCTTTAATGAAGTACATTCAATTTTATTGAATTATCTTTTTCTGAGAAATTATTTAATCAGCCTTCAAATTTCTACTATTAACTCATAGAAAATAGTAGAAAATAAATGTTGGGCAGGTTGGATTCTTGTACTAAGCTGACAAATGCTAATGAGAGTTCAAACATATTTGGCAAAACACAAAGAACACTACCAAATATCATATATAAGACTTATACTTGTGCAGTAAGACACATTTTGAAGGGCACTGCAGCTGTTTCTGTTCCCATTCCATGGATTTCCTTCACAGGTTGCCAATATTTCATTTATTTTTCTCTAAATGGATGAAACTGCTGAGTGTTTTATCTCATTGCCTCAACACGCTGTACTGACTTTTTATGCCGTCATTTTGAACACTTAATGAAATGCACTGTATTTGCCAAATTTCTAATGGTGGCTTTCCTTTCATGAGGAATTGACATATGATTATATTATTTTATTAGTGCTTAGAGAATATAGTTTGTTTGACTAAAAGTTCAAAAGCAAGACACAAACCAGTCTATAATTCAGTCTGAGAAAAAAATCACCTGACTTCTCAATTTTGAGTTTGGGTAGGAATTGTGGCATTCAGGCCTTTTCCCTTCATGCCAACAAAGCTGTAATGGTTTATTTCCACTTTGGATGTAATGGTTCACTTATGATTTGTGTTTCTCTTTGATAGTCTATTTGTTAATCCCATTTGTATTTTTTTTTTGTTTTTATAAAGTGTTTCCAGTTAGGACATACTGTGTAGAAACACTTTTAATGTCTACAATTACTTCAATTAGTCCTCAAAGAACTTGTTTTAATGCAAAATAAGCTCAAAATAAAATGAAAAAACAAATTCAAATTTCTAAATCAGGACAAAGAAGAGAGCAAGTGATTACATTCCAGATGAAGTAGAAAGATGTCCAAGTGAAAAGGAAGATTGTAAATTACTTTAATCACTGAAAGGCTTAGTGAGGAAGTTGTTTATGATTTTGGTTAAATATATATCCTATTTTTCACTTGTCTGGGGTTCTGTTTTGCACATGTGGGTATGCAGACTGGAAAAATCCTGTTGGTATTTTATGGGAAAGTGTAACTATGCCTTCACTGCCACAGGGAAGACCCAAGCCCCAATAAGTTCATATTAATTAGGTAGTTATTAAACATACTATTGGCTATAGTGTAGTTATTATTAGGGGTAACTTAATTATGTTAGTAGAAGGAGGCTATATTTAGCTGGCAATTCTAGAGGAAACCCTGCAGTGAGCATGTCAGGTATAACAAATGATGTGGGTCCTTTCGTAAAGGAAACCGTGACCTTTCCTAGGAGTGCTTTGATGTGCCAAGCCACAAGGGCAGGTGGAATTTGAAGGCAATAGGAACTTGGACTGAATTTAAGCTGTTTACAAGAATGGTTTGGACACTTGATCTTGGGTTTTGAAAAAAATAGAGAAGTACAACATGACCATTGGTAAGGTAGAATTGCTGCCTATATCTCCTCCAGCAAATGCAGTGGAACAGTGCAGACAGGCTTTCAGAGGATTTGGGTGCTAGGACACAATTCAGTACTAATATTAAATGGAAGGGATTTCTGAGCCTTTTCATAGCTCTGTGTGTTAGTGTCTCTTTTGAATTTCTATTTCTGTCAAAAACACATGCCTTTTGCTATTTTGGAGTTGTTGCTTCTGTTCACTTGTGAACTACAGTCTGAGTCTGGGAGATAAACCCTTAGAAGAAGATATTATCCCCCTATCTATAATGCAAATTCTTAAAATGCCACAAAGTGATACTCTGTAGGATGTATAGATACATGCCCTTCTATGAAATTACTGGTTTTTTTGTCAAAGAATCTCAGCTAATTTCAGGAAATTTCGCAAAATTTTTTACCTAAGCAAAGCACACTGCTACTCTAACAAACTGGCTGAAATCAAATTAAATGCGGCTTTCCTACAAAATATTTTCTTACTTCGAATTTTAATTTACACTAAAGTGATTGATGGAGTTGTAAATTCTGTAAAGGACTAAAAATTATTACAATTTAAAACAAAACTATGAAAATACTGAAAATCAAACCATGTGTTCTCAGACTGTTTCTCCTGCTTGAAGAAGCACATAATTAAAAATTAACAATTAGAGCTACATGTCTTGGCACATCTCTACTTGCTCATCCACAATGTAATTAAGTTGTTTACTGTGAAGAAAAAAGAAAAATATTTTATCTAGGAAGATCAGCAGTGCAAGTATGGGAGGTCTAACAATTAACTTTTTTGTTCAGCAAATCTTCATAAGAAGGATTCCAGTGACACTGCAAGAGAAGACAGAGATTAAAACAAAACAAATGTGTTCATAGAAGCAAAATTAAAGATGTCTGTAGTATGTAATTATTGGGTACCTCAGAGAGCCATATGTCTGCCAGTTCTTTTGGGATTAAAAAATTAAGAGGAAACTGAAACTATCGAAGACATTGTCTCTGGATGACTTGCACCATGTCTGGTGCATGTTTAATCAGCTGTGTTGCTGAGGAATACCTATTTCTCTGATAAAGGGAGTAACACTAAATTATTCTGTTACCGATTTCCAAGGATACATTGTTAAAGCATTTGTGAGAAGTCAACCCTGACAGAAGTTTATTTGGCCTCATCATAGAAAGTGATAGAAAGATTTGACTTACATAAATACAAAAGTCAAATTATCTGATGCTAAAGATGCCAACATTTTCATACTGAAGCTGCAGCAGTTTTGATGCATTTGTTGTTTCCTGCTGGATTGCCATATTAACGAAAATAGTCCGTATCTGGGAAATGTTACTCATAGACATTAATCTGATTGCAAAGTGGGACATCTTTGCTTGTGAGCCTTGTGTAAGGGTTACCTTGCACAACAGTACAGTAGTGACACTATTACCCTCTAGAGCTGTTAATCAGTCATGCTTTGCGATGAGCAGGAGGGGTACCAGTTGTCCCTTGATCCTGAGGCACCTATACAATGAATACAGGTATTTGGATAACCTTTTTTGCACAAATGAACACTCTTGAATTCAGTTTCCCATAGAGTTTCTGGCTATAAGAATCTAACTAAGTGGATAATCAGGAATTCTACGGGAAAGAGGTTGTATCTACACCTTGCATGCAATGTTCAAGCACCGATAGATCAATGAAAAGCTGTGATCAGGGTAAGAAACATACAAAAAGAAAAAAAAAAAAATAGAATTCCTAGACCTTTGCTTGTGATTCAAGATACAAACAACCATGGGATGCTCAGTCTGTTCTGGATACCAATAAAATGTAGTGCACTCTTCCCCTTACATAGAAGTTCTCTCCCACATGCTTTTTAGTATATGATTGGAAGAAGGAAAATATGATTTTATGTTCTAATTACAGCAGTACCCATGTCTTTCACAGGTAGCTACTTTCACTATTTCTGACACTTTTCCTTCCTTAATGTTGTTTCAAGTTGTAACATAGATTCATGCTTTAACTGACTTAAAACCTTATATATCACTAATTTACTACTTTACTACAAAATCGAGTATATATCCATTCTTTATAAATATCAAATACAAATAAATGAAATAGTAAGAACTTATGTTACGACTTCACTCTCTGCAAAGCCATTAGAAGTACATATTTTATACAAATTTTATATTATGAACACTTTATTTGAATTTTTAATTATAACTATTAATGATAACCTGAGTATGTCATCTTGAAAGTGTCTATCTAGTTTATGTGCTAGAGAAATTCTTCTAGTCAAATGTCAAATCCATCAAAGATAGTGCCGTGGAAAGAGACCTGAGGGTCCTGATCTCTGATAAGTCGAATATGAGTCAGCAGCGCCCTGGCAGCCAGGAGGGCCAACCATGTCCTGGGGGGCATCAGGCACAGCACTGGGAGCTGGTCGAGGGAGGGGATTGTCCAGCTCTGCTCTGCACTGGAGCAGCCTCACCTTGAACATGGTGTGCAGTTTTGGACACTACAGTATAAGAAAGATACTGTTAGAGAGCATCCAAAGGAGGGCAATGAAAATGATGAAGCGCCTTGATGGGAAACCATATGAGTAGTGGCTGAGGTCACTCAGTTTGTTCAACCTGGAGAAGAGGAGACTGAGGGAGACCTCATGGAAGTTGCAACTTCCTTGTGAGAGGAAGAGGAAGGGCAGGCACTGTTCTCCTCTGTTGTGACCAGTGACAGGACCTGAGGGAATGACCTGAAGTTGTTCCAACAGACATTTAGGTTACATATTAGAAAGAGGTTCTTCCCCCAGAGGGTGGTTGGGCACTGGACTAGGCTCCCCAGGGAAGTGGTCACAGCACCAAGCCTGACAGAGTTCAAGCAGCTTTTGTGCAGTATCCTGGGCACATGGTGTGACTCTTGGGGATGGTCCTGTGCAGGGCTAAGGGTTGGACTTGATGATCCTTGTGGGTCCCTTCTAACTTGGCATATTCTGTAATAGTTATATTTCCAATGTTTCACTTGCTGTTTTGTATTTCTCTAAGAAACTATGGGCATATGTCAAGTTCTTAATCATCTATGTAGCTGTAGAAATAATAGAGCATCAATCAGACTGGAGAGCTGGCAATTTTATTTTTCTGTGCAGTCATTAAATATTTAATATTTCCTTTTGTCCTTCAGGGAATAAATTTAAGAAAAAATACTTCCCCTCTAAATGGTCTCACTTCTAGCAAGTACCCCAAGTAAGCCTTTTCTATGTTAGATTACCCTTGGTTCCACACAGCTTCTACCTGCTCTGTCTGGAGACAGTAATCAGACTCGTCCAGATGTTTTCGCCTCCTTGCCTGCTTGATAAGGACTCTTGGTGATAAATTTCAAAATAGCCCATTTGCATCTAAGGTCTTAGTTGTGAATGGAAAAGCTGAGAATTGTATACTATTTTAACAAAATATTTAAATTGAAGTATGTGCAATTATTTCCCTAAATTGTTTTAGGTTCAAGGAAAAGAAAGGAATTCATAATGAATGAGAAAAAATGCCTTTAGCATTATGGAGTGTTCCCCACCTATTAGGTTACATATGCTATTTACATTTCACTATGTATTTTATTCAGTGTAAAGGTACTGACTGTCCTTCAAAATATTCTTACTATATGCATTTTATAATTCATTTGTAGGACTGGTTTTGAGTTAGAGTAATCTATTTTTACTAAACACTAGAGTTCTGAAACATGTAATAATGAAAAAAGTAGCATTTTAATACTTTTGAATGTATTACAATTTTTTTATTATTATTATCCATTTCCATTAGCTTTACTGTGACTGGAAGAGCAAATTTGTGCTGTGTTCATATGAAAGCTCACATAAAAAATCTGTTGTCAAGGTAAACTTAATTACAAATCAGAAAACGTTTTGGGACTGTTCCTTCAGGTGAAAAAATAAATCATCCAATAATGTGAATGAAAAACCACAGACAAATAGAAACCTACAGTATTAAAACTCAGTCTTTGAATTATATTCACAGTCTCCAAACATTCCATGATACAAACTCCTTTTCGTAAAAATCAAAACAATTATAAATGATAGTGACAATCCCTTTTGTTATGCAGATGTGTAGGTGTCCTTTCAACACGTGGTGGTAAGCCCTGAAGCAGCCACCTGTTGAAAGCATGGTCTGGAGAAGAGGAAATTGTGCCCAAGAACCAATCTTCACACCATCTATCAAGATGAAAGAGGTATGGAAAAATTTGTCTGCATAGAAAACCCATTAGAAGAGCGATGTCTTCTTCTGAATTAGGCATCTATACCATACAAAAAACCTGTCGGGAAACAACTCTTCATCACACCTTTTTTTCTAGTCCTGGTTCAACACTCTGCCAAGAGTGAAATACAGCAAGCTCCAGGAAGAGTCTTCTTTCTGTCCTGTGAACCTGACTTGCAGGTTAGGGACTATCATATGAGGCACAGGGCAATTAAGATGCAGGAAATTTAGGATCCATGATATTAATAAGCAATTCAGCAGAGGTTCATAGAGTTCAGAGGTCCCAGAAGTATCAGATTCACAGATAGCTTGTCCTGTTAGGTTGCAATCTAACCAGGAGGGCTGTTGCCTCACCAAAATTGTTACTTCCATCTCTTTGTTCTATGGACAGAAGAGAGAACTCTTCCCAGACAACCGCCAGACAACAGGGACAGAAAAATTACTGCAGACACAAATGAAAAAATAACGGGTTTCTGTGGGTTTTTTTTCCAGGACACTCACTTTGAAAATTCCTCACTAAATATGTTCTTTTTAAAAGGTGTTTTTGTACCAAAATAGAATGTATTACCTAGTGAGTCTCCATGGTAACTTTGTTTCTTATTAAATTGAAGAGGAAAAAGGCCTAATTAACTCATATGACCTTTTATTTGTTAAAGTGTTCTGCTATACCTTTAGTGACTCTGCTGTATATTGAAAGACATTATTTCCCTTTGGCTGTTTTTCTTTTTAAAGAGTTACAGGGTTTTCATATTAAATTTAGATCATCATGTGCAAACAGCAAATGGTATCACAAGGGAGAAAATGATGCCTCTTGAAGCTTCTCTTCACTTTCAGATGTAAAGATACTTTACCTTTGTGCTGCAGGAATACTCATTATGCTCCTCATTCTTTTCATGAAAACCTAAATGATAGGCTTCCAGCAATCATATCTGGTGCTAGTCAAGTGTGGTCCCTTAGACAATTAGTTTAACCCCTTTACCCAGGGGAAGAAACTAAAATAAACAGCTTATCCAAGCCTTTCAAAAGCTTTCTAGAGTAAAAGTGATGAAAAGGAGAAATAAATAAAATACAATAAAATGCAATGCAATAAAACAAAATAATAATAAAATAAAATATAAAATAAAATAAAATAAAATAAAATAAAATAAAATAAAATAAAATAATAAAGATGTTTGCAAAGGAAAAAGGGCAAGAAAATCTATGGGCCTGGTTGTAATTCACTCTGTAACATCTTTATTTTTGTAATAGTCAGAAGAAAGTTATCCACTGTATTTTTACAGTAACACTAATGCTATGGATGCAGAACACCAAAACCAATTTTTTTAAAAAAAATCCAAATAGTGTTCAAAGATTTCTACTTCTATATATTTTAATATATAAAAAGGAAAAAAAAAATCATTTGAGAATACATATGGACTTTAGTTTTTTGAATTTTCCACTCACAGACTGAATGTTTACAGGCCTGTGCCTTGGCTATCCTGAGACAGTTAAAAGGTTTTACAGAAGGACTTCAGGAGCAAAGTTGGATTTGGTGACCCCAAAGATCTTTTCCAACCTTATCAGTTCTGTGATTCTATGAAAGCTGCTATATAGCCCCATGCTCAGCACAGTCTTTATAGGGGAAAGCATCATTACCAGTGGGGAGGAGGGGAAGGAAGAGGAAGACATCCAGGCTTTTAAACTAAGAGTATCCCAAGGAATTATTCAAAGTACAGGCATATATGTGAATTCCTTCTCTCATCACAGGCCTCAGGAAACTGCTTGCTGTTTGCTAGAGACTCATTACTAAGCCAGCAACAGCCAACAACTGGTAGCAGAGTGATGTTCATGCAGGACATGATACTAGACTTCACCCTGTTGGGATGCAAACCTGGCAGGTAGTTGCAGGGAAGCACTTGTGCATCACCTGATGTAGGGTTCCCGTGGTTCCTCAGTTCTCACCACAATCTAAGTCCCACTTCCTCCATGCACCTTGGAGGTATTACACCAGTGCTGCCATGTTACTGGTTCTTGGATGTGAAGAAGAAACTCTTGTTTCTCAGACAATATTGTGTTTTCATTCCTTGCCTTTCTTTAAATAACCCACTGCAGCTGGTATTTAATCTGTGTGTTTAGTCTAGGGGGGCACTGAGGTATTCCCAGTGGCTCAAGTAAATAAAAGATATTTGAAATGTCATTGCTCAGTGCTTGGCCTAATTGAGGTTGGCTTAAGTTAAAAAAAACCCAAAAACAACAGACCTAGGAATAAAACATTTTAGAGCAATTGATTCTAAGTAATACACAGTGTTCTCAATACAAATGCAAGCCTTTCCTTATCCATTACAGGTAGGTATTTTTGCTAGGTATGCTGGCTCCAGAAGGCAGCTATTTTTTATATATACCTGCCTTACATATTCATTCTTGCTTCCAAATGGCATAGTGCTCTGAGACAGAGGCCTTTTTTTAGGATTTGCCCTTTTTCATTGGCGTGTTTATCTGTAGCCTTAGAGTTGATTTGCAATGAACACTAAAAACGGATTTCAAAGTTAACATGAGTTGGTTCTCTTGTTATAATGTCATCTGGGATTAGGTAAACATGATCTAATTATCAATTGATAGCCACCATCCTTAGATAAAGGAGCAAGTTCCAGTAAGGCTGGTAGCTTTTTGCAGAAAAGAGAAGACTCCCAAGCCATTCACTGGGAATGAAATAGAGTGAGAAGATAGGGTATGGCACTGGGACCTGGACACTTGGTAGATGCAGGCAGGGAGGAGTGGAAAATGGTTGGAAAATTGTTAGAATATGTGTGTGGTTAAAGGTGAACCTTGTTATATGCAGTTGAAGAAGAAGCTCTCTGGGTTACATTGCAGTGCGTTCTGGGCAGGGTCCAATGGAACACAAATAAATATATTTTCAGATAATGAACACTTGACTTATTGAGGCAGCTGAGAAATTTGGTTCAATCAGGCTGTTACAATATTCTTGTGGAAAGAGAGAAATCATGGCATATGGAGAACAATGTAGGGGAAATTTCTTTGAAGTCTGGAGAGGAGAGCTGGTAAAGATAGAAGAAGCCTCTAGAAGAGGTCAAGCAAAGGCTGGCTGGTGCAGGTGTTAAAGGATATGGTGGTGTGTAAATGCGAGTGACATGAATATGGGCTAAGACCACAGAATTGAAAGTGCCTGCTCCAGAGTAACGTGTTCAGTCCCTGGTTTAGGGTGACTGTATTGTCATACATCAAGGTATGAGGAGGACATGTGGGATTAAAAAAGCATATGAGCTAAAGACAAACTAGGGCATGGCCTAGGGTCTGGAATGGCCTTGCCAAAGGTACCTCAAGTCCTTCAGGTTAACTGGCTTTCCTAGACTCCATTATAACATGCAATATGGAGATAGCTGGCAAGGCCAGAAGGTGATATTTGTGCCTGAAAAAAGTGAGGAAGATAATACTCAGCCTTCCTTACTGGCATGTCCTTTGGGAACAATCTGACAGAAGGCAGAACAGATAAAGGATTGGAAAGTCCTGTGGGACTTTGCAGTCTGCTGTCCGTGCTGGGGACACAGCACTCCCCAAACTCAACAGGAACAAAGAATGATAGTTACCGGCCTTTAAATATGCATGAAGTGTTGTAGCCATGTGCAAGACAACAGTAGTTCAGAGAAATGCACGGGACATCATCAGCACACTGCTCGAGATATGTGACATGATTGCTAGATTTTGTGTGAGTTGTGAGTTTAGATGAGCAGCTTGGAGCAAAACAGTAAACAGAGCCTTAGCAGTGCAGGAAGCAGAATAAGGCACTGAGAATCTCGGTTGTTTTCTTTCAGAACAGTTCTCCTGTTCCTTGCAGTGGACCTGAATAGGAAGTCACTCTCCTTAGAAAAAAATCCTTAGAAAATCCATAACTGCAGCTGTGACAGAACCTGATCACTTACTGCTCCACAAGTCCTGCTTGAGCTCCAGCTTTCTGACAGAACTGCGGTTTCAGAGTTTCTTCATTCTAAATGCTGTGCATGAGAATAACCAGAATATCACATCAGTCATTGAAGAAATGAACATGGCATGAGCATTATAAAGCTCTGATTTTCTGGTACTAGCAACATAGCAGAGAAGATCCCTGGAAGAGCAGTACATAGAGAAATACTCAGCACTCGCAGTGGTGAGGACCATCTGAATTTCAGTGAGCCAAAGAAGGAACTTGAAAGTTAGCAAGGAACTGAATTAACTTTCCCCTTATATGACAGAGGCTAAACACTGTCGTTGTTTGCAGTAAACTACACCAATGTGAGAAACACTGTGAGTATTAGAGCACTCACTTCCCTCCAGTGTTGTGTACGGCTCATGGAAAATCTGGACAACTCCTTTGTCTTTCTGCCCTAATCCATTCTGTATCCATTTGAGATGGTGAACGCAGAATATGATCCAGATCAGGCATGAGTCTGTGAAAGGGTGATGCTACAATAAATGTTCCTGTAACAGCATAATATTACTTATATACAGCATATTATTATTTATAATATTGCAGTAGTTCTTGCATTCTTTTTACAATAGAAATAGTATGTATATTTTCTATGCAAAATGATAAAGAATACCACTAACAGTATTTCAGAGAAATATGAAAAAGTGAAAAAAAGATAGATTAATAAAACCTTTGTAGTCTGGTGCCCAGCAACCTCATCCTAGCAGATCTTGCTTTTTGCTAATCTTTGTTATCTCTTTCATGCCACTTCAGGCACCAAAAGACTGGAAGAGAACTCCTGGGTCACCAGCTTCTGCAGGTTCATCTCTTGCTATGTATCAATTAATCTTTTTCTAGAACTCAGAAATTGAAAAGCCTTGAAGGTGTTCTCCCTCAAGCCTCCAAAGAACCTGTTCAGCACTTCACTGTGCTATTTCAAATAATCTAATAATATGCAGTTAATATATTCATGGTTCATTCATACCTATGCCAAATTGATCTTTAGCATAAATACATCTGAATCTCTCTTGGTCTTTCTCTGCTTTAGACATTTATAGACAGCAATGATGCCCCTACTCAGCTTTCTTTTTGCTTGTCTAAGCAAGCCACACAGGTCTATCTCAGCTAATACAATGTGGTTTGCATTCTCTAGAACAGTCTGGTTAACCTTCCCCAAGTTTAGCTTATCTGAGTTCATGAACCCAGGTAACCAGAATTGTATGATCTTGTTGATATGACCTCCAGAGAAATATAATAGTCATGTCTCTCTCTCTCTCTGTAGAAAGAAATACACTTTAGATCTGAAGTTCCATATTCTAATCTCCTCATATTGCTGGACATATTTCCTGTGTCATTCTCTTTCCTGAAACCCACTTGAAGTTTCCAAGTATAAACTCCAACTTCACAAATAATTTCTCAGAGCTGTCTCTGCCTAAATGGCACTGCACCTTGTACTTTTAATCTGCCATTCACTGGTTTCTCTTTAGTCTTCATGGCCATTCAGTTTTCCAGCACTATATTCTGATCTTGCTCTATATCATTAACTTCCAACTTTAGCTCACCAGCAAACTGGTATACCCTGTGGTTTTTTGCATCATTGTTTTTCTTCTGGTTTTTCAAAGTGTCTCTCAGAGCTAATAGTATTTTTAGCCTCAATATTTTGCTTTTATCAATGTTGATTAGATTCTCTATTACTTTTTTACAACAGGTGCAATTTTACTATGTAAGCATTCTTACTGATTTAATAAAAAATGTTGCAGAGTAAGTTATTTCTTACCAGGAATGGATCTGCATTTTACCTGGAATGTAAAAAGTACAATGTACACTCAGTTTACAGGTTAAGCAAGAAGCTACCAAGTACCTGGAGGATTTTGTTCTTTGTTATGTACTTCTGCTCATACATCACTCTTTGATCAGAAAGAATTGATTCTTCTCTATAAATATATATGTAGAAAAAAAAAAGTGTCTGAGATTCTGTTTCCCCATAAGCTGAATCTTTCAAGAAGCATTATTAAACAAGACACAGAAAAAAAGACAGAGGATGATGTGTGTAAATGTGTTAGAAGCTGATGTGAATTCATTTAACCTGCGGGCTCTAACAATAATGTAGTTGAAATAATTTTAATTATTACCGTTCTTATTGGAGACAGTCAAATACTTTTTTCATTAAAATCTCTGTGGCTCGTTAAATGAACTAAACCAGGCATCTTTAAAAACATGGCATTAAAAATGAATATGCCATCCATTATAAGGAGCTGCAACATAGATGATGTTTACTTTTTTTTTCACTTTGAGTTAGGTATCAGGGTCAAATTCTGATATACATCTGATTATGTGTTTTAGGATTGGCAAAGTTTGCACTGTGTCCTTGGTTGTAGTTGGCACTCCTGGATTTCATTTACTTACAAGACTTTTCCATCAGAGCACTCATTTGTTCTGGCTGTTTTAACTTGTGCTTTCCTGTACAGTATAGGTGCCTGAAAGCTGTTTATTTCCTTTGGTGGTGTTTTTGTTGCCTTTTGCTGAACTTTTAGAGTGGGCTGACTGCTCCTTTGGGGTCAGAAGTGAAGGGGCACCCTCAGGGGCATCCCTAGGGGCAACAGGGCACTGCCACACCACAGCAGAGGAGGAGACTGATGGTCACCAGTTCAGTCAACTGTCCAGTGTGTGCCAGGCAAGTCTCCAGCAGAAGGCAGGTCTGAGGTCAAGTCCAGAGGTCAGCCTGTGGGTCAGAGTCCAGATCTGGATCAGTGGGTACGTGGCCAGATGCAAACATGACTGTAATTGCAGAGTGGCTCTGGCAGTGCCTTGGAGTGCAAGTCTCATCTTAAACCAGCCCCCAGGCAAGGAGGGGGATTCCTCACTGGGGCATTCTAGTGGATTTATTCAGAAGGAGCCTTCACTAAGCACTTTTAGCACAGCTTTTGACAACAGCTCTCTTCAAGGCCAGGCACCTACACCATTATCTAAGTTGGCCCTGAGCCCAAGCAGAAAAAATGCCAGGAGTGGGGTGATGCACTCAGACGCCTGACACCCGGTATCACTGTACAGACTGACTATCATGTTGAGCATGAAGAAGTGCCACCAGATGGCAAATAAACCAGCAGTAAAATTATTTTAGTCACTGAAATTAGTTGAATTAGTTGATTGCTATCTGTTACTGAGGCTAAGTAGGTTAATTGGTTCCTTACCAGCTATTCTTCTCTTTGAGAAAGGCCCAAATAAAAAACAACAGAAATGTTTCAATTTAGCTACCAGAAAATATTGGATATTTAATCACTTCCCTTAATTTTTTGAGACATTTCTTAGGTTTGTAATAATGTGACTATCTTAATGCTACCTTAGGTCTTGTGGTTCTAGGACTTTTTCAAATGTCAGATAACAACAAAGGAGGGAAAGGCAGACTGATGTGACAAATTGAAAAGAATTACTGAAAGTGCCACAGTTCACCACAAAGAAAACAACCAGAAGGCCAAGATAAAGAGAAGCACTCTTACCTTTCCTCTGTTTTCTGCCAATGAAAGGAAGCTATTTATTAAATAGTATTGAGCTGAGGAGGTTGGAACTACAAGCAAGGAAACTGCCTCCGGCTTTTTACTTCCTGCTCTTTTGAGAGAAAGAGACCTTAATCTCCACAAATAAACAGGCAAGTATCAAAAGTACCTGGCTCCACCCACTTCTCCTTGTAACTGAAATAAGGGGCAGGACTCTGAATTTTGGGTAGATGATGAGGTCAAGAGGGGCAGCAATTTTTATGTCTCTTGCCCTGGTATCTGCTTACATGGTAACTTACTGGTAACTTTTCCCACATACTGCACTTGGAAGAAATGTAATTATTTTAGGTCAAAGAATGTTTGATGATCCAAACTTCTCTTCCTCACTGCTACTTATGTTCAGGATTGGACTTCTACAAGAAAAAAAATTTTTTTAAAACACTGCCCGAGTCATCAAATATTTGTCTTCCCAGGAAGATGGAATACCATGATGAGGACACCTATCAGAAGTATAACTATGACCTCAAGTATGTTTTACTTTTACAAATTAAGATTCCTCCCACACATTCAGGATGTAAAAGTATTTAAATGACAGAATCCCAAAGTTACATATTAATGTGTAATTAGAATCAGGAAAAAAATGTTTTCCCCACTACTAACCAGATAAAAAGCACAATATTGTAAAAACAATGGAACCACTGCTACAAGCATAAAAAGGACTGAAGGACTGTGTTATGGTTTCAGCCAGGTGGGCCTAAATCCAGGTTTTACAGTTCAGACTAGGCCTGAAAATTGTCAGGTGATTTG
>JAWWEV010000001.1:50113974-50146529 GCA_035583235.1 Hafferia zeledoni | reverse complement strand
GGGGAAGAACCCTTGTCACTCTGTCTCGGACAGTTGGTGTTTTGCCAGCTCAACCCAAGACATTAAGAATTAAAAAAAATCTGGGTAATCTGGTAAATGCTGTGTATTTCTTTTTCATTTTAGGGGGCAGATGGGGATCTGTTTGTGCACCTTGGGAAAATGTGCACCAAACATGTGTCATTGACCTAGTATATTTTGATTCATCCCTGCTCTGCAAGGAGAGCTGTTTTTCTTCAGATGCAAATGTGGGATATCATTCATGGTCTGAAAACAGTGTTGACATTAGCGCTTTTACAAAATTAAGAATGGTTATCATTATTTGCCACGGGGATAGTATTTCTCTACTTTTCCAGTTTTCAAAACTAATTGAATTATTTAGCTTTAAACTTTAAAAAATGCAAAATACTGTGGAACAGCAAAGCTACCTGGAAAACCTGATGAAACTCCAGAAAGTTGTTAATGACTGAAGTTAGACAGTTTGGACAGAAACTTACCCAGCAGCAACTAGGGGTTTCAGTCCCACTTGTTCTATAACTATAATGTCATTCTCCAGAGGATTCAGCACTGCACTTACACAAATTGTGGACATACACGTGTATTAGCATATTAATTTTCTATCTAATCAATGCACTGTTTTCCTGCTGTGTGCAATGTTTGTTCCCTATCAGAGGTGTCAGGAGACAGCTCCCATTCCTGGAACACGCTGACTGTTCTGTAGGATGAAATAAAGACAAAGTTCTGCCTGGAAACTCTCCTAGCTTTGAGGAGATCCCCAATAGCTTGCTAAGCTGCTTTCTATAATACAGCTAAATATTTGTCCGAGTATAATTAACCCCTCCACAAACACCATCCTTTGCAGTTTCTATAAGAAGAAGTATTACAGTTTTCTATACCTGTCATAAAGGCACAGAAGTAGGACATTCCCAACATTTTCCCTTAACAGATCTCCTTGGAGAAGATCACACAGTGCCTTAGAGCAGTTTAAGTGCATTGAATTTCATAATCCATACTTTGCTGTGCATTATGCCTTCTTGGATAAGAGTACACTGGGCTCACAGCACTCAGTGCTGAGGAACTATATTTGGGTTACTGTGTGCTGAACTGGAAATAAGGGGTTTTAAAGCTTTCATTAAGATGTTGAGCTGTGATTTAAATTTTCTTGCTTTGGAGGGGCCTCATGAGGTAATTGAACAGGAAGCAGTGTAAGGGTTGAGCTATGAGCTTAAGTTGGGGTGGTTGTTTGCAAATAGTAATGTAACTACAGCTAAAGGGGCTTTGAAGGCTTTCATTCATGTCCTACAAAGCTTCTTCATCTTTTTAACCTTTGTTGTAGATCTTTAATAGGTGGAGACTCATCAATCTTAGTCTTGCTCTTTTTTTACTGATAAGTTAGAAATTTGTTAAAGAAACTGAGATTTCAGATAAAACATATTTTCCAAATATTTAATTTTTTTAGGTAATGTAAATTGTAAAAGCAAGAGAATATTTTCATATCCTGTTTTGAGAGACAGAGGAAATTGAGCAGTTGATGAATGGAAATGCATTAGGCTGACTCACAGTTTCCCTTTCTTAATATAGCTATTCAACTAACATGTTCCTCATTATAATTTTTTCTTTTACTAAATGCTGTTTCATATTTATGTGAGCTGCTACAAATATTTAATTAGTTTTATTAAAGGAAATATATGTCTGCTGTCACACTGGTCAGCACTATTTTTCATTTTTCTCATGCAATTCTTCAGATTTGGATTTCCCTCTTGACAAATAAATGATGTTTGGAGCAAAAGACTTCTGGCACGGTTCCCTCATTGATTTAAAACACTGAATTGGATTTCTAGTTCTGGCTTACACTGGGGCTAAGTCTTTTTTGCAGTAGTTTGCAGGTACCTGGCATTGTAACAGGAATGAAAAAATTATGCAAGTCCAAAGAAGAACCTGGGTTTCTCAGATTGCCACCATCTCTGAGAGCCTCCGAAAGGTGTTGAATGGAAAATAGGAGAAGCAACACATTTCTCCTAACCCTCTCCACAGGTGAATGTCTGTATCTCTCTTTCATTTAAATTTTTTGACATTTTGCTATGGCTCAGTTATTGCAATCTCATGACTTAACTCTTGTTAACTTGTCTAGGGTTCCAGGCTCCAGTGATGGAATAAAATAATGAGGAGTTTTTATGCAGTTGATCAAAGACAGTTAAAAAGAGTTTAAAAATAACAAATTGACTTAAGTTTGCAATTATTAGTGAACCCAAGTGGCTAGTTAGCAAGGTGAAGCTAATGAACATGGCATAAAAGTGGTCCATAATCTGTTGCACTGTGGACTTAAAAAAAAATAATTCCAGGTTCCTGAACAGAAATTGTTTCAAGCCTCACTGCTGTTCATTTCAACATGCAGCACTATACTGGAACTAATCCAATAAAAACTCAGAGAGTTCACCTTCATTCTCCTTTACCCTCAAGGATTTCTCTTTTGGCAGAATCTACTGTGTTCACACTCTGTTTTGCCACAGTTGTTCCCTTCATTCAGATCCTTTGCTAAACTGGAAAAATGTTTTTCCTTCAGAACTGTAAAAATATTTGCAGTTAAAATTCCACCCAGATCTGCTGTTTTAAAGCACCTTATTTCACTGGTGTTTACCACTCGGTACTCAGCCTTCAGTTTTTCACTTACAATAGAGAAGTACCCTGGGTTTATTCCACCATCTAATTGTATGTACTTTGGGGAGATCCACTTTGCAGAAGCTATCAGTCTTGGTAGCACATTCAACTCTCTTCATGTATCACAGAGAAGTCCCTTTGCACCCTTGGCACAAGCTTATTGAAAGGACTGAGAAGCTCGCTCTTCTCCCCAGCATTATTCTGTGTCAGTAATCTTGCACGGCCTAAGGCTATATTGGCTTTATCTGGTTTTCTCCTGTCATATTACTGTAATTCCTGCTGAGAAAATCATCTGGGCAGGTTCTGAGGTCCAGGGATAGGTCCTCCAGAGACAAAGAGAGCTTATTCCCTGGTATCTCCAGAGACACTGCTGAGCAACTCAGTCTCATAACCCTACAGTGCTGAAAAGGAAGTAAGGGAAAGGGAGAGCCTTGCTGCTGAGACTTACAGGAAAAACACTGGAGAGGCTTTTAGATTTTAAGATTCTTCACAAATTGTGAAAACTAATGGAACAGAAATGGTGCTCCCAGGATAGATAGATTCATTAGTTCATTTGTTCATCCCTCCCTCCCTCCCTCCTTCCTTCCTTTCTTCCTAGAGCAACAAAAAACTCCACAGAAGTTAGACAAGTGGTCTTGGTGAATAGCCAGGAAGCCAGTGGATGCAGATGGACAGTATAGCTGACGAACTGTGTGCCCTCATATAAAGGAGAGGACAGTAAATGATGAGGAAAAATCTCAATAAATGAATTCCCAGTTAAATAGGGCACTGAAGAAATAAAAATTTTGTGAGGGAATTATAAAGGCTAAGAAACAAGAAGAGGAAATTATGTTTTTTTAATCTACTGTATTTTGCTATAAACATGCAAATGGGAGAAAGATAATTAGGGACACACTAAGAGAAAAGAATAAAATATATGGGAAATACAGCATAGACTGTAATATATTTGATACTTCATCTTATGGAAATGGTCATATCAAATAAGTAACATCCATGTTTCAGGAAATATTGAAACCCTGCTGGATGTCTGAATATTTCTTTCTAAATCAGAAACACCTAGTAAAATATGACTAGGATGATAATGATTTTTTTGACCTGCTCAGAGCAATCATCAAACCAAAAGACCAAGAAACAGAAGACTAGCAGAGAAGGATTGGCTATGCTCTTGTTGAAAGAACATGTGACAACGGGGAATGATGCTGAGACTAAATTTTTAAAAATGACTGGCAGATCTGTAGAGCAGCTGGTAAGGGAGCATGTAGGTAGAGATGCAACTTGTGGCTTGCTCCTGTGCAGCACACAAATGTCTTGTTAAAAAGCTCTTTATAAAGTACTTAGATCCAGGATTTTTGCACTCCTAGCAAGCTCTGTGACCACCAGTATATTACCTTACTATTAGTGTCAAAAAGAAGGCTACATAAGCATGACAGAATGGTGTTTCTTGTTAAAAAGGCAGATATAAGGGAGAATCACAGGGTAAAATAAATTTACGTGACATATAAAATACATTAAATAGGTGAGATGTAGGATGTTCACAGAAAATTCATATTACTTGGGATGTTAGAAAGACCCAGAAAGTATTCAAGACAGAAGTAAGATAACATCCTAAAAGAGCTCTGGTAACAAAAAGGATAAGAGATTACACAATTTCCTTTGTTAAGTTCTCACCAAGCACTGTTACAGAAATAACTCACATGAATTAAAAGGGAAAGTTCTAACATGGTTAAATATAGGAAATCAGAGCAGTAATAAATGCTTTTCCCAGTACAGGGAGGTACTGAGCTACCATTCCCCATTGGAAATGGAGATCCTCATCGTAACTGTTCAATATACTCACAGATGATCTGTAAACAAGACAAAATAATTAGGTGACAGTTTGCTGATATTAATAAGTTTAAAAAAAAACATATGAAGAGCAGAACTGATAAACAAAGGTTACAGAAGAAACTGAGGATAGTGAATCACAATGTAACAAAATGATGAAGAAAACTCAATATAAACAAGCAAAAATTGATATTCCTATCTTAAAAGTTGTGCCCTTTGGGTCCATGTTGGCACAAGTATTATTTCACATCCTTTTAGGGACATGGATAGTGGGATTTAATGCAAGTTTCCAGACATCCAGCTGAGTGGTGTTGCTGGCAGTCACTCTGGAGGATGGGATGGTGCCCAGAGGGACATCAGCAGGGGCAAGAATTAGGCTCAGGAATGCACCTCATGAAGTTCAGCAAGGCCAAGTGCAATGTCTTACACTTGGTTTGGGGCAATCTCAAATATGGATATAGGCTGGGCAATGAGTGGACTGAGAGCAGAAGAAATTCTTAACCATGATAGTAGTGAGGTATGGGAACAGGTTTCCCAGAGAAGTTGTGCATACCTCACCCCTGGAAGTGTTCAAGGCCAGGGCTTTGAGCAGTCTGGTCTAGTGGAAGGTGACACTGCCCATAACAGCAAGGGTTGAGCTTGATCATCTCAAAAAGTATCTTCCAATCAGAATAATTCTGTGATTCTATGAAAGTTCCTAGCTGAGTAGCTAACTATATTTAGAAAGGAAAACAGTGAATCAAGCTAATGCATTTCTATTCGTCAGCTGTTCAATTTCCTCTCTCAAAACAGGATATGAAAATATTCGCTTGTTTTTACAGCTTACATCACATCATTTGATGCCAGATCTAGGAAACAGGCCAAGGCTTGTTACATTTACTAGTACAAGTGTGGCCTAGATTGGCTCTGGGAGATATTGGGCTGTCTGACCTTGCTTTCCACAATGTAGTCTTGGTGCTATCAAAGGCTTATAAGATAAGACACCAAAAAACTTTTTGTATTTCAGTTTGGATTGTAAAAGATACTGATTTACATTTACACTATCCTGGTATTTTCCTGGAGGTTTGTAGCAGAAAGGAATGGTAGGGTGGGGCAAAGAGGGGCAAGACGTTCTGAGACTTCTGTCCTGAGGGAAAATTAGGAAAGAGCTCCATGGAAATTAATTCCTTCACATAGAAGCATTATTGTCACAGGAAAGAAGAAATCAATTCAGTTGTGAACATGCTCTTGTTCTGGCTAAGTTCCAGTTCTTGCAAGAAACTCAGGATTCACCTGTAAGTCTTGGATATAATTAAATTCAAAAGTCAATATGTGTTTATCCACTGTATTTAAGTTTTCAAGCTATATGCTCAAAATGTTAATTTTCTCCATTATTTACTAGTGCTAGTTTCTCTGTTACATTTTCCATCTGACACCAATTGTCCTGTCCCAGTTAGACTCTTTGCTTTATCTTTTAAAATTCTAAGGATAACTCTGTCCTAGCCTATTTCTAAGATCTGTGCAGACTAAAGAGTATTTTTCTGGAGCCATTTTAAAATCTCCTATGAATTCACTTTTTCTATTACACCTTGTACAGCTCCATCTTTAAACTTTTGCAGTAACTCCAAGTGCATGCAGGTTCATCCATTTTTTAGACTAAGCGTTAAATTGACATGTTCAATGTGATAAAATACCTTTAGTAGTTTTGAAAATAAAACTCATGCACCTATTGCTCTAGTATTTCTAAATTTGTATGTTGGCTTACTTGTGAACAGGCAGTAATTGAGAACTTAGGCTGAAAACAGAATCACAGTGACTGCCTGCACAAAGTAATAGAGAAGATATTTTCATCAAAGCTGTTCTTGAAGCCATTTCAGAACTATTTTTTCTATATACTATTCTAAATATTATTTCATACACCATTTAAATAACTGAAACAAGATATAAGAACAATAACATGCACATTACCACAGAAATACAGAAAGCACATAATGTGAACTATTTGCAAAAAGTGCAGAATATATATCTCACCTTGGAAGACACTGTAGAATTTACAAAAAGTGTCAATTACTGAAAAAAATCATAGTTATCCTTTGAGTACATAAATACCAGGACTATATTAATAAGTTGAAGAAATTTATCAATGCTATTTTCCCCAATGTCTCATACATTTATGTTAAATTTTTTCTAAGACCAAAAAAAAGTTTTATAGTAAATATTCTTGATAGTTTGTTGAGAAAAAAAATCAATAAGGGATGCATTACCTAAGCTGTTAGATTTGTACCTAGACCCTTCTGCTTTTCTTTGGTTGACACCTGTACTAGCGGACAGTGATTTGCTCTAAAATGACAATGGCTAAATTCTTCTTCCACTCGTTGACCCAGAATTATTCCACTGCTGGCCTGCAAATGCTAAAGTAAATAAAACCACACAATCTCATTCAGATACCTAAGCCCTTCATACATGCTGGCAAGACTTCAGTGGAGTGCTAGCTGTGCTACTGGCACTAGACACTGACTTGCAATACTTTTGCTCTGTCTGCCATTTTGAATGAGTGAACATGCACAAATGTCAAAAGAAATAAAACTGAAGTTTCTTTTAACAGTGATTATGTTGTCTCATGCCCTTTACATTGCACAGCTTAAAGTAACTCTCATTATTTACTTTTCTCAAAAGAATGTTTTTCCCATTTAATATTTGCATTTAAAGAGCACATGGGCCCTTGACACATTCCTCCATCCCCAATGTCTCATGTCTATGACTGAGGTTCACGTATTCCACAGTTAATCTTGATATCACCAAAAAATCCATCTGATAAGTAAAAGATGGGGTACAACCCTATTGGCCTATTCATTCTCATGAGCTATACCAGAGAACAGCAGTGACTTGTGCTTCCTGTCCCAGGTGTCTGTGCCACCCTGCTGAGACGGTCTGGGAACTTAATAGAGCCGGCCTGTAAATTCTGAATAAACCACCAAGTTCTTGTATTTTGTTAGAAGCTTACATGCTTCTGAGACCTCTTTGGGCATTTTTACATGCCACAATCCCTTTTATAAAAAGTAAACTGGCTTTTATTTTTGTGGGGAAAGCCTCTTGTGTAGGTAGAGTTTAGCATTAATAGCCTCCAGTTCTACCCAGGTTGCTGGATCTCTGTCTTAGAATCTCCCATCTCAAAAGTGTCCAACACTGCTGAACCTGGTTGTCATTGCTCAGTTCAGTTGTAATAGGTGATACAGTTCCCTATGGACAGACATGACTGAAGCACTAGTACATACATGCAGATTAAACCCCAACACAATTTAGTTAGACTCTCTAGACTGTAAGAACACAAATGATGATTCCAAGTGCAATTTTTGAGACACTGATCTTTCATTTTTCAGTATTGATATGCTAATTCCTATAACAAATCATTGTGACATCTTTAGAGTTTATATATTACCCTAAAAATATTTCAAAAAAATAAGAATACAGCCATGTAAGCTAAAGGAACTATTCCAATGTCTGATATTAAAAAAGGATGTCTTTAAAAAGTGAATAGTCATGTGTTTTTCAAATTTTGCATTCTTGTTTCTTTAAGATGCTTACTGTAGAATAACTATTTTCCTTCTTGTTCTTAAGAAATTGTGCTGTACTAAAACATTGGTTCAGTCATGGTGTACAAGTCAACAAACTGTGTAAGTGTATATAATATCTGTGTTGTTATCAATTACCACAGTTTGATCATGACAGATGTTATTGTAAAAAGTACATGAACCTCTGGATCTTTGTTTTAATGAATTACTGGAATTTCTGTGAATTAACACTTCCTAATCTTGGTTCTAAAATACAGTTTTCTGACTAGATCAATATCACATCCTTTTGGCAATTAATCATCTGCAGAATGTATTCCTTAAAGGAGAAATATAATCCTTTTATATCCACTGAAAAATACATGCTCTGGGACAAGATTTGGAATCTGGCCAAGCTACAATGGTGCAGGGGGAATTGTTTGCTAGGGATGATAAAACACTCTTCTTAGAGCTTCTTAATACTTGCATGTGGGACAGGGTTTAGAGTGCCTGGATATCTTAATGTAAATCTGTTTATTCAAAGGTCCATCTCAGTAAATAATTACCTTGAAATTAATACTTCTTCCTAAAACATAAAAATACACCTAGAATCTTACAGGTTTTTTGTTTTTACTTTGAAATATGTATGTCCATATTTGCATAACCTGGACTTTAACCTGCAGCTTTAAAATTCTGTTTTTCTACCAGCAACATACTGAGTTTGAAAAGGTCCATAGGGTAATAGAAAATGTATAGTGGTGATAAGCAGTAATTTCACAGTTAACTGATCATGATGTTATGAGATGCAGTGCACCCACCTAATCTTTCTTTACTCTTTTTTTCTTTCTTTTTTTTTTTTTTTTTTTATTTTTTTAATGGCAGCCTAATTAGTATTGCTAGGTGGTTTTATACAAACTAACGAACCGAAGAAATAAAAGACGTGGCAGTGAAAGTGCCTGGCCCAGATTTCCGGCTGTGGTCAGGTACTCAGTATTCTCTGAAGGATAAGAGGATGTGTCCTTCTGAACTGAATCTAACACATCTCCAACACTTTACATGTCAGGTCTTGAAATGCAGGGTGATCACCTTATATACTCTCAGGGAAGCTTAAGGTAAAATGTTTTATCTTACTCTTGTAATTGCCTAGGACTATGCATGCTGACAGGTGCCGCAGCAGAACTGATGAGAGGTTACTTTTCACACTGTTGTAACATTACCCTTTGTACTCATCTATGTATGTCTCAAATCTCAGATCGAGCTGAACTGAATCTTTCGTATGTCTGGATTTCTTGCAAGGAGAAAAAAAAACCTAACAAAAAAAGGTGCAGGTTTTTTGGTAGCAAATTGATCAGTGCTAGGTGAAATTTCTGAATGTGCTGGCTTTTTTTGAACCTCAGGCCAGCAGGATGGCACCTTTGAAAGTAAGACCTGGGGAAGGATGCCTCAGGAAAAGCCCAGTAGAAGACTGACTTAAATGACTGAAATGAGTATGAGTGTCTCAAGTTGAAGCTTTAAACTACACCTTGATTCAAAAGGCTGGGGAAATACTACATTTCTTATAATGAGGGAAAATATGATCAAGAGAGCATAGAGCAGGTCAAAACCTATTGATCTTCCTTTCTAAGCTATATAACTACATTTTATACAAACTATCTATCAGTTCCTTCAGTTCCTTCAGTTCTTCAGTTTTAGAATGACCTTAGTCATTTTGCATTTAGTGCAAAAGTGCAAACCCAAACATCTACCTGAGTAGTTTTATAGCATCAGAATTTCTTTGATGGAGCTGATTCTTGATACGTTGATTCAAATCATCAGTATTTTTTCTTCTGGGTAGATTTTTAGTTAGATCCTTTTTTTTAATCCCAGAAGTGTACCATACCTTTCAGTATCTGCTTTAGGGTCACAAGCCATTTATAAAGATATAATCTCACTGTAACAAGGACCTTGCCTTTTACGCAAAAATGACCTGATCTTAACTACACACTCTCATTAATATTTTCTCTATGCCTATAATAGGGTGAATGAAATGAAGCTAATTGATTATAGTAAAGTGGATGGGTTTAAAGCTCAAGATGAAGAAAGTCAGAGACATCAGCACTGCCTCAAATGAGATTTTCCTGATCTGTAGTGGTCTTGCAATGGAAAGCCCCTTCTCTGGCTCAGGGCACAACCTGGGCCTGGATTTTCCCCTGATCAGCTCAGTGAGATGCCTATCAAAATGCTCATACCCTCCACAAAGAAGAGGATCTGTTTTCATTCCCCAAAGCGATTTTTGAAACAGTTTTATTCTTTAGTAAATTATTGAAAACGGTTTAATTTCACTCCCATTCAGTAAGAAGCCATGAAACAGCCGGACTGTACCGCAAATAACTCTATATTGCATTGTGAAGGTTGCATTTGTCAGGAATTTAAACATTTTTGGACAATTGAACTGTTCTCACTAATTATATTTTTACTTGGACCATGAATGTAAGAGCAGAATCTGCCTAGAACTTTGAGGATAAGATGCATTTTCCAGTTCTGATAGTCAGGTAATCCAGACATTATTTTTTCTGTTGCATTATAAAGAAACAAGGTTTTAACTCAAATAAGAATGTCACTGACCTAAGATATGAAGAATAGGAATAATTTGTCCTAAGACAGTCCTCTACAAATTATAGAAAAGCCCTGACCAGTCTACCTTAAGTTCCCTTTCCAGTCAGTGTAAAGAAGCAGAGGCCCACTATGAGAAGCCCATTTTCCCTTAGAAAAGTGCCTAGAGAAAATGGACTGTTTGGCCTGTTGGGGTTGTTTATCTTCCCCTACTTTTTTTAAGTATCTCAGATAACCACCTCAGACACGTGGTGAGCAATCATGATACCTGAATGTACATGTCTCATGACATTTTAGATGCTGCAGGATAACCAAGGTGTCCATGCAGATATGACAGACACGTCACAACATTTTTGCATATCGACCTTTTCAAGTTCCTCTCTTTCAAAAATATACTTTCATATTTCAGTGAGTTTTGAAGAGATTGTGAAATTAGGTAAGAAGCCACATTGATATGCAGATTTTGGAGATCTGTTCAAACTTTACAGCATAATATGGTGGATATAAGCAAAGGGTTTGGCTAACTTGGCTTAGGGGAGAAAGCAGACATCACAACTGCAGTCACCACTCTTCGCCTCTGGTCTTCAGGTTGCTATCTTCTGTGCAAGTACAGAAAAGATTGCTAAATTCTGGCGTTTGTAGAAGAGAGATGGAGAATGGGTCAGGACAGAGAAAGTGTCAGTATCCTTGATGCTGATGAACCGGTGAGGGGAAAAAATATATGTAATAATATTTCTTCTGAAGTTACAAGGTTCTCAAAACTGAACAAAAATGTGAAGTTAGAGTGTGATGAAATACCTTTAGGTGACAAGGAATAATATGAACTGCTTTCAGTAATACTTCAGAGAAATTTTCCTTTTCCTGTTCTTATGATTATTAGTCATTGCACAGCTAGATGGTATTAATTCCAGAAGTCAAATAGAATAGAAAAGTTATATTTTCTGGCAAACTAATCCTGGCTATTGTAAACCAATCTAGTAAAGTAAATGCAGAGGCAACTAAAAGAGGATTGAGACTCAATGACCAGTGGCTTGAGCCTTTGTCTCCCTGTGCATATCAGACTAAAATTAAGGCCAAAGATCATCAAATAAAAGTAAAATTTTACGTTCATGATGCACAGTTATTAATGCAAACACAAGGTAAAGAGTACCACTATGTAACAAACAGGAACTGACAGCTGGAACGAAATCTAGAAGAGGACTGAGGTGTCTACAGGTTACATATTGAAATGCTTTACAATGGTAGAGCTTGCTCCTGGAGCAGCCAGGTCTGTGCTAGATGTCTATGTGCCACACAAGGAGAATTTTGTACCTTGAGATGGGAAACCAAAATAAACTCTCACTTGTATTCTGGCATGGAGTAAGGCCTAGCTATCAAGGATCAGTACAGTGCATTTCTGACATTCAGGAAGTGCTCAGTGAGTTGAATTTTTCCAGTCAGACTAATTTTTAAAGCAAAAAGTCAGACTATCTATGACACATGAACTATAAACTTAATGTCTCCAAACAAACCATAGAATCTGATGTGTTGTGCACCATCGCAAAGTGCCATCCAACATTTTCTCCTGTTTCACAGGTCCAGCACTCTCCCCTGCACACGTGTGCTGTTGTTGCTGGAGGGCTGTACTGTTCCTGGAGATCAGGAGCTGCATGCTGCTGGACATCTGGAACAAACATCAGTTTCTTGAACTACTCATGGATGAGATTTCTGTGTTGCAAAAGAGGCCATGTCTGAGAAAATATTAATATATATTTTAGATTTTCTCCCAGAGTTACTTAGGGATTACTGAGCTGCTTAGAGTTCACATCAGAAATTCAAGGCTCAGAAAGAAAAGACAGAAGAAACCCCTTGATTCCGCAGCTAGTAATCGGGATGTTCACCCAGGCAGGAAGTGTATGAGACAGGTCCAAACTGTTTCAAGGTATTGCAAATAGGTGGGTTTTTTTTTTTATCTCTGCCAAAAAAAGCTTACAGTTCCAAGGCAGAGAACTGTCTTTTTTCATCTGACTATAGTTGTTCTCTGTTTCTGATTATAGAAATATTGATTGATTTATTTTTCCCCAGGCAATGCTGGAGCTTCAACCAGGAGGGGAAAATGATTCCCACACTTGATCGAAGCTGTAAGTGTCTTCTTAGGACAGTAGTGGTGAAAGACCAAGATTTAAACTCATCAGGCTGACAAGGGAGCAGAAACAGGCTCCCATCCTCTGTCAATCAAGAGTTCAGGAGATGCTGGTAGTAACAAGTGGCACTTGAATATACCTTAAAATAAGTGAGCAATGTTAACTGTGCAATCAGTAGAGAGGATCTCTTGGAGAAAGTCCCAGGGGCAGGCATGCTGTCCTCATTGGGAGACCCTCACTCGGAGGATGAGAGAGCTGAACTGCAGCTTCTGCTTCTGAGTGCATTTTTATACTTCTTCCCAGCATGATCTTACGATCATACGATCTTGCGATCACAAGTCTCAGAGGGAACATTTTGCTGTCTCCTGTGTCCTGTCTCTGGCCTCTTCAACCATTATCCTGTCAGTCATGTACCCTCCTACTCCCAGTCTCATGTCTTTTTCTAGCAGTTAGTTACATGTGTCTCCTTACTCAACTGGTGCCTCTTGAACTTGCATCTTTGAGCCTTTGATACCAGTCTGGTGTCTAGATACTTGAAAGCTTGTCATTGGAGCACCTAATTAGCAAGTGGTCATACAACTTCATGGCATATATTTATAAGTATCTCTTGGGGTGAATGATGCACCTAATGTTTCAGATGGGTATAATTGTGCAGGTTAATGCCTGCAGAGCCAGCTGTTAAAAATCAAACAGAAAATATGGTTATAGCCCACACTGAAGGACTCACCAGTCTTATGGGATATACCCACCATGGATCAAGTGGTGATAATGTAAATGGTTATGATTGCATGTAAGATACTTCTAATACTTAACAGCTGGTTAATTTTGTGTATGCGGGCATTCAGGTACTTTAAAATACTTAGGCTTTTTTGGTTAAAAATGAGTGGAGCTAGAGATGAAACTTAATAGTCTTACTCTATGAAAAAGCCTTTCATATTTTTTATACTTTAGAGTTCAATAAAGCATCTAAAAGAAAACAAATATTCTGAAAAATTTATAATGGCTTGTCTTTAGGATAGTAGTATGCTCTCCTGTGCTCCATAGTTGAATTGTTTTCTTTCAAATGACTACGTTTATCTCACAGATAAAATTTGCCCAAAATTCCCTATACTCCCTTTAAACTCAGTGGAGAGACACAGATGCTCCAAAGGGCGATTCATTCATTCATTCATTCATTCCGAAAATAAGTTTTGAAGACTTGTGAAATTAATATCTCTGTGTAGTTGTCACTTTCTCTTCATGACTGTGGAGGAAATCTGTACAATTAACACAGGCTACACATCTAGCTTTTATGTGACCCAACTTAGGTGAAGCTAAACTTGCCCTATGCCTTTATTCCCTTTTCCCTTTCTTTAATCCTTTCCCTTTTCATTTCCCATCCAATGCTCTCTCTGGGTCTATTCTGCCTTCATCTTATAGCTCATTAGATATAGGAGTATTCCATATACTTTAAGTGTATTTTAAATCAATAAGAACTGATGGCATTCAGCAGAGTTAGCTTGAAGTCAATGGAATTGACTGTATGAGTCAATCTGAGCACAAGCAACAGTGTTTGTCAGAGAATGTTGTTTATTTATTTGCCTGGTTCAAACAAGCTAGCAACTGCAGATCAGCATCTTTTCAGGATTGATTTTATGCCTCAAACTGGTAATATTTACATGTCTCAATTCTCTGATGAAAATGCCTTCTTGTACAAGAAGATTGTCTTTCACTGTTACTTGAATGTAGAATAAAAACATGTAAACAAAAGAAAATAAAAATTATTAAAAAAACCCCGAGTTGCAGAGTTCAGACGAAGAGTGTTATCTGGCAGCCAATACATTTCTTATGTTAACCAGCCTTTTTCTGCTTCTTCAGCAGAAGAAAAGAAAAGGACACAGGGCAGAACCAATTTCCTCTATTTATTCTGTTTGTATATGTATAAAAGGCTATTTTGCCCTCATCCTTCTTGGTGTTGCAAAGAGGTTGCCATGATGCTAAACAGTTAAGTCCACACATCTTGGAAAAACTTTTTGCTGTTGGCTTTGTTTAGCACAGTCACTAGGTTCCCTGCCATGATCAGTTCAGTCCATACAGCTCTGTCTTCTCCTCTACTCACAATATGACATTTAATCACTGAAGTTGAATATGTATCATTGCCACTTACAAGTTATCACTACAGGCCATTGCTTGTTGCAGCTGATAAAGAATCTTTTTAATATCATATACTTGCGGTTCATCCTTGACTAATGTGTGACACAAGGGAATACCTGTGGATCTCATCCTCATCATTAAACAACCTGACAGAAAATAGACAGCAGCACCTGTGGGATGTCCTACAGTGCCTTGCTAGCAAGCAGGTTCTATGATCATACATGTTAGTTTTACTGAGAAGAGGCTGTCATTTTTTGTGTTCACCCTAAATACTATGTCAGTCCTCAAGGCCTAGATGGTGTCAGACATTGAAAAGAGAACAGCTGTCTTGGATGTAGTCACAAAATGCTAAATAGTGCTCAGCCTTTAAAGAGGCAATTAATACCTTTCTATTACCATTAGAATGTCAGCTATTCAACAGTCACTAAAACTGCTCTGGCCTGTTCCCTAATGTGTCTAAAATAGAGGAGGAGGAAACTTCTTTGCCTTTTTCCCAGGCAGAAAAAGATGGATCTTATTGTCAGACTGTCAAGTAACCCAGCTATTTATGAGTAACCTCCCCCAACTTCCCCCCCACCTTCCCCCCCCAAATTTTAATAGAATTGGGACTGATCATAGAGACAGGAGAAACCTCGAGTAGTGTTGAGGGAAATAGAATATTTGCTAACAAAAATGTGATGGGAAAAGCATTTCTTCAGTATTGCCTCCGAGTTGAACATGAAATTAAGGCTCACTTATTGCATTTCAAAATCTTTCAGAGGATCAGGCCTGAAAATCTCAGATGATGGGCTCAATTCTTGAACAGCAGGGAAAGCTATGAAAAGAATCCATTGACAGAGGTTTGCAAAAAATCTTCTCAGATGATAAAAAAAAGCCTCTTAAATTCTGTAATAGACATGAAAACGTCATAGATGCATAGTTATGCTGAAAAATAGTTAAACCTGACTTTTTTTTGCAGCATGCCTTTCAATACAAGAAGGTTTATCAAAAGGAAAAATAAATCTCCTTTTTAGTAGTCATTCATGCTACATTATATAGATCACAATGAATTTTGGCCTTGTCAAAACAATCAAGGCAGACAGTGAAAAGCTTAAGCAAGATTTGGGGTGACTCCACAAAACTGCAAATAGAGTCACAGAAAAAGAGAAAAAGAGACACTGCCATAACAACTGTCAAGGAGAAACAGTGATTGATGTTTTGTGTAACAGAACACAAACCTCATACTAAGTAATAACTACTCAGTCATCATCCCACTAATTACTCAAACCTCATTATAAAGAACACCAGGGCCACAATTAAATATTTTATATTACCCCTCATTCTAATTACATAGCCTTTTTAGTTGCATTGTAAAAGCAATGAATTATTTAATTATTTCCATTTAATGCATTTTAAAACAATATTTAAAACCTCATTCAACACCCTAGGGATTTCAGCTAATTATTGAATCCCTATTCATGTGTACAGTAGCAGTTCTGTAGCCACATAAAGCTGGCATCTATTTCAACTTCATTTATAAAAATCAAACTTGGAAACATACTGGCTTAAAAGGTCCTGAATCTGGCTGCCAGAGCTTTAATGGCATATCACAGCCTTAACTGTATCATTAAAGTGTAAAAATATACCAGGAGCAAATCCTGGCCTTTTTCCTCAAGGGTTTTCAGAAAAAGCATCTTCCTCAAGGAGTTCCACTAGGATGCCTTGTAGATGCGATACTGGTTGCCAAGACTTCCTCTAGGGAAGGCAGAGACCATGGATCTGAAAGGCTTTATTGCTACAGATACAGGCCTAAGATTATTTTATTGACTACTAAATGCAGAGGATGCTGATGAAACATACAAGTGAGAAGCAGATGCAGCTGATTTTGCTGTTGGTCATTCACCTAAAGTGCTCAGAAACACAGTAGTGTTTGTGGTGCCTGAAAGCACACCAGAGGATTCATATGCTGTTCTTCCCACCAAGATGAGTGAGTTCATAAATGAGATCAGAGTCAGAGAGAAGCTCTATGGGTTGAGTGGTCCAAATATCTAACACTAGAAGACAAAAAATGTGAAGGCCTATCAGATTCTTTTTTCTTTCTGATGGAGCTGTAGATTCAGAAAAAGCTGCAAATATGAATATGTCATATCTGACTGAAAAAGATACAGCAGAACTTTGATTTTGGAGAGTTTTAGGAAATTTCACTGGAATTGTAACTTAACAGCCAATATTTTTTTCAGCTATCCCAAACCCTGTGGTCTATAGAAAACACAAGAAGACTGTCTTGGCATTTAGTGATAGCAAGAATAGTGTAAAAGAAGTAGACTGTGTATTTAATCAGAAAAGGTTACTTAATGGTGTCATCTTTTTTAGATTACTTGCTTTCATTAGCTATGGCCATATGGAGCTCACAGATGGCAAATAAAACAGTGATGTCCTGTTCAAATAAGAAGAAGGTAAGAACAGTAAATAAATTGCTGGCAAAATCAAGATGAATGATGCATGTGATATATATGTCATAGAGTACCCAAAATGTCATGTAGCAGTTGAGACTGGAATGGTTCTCAGTATGAACATCAGGAGTTGTTAGATTGACATCGGAGAATAACCTTAGAGATCAATCTTAGGGAAGGGAGAATAACTATTTAGATCCTTGAAAATGTGAGAATGAAGGCTGCATTCCACTCATCAGCTCTATTTCCACTTTGGTTCTTCCATGCTGGGTTTCCTCTTATTTTCCTTCCCTGAGGGTACTGTCAGGGTCACTTTCTCTGACTTTCTTTCATCAAGGAAGAATTTTTCTCTGCTTTCAGTATTACATTTAGCTTGCAAGGAGACTTTCTGTGAGCAGTACAACCCATGGTTTCTGTCTAAACCCAGAGGTACAATGAAGGATCAGCTGTACACTATCTGTTGCACAATCTTCCGTGAGTTAATCATAGGGATCAAATTTGAGGACCATGAAGCCAAAGTAGAGTACTTGCTCACTAAACTTGGGTAGCTATTTACCCTGCTCTCCAGAACTTTACCAAAACCTGTTTATTAAGTCATAATATCTGATACATATGAAGTTGTTGAACACAGTTGTGACAAAGCAACATAGCATGTTAGGATGCTGTGGTGATGGGCTGAAGTGCCACAGGCAGTGAACAGATTCAGCACACAACTTCCACCAGATGACAGGTGTTTCTGCTGTTCACTATCTCCACACTCAGACCACTGATCTTCATTTCTGCTATTGCAAGCAGGGGAGCTTAAGACATAATTACTTATAGGCACTGGTGATTCCAATTCACCCCTTTGGTTTGGACAGGAGTAGATCATAAGCGACTCCACAGGACAGGTACCAGCTCCACTGGGTACATGGTAGCAACTAACACTTCTGCAAGAAGCCAGCTCCTACTGCCTTGTACCTAAAATGTGTCTGAATGTCCAGACCAGCTGACAATCAGAAGGCTCACTATACAAGCCACTGAGCTGAACAAGCATCATAAACATCTAAGTCAGGTAAACCTGTGACTGCTTCATGGTGATGCTTTATTCAGAAAAAGAATTTGCACATAGACATTATACAAAGAACATGGGGCATTCTGGAGCATTAGTCCTATGAAGAGTGTCTAAGGGAACTGAGGTTTTTTAGCCCGAGAAAAAGGAGGTTCAGGGGAGACCTTATTGCCCTCTACAACTACCTGAAAGAAGGTTGCACTGAGATGTGGGTTGTCCTCTTCTTCCCTGCAACAAGTGTTACGACAAGGGGAAATGTCCTCAGGTTGCATCAGGGGAGGTTCAGGTTGGATATTAGAAAGAATTTCTTCACTGAAAGAGTAGACATGGCACTTCGCCATATGGTTTAGTGGGTATATTGGTATTCAGTCAGAGGTTGGACTTGATGATCTTGGAGGTGTTTTCCAACCTTAATGATTGTATTATTCTGTGACTGAGGTACTGACTCAGACCTCTGAGGAGATGACAGATGTTTTGGGAAGCTAACAGAAATGAAGTTATTCTTGCTCAAAAAAACCCTATTGTATGTATTTTCCTCTTTTAAGTCAGACATCTACAGTCAAGCCTAATGTGAAGCAAACTAGGCAGATCTAGATGTGAGAGTCTGTTGTTTGTTCTTTTAATTTAATACAGAATTTTAAAATACTGAAAAAAAAAAAATCAAGAATGTTGTTCATCTTAATTTGACAGTTGCATGACAGTAACACATGGTCACTGCCTGACTGTTTTTTTCTGGGATGAGAATGGAGGATTAAAAATCTTCACTGCTGGCAGGTAAGGATACTGAGATCTAACATTTTAAAGGATGCATTTGGAAAGACACAAAAAAGAGTAGGGAACAATTCTGCATCTCCAGAAACAAGAAAGAAGAGTTACTAAATGGTTTTGTGCTGACTTATCTGTATTAATCTACTCTCGGATTTGTGGTTTTTTTCCTGTTTTACCTAGATAGCAGTCTTTTTGAAATGGGGATTGTATTCTTGTTTTCTCTTTGTGCAGCACTGCGCACTCTAAAAATGCTGGACTGCTATGTCCATAGGTACTCTTAATAATATATGCAATAGCGGTAATGATGGTGTCAACTTTAGGATTCATTCTAATAGGAATACTGAGTAGGTAAAATTGGTAAAATAAGTACAAATATTGCAGGAACACAGATGTGCTGTATTTAACTAAAGGTTACTAGTAGTTTCTGCAGATTTTGTCAGACAAGTGAAAGATTTACATTTTCTAAGAAATGATTAAAAGCAAACAGAGCTTAGCCAAGGGGATCAAAACTGAGATGCCAAGAATTTTTCTTCTCACCATAGCCCACTAATTCTCTTGAAGCTGGCATTATGCAAGACTTCCTTGGAATTATTTAAGATATTCAGTGTTCAAATTAATTCCCCATTCAAAAGCATGAGCATGCACAATGGTGGGATACATTAATACTGTGCCATTTGATACTCAGTCAAAAACTGGATATGGTCTGAATTAAGAAAGATCAGCTAGCAAAAGAACATACGCAGAGATATGTGGTACTTAGCAATTACAGTCCAAATTCAGAAAAGGATTTAGGTGGACTTTATATCCAAAGTCCAAAACTGAAACCTGAAATCCTCTCCCTCATTAACTGCTTTACACCAAAGGTCTCTAAATACCAGTAATTCTTCACTGCAAATCTGAAAACTGCCTGAGGTGTCCCTTCTGCGTGTCCCTTCTCACATCTCTCTGGTCCTAATAGATTCTTCATTCCATATAATCCCTGTTGGGATCTAGAAACTTGTCAGAGGCACATAGTGTAGCTGTAGCAGGGGATGTACTGGCAACCTGTATATCATTCTGACAAAAATGTAATAATCATAGGATAATTTAGGCTGGAAATGATCTTTATGATCATCAAACCCAACCGTTAACTCCAAACTGCCAAGTCTACTGCTAAACCATGCCCTAAACACCACATCTACACATCTTTTAAATATCTCACCAAGGCATATAAAGACTCCACCTACTCCCTGGGCAGCCTGTCCCAGTGCTTGACAACCCTTTCAGTAAAGAAATTTGTCCTAATAGCCAATCTAACCTACCTCTGAAGAAATGTGAAGTCATTTCCTCTTTTCCTGTCACTTATTACCTGGTAAATCCTCATTTCCTGTAATTTTTTGAGTTTTCTAGTACCCTAGCTAGTTAGTTCCTAAATGCTAAAGTTTGGCATCTAATTGCATTGGAATTTAAATAATCCTTTAAAAAATAAAAGCCAACTTTTAAAAATTGAAAGACTTACATAACATCGAAGAGAATGGATCTACACATCAAAGTTAAACCAACCAGGTATAAAGACTCCAGGCTGTTAACTTGTATAAGTTAAAATTCTCTATTTCTCAAGCATTCTTACAGAGTTAACAAGGCTTTTAGGGAAATTTAGTGGGACAGTTCTCTGGCGGTACTTAATTTCACCAGTGCTTGTAGAAAAAAACCCAAACTCAAACCCAAATTAAAACAATGCCAAAACCCCCAAACAACCAAAGAAAACTTTATCAGCTCACATAATTTACTTATTTAAATGCAATCTCAAACATAAATAAGAGCCAACCTTCTGATTATTCTGCCGATGCTTATGTGTATATCTGTGATGCACAGTTATGTACAGACTTAAATAAATGGCTCTTATGTAGAAATTATTAGAAATATGTCCTGACCTCTCCTTCTTTGCAAATTTACTTCCTCAGAAATCTCTCAGACAATGTCTTGTCTCAGAGTCCTCCTTCTCCTTTTTGAACTAGTAATTTACCTCTAAGGAAAACAGAGTCATCTGGGAAAACTTTCATATATGAAAGAACATCCTCTCTGAAGGCTTAATCAACAACCATCGAAGTTGGTGGAGAAAGCTCCCTTTGATTTGAGTGAGAATTGGTTTGAAACCTTTAATTGGGTATATATCTTAATCAGAACAAAAAGCTGTTAAGTGAGGACTCTTGATTGCGCAGATATTATTGTCCATAAATGAATAACCCTTGGCTATTTTGCTCAAATGCTGCTTCTTTTTTCTAGATTAATCACACCACAATGAAATAGAAATCAATCTTGATCAAGAGAGTTCAGTAATGCCTGAGTTTTAATGAGACCTTTTTTGTGTCAAAAGACCACTGTATCTTTTCTAACAAGGCACAAAAATGAGCTTCCAACAGTCTCCAGAAAAAACTTTTTATTCTAAGTCTAGTTTTAGAAAGATTTATGCCTCTTACTTTTTAATCAGTCCTACAGGACTGCTGCCAATATACTAACCAAAAATTAGGTTAATAAAGACAATGGGGTGAAATTCAACTTCTGGAAAATATTTGAAGTCACTGACAGGTGTGATGACTAGTTAGAAATCAGAGAACTAAAGCAAAGTATCAGTAATTGAGTAGAAACATTGAATAATAATAATAATGCTCATGCTCTGAAGTTAATCCATTACTATAAACAAGTGGGTGGTTCTAAGTGTTCATCTCAGGCTTCTTGAACAAATATATATGATTTTAACTTTTGAATTTTTTCTAGACTGTAACATGATCTTTGGTTTATAGAATTTACAAAATTTGCAACATACCTGAGGGAAAAGTAGAAATAGCTTATTCTGGAAAGGTAATCATATTTCATGTTAACTTTGAAAAGATTTTATGCAAGCGTGCTGCAAGATAGGTTTTGTACCAATGCTAACAGGGTGGCTAAGTTTTTCCCAGCAGGGAGAGGACAGGAGTCCTGGAGTTCCAGAGTCGGACACCTATCCATTGCTGGAGTGAACAGCCAGCATTAGGGCATTGTATAGTGTAGGGATGTCAGTAAAAACACCCCTTTTTCATGTGTGTTGCCTCTAGCTTTTTTTTAATGAGTTAGCCACCAACACTCACAAGGTACATGGGCTGAGGAGAAGAATTTGGACAGCGAGTACTACATGTCACACACCACATAAGCACCTATCTCAGTATGATGAGAGATACATCACAAGGTCTTGATGTTCACAGGTTCTCCCCTAATATGCCAACATGTCTCTGAGCTGCAAGGAAATGCTGGGGTCTAGTTCCTTCAGGATGGGTAAAAATAGGAACAAGGAAGGATGGATGTAAAAGTAAAACACTCTCAGGGTAGAAAGTCTGATATTCATGTGTTCTGATGAGCACCTTGAGGATAAGAGCTTTCCTTTCCACCTTCCAACGTCTGTGACCCTAGTTGTAGCAAGGGCTCCTGCTCTCCAGAAGTTAGCTAAGGAAAATGTCATTAAAGGTATTTTGTTTTTACTTTCCAATGATGCATGAGATTCTATGCAAGAGAAAACCTGTTGTAAGAGTCTTAAAGCCAGGGAAGTTAAGAAAAATCACCTGAGAAAGTCTACTCAGGCTTGAGGCAGAGATTGCAGGTAGATAGGCCAGATCTCCAGAGCTGGGGAGTTGATGATGAGCATCCGCCTGCATACACATGTCCATGTAAACACAGTGGGCAGCTGCCAAGTGTGAAATGGAAAATGAATTTAATGCTGTGTGTATTAATGCTGTACTGCATTTCCTGTAGTGTTTGTTTGGGCAGCAGGAGTGAAGGTGATAGGGAATGTTCAGTTTATTCTTTCAGCTGGAGGCTTCATGGCCTCATCATGTTGGAGAGCCCCTGTCAGACAAGCACAAGTTTCTCACTTAAGGCCAGACCCTGACTTTGCCTTGGGTCATTGCTTAAACATGGAAGGTGATATAGTATATGAGTTAATAGGGAAGAAAAAAGGCAAATTAATAATGAAGTAGACTGAACTTTAACAGCACTTCTGCTCTATTCCTCTCTCGGAGGATTAAAAAAATGGTACTGGTATGGTTTGTTAAACAAATCTGCTCAGCTCCTGACCTTCACCACTGCTGAACAGTTTTCTTCTGCTATAACCTTCTCTTTCACTTGGAGAGAGGGCAATTAAAAAATGTGTGCAGTAAGTTATAAAAAAGGGTGCATTGTTTGAATGAGACACATACGCTCTTTGTGACACGGGTGACCTTAAGGCATATGATACAGGACAAACGTAGCTGCAGGGAAGCTCACAGCTAGTCCTGCCTTAGTCACTGTCAACATGAGAAATGCTGGAATGCCTTCCAAGGCACTCTTTCAGTTGATATAGTTTCACATTTTAGAATCACTTTGAATTTTCTTTTTTTTTTCATTTTAGACTTTGGTTGATATTCCAAAGTGCAGCACTATATTAAAAGGATGTTCTGTCTGCTTTCTTCCTTGCTCTCTCTCCCCTCCCATCTGCACCAGCTATTCTATTTTCCTCTTCCACTCCCAGCTCTGGGTTGTTGCAGTACTAGCATATACACTTTGAAAAAAGCTAGAAACTGGCTCCTAGCTCTGATCTTTTCCATTATTGGAATGTTTAAAGTCACTGTCAACTGCAACAGAAGGGTAGGGGAGGAGGTTATCATATAGCCCCTTTGTGCAGCCGAAGATAATAGATTCAAAACCTGTAGATAGCAGCTCACATACAGGATTACACAAATAATAAAAAAGCCTTGGAATTCTAAATGAATAGTCAAACAGGACAAAGCATGAATGTGAGGGGAAATATTTGATGAAACCCCAGCCTTGGCCACTTTTCCTTTCTCTAACAATTTTTTTTAATGAACTGACTTTAAAGTCAGTTCACTATAAACACTGAGAGCAAATACACAGATTTTCAGGGACCCCAAATCAGAATGCTTGTGTTATAAATTTTGCAATCATTTGCAGATCACAATAACAAGAAAAAGTGTTTTATTTGACATACAAATGGATGTATCCATTCCCTGCACCTTCATTAACAACCCCTGGTAGCTTGTGTGCCTGTGTTCGCAGCCACAGGAGTCAGAAATACCCAAATCTCCACTTTGGGATGACTATTCCCCTTCTCCAAGCTCCTTCTGTTACAATGAATGCATGTGTGTCCTAGCCAATGATAATTCATTAACACTTGTAAAGCATCTATGTACAGGTTTTGTTAAATTCAAAATATTGAATCTTTATACCTTTTCCAGAACCTGTTTCCATTACAATTCAAAACATCCCAATTACTTGCTAGAGATCCTGGTCCTGAAAAACTGATGATTATATGATTAAATTCATACCTGGACAAATGAGAAGTCTCAGGTATGTGCGGTTATGGTACAGAGACTTTCACGGATGTCTACACAATATCAGAATGCATTGCACAACAAAAAGATCGCCAAGGTATATATGTACAAAACAGCTCTCTTCTTTTATAGAATAACCTTTATTTGCAATGTCCTCAGTGCTAGCCTGTGCTTTATGCAGGTGTAAAAAACCTGGTTTCTTTCCCATCATCAGACTGTTTCAAGGGTCACTGAGACTGTGTTTTTTTTAACAGAGTAAATTCAGTTTTAGGCTACAAAACGCGAGGTCTGAGGTGCTGCCTTGACATGATGTAAAGAACTGACTTCATTCATGTTCACTCTGCCAGCTGAAACTCCTATAAATTTTTTGAAGGGATAACTTTGTCCCATCATGCATTTGGCTGGATGAGGTACCTGTCTTCTTGCAGCTGGCACAGACACAGCTGAACACTGCAGTGTGTTCTGGCTAAGCAAAAGGAAATGCAGTTATATGATCTCATGCATGGCTGTCATATTTGTATGGTGAGTTGATCTAGAGCAAGATGATCTGTTATTAACAGACAAGTAACCAAGGATGTAATTAGAAGTGACATTAAAAAATGGGATATTTTTTTTCAGAAGCCTGGAGATGGGACCAAAATGTGGGTCTCTTTTAGAAGCTGAGGAAGAAGCCTCCTTTCTCATCCTGAGGACTGAGTGTCATACATTGATATTTCAGCCCTCCTGGTGGAGTTCCCAGCCATTCCCCCAGGTTGCCACTGAAACTAGTTCTGGCCACAGCTTTGGAAGCACTATAATAGAATGGCAAGCCCAAAAGAAGTGGGCTACAAAAAGCTTTCTAGTGAATAAAATAAAAGGGCAACTGGATAAAACTAAGAAGATACTTTCACAATTAAAAACTGTGGTAAAAAATGAGGATTAAGAGGAGAGTGTTAAAATCGAGTTGGTCTTTAGAGAGTTAAATATTTTAGTCTAGACATCAATAGCAGAAAAAATATTTTCAAAGATAATACTTTTACCACTTCCATAGATATTTTGAAATTACTTCCTTTGTTATTTCTCTAAGCACTTCTCAAGCAAATCCATCCTACATCAAACTGACTTTGATGATCTTCTCCATTACCTAAACAAAATGAACACCTGATTGAACCCTGAAGTGGCATCATTGATGGATTTTTCATTAGTTCACAATGATGTGTGTTGCTCGTCCCTGCTCTGGGATCAGTGCAGGGAGAACACCAGTGGAGGAGGCTGTTGATATCTATGCAAATTTGAGCAATTATATTGGTAAGCAAAGGCTGAATCCAAGCAGTCTCACAAGGAATCAAATGTACCATAATAAATCAATGAAATTATGATGTCTGAGGTACCTTTGAAATGGAAGTGAATTGATTCATTGTAGCATTAACACATGGTTTATTTCACTGAATGTACAGATGATTTATATACATATACATATATATACACACGTATATGTACACATATATTTGGATTTGGACTTGATGATCCCTATTGCTCCCTTCTAATGTGAGATATTCTATGATTCTATGATATGCATTTTTCATTATATGCTGGCAATAGTGACTTCAATGAAGCAAGGCTGGCTACTATATCATTGACTGGTATGATTTCTAGAGTTTTAGCTGAATTGCTTTTGTACTAAATTTGCAGTCTGACTTATTAAGATTTTGTAGTGAGTTTAGTTTATATTAGTCGATTAACAGTTTGTTAGGGAGCACCAATAATAGTTTTGAAGTATAATTTGTCTAAGTGTGCCTAACTAGTTTTGAAAAAGGCTTAGAAAAATTTGAATTACATTCATGATATTTCAGATATATCAGTTTCAATGGACTTGCACGTCACTGAATTTTTTAATAGAATCATAGAATTGATTGGGTTGGAAAAGACCTCCAAGATCATCAAGTCCAACCCTTGGTCCAATAAAGTTCAATAATGCTCTTGTTTATTCCCTTTCCATTTCTTTTTTTACCACTGAAAAATCCATAAAACTTAAAATTGGTGGGAGATGTGATAACGATGGTGACATGTCACCATGTCTTGTTTCCTCATTGCTGTCTATCCTTTCAAGAGTGAAACAACTCTCTCAATCTTTTACCTCCTCCTGCCTACTCAAGACTGCTTTTACTTACACATTTGAAATCCATCACTTTTGACTTGGGGGGAAAAAACCCCTCCCTGTAGGAAACTGCCTGTCCTGACCTTTCCTTCACTTACTTTATATATTGGATTTTGTTGCAAAGAAATTAGTAAATATATATATGTGTAAAAGAAAAAAAATGAGGCAACCTCTGATCAACCTAAGTCAAAATTCTTAAATTTGTTCCATGATATCATGCATTTTGGAAAGTGTGAACATAGAGATACGTCTTTGATAGAAAGAACTTCAGAATCAATGAAATCACATCAATTTGATTTGCTTTATGTCTAGTCTTGTAGTCTCAGAGCAATATCCCAGTTTTTTAATGAAAAAGAAATGTGATATATCTTTAGATCTTATTCTAAAGGCCTCTGAAGTCTGGAAAAGTACCTGTGGCTTCCATGGAATGTGAACTATCTTAGTGATCAGCTTTTCTTACCCAATCCCACCAAGAGTGTCAGTGAAAGTCTGCCACAGATTTGCCGGATTATGATATGTATTAAAATGTCAAGTGAAAGAACCTGAAATTAAGAATTGGAACAAAGTGATGTATTAATAGTAAAAGATAACTGGATTACACTTTCTCTAGAGAGCTTCAACACTGCAATATTATCTGAGTTTTCTGCGAGAGCTTCTGGGTGGATATGCATTTTTTTGAAAATGAAACTTAAGGTAAAACAAAAATATTGGGGAACGACAATCTCAAGGTGCAGGAATATTCAATAACATTAAATCCTAAGTAGAAAAACTGTTCTTGATGGTTACTATAAGCAAATTTTTTATTGTCAGTTGCACATCAAAGATGCCATACAAAATGTCCATACTAGCTAGTTATTTCCAAACTAAATTCTTAAGTAAGGGCTCTGAAACAATTTCTAAGGTCTCTAACATTCTTTTAAAGATTATAGCCTCAGTTTCTCTGGGCTGTGAAAAACCAGTGGCTAATTACCAAAGGTCAAATTAAAGATTACTGGGAAAAAAGATGTCTTTTAGCCCTATGTCTGCTATCTGATATTTTATGCTTGTAAAAGTTTAATGCTTCTCCATGAAAAATTAAGAATAATCTGAAGTTTTAGAAGTAAGTACTCCATTGCTTACAACACAAACCTTTTGTCTTGGACTTTTCTGTGTCAATAACTGTGAGAACATTAGGATCAGGCAGCTTATTTCCTCTAAGTCTCCTACTTTGGTAAAAAAACCCAAAACAATTCAAAGCTCCAAAATACAAACTCAGTTACCTTTCAAGAGCTTTATAGGATCTCAAAGTCAAAAAAAGGTAGCCTGGCTGGGAAAAGATCCATTTCAAATGGCATTTATTTTGTTCCCCATAAACAAGGTTCTGCAAGCAACATGTTAAATATTTCATGATAGCAGATGCAAGGTGAGATATTCAGCTAGTTTTATCCTCTGTAATCCAAGGGGAAAAGGTTCACTCTGTGTGTTCACCTAGGTCAGAGACAGAACATGCATTGGTTATGCTGCTTGCAGGTCTTCCATACCTTGCATTACAACCTAACTTAAAGGAAATTTACTTGTGTTTTGACTACTAAATTTAAATTCATTTAGCTGTAGCACCATGGGTTTAAAAAAAATCAAACCAAAACCAAAACAAAAACCAGCCACTGATTTGAGAACTTTTCATGCATTTAGAAGATCTTGAGTGATAGTGGATTCTACTGAATCCAGTAACTTTATTAATAATGAAACAGGGCAGTTTTACCTTAGTGTCTCCATCTCTGTATAATAACAAGATTCATCATACCTGTAAGTGAAAGAAGAAAAATATGTCAAAATCAGATGAAGTGAAGAAGATTGGTCCTCTCTCTCCTGACAGTACCTTACTGCCATCTCTTCTCTTAATTGAATGCAGGCTTTCACTCTGCAGCAGCTTCTTTTTGTTTGTTGACATACATATAACCATTTTTAGCATTTATTACTTGATTTTCCACTTTTTAATTCAATAAACTCTGCCATTGTCATGCTATAACTACATTCATCCCAGATACTCAAACTGATTTCCTATTCTTCGTTTCTGACTAGAGCTTAAGTCTTTTCCTCCCATATTTAGGATATCTAGAACAATCCCTGTTGTCTTTATCACTTACTACCCATAGCTTCTTCATAGACTTGTTTCTGCAGGCAGTGGAAGGGAAGGAAATTATTTCCCATAAGGACTGTACTCTGCTCCAACCATCACCATATATAAAAGGTAACATACATAGCTCTTACAAGGTATAGTACACGTCTGATAGGTGGATGATAAGGCTGTTACCCTATTAAGGACTTCTGACAGTGGGATACAAAGTTCTAGCCACATAAGGCAATTGAATATTTCACTTAGCTTGAGCTGTTATAGATTTTTCACTGACTTTCACAAGCTCAGCAGTTTTACTTTGAGAACTATTTATAGTCCCCAAACTTTAAAAGAGAGTATTTTATTGTATACTTTGATACCATTTTCTTATTAAGTACCCTCTGTTATGACATATTGAAGAATAATAAGCATGTAAGTAGCACTATTATATTGCATTTTTTTGTTGATTTTGGTATAACTAATTTGTGCTGACATAAATACTAGATTAATAAAATGAACGGTATGATGTGGTTCTGTGCATAAAAAGGCCTTCTGCTGTCCCAGTTAAAAATAATTCAGCATCTATGGCCTTTATTGTCAAGTGATTCTCCAGAGTTTATCAGATAAAGTCACATTTTTACCTTAAATCTCTTCTATTCTCTGCTTATACAATTTCTGCATAATTTTAAAAATATATATTTAAGGCTATTATTTTATATTGATTTTTTCATGTGGTGTCCCTTTAACATTTTTAATATTATGTCCTGCCTTAGTCTTCCCTTTTCCACTTTACACAATCGTAGTCTATTTTGTTTTACATCAATTGCAGCCACGTGGTCATGAAATTTTCCTTTATTTGAAATTTTTCTCATTCTCCTGTATTACAGTAGGGATTACCACCTGTAGATTTATACATATCTGTTTCAAACAGTCATTATCAATTACTTCAAATCATTAGACCAATTGATGATAACTAGCACCTAGTTAGTCTAAAAATGCCTGAATCTGAATAAAGTTACTTTTCCCCTGCATTTGTTTACTTTGCTCTAATGCCATCAAAGTCAGGACACCTGTGTGGAAGAAAAGCAGCTGTGATTCTGGGCAGCAACTTCAAACTTCACAAAGTTTGGCTTTCCATAGCAGAGGTAACGATTCGGGGACTGGAAAATCAGAAACACAGAAGACATTTCTTTAGTCATGACATTTCTCTCAGCAGACTCCCTTATCTGTGGTCTCCGGAAATCCAGACAGGGATGGAGCAGGACCATAGGATACTGCTGTGTGTAAAGGCCTGAAAACACTCATCTAACCTATAGGTTGAAGTGGCTGATACCCACTGTGTGGCTCTGGATTGGGGTTCCTCTCAGCGTAGAAAGGTACAGTGGGCTGCACTCTGCATGGAGAACATACTGATTAGGAAGAAGTTTAGGAGAATTAAAAAAATACAAAACAGCAACAACAAAATAAAGCCACAACCACATAAGGTAAGGAAGGTACTAGTTGGAGGTATGAGTAGCTTTGAAAGTCCTACGGAGAACATGCTTGCCATCCTACACAGAGAGAAATCCAAACAGGTTAGGCACAATAAATCCCACTTGTTATGCTAGCCCCTGGGTTCTGCTGGCAACATACCTGTATATATCAACTCACAGGAGCTTTGGAGCATGAATTCACCCTTCATCCTGCTGTGTCACATCCATGCAGGATGACAATTATTCACCACTAGGTCTGTAGAAAGCATTTAAGTGCCCTAGTGGTCATGTATGTATCTGTTCCTTGTTTGATGTAGGCTGTGCTGTTTTATATAAATTTCAGCCTATGTGGCTAGAAAAGACTTATCTGCTAAGGCTGGTGTTTTTGTGGGAACACTGGAAAGATGGGTGATACTCTTTTTAATTTGAATAGTCATGTGAGACGTTAAAGAAACAGGCACAACAAGTTGCACATCTTGTCTGTGGACAAGAGGTGTACCTCTCATTTTGGGAAGGCTTTATGTTTACCGACAGCAATGATGTTTGTCATGCTGCATCCTGTGCTGAGTGTAGATAATACTGGGTAGAGTTATCTTCATGACAGTGTTGGTCATGGATCGTCTTGCTCTTCCAAAGTGGTTATCCAAGGTTCTCACTTTGTTTCCACAACGTCTCTCTACTTCTTTCTTGCCTGGGCAATACAATGTCCTTCTTGGATTTCCTATCATAGAAACCTCCGTTGCTGGGAGAAACCACACTGCTGAAGTAGAAACAAAATCAGCTCTTCACAGCTCTTGACAGTAGCCCTGTGCACAGGAAGGGTTTTAGTCCACTGGAGTTATGTTTCCAGCCTGGTATGGTCCCATCACAGTGTGCTTCTAACCTAAACTTGTTGAGGAATGGGTACATCCTTCCAGCACCCATTCAAAGAAATGGTGTTCCAGCTGGACTGTGTCTCATACTTCAAGAGCAGTAAGAAGCTCCAAGAAAAGGGTGTTCTGGACTGCTGATCAGGTAAAAGGCTGAGAACTGTTGTCATCAGTAAAATGCTGAGCTGCAAGAAGTGGGGTAAATTCTCACTCAGATGCCCTGCTTACTCTTCTCCTTCACTTACCAGGCTTTCCAATCTTTGCTTCTACTGCATTTCATGGTTAGAAAAAAGAGCCATAGGAATACTAAAGTCCTGAGCTGCTGATAGACGACAACATACTTCACACAGGCATCAGGGAAGACAGTGAGTAAGCTGGACAGGGCTGGTATAAAGTTGCTATTTGGGCTGCAGTGTAAACACAGCTGGGTGTGCTGACACACAGTGAATCCAACTTGTAAAACCTTGGTACTCCCCTGCTAAAACAATGGCAATGCAGATGAAGCATTTCTAGTATATCCATTTTGTGAGAGCTGGATCAAGGCCACACTTTTCCTAAGTGTAAAGTGAAGCTTTTAAAAATAGCAACAGATAATGTTTTAAGAGCATAAATAAGTAATGGCATGGCTCAGTTAATAGAAATACTATCATTATAAATGGTAGGAGAACAAATTAAGGCACTTAGTTTCACTCCAAATTAAACCATGGCTTTGTTAGGTGCATAAAATTAAATGTGTGCACAAGCTGTAGCTGAAAGACTGAACACTGACACTTTAACTTATCCCTATACTGTATTTTCAGGTGTGATTCAGTGCAACTGAACCACTGTGCAGGATTTCATGGACTCCAATAGCCTGTCAGCAAGGGATCAGAGAGTCATCTGTGTAAATTGCTGTAAGTCAGTGGTAGTGGCAGTCAGGCCTCAAAAATGTAACTGAGATTTAAATATTCTCTGTGATAATAGTGTCCAGGGTTTTGTGTATGTTGTCTGGAGGGGAGGAGAAGTCCAGGTTAATAGGTGATTTTTTTTTTATCTTTGCCTGAACAACACAATTATTCTTCAAGCCTCACATTTATTGAAATGCAAGTCAAAGTCAAACAAAAAGTTTAAAAGCACAAAATATGACTCTCTGGGTTTAGAAGGCAATAGAGGCTTACTTTATTAAACCACTCTGAAAAGTAAAAACAAATTTAAGTACAACTCAGAACAACATTGGGAAATGACTGACATAATGTTATATAGCATCCTCTCATCTCTTGTCTTTTGTGTAAGTCTGCTGTGTGCTTCAGCTTTCATTCACCCTGCCTACACTGTGTGGGACTGGAAAACAGCAGCCCTTAAAAGTAATCATTATTACGATATAACAAATGGGGGTATGGGGGGAGAGGGGGGAAAGGAAAGCAGCCATGAACAACTTATTCAAGCTGATATTTCTCCTGTTTTCATTTAAGTGTTGCCTTCCTTGTAGCAAATATTAAAAAATATTGAAATAAAACATATTGAAGGCTCAATTTTTAGACAAAGCAATATTTTTTTGG
>JAWWEV010000001.1:50080036-50113964 GCA_035583235.1 Hafferia zeledoni | reverse complement strand
CTCTTTCCCTACATGCTGAAAAACTAAAATCAAGTAGTGTAAATGTCTGTAATGAAAAAGCATAGCTTGTACCCATTCTACCGTTCTGATTAACAAACATGTACATTTAATAAATATATCCTTTATTTAATGTCAGGCTGGATTTTTTTTTTTTTTAATTAGTTTAAGTGTAGTTTGAATTCAGGCTATGAAAGCTGTCTTGTTTTATTAGAATAGAAGAGAGGGGGTTTTGCTTAAAAGAAATTTCACAACAGTCAGGTTTTGTTAAAAATCTGAAAGCTTTCTGGGTTTTTCATGCAACTAAGGAATTACAAGTAGATTTAAGATCCCTTGTAACAGGAATTTATTATCTTCTTATATTAAAAAATTGCTTTAAACTTAACTTTTTGAGTTTTACAAAATCTTTCCTGGAAAATCCTGGCTTGGAATACAGGTATGTCAGGCCATTTTGACCAATTTTTGATACTCACTTGAATTAGTTAGTGGGTAGAATTAATTGCTATTTAAAATGAGAAAGAGGGCAAGAATTTATCCCCCACTGGAGATTTGTCTACAGAAATCCTACTTTACAGTTGGGTTTTCCAAGGTGTTTGCTGTAGCTAAAGCCTCTATTTCACAATTCATATTCAGAAAGCTTCTGACCATGCACTAGGTTTTAAATGCTTGCTTAACTGCTGCTAATACAGGCACCTAAATCTATGTGCAAGTATTTTCTCAGAGAGCATTATACTTTGTTAGTTGTTTTGAAACTTTCCAGAAATTACAGTAAGTGGCTGAAATTTTGCTTACTGTCTCAGCAGCTTAAACTGGTTACAGTTATTTTATCTCTCTTCAAGTGTACATACAGATATGTTGATAATAAAATATTAGAGTGTATCCAATATTAAGAATGATGACATAGCTCTCAAATTCCCATGACCCCAACAATACATTCCTGATTTAGATCACTTTAAATCAACTGACCTGTGGGCAAAGTTTCTTTATTCCCACACATGTCCTTCTGAGCCAGGTGTAGGGCTCTGTAAGTGCCTTTTATTATACTCAACTCTGTCTAATGCAGTTCTGCAGGTCCATTTGTCTTGAAGACTGTTTCAGGACGATACTCATCATGCCTCCAGAAGGAGGTCAGTGCATCACATATGCTGTGTCCTCTCCATCTGCCTAACAGTTTGCAGCGGCTGCACCACCCTCTTAGGAGAGGCCTTGCTGAGCACCAGAAGAGTCCTTTGTCTCTGGTGTTTCTCATTTAGATCAACAGTAGCAAAAGTAGTTAAGCAAATCTGTAAACTTCAGAGTTCTTCTGAGTTTAACCTTCCTCTGAGCCTCTTTGCTACATATGTGAGATTTTGGCTTGTATTTGGCTATACTGGATCAATACAGCTAAGCTGAAACTCTGCACAGCTTCTAAAACTGACCATTTTCTGGATGGTTTTCTGAGGAAAATGACAGTCCATAGAAAATATAACAAAATTTGTGATCTTGCTGTATTAGTTTAATTTACTAACCTAACATTCTTGTACTTACATTTCACTACTTCAGAAAAATTGTGAGGATCAGATTTTTGGCTTCTGTGTAAAAGGTCTCATGTTTAAAAAGAAAAATACATTTAGATTCACTTTCTTTTTTACCTACACTGTAAGTACTGGATTAAATTTTAAACATGCTTATCTTCCTCTCACTTTGCCATAAAGGTATTTCAATTTACCTACAGTTCTATCTTATGATTAACTTCAGCTTTACTGAAAAAAAAAAAAAAGATTTCCTCTATCAAAAGGAAAAAAAAAACCTTAGCAAAATTATGCAACCTCCACCTGTTGTGGAGGTGGATAGAGAGTTAATTCTGGATGAGTGAAGAGGGAGTTCTGTACTTTAATATTATGTTTAATTTACATGACAATGGTATAGGACCTCAGATTCTCATCTGCTTGACAAAGAACAAAAAGTGTCTTCTGCTTCAAAAACGTTATAGTTTAAGATAAGAGTGTCATCTCCTGTCCTGCCCAGTAGATGACCAGAGATTGGAACTGGTCTTTAATTTTCTGTCCTAAGAGAAAAGTATTAACAGCAAACAGTTTAAACCAAGGATTAAAACCAAGGAGAGGACTTGGATAGTAAATTCAACCCTCCAGCCTGTTGAATTTTCTTGCTTAAAGTGACTCTAAAATTTTTGTTTATAGAATATAATGGAACTTCACACAAAAAAGGCATCTCTATAACAGCACCTACAGTCCTGAGAAACCCTTAGGTATCAAGGTACTGCTACAAGAACTATAGCTCTGTGTTAACTTTGTCAAAAACTTCCACTGATTTATTTATTCATTAATTCATTCTTTCCTCTGTTTTCCTCTAAGAGGTTTCCTGTGTGACAAGTAGTGACAGACTGAGAGGCAGAAAGACTGGAGTCTTCCCTTTTCCCTGTAAAAGGCATGATGCAATGAGTAGATGAGTTTCCACTGCTGAGGTTTTGTGCCTTGTGTCAGATCTATGAAGTTAAGTACTCAAGGTCAGAGAGTCTGTTTCCACGTAGGCAGATGTAATTCCATTGATTTGATATCGTCAGCCACACTTGTTGGTTCTGAGAATACCTGTGGTAACTGATTAGATGAGATGTCAACTGAGATCTGGACAACCATCTTCTGGAAAATGACTCAGTATTACTCATTTTATGAAGGCAATTGAACTCAAATAGGGATTTTCAGGCATTCTGAGATAAGCTGCTGCATTTGAATTAGTGTGTAGAAAATCAAAGAAAGGCTGAAAATCTCTGCCAAAGACACTGCCTGCCATGGAGAGGTGAGGCTCCATTACTCCTCAGGAGTGATGGGAGCTAAGATTCTCAGAAAGGCAGGCAAAGCCAGTACTGTCACCATCCAGGGCTGTCCCACTGTCCCTGAGCCAGGAATGCAGAGCATGCCTGTGGAAGCAACCAGCATCAAACACAGACCAGCATTCACCCAGGAAATCCATGGTGATGAGACAAGTCAAAGGTAAAGCCAGGAAGTCAATGCAGAAACTCAGAATCAAAGTATAGATCAAGAAGACACAAGATGGAGCACAGCTAAGGCTACAAAGCTGCTGAGGAGCAGCTCAGGTGGGGACCAAGCACAAAAGTTTTGACTCCAAAGCAGCTTCCAAGAGAAGGAGAGCCTCCTCTGGGACTCTTCCAGGTCTTGCTGCACTGCATAACTGACTAGTGACCTGGCCTTGGGCATGGCCATCTAAATTCCTAGAAGGAGAAAACTGTCCTTCAGACCTCTAGCATGCCCTGCATCTTGTGTCTCAGTGATGCAGAACACCAAATGAATGGACTAGGAGATGTCCTGGACTCCTGGGTGCAAATGAGAATCCTGGCTCTATACTGACTCTATGGTGGGCAAGACCTGGGTGTGCTTTGGTCCCTTTCCTTCATGCCTGGACTCCTCACAAATGGGCATCAGCTCACTGGTGAACCAAGATGCAGTGGTAATGAGATGATTAGTTGTCATACAGTTTTGTTTTTTTTTTTAATCAGTGAATCTTATATTTGGGGGGTGGAAGGAAAAAAGGCAAAATAAGCAATGTTGAAACAGATACTATCACGTGATAAATTCAACCTGGATTTGCTAAGTTTTGGTCCCATTGAAAATGTCAATAATATCAATAGTTCATTGCTACATCTTCTAAGATATCTTTACATGCACTTCTGCCAAACTCCTTGATTTCAGACACTAAGAAGAAGGGAAGGCACAACAGACTGGCTTGGCAATGTTGTCAAGGTAAAAGTGACCCCTTTCTATTCATTGAGAAGTCACAGAGTCTGATGATGGTAGTTGAATGTCCCTTTTTCTTTCACATTAACAATATTCTAGCTACCGTATTTTAAGGTGTACTGGGTTATTCTCAGACATATTAAAATGTGTACTGAACCAAGGGCAATATGCAACACTGTGATGGAAACATTCACATAATGGCATATGTAGATTATGCCCAGGTATGAACTCAGGCCATTCTGTCCTTCTCATATCTTTTAGAGTGTTTCAATTAGGTTTCAAGTATTTTGCTATAGCAGGAAATACTGTGGCAATATATATGTGAACTGCCTGGCACCACCTGGCCTTATGGCTGCTCAGTGGTCCTGTGGTTCATACACTCTTTTGTTTCTGAGTATGCATGTTGCCAGAGGGGAGACAGTAAGATGTTCTGATATCTTGTCCTTCCCATCTTCCCAGAGTCTCTCTCGCTGTTCTGTATTCCTGCTCACCTCACGAGGGTGGACTTCTGCCTTCAAAAGGCTTGCACTGCTTAGCCATGGGCAGCCTCTTGACTGCCTCAGAAAAGTGCCTGTGGAGGTAGATACCCATTTCATTCATTTTGCAGCTCCTTCAGGGCATGTACTTTCTGGCATTCTCTTACTAAGGCTTAATGAGAGCACTCCTGGCTAAGGACAGCTTTGACAGGATGGCTTTCAAACACACTGAAGCAGAATGCATTGGACACTCCAGTAGAGCTGGCAGAGGCAAGCATGTTTGTTGACATCAGGAATAAGCTATGCAGATACCTGCTCATTCTCACTTTGCTTGTTTTGCTCTAGTCCTTCTGTCTTTTTTAATCTGTCAAACACCTGAGAATGAATTATTCTACTCTAAATTTCTAAATTTAATACCTACGTGTGGGGTGTTTTTTTTGTTTTGTTTTGTTTTCAGTTTGGTGAGGGGACTTTTCCAAATTACAAAAATGTAATTATTCTTATACCCTTAATCCTTACGACTTTGTTGAATGAGCAAGGTAGTTACAAGAAAAAAATAATAGTGTAAAATATTAAGTATGTTTACATGCACTGTTCCTTTGGAAGTAAAATTTGCCAGGACAGTGGATGAAATTTAATAGAATTTAGTAAACTTGGTTGTCCTTGAATAATGAAATTCCCAAGTCAAGGGGAAGCAGAAAAAATTCAGAACACTGATTCTGAAATAGAAGATTGTAGAGCTAAAGCATTTTGTAGAATATACACTAAAGTTTAGAAAGTCTGAAGAAGTCATTGAAAATCTTGTATTCTTACTTTTCATATAGTTAGGGGAAATTTTCCTTTCTTGTATTATTATACTTTTGAGTGGAAAACACAAAAACGTCTCTTTTATTAAAAAAAAAAAGCAGTAAAAATACAATTTAAACATTTGCAGCTGTTTGGAATTCAGCACAGGCTTTAACAGTCAAGAGTTTGCAGCCTGTCTGTGAGTTAGAGTTGTTCATTCTTGTTTTTCCTCCCCATATAGAGTCTCATAAACTGATTCATTCATCCTGGAACTTTCTCTTTGATAAGGAAAATAGAGTGAGTTTCAAAGCAGAGCTTCCAGCCCTTCAATCTTTGTCATGGCTCCTCCCTGAACTTTAATTTTTCAACAATCTTTCTAGAGAAGGAAGTATATTCTTGCCACATATGAAAGCATATTTCTCCATCCTCATATTGGAAATTTTCTTTGTTTATTTGTCTTGGGATTGTTTTAGCCTTTTGGACAGTGTCAGTCTAGGTTTTTATGCTCAGATTGTTCAGCATGATCCTCAAACTCTTTTCAGATGGCTATCTAGGTTACATTCCCCTCACTTGTATGTATAAGCTGCATTTTGAGTTTGTGTTTATCTGTCTTGCTTTGTATTTAACCTACTTAAGCACTGCTTAACACTATTCTCTTTATCTATGACAGAATCTGTTCACTGTTCCCCATCCTTAACACTGTGATCTACAAATCTTACCTGCCAAGATGTTGTGTTTCCTTCCAGGTCACTGAGGTCACAGTGTTACTCACCTCAGAATGAAACCCCAATCCCTGAAGGGATCCCAAGAGACACACACTTGAAGATTATTCATTTACAGTTATCTTTTGAGATCTATCAGCTCACTAGTTTTTAATCCATTTACCATATGAAGTTTTAAGTCAAATACTTTCTTCTCTGTTGATGTTAGATCAATGCTGTTATCTTTATCGACCAACCTCCTCTATTATAAAGAGATACTAATTTAGCTGAACAATCTCTATTTTCGTGATTTCAATCAGAAGGCATTTAATAAAATTAACTTTGCTTAGTGCTGCAGTGAGGACACTCCACAGAAGATGCTGCTCCATGTCGGTGGGAGCAGACTCCCACATCATTGAATCCCTGTTTTCCAACTGGCAACAGACTCTGTGATAGACAGATAGTAAATCTATCAGCCCCATCACAACTTTTCTGACTTAAACCTGCCTTTGCTGCCTTTAAAGTAGTCAACAGTGGGAGTCTCTGAGATGCAAGCTAGATTTAAGGTAGAGATTGAAGCCCCATGCCTAAGCACCTCAAGTTTCTCCTGTTCTTGCTTACTCACACAAAGCACATGGATCTTGCTACATCTGATGATGGCAGCAAAACCACTCCTTTGTCAGTGATGCACAGTATCAGCCTAAAGGCATGAAGTACAGAGGCTGGCTAATAAGTAAAGGAAGAGGATTAAGCTATTATCAAGAGCCCAGAATCTGATCTGCAGAATTAATGCATATGCTCCAATAGATAGACCAAAGGACGTTTTGCCTGGATAGAGACTGTGAGATAATCATAATTTAAATATGCATCCCAGGTGCCTTAAGCAGCATGAGTCACAGACTGTGAATGAGCAGAACTTACTTTGACCTTGAGGATTGCAGAATTTGATTCTTGACTGCTAATAAATTATTGTTAAATGCTCTTTCCTGTATCTTGCTGTGCATACTGGTTCAAACCTGCAAGTGTTAAAGGTCTGGTTCAAATGTAAGCACAAGAGTAGTGCAGTGCTGTCCGTGAGACTTTATCTGTCATCCACGCATGAGTGGTCTGCTGGAGCAGAGGGAAAATGTTCAGCTTCTTGTAAGATCAAGTGTTACGACAGTGTGTGACTCCCAGTGAGTAGTAAGTTTAGTCGCTCTGGAAAATATTTCTCTTCTGGTACCAATTTCAGGACAGCTATTGATTTCACATCTTTCAAAAGCTTTTTCTACTGTAATTATGATTGTACTTTCTTGTTCATCTGAGCATAACATGAAATAGATATTACCAGGACAAGCAAAAGTAGAGATAAGATATCCTTATTGCTTTGACAATTAATTTCCATGTATTATTATATGGCAAGTGTATTCTATTATAAATATCTTATAATGCTATGACTTGCTAGTGTTTGGTTAACCACATACTATTTTTTGCTTAAAAATTGATTGTACATGCAGACAGGCTGCACACTGTCTGTTACTTGCCCACAAGTGATTGTTCCTCAGGAAGTGAACATACTGTGCTTGGGGGTTTTTTTTGTCTCAGTCATCTCTTTCTTTTGAGATCTCCAACACTGTAATCTCCTTCTTTATACATTCTATGGATTAAGTCTTCTTTTCCAGCATGACAAACTTTAAATAACTTAATGACTGTATTATAAATTGCCTGTATTATAAATTGACCATATTATAAATAACAATGCATAGTCCTTCTTGAAAACTAAGAATGTAAATCAGCATTACTCTAACTGTTTGTAATATTAGAAAAAAATCCACAATTGAATTAAAGCTTTATATTCCGCCATGGACCATGAAATTAGTAGGTAATAGAAACATGCTGAAACTCCTATCCTTTAAAAAGGATCAGGACTAGAAATGATCAAAAATATAAAATTGCTGTCCATGTGCAGCCTGATTTATTGTTGCACTACATAGAAGAGAAACAGCTGGAAAGTAGAATTTACATTTTATGTAGGCTGGTTATTAGACAGTGTAAAGATTCTACATTTGGTTTTTAAACAGTAAATATAAACACAAAAAACCCAATGGGTAATCTCCTATTATACTTTTTCCATTATTTATGATAACTTTTATGTGTATATTATTGACTCTTACTGTTACGTCACTTTGATAGAAAGGACTTGCAGAGAACTGTAAGGACTAAATCAGGTTCGTTTAGAGGGTGTAACTCTCAGATAACACATGACCTCCAGGACAGTGCTCCAGACGTATATAAGGACAACCATACAGAGGAATGCCCTCCTTACTGCATCTTGCACCACCCTGATCCCTCGCAGGGTCAGCCTCAATCCTGCTTTGCTTTACAACAGCCTGACTCCTGGCACAGAACCATAAGGTGTCCATCGATGCAAAAGCCATACGTCCAGAGTGGTGGGAAGCTGGGGCCAATTGCCACTGAGCAAGGCTCTCAGGTTTGAGCATATGCAGCCTATGGGCCAGCACTGACTCATGTAACATGGTGTGCATTTTATATTTCACTCCCTTGTATTAAAGCAGAAGATTAGGAAATCCTCATTTGGGAGAAGAGCGACTTTTGTTCTCTCCTCCACTCTGTGACTTCAACAGTGCAGTACCATACTAAGGGAAGGAACTCTTCACTGATGGGGATGAAGAGTCCAGAGGGCTTCTAGCTGGGGTTAAGCACCCACCTATAAGATACTAGGTTGAGTGTCCATGCTGAGGGCACTCTAACTTCAACTCCATCCTTGCTTTACTTCTAGAAATGTTCCCTGGAAACACTCTATTAGTGGTATGAATAAGAAGGCAACTGGGACCTACATGCAGCTGCTTGTCTTTCATCAGCACATCTTACTAGAATCCAGCATGGTCTTTATGACTCTTCCTTATCCTTTTGAACCTGGTTTGTTTTCTTTATTTTGGCCTCATTTATAGGATCTGAGGTAATTGTCATATTTTCTGTACACATAGTAGGCACCACCTAATAAGTTACTAGGAATTTCCTCCTCCTTATCTCTGGAACCCCTTTTTGTAACTTTAAACAAGTGCTATTCATCCCTAGAGCAGGTATGATCTGCCTCTGATGTTTTATTTTGTAGGTAACTGTTACTCCAAAGACTAACTTTGTAGCTATTATTTTTCACACAAACATATCTAAAAAAAAGATGTAGTCAGGGCTTTACTTAAACCTGCTAACATGAACAAATGAAGCATCAATCCTAAACATTAATAGGAATAAAATATTTAATTGTTTTTAAAATATCTGCAAAGCATTAGCTGGTTGCAGGGTTTCACCAAAGCTGAGGTACACAGAAAATGTAAAATGAAAAAAACTAGAGAAGCAGGAGTAACTTTGATGAAATCATAAAATTCAGTGTGCATGTATCTAAGCCAAATTCCAGCAGGCAACTAAAGGGGATAGAATTGAAATACAAATATCAAAAATAATACTAAGGGATTTGATGCTTCTATTACTCTTTTTGTCCATGGCTCTGAAAGTGCTTTATGCATAGTTATTCTTGATCTCTTGAAGGAGAAATTTCCTCCTAAATTAAGCCCAGGTAAACTGAGACACTGAGAAGTGATTTGTCCAAGTTCAAACATGGTCAGATAACAAAAGCAACAACTCTACAAGATGAAATTCTCCACCAAGGGGGCTAGAAACTGGGAGAAGGCACAGGCAGGACAGCTGACCTGTAGTCACAAAAAGAATATTCCATACCATATGATGTTCTGCTCAGCAATAAAAGCTCAGGAAAAGGTGGAGGAAAGGGGACGTCCATGGTTATGGCATTTGTCTTTCAAGGAACAGGTGGTGGAACCCTGCTTTTGTGGAAATGACTGGACATCTGCCTGCTCATAGGAAATAGTACATAAATTCCTTCTTTGCTTTGCTTTTGTGGGTAGCTTGTGTTTTCCTATTAGACTTTTATTGCAATGCATGAATCTTCTCACCCTTCTTTATCTCCTCATCTCACAAGAGAGGAGATTGAGAGAGTGGCTGTGTGGGTGTTTGGCTATTGGCCTGTGACAATCCACCACTGTCACGTGCTTTCAGTGACAGTGTCCTGCTCCAGAGATAGATGCAGACAAAATCCAGTCAGACCCTGGGATTTCAGACTTCAAAAAACACACATTTTCAAAGAATTCTAGACTAAGAGAAAGGCAATGTTTTCCTAAATAAACCATGAAGTATTGTCAAAAAATCTAGGTAAAGTAGGTCTGTTCATATCAACTATCTAAGTGGAATAGTCAATCCATCAAACCCATTATGTTTCAATCAACAGTATCATGATCTTCTGCTAGACATTTTCTATAGAGGAATTTTAGCATAACAAAGTGTTTTCTGGATCAAGAAATAGAGAGTAGTCTATAGATATGATTCATGCACTTGGAATAAAGCCCTATTTTCTCTGTTCTTTAAAGTACAGATAAATAACAAGAAAAAAATCTATAATGAAGCAGTGTTACTGATACAGGTTTTATCTGAAAATACAATGTATGTACAGCCAGACTTCATGAACTAAGACTTGGGAAGGGCTTTCCCCATGTAGGTGTGCCCTTCAGCCTGTGTAATGGATTTTTTAAGTGAGGCAAAGCGTGCGCAGAACTGGCCCCACCGTTTAAGTCCTGAGGTCCATCTGCCACAGCTGAGGGAGCTTGGACAGTGACAGTGAAGTCCTCAGGACTGTCACAGCACCCGGTACTAACCGGGGCTGACCCTGCTGAGCATCCGAGATGTGATTGGATGGGATGGCAGGGAGGCTTGAACTGCCAGGGGACGGTCCCACTGAGACTCAAACTCAGGCCCTTGGGATTTGGAGTCCAGAGTGCTCTCCTTTACTGCAGGGACCACCCTGAAAACACAATAACACTGAGGTAAAAAACTGAAGTAAGCTGTCAGTCCTACTACCTGTTCAAGAAAAAGACAGAATAAGTGCGCTTGATGTTAACTGATCCCTTAAAATTCATCTCATTCTTCCAAGACATGAGAGAATGTTCATAATTCAGTTTTAGATTAGAATGTTAAAGGGGCATTTCCAACCTAATAAAAGCAAACATACCAAAATGTTCCTCTTTGAAACTGTTCCAATTTTATCATTATGATATGCTGTAACTGAAGACTCAAAATATTATATTCAGCTTATTTTTGCCATGTTATCAAGAGTACACTCGGTTTAATTATTTTCCCTATGTGAATATGTCTTTCAAAACCCAGTGCAGAGTTAATGGGTGGAACAAAGAAAATCAATCAATTTCCTTTTCCCCTTCAAATTTTATTGCAACAATAAAATCCATAAATATGGCAGGAGGTGTGCCAGGTAAAGGTAAAATTCCATTTTAACTGTTTTTTATTCACTATGTTTCAGGCTGAGAGTGCTTGAACCTGGTTATTATTCTTAGACAGAAATAGTCCTCATTTTAAGACAACTTCTATTAAAAAAACTCAGAATACTGCAGCACCTTTTAAACAATTGAACTCACTATAAAGTGTTACATCACATATTATATTAAGCTTCAATGTATAAAATGGCTAATAAATTACAAAGGTAATAAGAGGTAACTATAAAGATAATTATAAAGGTAACCTATGCCATTTAGGAACAGAACATCAGAATCATCAAGCAATATTCGGATATCAGTTTGAAGTTTTTTCTGTATTGATATCTGAATACTTCTACACATGCATACATAATTACAGGACATTTTACAAGGAAAAGAAGTAAAGCAAAATAAATAAGTGTTCCGTTACTCTATATAATCTTTGACTTAGTGAACCAGTTGGATTTTCCACAGATTTTCAGAAACATCTTAGATACTCACTTCTCTTGCTCATCCATTTTGTCTGATACACATTTTGTAACAGTGGCCTGAAAAAGGCTTGGACAAAGGTTTTTGCTGCACTTTTTATGTCATGATTTTTATCCTCATCAAAGCTGAATACTATTCCTAATTCCTAGTGCCATCCTTGGGGATTCAGAGGATTTTCCAAATCCTGATAACAACTAACTGCAGCTGCATCCAGAAATAATATCAAAGTGGTAGGCCCTCCTCATAGTGCATAGGGAAGAGTTTATGCTAGAGGAAGACAATGAAGACTTGGACACAAAAGCAGCTCTAAACTAACAAGAGGAAATGCAGAAAGGAGAGCAGTGGGCTAATCCCTTCTTGATGCAGTTAGTCAGGTACCTTATGGTGTACCTCTGGAAAGGTTTTCCATTTTGCTGGGAATATGTAGCTGTGAAGCCTTGTTCAACACATGGAACAGTCTGATTCCCCTGGGAGGAGGAATTTAAGTACAGGATTTTCAGAAAACCTGAATTTTTAATTTAAGGACCTAAGTCCTTTTGCAATTGTAGGATACAGGGGAGGCCAGCCTGACTGGAATGAGAAATGCCTTTGTCAAAATTACAGCTGCCCAGAAGAAATCAATATGTCATTCTGCAAGTTCATCTTCAGAAATGTAAGGAACCTTAGCAGAGCAAGGAAACACTTTCTCATTTCTGGTGCAAGAATGGCAAGGGCTGACAATTCTGTAGTCATGTGATAATGAAAGAAATGACAATGGGCAAGGTGGAACAACCCTTGCAGTATCCAGTGAACTTTCTGAGGTGGCTGCACCACATGCCTGTGTAATTTAGATTTCTTTGGAGACATACAGTAAGGCAAGTATGATTCTTCAGCTGTTTTTGTGAGTTTATTGTTAGTGAAGCTCCAATGACTTTGATTGAAGAAAATGAGAGGATAATTGAGTTCAGGGTCCCTGCTTTGAAGACTTAGCAATCTAATTTTGGACCAGGGCAAAAAACCAAAACAAAACCCAATTAGAGAGGAAAGGAAGACAAAGTCCCTCAGGTCATGCTCATGCCTTTACTGGATCTGCTAAATGTCTTTAAATAGCAGCTCTAAATCACCAGTTTATGAATACTATGAAAAATAAGAAGAGAGATATTTGCTTTTTTTTTATGCCACTAGAGCACAAATACCTAATATTTGCATCAATACCATCACTGATTTTTTCTTCATGGATGATAATATTACTAATCTGACATTATTGGAGACATCTGCAAAAACATCTGTGATTGATGCTCTTTTTTTACCAAACTAAAGCTTATTATTGTATTTGTATTTTGTAGATGACTGTTCATCACCTTCTCTCTGAGGCCAGGTCACTCCTTCTGCCTTCACAGGACGTACATGTGATATCTCATGTACCTCATGTCTTGGCAGCTGTCACTGACAATTATGTCTCTAATGGTACTGTGGTTTACCACTACTTGTACTGTTCCACTGAGCTGCACTTGGAAATGGATATTAAGGTAAAACCTCTTTATTAATATGTATCATCCCTTTAATCTCACAGTTTTTACTGGCTAAGATAAAACCTTGTGCGCTGCACTGGCAGTATAGAAGTTACAAGGAGAAAATTAATTCAGCTTCTGCCTTTTAGGGCCTGTTTGTTTTCTTGTAATCACATACAAAATTTTTCCTTTTAAGATTCAATTCTCCCTCTTTAACTCAAAGCCTTTGTCATTTTATTCCTGGATGTGATACTAAAGTTTAATCTTTGAGGATGTTGAAAAGTATTTCCTGAAAAATGTTATAGGCATAATGCAGGAAACATATCCTGGAACAACAGAGAGCTGCTGGAGTTTTGTGATTTCAGTTGTTTGGCTTTAATGTCAATAGAGAGAGCTTGCTTTGCTTTGCTTTGTTTTGTTTTGTTTTCTTCAATAGCAACATTCCAGCACTTCAAAGATTTCAACAGATTTCTCACTGTAAACCTTACTATGTATCAGGTTCATCTCTGGAAGACAAGCAAGAGAGGGTCAAAGGTAACAATTGTTGTAGCAAAAGACATTTCCCTTCATCCTGTGTATTCATACTCACGAATGCTTTTTTACCAGCTGAAGCTGTTGATGTACTTTATCCAGAGCTTTGCGCACTCTACATTATTTCTTATAGTAATGAAAAAGGAATCTGCTGAACCAAAGAAAAAAACAAATCCTATCAAAAGGCTGGCATTTCACTAGCAGATTTTTCAGCCAGCTGAATGCTAGTGCTCTAGTGTATACACATTGAAAGTAATTTCTATTTGTGTATGGTATTATTTCCCAGAGAATATCTTTCACAGGATTCTTTCTTTCTTTCTTTCTTTTTTTTCTCTCTCTCTAAAGCTGGGGTTTCACATTGAGGATAGAGCTTGGGCAAGGAAGGAAGAGGAGAGAAGGAAGTAGGTTTAACATGGATATGAATGTTTTTGTTTAAACCTAAGTTTTAGTATTTAAATAAACTTAGAACCAAAATATTCCAGTGTTCAGTTATTTATCTGTGAGATTAGGACAGTTCTGAATTTGTTCTATGTACTTTTTATAGTACGATGCTGTCAAGTTCTAGAGATGGGAATTTATTTATCCCAGGACATTCAGAGGCTTCAGACTGATCACTGTCTTTCTATTAATATTGGATAAGACCTAGATTCTCTTCTAGCTCAAATGGGACACTGTTTTTTTCTTTTTATGTTTCTTTATTCTTCTTTCTTTCTTTCTTCTTCTTCTTTTTTTTTTTTTTTTTTTTTTTTTTTTTTTTTTTTTACAGCTCCATAAAATGCAAACAGAAAGAGAAAAACCTGCAAAGAGTAGTTCTGCCGATATTAAATCTGAATTGCCCTATTAAGGTGCCTCTCTATCGCGACAGACTACTGTTCTTATAAAGCTTCTCATTTAAGCCCAGAGCCCAAAATGCTTTTTCTGCATGCACCTTAAGGAAAACTATAGTATCAGTCCAACAGATGGGTGCTTTGAACTGTTTCACATAATGGATCTTGTAGATTTACTCAGAATATGAAACAAGTCACAGATATTCCAACAAAGATAGACATTTCGCACTTGGTAGTAGCTATGCAAGACACAGAGGATGACTAAACCTGGATGATCACTTGTAGAAGATAAGCCAGGCATGTATGGCAGTGACCATGAATGTCTGACATTTCCGACCTCTGAAAGAGTGTGAATGACATGCACTAAGGGCTCCAGGGAAAAGATTATAGACTTGTGAATGGAAAGGAACTGATTAGCGAGGCTAAGGTTTTTAAGAAGCTTAATGTACATTTCTATATATGGCATCAGCTGTGACTTGGCCATTGTCCTAAACACATAGATATACTGCTGCGGAAAACACTAGGAACCAGAGCATTTCCAAAGGTGTTTCTTGTTCTATACCTGCCTGTGGCTGTACAACTAAAGTGAGAAGACATGATCCAGGTAATCCTCAGGTGCTGGAAATGTAAAACACAGGAGGCACTTAAATTCTGCAGATCAATCAAAAACCACCTGCATAGTCCCATTAGTCACCTAATATGCCATTGTACTGAAACTTTCCTTCAAGAAAAAGGTCGTATTTAGAAGACCAAATTTTGAACGACGCCTTTGTCATTAATAGGATGAATGAGCACTTTTGGACAGTGTTTCTTTTCATGCTTACCTAGGGTTTGGTTCCAAGATAGGTGAGATGAATCACCTGTCATAGAAAATGTTCTGTAATTGATTCATAAGAGTGCAGGATGACCAGCAATCAATATCAATATATCAATATACTGATTTACTTTATAGACATTCAAAATGTAAGTCAAGCTAAACCCAGCCTAAGGTATGTAGAAACCAGTCTAGCACAGGTCTAACACATTCACTATCTTTCTAGTGTGATCGACTTGCACGTGCATTTCCCATTGACACAAATGCCAGATGCTGCACCTGCAACACAGTAACAGCAGGCACAAGTGGAAAGTTGACAGACGAGTGGCTGGAGAACAGCCCTGCAGAGAGGGACGTGGGAGTGCTGGTTGGCAGCAGGCTCAATGCAAGTCAGCCAAGTGCCCTGGCATCCAGGAGGGTAAAACACACCCTGGAGTGTGCCAAACATGTAGACGTGGTGCAAAGGGACACAGTTTAGTGGGGGATTTCGGCAGTGTTTGGTTTACAGTTGGACTTGATGATATTAAAGGTCTTTTTCTACCTTAAATGATTCTATGATTCTAAACATAACACAACCACCCAGTTGAATCCCACCGTATTCAGTGTTGGTGCAGTGTCACTTTGAGTACTGAGTGCAGTTCTGGGCCCCACAACTTAAGAAGGATATTAAGGTCCTTAAATGTGCCCAGAGGAAAGAAAAGAAGCTGGTAAAAGGGTTGGAAGGCATGTACTTTAAGGAGCAGCTAAAGATTCGGAGTTTGTCTTGAAAAAAGGGAGGTTGAGAGGTGACCTCATTGCTCTCTACAGCTTCCTGAGGAGAAGATGTGGAGAAGGAGGTACTGAGCTCTTCTGTTTGGTATCTGGTAAAAGGATACATGGGAATGGTTCAAAGCTGTGCCAGAGGAAGTTTAGACTTTACATTTGGAAGCTTTTCTTTACCAAAAGCATAGTCAGATGTTGGAACAGGCTTCCTAGAGAGCTGGTAGATGCCCCAAGTCTGTCAGTTATAAAGAGGCATTTGGACAATGCCCTTAGCAACATACTTTAACTTCTGGTCAGCCCTGAAGTGGTCAGGCAGTTGGACTAGATAGTCATTGTAGGTCCCTTCCAACTAAAATGATTCTATTCTATTCTATTCTATTCTATTCTATTCTATTCTATTCTATTCTATTCTATTCTATTCTATTCATGTGGAATCCATGAATTTTGCAACTTTGTATGAAAGCATTCCAAATTTCATAATTTGCTGTCAGCCCCGACTTTCCATGCAAACAGCCCTACTAATGGTGCTGATATTTGGCCGTTTCTTTGCACACTTATTACCCTGCAGCATCAAACCTGTTAAAAATCTCAGGTAGTTCAAAGAGTTATAACACACGCAATTAAAAATGTTACTGTTGTTTAATTACATAAGTGATTGAATACAATTGGACGAAGAACAATTCAAAAGACATTTAAAATATAACTGAAGCACTATATCAAGGTTCTTTATTTCAATGTATTTAAATAATCCAACAAAGTTAAAACCAGGAATGACAGATGTTATTCGGATTTACACCATTCAAGGATTTCAGCTCGTTAAAATCGATCCACCAGAGTTTTGGATGAACTGATGAGATTTGAAATACTCTTGGGTTTCTAAAGTGAAATAACATCAGAAAATTGTAATAATGATATATAAGTATTCCTCCCTATCTGGAAACTCTGAATGAAAGTACTTTACTGATGATAATTTGAAAGACACTGAATCCTCCTGCCTCTGCCTCAGATTTTTAAAGCTGGATACTAATTAACAAAATCAAATCCTAGATAAAGAAGTGTTTCAAATAGAAGACTAATAGCATTTTTCAAATTTCTCTTGAAGAGCATTGCTGTAATGGCTTTTTCTGTTTTTTAAAGAGCACTGCACTTTTTCTAGGGTCCCAGAAGCTCAAGTTATCTGAAATGGGTAACAATGATTTCTCAGAAGGATGCATTTCTGGAACATACTCTGTGCAGTTCTAGTGTCCCCAAGATAAGAAAGACATGGAACTGTTGGAGCAAGTCCAGAAGAGGGCCATGAAGTTGATAAGAGGACTGGAGGACTTCCACTATGAAGACACACAGGAATTTGGGGCCAACCAGCTGGAGAAGAGAAGGCTGCATGGAGACCTCACAGCAATATCTGAAAGAGACCTACAGGGAGGGGGACTCTTCATCAGAAACTGTAGTGATGGGACAAGGGGTAATGAGTACAAACTGAAAGAGGGGAAATTTAGGCTTGATACTGGGAAAAATATTCTTTACTGTGAGGATGGTGAGATACTGGAACATGTTGTCCAGGGAGGTTATGGATGTCCTAACCCTGGCAGTGTTTGAGGCCAGATTGGACAAGTCCTTGTCCCTGCCCATGGCAGTGGGTTTAGGGTTGGATGATATGTAAAGTCCCTTCCAACGCTTAATATTCTGTGATTCTATGAAATCCTTCTAAAGGGGCATATATATCATCTAGATTTGTTTACACCTATAAACTACATAAAAATCCAATTACTTCCCTAGCAGAAGATTGAACTGTTTCATATATTAAAGCAGGCCAAAAAATCAGCAAAATCTGATGACACAGAAATACATGAAAACAAGCATTAAACTCTTCACACCTCAGCTACTTTTTGCTGCAAAGTCAGTAAGGCTTGCACCCTCAGCTACCTGCGGGTCCAAGCCGTCCTGGTTTTGGCCCAGATCAGTGGGAGAGGGCATGGCCAAGACCCTTCTCTTATTCAATTTCTCCTCATACCATTGCCAGGGAAGGGGGAAAGGGACTCTCTCTCTTGCAGTTACTTCAAGTTGAACAAAGGAAAGCTCTCTGCCACTGTTTCATTGCCTCAGGCTTGGTGAGCATTTTGCATGTAAATAACCTTCTCTTTTGTACACTTTTTAAAATTAGTATTGTTGCAGTAACTATTTGTTCTTCTTATTTAATTGCTGTTTCCAGTAAATTATTCTTGTCTCAACCTGTGATCTTTGCCTTTTGTGCTTACAGTTGAAGGGGAGAAGGGGTGAACATTGGCACAGTTTCTGTGGGAGCACTAAACTGGGGAGTACCATTTCTAAACCAAAACACAAGACAAAAAGCAACTTCAGACTCATCTACAACACACTTGATGTGCTACCCAGGACAGGTCAACTGCTGCCAATTACAGCTGACACCTTGTCAGGGCTGAATGTGATCACAGGCTGATCTGAATCCCCTATAGTCCAGTAGTCTGGAAGATATCCACAGCTTTGCTTTTTTGGACTGCATTTGTCCATCCTGTAACAAATGTTTCCTTGGAAAGGTTTGAAGCTGAGGCAGTCAGAAGCCCAGCACTGTGTCTCTACAGTGTCTTTTCCAGTAGCCTGAATTTAATCCCACTTGAATTTTGCCTGCAACTCCCCATTGCTCTGCAGATGGCTGTGCCAAGGTCCTTCCAGGAGACAACATGAGTCTTGTTTCCTGACATTGTCATTGCAGATGGGTACGAGGGCCTGATGGAGATTACAGGGGGTTGGAAACAGCAAACTGCCTCAGAATTAAACCAGAGAGATAACACGAAATTGTCTCCAGAAATGCCAGCTGGAAAATGCTACAACCAGAGCTAAAACCCCTGAGAGATGGGCATGTCTAAGGTAGCTTTGACCCTGCACTCAATGGGCTATGAGCTGAAAACATGGAGCAGAGTGTGCTTAATCCTACTCCAAGATAGTTTGTTATGCTGCAAGAATAGTGTAGTCTGCTTCAGGGTCACTTGGAAACAAGGATACTGACATTTGTGAGGACCCGAAAACTGTTTCTAATCTGAGAGCCTTTATATATCCCATGGCGATTTCTGCCTCCACTGAAGTTCACTAAAATCTTGATTTCAACAGTGCTAAAGTTAACCCTTTGCCAGCTGTAAGACTAATGTGCTGTTCAGAATGATTTCTGAATATTATGGGTCCCAAACTTTTGGAGTGTAATTATGACGTATGGCCTGCTCTGCAGCTACCATGGTCAGTGCTTGGCAGTTCCTTCTGTAAAATCAGGCTTTGCAGAAGGGCTGAGTCCTTCTTTACAAATTATCCCAAGTTGCAATTGCTCTGTCACATACAGGGAGAACTGAACTCAGTTTGCCTGTGGTAGTCTGTGGAGTAATGGACAAGGACAAAAGTTAAAAGAGAATAAGAATTACAGAGGAAAACAAGCTGTTGCTTCCCAGATGAGGACACAAAGAAAACTGGCTGCTGCTTCCTAGATATAATAAACTCATGATGCCCCACAAAGTCCCCCCAGTTTTGATGAACACCTGAATACATCAGAGAATGGAGCGATGTGAAGACACCATGGCCCCACTTTGCAAACATCCTTCAGAAAGGGAACATGGAGACACTTTGACCTGTGCCAATTTGTCCATCAAGAAAAATAGATGCTACATGACACTACCTAAATTTAGCACTCGTGTCTAAAATCACTCAAACTCTACCTAACCCTAAAGAAATAGTATAAAAGGAAGTTGGAAATGGGGAGAAATTGGAGGAAGATTTCCATTGAAACTGCTGGTATTGACTGAAGGATTGAATCTGCCTTCCTCTTTTGCTCAGAGATACCTCTGTTGGGTGAGAAATTTAATCTATGCACATTAATCACTGCTTTTAAGGACTAGAGCTTGCTTTTGCTTCATAATATATGAGTACATTGTTTTGTTTTAGAGTCTGTGCTTGTGTCTTGCTTTACAGTATTGTTACATTATTTTAAGTGTGCTTTTGTAGCTAGACTTGACCACCAATGACCACGAACCTTATTATCTTGTCACAATTTGTATTAATAAAGAGTGTCACTCTGTAAACTGTTAGAGTGAGTCCACTATAAGGTGCTAACTGTTTTGTTGATGGCAAAATAACTTGTGGGAAATATCCTCTGAGGGGTTTCCCTTGTGCTGTTACGAGGCAGTCCCCAAAAAAGGGCAATCAGCTTACCCCAATCTTGTAAACCTCTTTGGTGAATGATTCCTATGCAGAATACCAAACAGACTAGATTGGACTTACATGGTTTCATTTTTCCCTGGGGCATTTACAGACAAATAAATCTCTAAAGTGAATTCCCCCCACCTGCCTTTTCAGGTGACATAGTCACATAGAATCAGAGGCATGGTGGAGTGGGGTACAACACCCTGATTTTCTAAGTGTGAACCATACAAGGCCAGAGTGTGCTATTTGCCTGGGCTACTCAATCTTCCTCAGCATGAAAGGCTGTCTCAGGCACAATGCTGGGCTGATAATGTACTGTGTGACTTACTGCAAGCATCTCCGGCAGCTCAGGGAACACTGTGTTGTCCTTCATTAGCTAGTAGAGGCCAGTACTGTGGCAATTCCTAAGTCTACTGCCTTCTGCTACATGACCAAAACCTCTAGTACACTGTTCTGAGATCTAGTTATATGTATTTTAGAGCTCATAACTGAATACCTGTCCTGCAGTGGATGGTTGCAATCTTTATTTATTTTCTCACCACATAAGGCTCCTCTGTTGTTATCCCTGTGCTACTGTCTACCTTCAGTGAAGAATTTTAATCAAGATGGAGGTCAAAAGACAGCAGGGGAGCAAAAGACAGCCCTGCAAGCAAAACAGGGTTTACAGCTCAAGGCAGACATGTTCAGAGTGTCCCTGGTTTCAAACACCATTCACAAAGTGTAAGTGGACAACCCGAGCTTCCTTCCTGGTGAGATGCTGCAGCTCATCACACTAAAGCAGTCATGTGGGTCAGCAAAGTCCTGCTGGCCAGAGATGAAATGTGTCACTGGCCACAGCACCCAGCAGTTGGGGGAATGTTTCACTCTTTAAAATCTGTGCTGAAATTTAACACTTTGATTTAACCAGCTTTAACTGTTCAGTTAAATCTGTGTTTGCACCCTATGAACAGCTGAACAGATCTTTGTGCCTCCTGTTTCTCCTGTAAGCATCTCTTCTGTTTGTTGATTTCCTTGCCCTAATTAAGAGACTTCCTAGTTCTTCTTCTCATTAACCATTTCCACAAAACACCACAGCACCTAAGAGTTCCCTGCTGCACTGCAAATTACTGCCAGTCCTCTCTTTCATCAGTTATAGGCTCTTTTCTAAAAAGCATGAAAACTGGTCACAGCTGCTGTGGGGGATTCCTTCATTGTTGGCAAGGGGTCTTTACACCTTTCCACCTCTAACCACCTCTAGGTCCTGGAACAGGCAGCTTACAACTCTGCATTTATGTGCCTGTCTTAGTTTGAGGGAAGAAACCAAAATGTTTACTAAAAAAGCAAAGGAGAGGATTCCTTCACAATAATCACATCACTCTTCATTAAATTTAAGAAAAAGAAACTTTAATTAGAAAATGGATATAAGAAGGATAACTGTTCTTAACTACTATACAAATATATATATATGTAGATATAGATATAACTGTAAACAGACCAGAGCAAACTACTTCTCCAACACCTCAAGTAAAACCAAAGGAGAACATCCCTCAAAACAGTAGGTTCCTCCTGGAACAGTTATATTTATGGACAGAGTCAGTGTCACACCTTGGCAAGCTGCAGGGTGAGCTCTCAGTCTTTTCCCAGCGAGACAGAGACAAGTGGTGAGCACTCAGATGAATTCTCTCTCTCTCTTTGTCCTTTGACCCAAAAGAAGAAGGAAAGCTGGGAGTGGAGAGCTGCAGCATGTCCCGAGAAGCAGCTGTGACTCTTGTCTCCCGGGTCGCTGCTGCAGTGGGGTGGGTGACCATGACACTGCTGGCAATGGTGAGGTGAGAGTGGTGACCAGGACCCCAGTGCCGAAAACCAGGAGAAACAGCAGTGGCAAGAAAAAACCAGCTTACTCCACAGGAGCAGCAAGGAGCAGCCGAACAGTTTCTCTCCAACAGACAATACACACAGCTCCAACCTTCCTCCAGAGCTGTGTGATGTCCCACCCAAAATGATCAAGAAGGAATTGGTAGTAGTTAACTACTTCTTTTGTTAACTAATGGCATGGGGAGTTAGTGGCAGGGAGAGAATTTACATCAAAACTACAACAGTGCCTCAGGTTCTTGTTCTGTGTGGCAAAACCACTTCACAGGTCTTGAACTGCATTTTTAAAGCATGATTTGTGTCAAATTCACATAGAGTTTACATTGAGAAAAGCATTTATACAAGGCTTATTATGAAACATAGGTTCTGCTGGGGGAAACAAAACTGTCGGCAGATCTTGTGTGTTAGACACAGCAACGTAATGCACACACAGAGGCAGGGGTATCCTTACCTGCAAGGGCAACATGTAAGAGGTGGCCCAATGGCCTCCATGCCTCCCATCTGCCTTTGCATTGGTGCTGTCTGGCTGGCAGTGGACCATGGGTTATTTCACTGTAAGGCCCTTAAACATCTGCTGCAATGGGAGATGTGGCTAACAGGCATCAAAAAGTTGTAGTTCTTGTTACTTAAAAGCATAGCATTGCTGCAGAGAGACAAATCTTGGGACTACGTAGTGGTATTCAGGTCACTCCTAGCAGTGCAGTCTAATTAGCACCATAAAAATAAATTATAACATAGATGTAACCAAGGCCTCAGGAAGGAGCAATGGGAGAAATGCTCTGTGCACGGGAATAAGCTGGGAGCAAATAAACAGAAACTCCTCCTCCTACTGCCGCAGGGACCAGCTGCAAAGGTCAGGGTTGCACTTTTGCTGTCCTCATCCCATCCACCATAGAGCAGGCAGTGCAGTCCATATGTCAAAGGACTGACATATACGGATGGACAAATGCCAGAGTAGTGATGGTGGATATCAGGAACAGTGGTATCCATTGCATGCATTAAAGCTCTGGGCTTGGCTGTTCTCCCCACTTGTACATAACCAATCGCTCTTTCACATAACTAGTATTTCACTTCTGAAATTGTTATGCTCTACTGGAAATCACAGCATTTTTCTTATGTTGATATTTACTTTCATATTTTCTCCTATTTCTGTATCTATTTCTTCAAACAGGTTCCTGCCAGCAGCTATTGCCACAACATTATCTGTATAATAAACAGGTGGATTTAACTCTACAGTCCTTTGTTTCAGCAACTGAATGCTGGTATCTGGGCTTTATTAGTGGAACTAAAATGGGCTCCAAAGTCTTTGCTTTCAATGAATTTTATGTTTTTCTGTTCGATTTTGAAATAGGCTGTCTCCCAGCAGAGGAGAGAGCAGTGCAGCTTCAGACATCTTCTGGAGAACTTTTGTGTTTAAAACTGAATTTTTAGAAAGGTAATTTCAAAACAATCACCACAAGATGAAAGATCCTTTTCTTTCTTGTAACAGTTTTTAAATTAAACTACATCGCAGCTAGACTGCCCAGAAGGAGTCCAATACCAGACTCTTCTGGAAACTATTTCAGTCCCTATTTACTGCTTACAAAAGGGTTTATGTGGTTTCTGTGTTTGTCTCTACAAAACAAAATAAACAAACAAACAAAAAAACCCAAAAAAAACAACCAACCAAAAATCCCCAGCTTGTTTAGTAGAAAATATGGAAATTTGATTAAAGGCAATCCCAGTGACATTATAAATGGGAATGTGTAATTTGAATGACACATTCACACATAGAAATACACAGGTTTAACAGGATCAGTCAACATTTGTGACAAAGAAATGAGCATATATCTGTCTCGGAAATAAGGACCTCTGACAACATCAAAATCATGCACAAAGAATGTAAATTCAGACCTGTAAATGCAGCACCTGGCTATGGAAGAGAGAGAAATGTGAAAGGTAGGTAGCAATTCAAATTGCTAATGCATTTCAACATTTATTGTTATGTTTCTGTGTTTTCAAATTGACTGGAATTTTGTTAACTATCAGTCCAAAGGTCTCCAAACTAGCTTCTCACACCAGCCTGAGTTTTGCAGACAATTTCATTTAAAGCCCCTAAATAAAGTCATATCAGCTGCTTTGGCAATCCCATACTTTGGAGCCATGACTAAGCTAGAGATGGGCCTAGACCAATGGCATGAGGTTCAAAAAGACCAAGTACCAGTCCTACACTTTTCCAAAATAACCCCATGCAACGTTACAGGCTTGGAGCAGAGTGCCTGGGGGTGCTGGTTAACAGACAGCTGAACATAAGCCAGCAGTGTGCCTGTGCCTGTTGTGGTTTAGATCTTTTAGCTGAAGTTTTCTGTGCTGCCATGAGGTTTTGGGAGGGGTATGGTGTGCAAAGATGCATGGCCCCAGGCAGCAGCACTCCTGCAGCAGCCCCAAGCCAGAGCAGCCACCTGGGGACAGGGAGGCTGCGCTGCCCCACTGCCAATAGCAGCACACCACGCCGGCCACCACTTGGATACTGTCGGCAGAAGTGGGGAAGGGGCAGTTGGCAGGGGAGATAGGACCTTTGAAGCCAAAACGCTGTGGGAACTGAGATGAAATCCCTTGAAGTGAAGGTCCCACAAGATCTGAGGCGATTAAAATAAGCCAGCAGTTCTGTTTTGCTCTCTTGTTCCTGGTACCACAGCTGCGAATGCTCTCTCCTTCCTGGCATGGAATGAACCCTCTTGGTTCTGGGACTGGAGTTGAGTGGGAATCACCAGCAGCTGTGGGAGATCCGCTTTGCACTCCTATTCTGTGCATCCCTGCTCCAACCATTCCTGCTGCTGTGCCGCACCGGCTCCTGCAGTGCTGGCTCCTGCAGCCACCCCCTGCCTCCTCTGGCAGCTTCCTGCAACACCAATGTTTTCTGCTGTTTTTGATCTCTGGTGCAGCTGCTGCTTTCTGCAGCTTTTTGATGTTTCTTTTTATTTGAGGTCCATTAGCACTGCCCCACCACCACTGCACCCACACTGGGGAGACTTGGGACTCCATTTTGTGAACTTCTTCACGTGTCACCCACCTGGCATGGCAGCAGCTCTGCCCCAGCTCCACTGTGATCATGTGACCACACCCGGACTGTGGTGTCACCTTGGTGGCGCGGAGGTGAAAGAGTGATTTTTGGGTGACATTTTCTCTGCTATTGTTCAGTTGTTGTTTTGTTCTGTTCTGTTCTCTGCTTTAGTAAAAACTTATTCATTTCTACACTTTGCTCAAAAATCTCATAATTTCAAATTTGCAGTAATTTGGAGGGAGGAGTTTCTATTCCACTGGAGGTCCCACCTGCTGGCACACATTGTCTTTGAACCTAAACAGTGCCCACATGGCCAAGAAGACCAATGGTATCCTGGCTCATATCAGGAACAGTGTGGTCAGCAGGACCAGGAAAGCGATTCATTCCCTGTACTTGGCACTGGTGCAGCTGTAGCTCAAGTATTGTGTCCCGTACTGGCCCCTCAGCTCAGGAAGGACTGAGGAGCTAGAAGGGAACCAGAGAAGGGCAACAAAACTGGTGAAGTGTCTGAAGCACAAGTCCTATGAGGAACGCCTGAGAGTGCTGGGTTTGTACAGCCTGGAGAAGATGAGGCTCAGGGGAGACCTTATCACTTTCTGCAACTACCTGGAAGGAGGTTGTAGCAAGGTGGAAGTTGGTTTCTTTTCCCAGGCAACTACTGATAAGAGTCCTACTCTTAAGCTACACCAGGCAAGGTTTATGTTAGACATTAGAAAGAAATTCTTCACTGCAGGGGTGATTGATATTGGAATGGGCTGCTCAGGAAGGGGGTGAAGTCACCACACCTGGAGGTTCTTAAGGAAAGACTGGATGTGACACTTCATGCTGTGGTCTATTTGACATGATGGTGTTTGGTCATAGGTTAGACTCAGTGATCTCAGAGGTCTTTCCAGCCTAATAGGTTCTCTGATTCTGTGACTTGAAACAAGTCCTCAGAACGTGCAGTGTCCTTGTCACACTGTGGCAAGGTGGAGGTGACTATTTGAAAGTGAACAAAATTCCTTAAATTCCAGAGAGCAAAAATGGTCAGAACTGAGAAAAAGTGGTGCATGAAATGTGAGCCCATGAGCAGCTCAGTGTGGCTGAGCTCCAAAGGTAGATCCAGGTATCAGACAGGTACCATAGCACTCTTCAGTAACTGCTTATAGTGCTCATAGCTGTCACTCCACAAGTACAAGGGGACATTGTCTACCATGAAGAATTGTATTTGTGCACACCTTAGTGAAAGGTGTGGGGATGTTGGCTGCTGTACTCACAAATTTGGAAATTCACGTGTTTATGAACCCATATCCTAGATCAGGGCCGGAAGCAGGGGATGGAAAGAAAAACAACATGATTTTACAAAGTCCTTAAAAAGTATAAGACCATAACAAGTTAGAAGATTTCCATTCCCTTTTTCTTTAAAATATAGAATTTCAGAAACAAACTCACCATTGCTGATGAGTAGAGGCCTGGTTATTCTTAACTCTTCCATTAACTTCCCCGTCAAATGCAAACATAGCATCTTTGCCTCAACAAACCTGTCAGCTACAGGCTTCAGAGTATTTGATCAGTGTCACAACATGCTTCCCCTGTTGGCATGAAATATCTGCTATTCCTCACTGTTGGAGATTGGACACTAGGTTAGATCCTAGGTTGTACTTGTTTAGCTCTATTAGCACTATTAAGTTTTATTTTTATTTTTTAAATTGAAATCTGTCATTCATTCATCTTTCAGTTATTAAAGGAGATAAATAAAGTGGATGATCGAAGCACATTTAGAAGAATAAGACTGCACCAACTACACAGGGACAGAAGAAAAATGCACTGGCCAAGGCAATACAGCAGTTTTATTTTTCTACCTGCAGCACTAGTTAAAAGGCAAGGGAACTACCATATGTTTAGCATTATAATTGGAACTATAGCTCTTGAAAGCACTAATTATGCCATATTTCTATAGTGCTGAACTCTTGGTTAGCTGGAATGCTAGCAGCATCATTCCCTGTAGCAGTGCTCTCTTTGTGGTATTATCTTTTAGGAAATAGAGTTTCTTGTTTAATTTTACTGTGTTAATAGATATGGATTAATTTTGAGAAACACAGACAGAGGTAATGAATTAGAAAACAAAACCTAGCCTCATTTTGGAGATAGTCATGAACTTGATGCAAATTATTATGTTATCATAACCAGCTTTTTTCTAATCAGAGGTTTTACCCAACTTAGTTCTTGAAGACCAAGACTGGACTCAAGCTCTTTATTTTTTCTGCTTATGAACCTACATGTTCTCGTACTCTTGGCTATATGGCCATCTTAAACAGGAAGGAGGAGAGTTCCCAATATAGTAATTATGTTTTTCTCCCTGGAGAGAACAACACTGGATTTACTGTTCTCTCCTCTCAGCGAAACAGGTCTAGAAGTCATATGTCTCATTTCTTGAGTATGTTTATTACTCATTAAGCTCTAATGTAGGGTAAATATGAACAAAGTAGGAACGAGTCAGAGTTTATGGTATCCCACACTGCATCAGGTGGAATGGGATCATGCTCTCTCTGATGAAAGACAATGAGAAGGCAAAAAGCCCAAGGGCGGCTTCTGCCAAACCTGTTCCTGTTTGTGCATGATATGACCACAATGTAATCCCACACTGATTCATGAAAAATAAACCTTGAGATTAGGAGGGAATTTTAAACTGTAAATCACAGAGTGTAATTCATCTGGCAAAACACAATGCCTATAGCTGAATTTCTCTATTCAGCTTCCTTTATAAAGTGATGAGGGAAAAAGACACCAAGGCATGACCTTTCTTAAAGGCAGATGTCTAAAGCCTATGTAATTAATTCTGCCTAAAATGTCCAGGTTTTCTCTGCCTATTGTAAAACACATGACATTGACAAACTCAAGTGTAGGCTAAGATGGGATGAATCCAAACTGGTGTTCTTTCCTGAGAGAGGCATCACAGGAAACAGAGAAGAAAGAGCCACCAATATGCTCTTTCCCTGGAATTTTCTGCTGGCTGCTTAAGCTATCCTAATCCTTACATATCAAAAAAACAAAACAAAACCAAAAAAAAAAAAAAAAAAAGAAAGAAGGAAAAACCCCCAAATCATCTGTTGACTATGGATTAACCAGCCTCATGAAAATTATCACATTGATCTCCTTTTAGGGCATTCAGAGCAAGTGGTGTAAATCTTAGCACACCCTGGAGTCTGACGTCAGCTCCATCTGCAGTACAATTGCTTTCAGATAACCTAGCTCATCACCTGGGAGTGTTGTGTAATTTAAATGATGTATGTCTTTTAGTCTCATGATGACTTACCCATATTGATCTTCCCAAAAGGGGACACTTCAGTGGGTATGTATCATGAGCTGTGATGTCACTGATAACTTTTCTAATTGTACAGCCTGAAATAGGTTGATAAAATATTAGATTTATAGATTTGTTGCTTTGTTCCCAGCTCTCTCATCTATAATATCCATCTGGTGCGCAGAAAGGAAATTTGTTTTCCTCTAAATATGTCAGGCTGTTAAAAGTATGTTGCTTATGATCTTGAACATAAAAGGCACATTTAACATCCGTAAAATGAACAATGTACCACCAATCTTTTTGTGTGAGACCAGCCTAACCAAAATCTTTTGTTGCATTGAAATTCATCTGGGTTCTTTAGGGAGAGATACTTTTGCATTTAGCTTATCTGGGTTGCCCTGGTTTGCCTACCATATTTGCACTGTCATATTGAGCATGGTTATCACCACATGAAAAATGCTAGGTTTAAGTGTTACAGGATACTAATTTTGAGAACTATGCTGGTTTATGTACTAGAAATGAGGCCACAGTGCAGGAGTGGAATTCAGATCTAATAGAGATTTTAAGTCTTGACTCTCTTGAGGTCACTGGTGAAACGGGTTGCCTAGGGCCAGAACTGTAGTGAGGGCTTTGCATTTGGTCCTTTATTAAGAAGTTGGATTATAGCACTGGTCTGGGCTCCTGGGATGGTTCACAGGGATTGGAAGAGGCCTTCCTCCAGAAGTCCTGTCTTCAAATGGAGGAACAGTGCTTTGAAGACTGTCCTAACCATGCAAATCTCATTTTTCATAGCAGTCAAGAAACAGTAATGCTAAAAACTCCCCAAACCCCCACAAAATGCTCTCACACATGCCTTGCAGTTATTTTTTCATTTACATCTTGGAACCACAGAAAAGAGCACTCCTTGATGTTTAATACTGTATTTCATGTTCATTGAGTTACAGTAGAGCATCCCTGATACCAGAAAAACTATTAAAGACTTATTAGCTACAATTAGATATTGGAATTCACAGAAGAGGTAGGAAACAGAATTGGACCACACAGAAAATAAGGAAAAGTAGGAAACATTCAGTTATATTTTTCATTATCAGACTAGTTCAAAAGTCCTAGAGCTATAGTAGGGGCATCTTCTTTCTTCATCCCGCTGGGGAGCTGGGATGAAAAGATGAGAGGGCAATGCTCTGCTCTCACTCCTTCAGGACAAACTTAGATCAGATGACACATCTAAGACTGTCTGAACCTGAACCAAAGAGGTCATTTCATAGCATTTGATTTGCTCTTCAGCAGCTCTGCTTTGTAAAACTGTCTCCTGGGTCAGGGTTGTTTCTTCCTTGGAGCATACCTTTTTGCTGTATCAGATGTGCATGTTTGGTATGGCATGCCTGAGATAGTTTTCATCCCTTTCATACCTCTATCTTCTTTTAATGATGCATCTGGAAATTCTGCTCTGCCTTGTGGCTGGATTACCTGATCTGAAACATATAATGACACAGACACAGAGTAGCCAGGGATTCAGAGAAAACAGCAGAACGGTGCCATGGACATCTGATGTTATCATTGCCAACCAAATGACACCTCTAGGCATCTTCCCTCCCTGAAATAAGCTAAAGCTACAGGTTGACTTCAGCAATATAGGAGCTAAAATTCTATGTCTGCAGTTGGGAATATGAGTAAAACATGACTGTGAGTATAGTCCTGGGCCCCTGACTCCAGCCTTCTCTTGTCACAAGTAATTCAGGTGCACTAGTTGACAATATCCTTTGGGTGGTTGGGATCCATTTGAAATTATATTCTTTCCATTCATCCTTATTAACCATGCCAGAAAGTGCTTTCAGGACTTCACTGGGTAAGCAAATAGAACATTTTTTCCAATATGCAATTTTGATTTATTCCTTGGGCAGTCTATGTCATTTGGGGCTTGTAAAAGCACTTCCTTACAATTAAATAACTCTCTTTTTGATGTATTTGTAAAAATCAGTTGCATCATGTCTCTGTCACCTTTGTTTTGTTAAACTATCTGAGCATTAAATTTTCACACAAAACAAGCTCTCTATTTCTATGATTGATAAAACTGTTCTGCTCTGCACCTGTTTCAGGCTGAATTCCTCTTTCTCAAACCAGTCGACAAGGATTTCAAAGGTTAGATCTACAAGGGGAATTGGGATCTTTCAGGTATTTTATTCCAGGAATGGAATTTATAGTGTTGAATTTGGCATTAAAACTATTTTTGTGCTGAATGTGAAAGGTTGAATGAGCACAGGAATAGTGGGATATATATGTGTTCCAAGAGGACGTGTCAAGAAAGGGAAAATTATGATACTTTATCCATTGTGTAAGATTAAGATGCCTACTTGTACTCTGAATATGTTCGTTCTTTTGGACATACAGCTGTTCTGGCAGGGAACTCTTTCCTGGGCTCCAGGTGGATATCTGCTCCTGGAGGGAAGGTGTTTTTAAGATTTGTTTTACTTCTCATGATCCTGCTTTGATTTTAATTGGTAATAAGTTTAATTAATTTCCCCAAGCTGAGTCTGGTTTTTCCTGGCAGTGATCAGTGAGTGAGCTCTCTCTGCCCTTATCTCAACTTATAGGCCTTTTGCTATATTTTCTTCTGCTCAGTTGCAGAGGGGAGTGATAGAGAAGCTTTGATGGGTGCCTGCCATCCAGGCAGAGTCAACCTACCACACAGAGGAAGGGAGGAATTGTCATGCCATGAGATCCAGGGATTCCTTGGTAATCCCTCTGTAGAAATATAAGAAGCTGGTTTTTAAGGAATGTGTTTTTAGAGTAGTATTTTCTGTCAAGGACCAAACTCTTTGTTCATATGCAAGTAATGTTCTGCAATAAAATCTACTCTTTGTTGTTGCTGTTTGTTTGTTCTTAATTACTAACAGCAGCATGACTTAAGTGTTCTGTTTCTTTTTCAGAGTGAGACTGGATGCGTTTAACCATAACTTGCAGGAAGAGAACAGTCAACAAGTATACTTCCACTAGGGCCCACTGCTACCAGAAAGGCAGGCTCAGAGCATGATTTCATTTAGGGGACAGAAAGACCTATTATTCTAAAAAAGGGTCAAGTTCTCTCTCCTACATCAAGTTATTCATTTCAGGAATAATTTTAAGAGCTTATAGTTCATGAAAATCCTGGAGAAAGAAAGATCTTTAATAAAAACACAAAAAAGGTTTTAAAAAAGGGGTGTTAAAAATTGCCTAACAATTTTTTGGTTTAAGGTATACTCATAGAACACATGAACCAAGAATATTCTGTGCAAAAGAAACTCTTGGTTCTTAAGAAGTGCATCTGTATGCCTTTTCTGATGCAAAGTATCTCTTCTATTAGTGGTGTAGCTGTGTATAGGGCTGTACATAACAGCTTCAGGAACTTAAAAGTTTAGCAGCATTTTAGAAAAGGAAAGCAGCCTCAGAACATTATTTCTGACGAAGTCATAAATTACTATGCTTTCAGAGTAATTCTTTAATACTTCCTTCAACTAACTCCTGCAGAGAAAACTGCTGAATTCTTTTTGCAGTGATGTTACTGAAGCAAGAAAAATTACTGCAAAAGGAAACAGCTGATATAAGACCAATAAATATCACTGGGAAAAAAACCTACAAAACTAGAGACAGGGTTTTGGCCACACAACCTTTCTTCAAGTTTGAAATCTGTAAGAATTTCAGCTCTTCAAACTTCTTTTTCCTAGTCTATTGTAAAAAGAAATAAAGTAGATTGAAACACATGGGAAAAGAGAAAATAAGGGTCGCACCATGTCACTGTGAGACTGTGATAAAAACACTGTGCACCACTCTATGTATCCACTGATCATGTTTGAAAGGCTGTGGTAACTGTCAGGGTTTCCAGAGGACTGAAAGAAAGTAAACACCACTATGATCTTTGAGAAGGTCAGGGAGGACAGTCTGGGAAACACCAAGATGGAAAGCCTCACTTCAGTCCCTGATAATAATTCTGAAATCCATATCCAAACACATGAAGTACTAGAGGTGATTGGGAGTCAGCTAGGATTTACAAAAGGAGAATGGTGGTTAATCAATTTCATACCTTCTGGGATGAGAAAACTGGACTGGTGTATATGGAGAAACCAGTGGATGTTTTTACCTTGACTTTAGTAAACCTCTTGGTGCAGTTTCTCATCACATCTCCATTGAAAAGATGATGAAGTGGAATTAAGTAGACAGGAATATGGGCTGATATCTGACTGAACTGCTGGGCTCAGAGGGTTGTGATCAGCTGCACAAAGTCCAGCTGGAGGTCAGTCATTAGTGGAGGAGTGCAAATGTTGATACTACATCCAGTACAGTTTAACAAATTCTTTAATGACCTGGAATTATGCAAAAAACCACACCCTCAGCAAGTTTTGTGAGGGATGCAAAATGGAACAGAGGAGTGTGCTGCCCTTCAGAGAGACCTTGGTAATCTGGAGAAATAGGCCAACAGGAATCTCATCAAGTTCATCAAAGAGAAATGCCAAGTCCTGCCCCTGCATGGAGAACAATAAGCCTGTGCATCAGTACACAGTGGTTACTGAATCACTAGAGAAAAAGATTCAGTGGCTCTTCTGGACAAAAATGCAATGCTCCATTGAAACAAAGGCCAACCACCTCCCAGACTGCATTAGGAAGAGCATTGCCAAAAGGCCAAGGAATGTGATACCTTGTTCTGAGCTCTACAGAAAAAGAGAGACATGGATTTACTAGACCAAGTCCAGTGAAGGGCCATTAAGATGACTGAGGGACTGGAGCATCTGACAAATAAGACAGGCTAAAAGTGCTGTCATAATTCAGTCTGGAAAAAAGAATGTAAAAGGGGATTTAATCAATGTGTACAAGTGCCTGAAGGGAGGAAATTAAGAAGATGCAGCTTGACACTACCCAGTGATGCCAGTAAAGGGACATGAGGCAATGGCCAAAGCTGAAATATAGGAAATTCAGTTTAAACATCAGGAAAAGCAAGTCACTGTGGGAGTGATTGAACACTGGAAGAGGTTTCCCAGACAGCTTGTGAAGTCTCCATCCAGGGATGTATTCAAAACTCAGTTGTCCACAGTCCTGATCAGCATCATGTTGCTCACTCAGCTCTGAGCAATAGGGTTGAACTAGATGATCTACAGTGGTTTGTGCCAACTTCCCTGATTCTAAGAAATACATGTATATATAGCTGTGGTCAATAATTAAGCATTTCTATCTTTTGTAGCTTGAAATAAGTATTTTGAAATATACAAAATCTTCATCTCTTCCATGGTGATGATCTTTCAATTTACTCTACTCCTGGTAAAGAGTAAAGTAATAAACACACCAAAGCTACTTTTCACAAAATATTTAAATATTTTACATTTATAGTTCATGCTTTGTTTGCAGCTGCAAAAATTGTTATTAATTGTAAGGAAAAGACATTATATGACAGTATAGATATTTTCTGCCTTTTCCTCCCCACTGCTCAATGAAGGGAACGTTTCATTTTAGGCATGATTTTTATTTCATGTTTTCAACTAATATGCTGTCCTAGTTTAGCAGGTGGGACCAGCTGGCACTGTGTGGGGGTGATCAAGGCTGTGTATTCTACCCCCTCTAT
>JAWWEV010000001.1:50058108-50074779 GCA_035583235.1 Hafferia zeledoni | reverse complement strand
TCTCTCTTCCCCCCACGAGGAAGTTGCAACTGCAGTGAGGTCTCCCCTCAGCCTCTTCTTCAGGCTAAATAGACCAAGTGACCTCAGTCACTTCTCACATGGCTTCCTCTCAAGGCCCCTCCCCATCTTTCTTGCCCTCCTTTGGACACTCTCTAAAAGCTTAATATCTTTCTTATACTGTGGCACCCAAAACTGCACACAATGTTCAAGGTGAGGCTGCCCCAGTGCAGAGCAGAGCGGGACAATCCCTTCTCTTGGTCAACTGGCGATGCTTTGCCTGATGCCTCCCAGGACACGGTTGACCCTCCTGGCTGCCAGGGCACTGCTGACTCATATTCATCTTGCCAGAGACAAGGACCTGCAGGCGCCTTTCCACAGTCTTGCATTCCATCATTTCATTCCCCAGTCTGTAGTGTATCTGGGGCTGCCCCATCCCAGGTATAGAATCTGGCATTTTCCCTTCACTGTTGTGGTTGAATGCCAGGTACCCATCCAGCTGCTCTATCACTCCCTTTCACAGCTGGACAGGGGAGAGAGCACAGTGGGAAGGAAAAAGAAATAATGCAAACCATGGGTTCAGAAAAGGCAGTTTATGCTAAAAGAAAAAAAAAAAGGAAAAGCAGCATGTGTGCACACAAAGCAGAAGTCAGCAGTTAATCTCTGCTTCCCATAAGCAGCAATGGTTGGCTACTCCTCTGAGAAGCAGGGCTCCAGCACATGTAATGGCTGTCAGCAGGCAGCCACTGGAGGCAATGAATGCCTCTGTTCCTTACCTCAGCTTTTATCTGGGTTGATGTCATATGGTATGGAATATCCCCTTGGTCAGTATGGGTCAGCTGCCTCACCTGTATACTCTTCCAGGATCTTGCCCTCAGTTGAAGAAGGCATGTTACAGTGCTGCGCTCAACAGTTGCCAAAACATGAGTGTTTTATCAGCACTCCTCTAGCTACCAATGCAGAGCACAGCACTGTGAGGGCTACTATGGGGAAATCAATTCCGGCTCAGACAGACCCACTACAATCTCCACACTTGAATCCATACCACTTACATCATACCCAGATCCCATATCCACCTATTTCCTGAGCTTGCACAGATAATTTTTTTTTTAGGGCTGTCTTCACCCCTCCAGATCCTGAGCTTCATTCCATCAAGATGAGTACTCAGGGCAGGAGAAGCAATTGATTGGTGGGCATCAACACTAGCTTGGCTCAGGTCTTCCTTGTTCAGTGACTTATTTCCTGTAACATACAACTCAGAATGCAAATTATCTTTTCCCCAAGCTTAAATCTCCTTGAAGCTCATACTGGGTCTCTCAGTCTTCTTTCATTATCCACCAGGTGCATCCTGGTCCCTGAGCAAAGACAACCCCATAAATGCATTTGCCTTTGCTCAAGACTGGGTCAATCCAAATTACTTTACCTAACAACATACCTTTCAAGTGAATTATGGGAACTTTGTCTCCATCCACAGTATGAAGGGACTCTGATTGGGCAGGACAGGCTCAATTGACCAAACTTCTAGTGTTGACTAACCATGTAGCTTATGCTAGGTGCTAATCCCAGTTCTTGAAAGTCCCTCCACCCAATATCTTCAGAGTGGTTATCAACAGTCCATTACACCATTCAACCTTCCCAGTGGCTGCTGCATGCTTTGAGATATGATACACCCACTCAACGCCATGCTCCTTTGCCCAGGTGGTAACTAAACTGTTCTTGAAATGGGTCCCATTGTCTGACTCAATTTGCTCTGGGGTGCTGTGTCCCCATAATACTTGCTTTTCAAGACCTAGGATGGTGTTCCAGGCAGTGGCAAGAGGCACCAGATAATGTCTCCATCCATCCAGTGGTTTCTTCCACCAAGGTGAGTGCATAGCGCCTTGGCAGGTCTGTGGCAATGTGATATAACCAACATGCCAAGCATCCCCGTATCTATATTAATCCCAGCATTCACCATACCAGAGAGGCTTCTCTCTCTATGCCTGTTTAATGGCAGGATAACCTGGGAAATAGTGTTCATGGTTAGATCCACACCTCAGTCTCAAGCCATAGGTGGCATCTCTGCCCTGGTGGTCTGAGACATCATGGGCCCGTCAAGCCAGAAACAACTCTCCCTTATGCTGACAGTCCAGATCTAACTGTGACACCTTGACTTGTGCAGCTCAGTCTGCCTCTTTCTTGTTGTGATGTTCCTCACTAGCTCATTTTTTGGGCACATGGGCATCCACATGGCGAATTCTCACAGTTAATTTCTTGTACTCAAGTGGTGATGTCTTGCCATATATCAGCAGCCCACATGGGTTTTCCTCTACATTTCCAACTGGTCTTCTTCCATCAGTCTAGCCATCCCCACAGGGCATTGGCTATCATCCACGAGTCAGTGTAGAGGTAAAGCTTTGGCCACTTCTCTTGTGCAGCAATGTCCAGGGCTAATTGAATGGCTTTGAGCTCCACAAATTAACTTGATTAGTCTTCTCCTTGAGTAGCTTCTGCCACTTGTTGAATTGGACCAGACAGCTGCTTTCCATTTTTGAGTCTTCCCTACAATGTGGCAGGAACCATCAGTGAAGAGGGCATAATGTGTTTCTCCCTCGGGTAACTGATGTGTTTATCCAGATGTGTGCTTTGCCCTTTTTGAAAATCAGGACAACATTCACTGGCTTCCAGTTAGCTGGGACTTCTTTGGGTTCCTAATACTGCTATTGCTGCACACTGAGCTAAGCTACTGTTTGGATGCAAGCCCGTGCTGACACTCGTTCCCAGGAGGAAGACTTGGGCCTCTTTTACTCTTCAGTATCACACCATCTACCTCCAGTGCAGATGAACTAGTCAAACAATGTACTTCATATCCATTGCATGGTCCCATCAGCACTTACAGTGTTTTCACACAGTTGATGTTGGATATATGTAATTTGTGGGAATTTTCTTAGATGAACTCCACCACCAACTGCTAAAAAGACAACCAAATGTGTAAATTTTTTTGCCCAATTTGTCTTTGCAAGTGACAGACATCTGGATGCAAAGGTATATGCCCTGTTCAGGTCATGGAGACAGCTCAGGGAGTAGTACACTGAGGCTTAACTCCAGCCTCACTCCCTAGTTCAGCTTTTTAAGTTACAGACCAGAAGAAAACCCTCTTGTAGGGCACGGTTCTGTCAACTTGAAGTGCAGTTACAGAGCTATTAAGAAGAAAAAAGTGACTTAGAGATATTTTCTTGAAAGCAGTGTATGTATTGCATTCTGCTCTCAGATCAAAGCTGAATACTACCTAGTGGAGTAGGTCAACTGACCTAAAGGACATAGAACAAATAATAGAGGTACCAGGTAGCCATACATCTTGAATTCTTGAAATTGGAAAATGTGTTGACCACCTTTTGATTTTGTGCAAGAACTTTTGAAACCAGAGCTCACTCTGTCAATCTCTACCACCCAGAAAGGAGAACAGTTGGGTGAATATGTGCATGGTCTGTTATTACCTTGTACCACAAGAGCTGAGCATCAATTGCTTCATTTGTTGTGTTTATCAAACGCTAGTATTTACTGCCTTTGCCTGTGCTTGAATAGGCTGTCTGAGTATTTTGGCAGTGATTTATCTTTTCAGACAGCTGCTTCTTTTGTGTTGAGGTTTTTAGGGATGTTTTCCTCCTTGGCTGTGGTACTGCGGGCTGGATACAGACCTGCCAACCTTATACCATTCCCACTAAGAGAAAAATTACTGCTGACTTGAGGGGAAAATTGAGGTAATTTCAACAGACCTCAAGCACATTATTATTTCTGAGTTTCATGGCTGTTACAGCTTCCTTTAGTCTACTTGTCATTCCATATGCTGATACCATTGTGCCTCTTAATTTTTATTTGTAAAGTTCTGTCAACTTTCAAGGATAACAGCCATGCAGTTCCTTATGATTTTTCACTCTTTAATTATTAATTAATTAGTTCTTCATTATTTCTTTACAATATTCATTACAGATCTTCCTGATCTGTAAATAGGATAGTATGAGTTGTTCTCTCTACAGCTTATTGAGATGCACGTTTCCTGATATATGTTGTTGAAAATGGGTGCATATAGCTACTTCTACATCTCATTCCTCTGGAATTAGTGTGATGGAAGTGCTGAGGAGGTCATGATACACTGAATGCTACTAGAATTAGCTGATTTGTAGTTCACATTAGTTTTATATTCTGGGTTGTTGTTGCCTTCCAATTATTGATGGTATGAATCCTTCTAAAGCACAGAAAAGTGAGGACTAATGAGAAAAGACTTGGTCTCAGCATTGCTGTTTATATAAGCGTTGGCAAATTCTGTACTCCTTATCTGGTAGAAATCTTTTGATTCTAATTGGTTCCAAGAACTATGTAGAGAAAAGGCTATAGTTTTAAAAAAGAACTAAATAAAGATTTGACTCTTAGATTTAATAGATATTTGCTTCCAAAGTATGCCTTGTTACCTGGCATCAATTAGTGAAGAGCAGATTTAAATGACAAATGTAGAAAGTGGTCATTTCTGTAGTAAAGGAGAAAGAAGAGCAAGATAAACCTGTGTTAGCCAGGAAGTTCTACTAAGAGAATCCCTCCATATTTAAAAAAAAAAAAAAAATCACCAGAGAGATGGTTGATGTCTCACTATTTCTTATCCAGCATTGACAAGGTAAGGGATGATTCTCTAAGGTCACTTCCTGCCTTATTTTCTATGATTTGCAAACTAGAGTCTTCCATTTTAATGTTTAGAGAACACAACCAAGCTACAGTTCTGTAAAACATTACTGCCTCAAATCAAATGCTTTCAAGTTTTCCAGCAGAACCTAGCCTTTAGTTAGCAAAAATTTGAAGATTCAAACACCATCTTAGCATGTGGATGTGATCATTTCTTTCTCTGGAAGAAGAAATTATTATTAGTGTTTTTTTCACATGGAATTGTAAAAACCTTGAGATTGTTTAATGCAATCTGAGTTCTGAAGGTGCATAAAATGTTTTGTCATTCAGAGATGATGGTAATGTGAGTTCTTGTAATACAAATCTAATCATGACCCTAAAGTGACTGGTTCATTTACAAACATTTCAAATTAAAATGCAGCATTCATTCTGCATACAAATCCCCATGGAATTTATATGATTTCTAAAGCCATTGTATTGAGCAAGTGAAAGAAAACCAGAGTGTACAAACTGGATGAAGTCCATGGGAATATGGTTATCTATGCAATCTGTAATCCATATGCTTAGATGTGCCTGACCCAGTTCTAACAGTTTCACATAGGCAGGGTTCAAGGCAAAGGTAATTAGACTACACATGTCCCCAGTACTAATAAATCACATGCTCTTAAACTCATATTTGCTTTTGCCCCATATAATATCAGGTCTTTTTTAAAAAGGGCCCAAGACTAATTTGTCCACCAGAAAGTAGCCATGTGATGCAGCCACAAGGGTAGGTGCTTTTTTACAGTTGGGTCAGACCTGGTGTGTCCAGCCATGAAAAGAAATACATGAATTGATGGTCTTCATATGGTAATGCACATTTCCTCCATATTCTGTAAATGGAACATGATTTAGGGCTCAATAATATGCTTGCAGCCTGGGCTTTTTGTAAAGTATGGGTACATCAAGTATTGTATCTTCTTTTTCAGGCAGAACTAGCTGATGAATGGAAGGACTTATTTTGTGCTATCAAATCTTTAATGGCGTCTAAGTCTATTATCATCAACTGTGCCTGTCAGATCAGTCATTCAAACTCTCGTGGTGTCACAAGCATAATAAATATTAACTTTTTTCAGAGCAATTTTATTATGTTGTGCTCTTCAGCGGAGGAACCTTTCTTGATATAGTGAGTAATGCATGGGCATTATAAATAGAAATGTTGTGGTACTTGATAAGGATTAATGTGTTTGTTTATTATGTTGGAAATTATCTTCTCCTGAGCCCTTTTAACATTCTTGTTGTCAAAAATCACTTTTCAAGGTTCATCTGTAATGATGTAAAAGTTACATCTCTGAATCTGAACATGTCACCCTAGATTCCCCCTGTACAAAAGCACTCAAGAACGTGACCCTTAAGGTACACCTTTTGAAACAGTTTTGCACTGCCTCCATTACCACTCTAGGGAGACTAAAGTAAACAAACTTTCGCGGAGAGAAAGGACTTCACAGTACAAATCTATGAGATTCAAAGTGAAGACATTTTATTCCACACAGCACACAGTTTATATAGGGTTAGAGGTACATCTTATTGGCTAAAAAGGTCTCACCCCAACACGCTAGATCTTCTAATTGGTTAAAAGCCTATATCTCACAAGTCCAGTGTTTATATTATCTCATCCTAATGTTTTGAGGTCCATGTCCGGAGATCAGGAAGGCAGTTGAGACGTTCTCATGAAAACATTTGCAAGGAGTGACCATCGCCTGATGGACAAACAGCAGGTGTGTGTCCTTGCTAAGCTGAAATATCTGCATGATTCTCATGGAGCTGAAGCAGTTTGGATTGCTCAGAAATTCACCTTCCGCAAGCAATCTCACAACAGGAGACAACCATGAACAAGATATTCACTGCCTGATGTGAATATCCCTGTCACATTCCCATGAAAACTGCCCACATCCAGGTTTGGTTAGATCCTCTCTAGATCTTTCATGGTGCCCCATAAAATAATGCTCTGAGGGGAGGGATTCAGCTCAAGGAGGCCTGAATAGTTAGGGGGTTTGTTTTGCCATGCAAATGTGTTGTGTGCCAGCACTGGGGTGCAGTATGACTGGGCCACGTCAAAGCATGAGGTCTGCCAGGGTGTGAGTCTGGCATGACCTCAGGCGTGGCACACCATACTGCCTGTCCAGGCAGGATCATCCTGTCAAAAGCACTTGGTGCTAACCCCTGAGGGAGCTGGCTGGCCCTCAAAGGCAGGCATCTAACACAGGTAGTCTGCATTTCATGACCTGGGAGTGAAATGGGAGTTGACAGTGCAGATCCCAATGCTGGGATGAGTTTTCACCTCCAGAGGTATCTATTTATCCACCAGCTACAAAGACAGACCAGGAAAAGTACACAGACTTTGACCTGTGGTTTCCTAAACTAAAGCAGATTAATTTCTCCATAGACACTGTTTGGTTTATGTCCCCTTGGGCTCATCGTGTAGTGGTACTAAACAGGAGGGGATCAGAGAGGCAATATCATGGACAGGCACATGTCCATGCTGCTGAGGAGGAGCCATGTTACAGCAGACCTCTTCTAGAGAGAGATGGCTGAAGCAGTTCAAATCAGGAACAGGAGTTAAGCACCATGGATGGTCAGTGACTGAGCTCACCCTTACACATAACACTCTTCTTAATGCAGCTGTGTACGCCTAGTCCAGGCAACACTAGGAGTATGCAAGATTGTGGTCCTTACAAGACATAGTGGTAGAAAGGACTTTCTCTGGAAACCACTGGTGAGGAGGAGGTTTCCTTCCAGAAGAGCCAGCTGGCTACAGCATTCTCACATACAGAGGAGAATACTTCTACTTCTGAAAGGTATCCAAATTCATGCCTGTCAGAGTGTACTGTAAGCACCAGTCTGTGTGCCAGTTGCATGGGAATTTTGTACAGAGGACTTTTCAATCTGCTCTTGCAGGCTAGGTCTTTCCTGAGGCAAAATAGCCAAATTAACTCCATCTCTCCCAGACTGTCAAGCTATTTGATAAAAATGTTCTCTTTGGCTTTTGTTGTCTTCTCTTAGTAGATGTGCAGTGTAGGCATTGTAATCTTGGTAGCAGTTTATCAGCTGTTTGAGAACACCACCACTAACCTTGTTTTGTGAAACATACCTGTAGGTTCAGTTTGGTAGCAAACTCAGACTGGTTTTCTGTTACCAAGGCATAGCCCAAACAAAAATACTTTGTCTATCAAGGTATTAGCACCCAGATACCCATGACAAATCTTTGTCATGTATTCATGTCCAAAACCTAAGCTATCGTGTTTCTGACTCCATTGGTCAGAATGACACATTGATTAGAACAACATTTCAGACTGCTCCTGCCTTGCAATCTGATTGTGCATATTTCACCTTGATTCACCCTCTATAAAGTGAATACACTTTTTTTGCAGGACTGTGCATATTGTTCCACCCTTCCAACTGAGTTAGCACAATCTTAAATAGACGATGTGTCTATCAATCACAGCTGTCTCTGAGGACTGCTTTGAGTGGTGTTTCAGTGAAGCTGTTTGATGAGTATACATGGGGATCCATTCTCCAGCAAGGCCTGCACATTATCTCCTCTGCCTGAACAGTGATCTATATTTCATTTTAGGAGAAAGAAAAAGCAGGGATATGTGTTTGCAGGAGACACTCCTGGGTTGTTAAACCCCTGTGGAATAAAATATGTCTCTGAGTGAGATCCATGCTTTTCTCTCTGTCCCCCTCCTCATGATCTTAAGCAATTTAATGTGATTGATTTTGAGAGTCCCAGTCTGAGTCACTAATTCTTTTCTGTCATTAAAAGAGGAATTTACCTAAAACAGAGTTTCAGACTTCTCAATGGAAACCAGGGGGTTAAAAGTTAGGTCTTACAGTGCCCTAACTGCAATACTGAAATCTTTTTGCTATCCACAATAATTGGATTAATTTCTCAGTGTGTAACAAACCAATAATTAAACACTTGAGAGAGACATTGATATTTTTTTATTTCAGAGTTGTGCAAGCCTGGCTGCTCAGGGGTATTCCAGAAATCAAGCACACCAACTATCAAAACTTTTTATTATTTATATATTTTAGCAAACAAAGGAATTAGCATTCATTGGCTACAAGTTACAGTTATCTTATTAATTAGCATTTTATCTTCTATTGGTTAATTATTCTCTCACTTCTCATGCTAATTAGTCTGCATGCTCAGCCTTTCTCTTCTTTTGAGTCAGTTGGCTTGGTGGTCTGTGAGTTGGTGGTCATGATCTCCCCCTGCAGGAATTACTTTTTACCCAGTCAGAGCTAATTCAGCACAGTTTCTTTATTAGATTCTTCCTTCTCTTGGGAGTTCTGCCAAATGTCCTTGTGGCCTGTTAATTCTGCATTCTTTGTGTCCACTATTGGTGGTGCAACCTTCTTCCCAAGCTTTGTTAATCTCCCCCTTGGTTGAAGATCACTGAAGTATGTCAAACCCTAAACCTTAACTAGGCAATTCTACCAACAAGCAATTTGTTTTTCTAACACCTCAACATCACTTAGGGCTTGCTAGCTGCTCTCTGTTTCGTAGATTAAATCTGTCTTCTTGATTATGCTTGAAAGTATATAAAGATCAAACATCAGATAATGTCCCTTCTTAAGAAAATTTTACATATCCCATATTCACAACACTTTCCTTTCGCTCAGAACTTGAGTCACATATTTTCCTAGCAATATAATTTATATCATGACCAGTTTTGAATCCACCAGTGTAAAACATTATGAATTTTCTGCATAAACCATGTGTGGTATAACTAGTTATGGAATACCATTCCTGGTTGTTAACCTTCTTACTTATGGTAACTTGGAATACTGGCTCTTCAGCATGGAAATAATTTGCCTAAATTGCTCCAGATCTTCTTACGTCTACAGAAATGGGTAGACTACTGTGCGTTAGTCTCATCTTACTATGGATGGAAGGGAGCACATGCAAGTTAGGGAAACTGGGAGCACCTCTGGTAGTGTAGCTGAATTGTATGCAAAGTCTCCCTCAAGTGCTTCAAGGGAACATCCAAATACAACATCTGAATGCTTTATGGTCTTGAAATGTCTTGATGAGTGGAGAATATAATATAGTCAGAATAAGAACTTCCTGATCATTTAGTGTTTTATAAGTTTAGAAATAGAGAAATACTGTATATTCTAACTGAAGAAAATCTAAAAAACAACTTAGAGGAATATAGAAATGACACCAAAGAATAATTTGGGAAATAGTAAATGCAGTTCACAGTATAAATCTGTAAGGACAACTTTCAAACTACTAATTTAGTACCAGAACCGCTCGGTACTGATGGATATGTTCAAACAGCATACCTCAAATTTTTCCTACATATGTCTAACCATATCAAATCCCCTTAAATAATGTCATGTTATACTCTTTGTATAGACCTGGATTTCATAAGCAGGACTCAGAGTTAACTCAAAATTACTTTCTCTTGCTGAGGCAAGTGAATTTTATGGAGCCACACAAAGTTGATTCACTTGAAGGCAGAAATACATATTTGTTTGCCGTGGACTACTTCACTTGTCATTTTTGTCAACTTAATGAAAGCAAATGATTTAAATAAAACTGTTTAGCACAAATAATAAAAGATAATCCTCTTCTTGACATACAGGTTATTATCTGTGAATAGTGCGAGTATGTCCACTTTTTCTCACTTCCCTCTACCAAGTTACCTGAGTCAAGTGACAGCATAGGACCTGCCCAGTCTGTAAATGCATCAGCTACATGAGTTAAACCATATCCTGTTTTTGGTTACACTGATGCACCTTTCAAATTTCTTCATCCCCAGCAATGTGCTCTGGGTGAACAGCAATGATTCTCTAAAGGCTGAATCTCATCTCTCACAGATTTTTTTTTTTTTTTTTGAGTATAACTCAGCTAATGTACTTAACTATGTAATTAATTCTCTGAAGACTTTATGATTGTAATCAAGGATACACTATATTACAGTCCTAGAAAAAAGTAAGTAAGTATTCCAAAGGTTAAATATTGGCCAGTACAGGTTTCCAGGTGTAATACATTCCAGGATAGCTTTATTGTTTCTCAGATGAAGAGAATTACCTAGTAACATTTAGATGGCTGACTTTTTAAAGCGAATCTCACTGGTCTGTCACAAAACTGAAAGACTGGAATATTTTCTGCACAGAAGGTCCTGACAAAACTGATGGTTCACTTCTCTTCACAGAAAATGCTCAGTATTTCTGGGATTTCTGAGCAGTTTAACAAATCTTTGACTTAGGAGTTGCAGATATTAGTAATATATGAATCTCAGCATTTTCACTGTATTTACTTCAAAAGAAGCTCCATACTTGAGAAAAGGAAGGGTTTATTCACTCTAGTCTGGATAGAACAAGCTGTTCAAATTTTGATGAACAGGATACATCTGTAGAAGAAAAAAAATTCAAACCTAAACAAACAAATGAACAATCAACTCAGAAAAAGACAAATGGAAGGAAAATATTGTTAATGAAAAAAAAAAACCAAATCATGGTTTTCTATATCCTGGACAAAAAGAATTCTGTAGGACCGTCTCTGAGTATAAATTAAAATATCTTTTGAGTTTTTCTCTAATGCTGGAACAATGAGGGCTTTAAGACTGTACCAGTACTACTGCATAAAGACACAGAGTAATCACAATCCTCTCCTGTGCTGGTTGGAGCCAAGTTCTGCTCTAACACACATAAAGATCAAATCTTTTATGCCTCTTTTCCAGAGACTTCACTTCCAATGAAGCTGTATCTAATGTCCTTTTTCCCTAGATAAGTTAGATTTCTTACAACTCAGATGTTGTCATTTTCAGCCTTTTTTCAAATCTGAAATCTCTGTGTCTTACATCACTATCCTCACTGGTATACAACTGAAGTAACTCCTTTGAATATGAGATCAATGGTAAAAAGAAATGCTGGATATATTTATGGTTTCCTGTGATGTACAGGAATCATATAACTTGCAAGAAAAAGGGAAAAACTCCAGGAAGATCTTAGAAAAATATATTTCCTCTTCTCATACATAGTGTGGTTCTTTTTTAACCTTTAGAAATTGTGATTCAGGAGTAATTTTTAAGGTATCCTCCTGTCACATGAAGTGCTTTATTCTACTATATTACCAAAATTTTCAGATTATGAATCAGAAATAACATCCCCAAATGAGAATCTGCTCGATGCTGTGCATAAGGGCTGACTGGTTGAAGTAGAAGAGTCTCTGTTCAGTGTGTGTTCATATATGGGTGGTCTAAGCACCAACAAGGGAAGCAAAACATTTCCCTGGTGAACTTCAAGGTTCTGTGTGTGTATGTGAGCATAGCTACACACAGCTGTGAACTTCAAGCTAGACCAGCAACAAGAAGAAAAAGAGGACTTGAGGCCAAGTACCAAACATAAGCCAGGAGTTTGGATACTGGAGACCGCAGAGGTCTGAAAACCAGTTACTGGGAAGACATTAGGTGTGGACCAGCCTGTATGTGGCAGTAAGTGGAAGTCTGAATACCATCAAAGCAAGTGAGGTAGCAAGCCTTGGTGTTTGGCATGGCCAGGGGCCAGCACCTGGAGGGGAACCCAGTGAGCCAGAGTCCACCAGCAGACTTCCTTCCAAATCAGCAGAACAGGATGAATGGGATGAGCCTGTCTATGTGGGTACTGTGTGTTTCCTCTTTGTGTTGATCAGTGTGGCCAGGCATACACAGATATATCTAATGTGTCTGTGTGTGACTAATGGGGTACACGTCCAGCTTCCCTACAGGATGGATGGACCCAAGGATATGAGTAATCACAATGGTGTACTAAACTTGGCAATTCCTAACAAAACGCTGGCACTCTCTTCAGGTAAACGCCATCTTGACCATCTGCATTATCACAGTAGTCAAGCTTTCCATACCAACTGGATTCAGGCAACTCCACTGGGTTCTCTTTTCATTCCTACAGATTTACTAAAGCCATAAACTTGGGGCACTTTAAAACTGGATAGATCTCTAGGCTACTAAAGTGTGATTATCCAAGTATTTATGTGGGTGTTAAATGCCACCCTGACACCCGATCCTGTCAGATCTCAGAAGCTAAGCAGGATCAGGCCCAGTTAGTACTTGAATGGAAGACCTCTTGGAAATACCAGGTGCTGGAGGTTCTAGTCCTGAGGACTTCACTGTCAGCATCCAAACTCCCTCAGCCGTGGTAGATGACCCTTAGGAGTTAAAGGGTGGGGCCAGTTCTGCGCACGCTGTGCCTCACCTAAAAAATCCACTGTGCAGGCTCAAAGGACACACCTGTGTGGATAGAACCCTTCTCAAATCTTCATTTGGAAAGCCTAGCCATACGATACAATGCGGTTGTGGTTTTCCCCCTGCAAAACACCATTTAGAACCAACACAAAACCAACTGCAAATGGCTTTTAGATTTAGAGAGGAATGAAGTTAGTTTATTTCTTTATGAAATATTTTACTTGTATTTTCATTTGAATTCACATTTTAAAACCACTCTTAAAACCCAAAAACCAGGAAGGGTGGCAGATGACAATGCTTTTTCCATTACAGCAAGACATGATATAATATTCTTTCTCGATTTACCTGCCCTTCCATTTGTCATTCAATCCTCCTGTTGCCATGGAAGTCAAGGGAATTTTTGCCATCCAATTCATCTGTGACATTTGGAAACTGTCCAACAATGAACTGCCTAGAAAACTGTTTCATACTAGGAAGGCATCATTTGTTCTTTCTTTTTTGTCTGAGAACTGTTTCTGTTACTCTTCTCTCAGAATGGATGGGACAAGATTTCAGGATTTGTGAGGAAGGAAATTATGCCTTTCTTTGAACAACTCTTCTAAGAAGTGTTTTATCTCTAGTAGGAGGGGAGTTCACATCTAATCTGAACCATTTCAGTGTCATCCTATAATTAACAGTTGAAATGCTGCTTCCTGCCTTCTTAAGCTTCATTTTTTTCAGTTTATTTAGTACTGTCCCCTCTTTTTCATCATCTCCTCATGGGTCTGTCCTTGAGATGAGCTTAATAAGTAGAAGTGCTCCTTGAACTCTATGCTGGGATCTACTGTAATTAGTGTGTAGGAGGTGACCTGTAACTTACAAAACACAGTCATGTCAACAATTTTTTTCAGAAAGGAAAGATGAAAAGAGGAATGCAGACTGTGGCTGGAGTTTTGTTTTAGGCAATTCAGAAGCGTAGAAAGAAAAATTCCTCTGTATTGTGAAGTGAAAGAGAGTCAGAAAATGAGATTGAGTGCTGAAACCCATCAACATGAAAGTTGCTTAATTATTACCGTGTTCCTTGCTTTCTTTTGGACTGTTCAGATGAGCTTCCACCAATTCCAATGTCATGGAGACAATATGTACTGGTATAAATAAAACTCATAACATCATTGTAAACGTACAACAAATTCAATTACATACTTTTTGTCTTCTTAGGTATCCAGATTGAGAAGACCTTGGTTCTCCTGCATAAGAGTTAGCTGAAATGAAAAAATGAACTGAGAATATTTCAGTTTTGGTAAGAAGGTCTTGATTTCTCTTGAACTGAGCTCACCTTTAATTTAAGAAAGTTTTGTCCTTGGTATTTTGTTTGTCGTTACTGGTATATTATGAGACAGATGTATGCATGCATTGACTGGCTTCACATTCTATGTGGTATTGACTGATGAAGCAGGAGGCTTTCCTGCTTTCTGGTCATAATTGCATGACAATTAGCCCTTACAAGAATATATTTTTCTCCTTGCAATATTCCCTGATGTTTATAAATTGTATTCTTTGTAATAATCTATATTCATCTACACCTGGAAAGATTAAACACAGGATTTTATTTTAAAGTCACGATAGGAATTATATTTGCCAAAATGTTCACTAGGAATACTTTCTGAAATTCTGATGAAAGAATAGCTTTGTCTGTAACAAAGAGATGACTTTGAAATGTTTCTAGTAAATTCTGCAGTATTTTGATGAATTTATACATTTGCAATATCCTGATTATTTACTATAAATTTTCAGATTGCATTGAGGCTGATTAACCAAATCAGCAGTACAGAATATAGAGCCTTGCCTCTACAAATATAGCAGTATTAATAACATTTCTTTCCTGTTATCTTTATTCAGCTAGTTTGGCTTGATTAGAATTGCCTGTAGTAATGTGGAGTTTTTCATGTTCATTTAGTCCTGAAACTCTTGCTGATATGAAAGGAAACCTAACCTAGTGAAGCTTACTTACTGTGCTGAGTCTGTAAGAATACATGGGATGGACACATGAATGTAAACTGCCTTTGAGCAAGCATGGTAATAAAAGTCACTTGAAGTCTTAGAGAAGGAGTATCTACACTGATGTAATGAGAAAAATATTTGTTTTTTCCCCTACCAAATATGGTTCACTATATTTAAACCACCAGGCCTAATATTCACATAGCTACCTAAGCTGCACAGGCATCCCATGGGGAAAATGGGAAGTTTTACATCATCATTCATTTGATCTTCTTCAGACATTCACATTGAGTTTGAAATGGCTTTTCCCTATGTGTCTCCCTGAAAATGATGGAACACACAGGAACAGTGACAGGCAGAGGAACCCCAATAACCTATTGGAGAAAATTAAGCACCTTGACCTGGCTCATGCCAGGGCTGTCACAGACCCTCAGGCTGTTTCTCCAGAGCTGACAGCAATCAATGAGTCAATAGCAGATACTGTATCACTCACATTTACAGATTGAAGTGGGTTACTGCCTATAAGGGTCTGGGACACATTGTGGGGTGCAAGTGGAAAGTGTCTTGGAACTGTGCATGATTTTGTGTGGGGGAAGCTTAGGGAAGGATAAAATGTGGGAAAATAAAGGGGTCAAAGTGATTTGGGAGGTATCAGAGCAGGAAAATAAGATGAATAAGATAAAAGGTGTAGGTCACCTATAAAGAGGTTGCTGACTGGTACAATTCCATCACTGCATGCACCAATTTTGTCTGATCACGACTGTGTCCCGTTTTCTCATTTAACTCAATTTCTTTCTTTTTTTGTTTTCTTTTTTTTTTTTTCTGTTCAGGATGGCTCTGTGTGCATGTGTTTATGGAGGTTCCAGTGCCAGCAAGGAAGGACAAACTGCCATGTTGGGGGCCGTAGGCCTGTGGTGTCAGCAATGGGGGGAGGACCTGGTGCATGCATGTTGTGTGGGTGTGAGTGTCAGTGTGTGTAGGCACTAGTGAACATCAAGGTAGACTTGTCTGAGTACAACAGGAGTCTTGAAAATCAGATACTGAGGCACTAAGAAGTGTACAGGAGAGTCTAAGTGGTCTGGAAGATCAGGAGGTCCTGGCATCTGGAGACACTAGGGTCTGAATATTGGCTGAGGGAAGCAACATTAAGCTGTCAGTGCTGTTTGTGCCATGTGGTCGTTGTAGTTTCTGTCTCTGCTGATTTATGTGGCTTCCCATGAATGTAAGCACATGTACTGTGTGCACATGCACAGCCTCGCTACTGGCTGGGTGTGGGGTTACAGAGCTGCAGCAGACTTGCTCTTATCAGGCTGCTGGATTTGGCAGCTCTTAACACCCTGGATGTGTTGGTTGTGTTCATTGACCAGAGAGGGTCTAACTAATCAGTTCACATTAAGTTACATATGTAATAAATGTCTGCATGTGGTCAGAGAAGTCATTTTCTGGGAACCTGGATGAGTGAACAAGTGCACAGCACTGCCTGTGTTTTGGAGACAGTGTCCCTTTGCTACCTCTCACACAGCCTAAAGGAGGAACTGCCTGAACAGTCTAAAAGAATCCTGCAGTGTGCAAGCACACCTCTTCCGAAACCAGCAGCCCAGCTGCTTCAGTAGGCAGTGGCATGGAAGGGATCACTGCATCAGTAACCCACAGGCTGGCCACAGAGGTTGTGTAATGTGCTGTTCTTGTGAGAAATAATGAGGGAGGGTTTGTTGTGGGAAGAAGGGAAAGAAGGGGTTTTGGTTGATGGAACAGTTGAATTCAAAGGTTCTGTGTTAATTTGCTTTTGGGAAAACGGGACTGGCCC
>JAWWEV010000001.1:50025581-50049055 GCA_035583235.1 Hafferia zeledoni | reverse complement strand
GATATCCCAGCTCAGCAGGCTGTCCACGGACCCCCGCCGTCGGTCCGGTCCCTTCCCAGAGACCAGAACCGTGGCAAATTCAACATCCAGATTCCAGCTACTATCTCATAATCTGCTTTTTTATCAAAGTTGTTTGTCATATACTACTTTAGACACAACTGTGTCACAGCAGATACTATTGTCTTAGTCTTCCACAACTTTGAGTATAAATTAATACACCATTTACAATTGAAAAAAAAAGAAATCATACTATCAGATCACAGAATTTGGTGGAGATTCAGACAAATAGTCATATAAAATGTGTAGTATTTGCTTTGCAGATTGGCAATAGGTTGGCTAAATTTAGAATAAACTGGGCCCCTGAGGTGACACAAATGAGAGCAAATTTTCTTCCTGTATCCAGGGATACAAAGTTAAGTCCAAAGAAGATTCCTACTACCTAAATGCCTCCTGATAGTTCCTAGATTTCATTCACCCTGAAACCTAGGGAGGAAATATTTGCTGAGTGTGTATAATTTTGGGTTTTGTCTTTCCTCGCCTTTTTTCTTATGTTAATTTAGAGCAACAGAATTCAGGCACGCTCTTTCCTATCTAGCTTCTTTTTCAGTCCCAGTACTTGAGCACCTGTGTTGGGTATTTTGTTCAAAGCATGCATTAACTGTTTTGTTTCTGGCTGTCATGTGTGCTGGGAGAATGGGCATCTTGGGTGTGTTCACCCAGAGGGGTAGGTTGGGGCATCCAGCACAGAGGATTTTTTCCCTGCACATAGGTGTGCGCACCAAAGCGCAGTACTGCTGTCAGACACCCAATCTGGTGTCCCTTCCTAATCTGAGAAGTACCATAATTTCTTCAGTGCATTTATTTTTTGTTTGTGACATGACGACCACCACTGCTGTTGTCTGCCTCTATTGCCTGAGGGGTCGAATCAGGTGGAGAGGGTCCGAATCTCCCCTGCCTGAACCTACAAGACTGAGTGCCTTTTTAAGCCACCCTATAGACCAGACCTTCATTGCTTAGCAACTTAGACAGCATTTCAGTTTCTATTTAGCCTGTTGACACACCACTTTGGATGCTTGAAACATGCCATGTTGTTCTCATTATATGCCTCTGGTTGCCATTCTGCATATGTGGGGATGTCCACTATAGGTTCACTTCATCAATATAATGAAACTTAATAAGGCCAAGCTAAAAGTTCCTCAGAAAGAAAACAAAAATTAAATTAATAAATGTAAAACGAGGGAAAAAACAGATTAACTGGTTATCTGGCAACACTGCAAGCAAGACTCAGGGGGTTTCACATGAAATGAGCCAGTGTTTGAGATGCTGTCACAAAAGAGACAATTTTCACTCTGAAATGCCATTATATACAAGATTTATTGATACATGAATATTAACACCCAAGTAATTGCTAATACACTGTTCATTTGTTCTTACACTCCTTGGAACAAATGATAGACATTCAATGACAACATTATGTCATTTCAGTATTTTGAAAACCATAATTAAAAAAGCTTGTGGATAGTCTGGAGGAAAACTCCAAATGATGAACAAAAGTGATGAGTAATCTGAAAAATAAGGAGGAGAGCTGAAGAAAATCTTCGGTCCAGAAAAGAGAAGACTGAGACAGGATGGCAAATCATGTTAAGAGATTTGAGACTGTTAGAACAGTAATCAACTGCTCTCAGTAGCAGTGATCAAAAATAAAGAGGAAATTGGCCTCATTTAGAACAACAGATATTTAAATTAGGAATTAACAAAACTTCTTTGGTGTCCAGATATTTGAATATTTTATTTAATTTTTAAATTTAATTATCTCTGAATATTATGGAATTCCTGGAACTGGAGATTTTGAGGAACAGATCCAGTTAGAAAAGCATTTCTCAGGAGTAGCCCTGCTTTAGATCTTTTTACAGATCTAGGGAATGAAGTCAAAGACTTGCTGAGGTGTCCTAGCCTTTTGTTTTCAATGGAGTCCGTGGTTTCTTCTAGGGCTTAAAGAAACCTACAAGTACTACCATTACCACTTAAAGAGCACAGTTGCCTGTCCCAAACACTATCAAGGCCACAGGAGGAACTTGCCATAAGGTAAGCTACCACAGTAGGAACTTGAAATAAGCATAGAAGGGAGAAATTTGTAACAAGAAAGTGTTAATTCCAGGCCTGGCAGAGGTAACATCTGTTTAACATTCTGGTTGACATACTTGGACAAAAATTCCCACTGTTGTAAACTGTAGGAAAGGAAGCAAGTGTTCATGCACATATCACCCCAAGTTATGGGAATGGCATCTCTGACCACTCTATGGATACCCAGAACCCTGACTGTACAAAGGTGGTACCGCCAGAAGGACCACTCTGGGAACTCCACCACCAAGAACCCCAGGCTGAAGAAGGACCAACAGGATGCACAGGTGATGACTATCTTCTGCTTGATCTCTCTCTCTCTCCCCCCACCCTCTCTTTTCTATTTCTTTCTCTCTCTCTCTACCTCCCATTCATTGTTAAATAAAATCTTTATTGTTGACTTTTACATATGGACTCATTTGCACTATAATTTGGGCAGCAGCATCTCCTACTAATCGGATTGTAATGTACTGTATTGGGTCTGGTTGGATGGAGTTCATTTTCCCATAGGAGCCCTCACAGTGCTGTACTTTGCATTGGTAGGTAGAAGGGTGTTGACAACACGCCTGAGTTTTGGCTGCTGCTGAGCAGCACTGGTTCTCAACATTCCCCCTCCATGAAAAGGCTGGGAGTGGGCAAGATCCTGGGAGGTTACACAACTAGGCCAGCTGACCCAAATTGACCAAAAGGATATTCCATAACATATGGCATCAGCTCAGATATAAAAGCTAAGGGAAGGAGGACGAAAGGGGGCCGTTCCTTATTTATGATGTTCACCTTTTGGAGCAACCACTTTGTGTGCTGAGGCCCTGCTTCCTGGGAAGTGGCTGAACACTGTTTGCTGATAGGAAGTAGAGAATAAACCTTTTTCTTTGCTCTTTGCTTGTGTGCGCACAAACTTTCACTTTTGCTTTAGTGAATGGCCTTATCTCAATGCACAAGTTGTTTTCCATCATATTGTCTCTCCCCTGTCCACCTAGGAAAGGGAGTGGTAGAGCAGCTTGGTGGGCATTTGGTGTCCAGCCAAGGTCAACCCACCACACACAGATATGTAGCTGCCATTTCATCAGACAAGGAAAACTTTAAGAAAGATCAGACACAGTCAGAAGAAATATACATCACCCAATTTCCAGTATCTATGACCTGTGTCACTAATGTGACTGTTTTATATTACAGACTCATAGAATCACAGACTATTCTGAGTTGGAAGGGACTCACAGGGATCATTGAGTCCAACTCTTAAGTCAACGGCCCATACAGGGGATTGAACCCATGACCTTGGCATTATTGCAATCAGGTTTTAACCAACATACTGGATCATTTTGCAGCATTTCCAACTGCACATCCTGATTTTGGGTCCTTGATGCATAGTCACCTGCACCTTTCAAGGGCTGCTGGTTCATTGATTTAAGTCAACTCCCATCTGTTCATGTTTAACTGGTCACTGCCTTGAGTGGTTTGCCCAGTCACAGTAGTACAATTTATTGAGATATAATTTTAAGTAGATATAGGAGCCATAACACATATATTTTAATCCAGTGGGCCACTATAAACATTTATCACTCATTCTCTCTTTCTTAGTAAAACATGAACTTAATAACATTTGAATGCATGTTGAACTTCTGAACTCTCAATTTTCAGGCAAGTTTGCATTTAGTTGACTCTGGAGGACTGAACAATAATTTGTCATTCAACCCTGAAAATTTTTCCATAGCTGAGGGCCATGTTTCTGGACATTCTGAATAATGATGAAAAGAGTATTTCCTGAAGCTACTCACTTAAGTAGTGGCCCAGCTATGGCAAAAACGAAAACTCTATTCAAAGTCTCTCATTCTGAAAAAAAAAAAATCCTGAAGAGGAAAGAATGGCAAAAGGATCAGTGATGGTAGAACATTGACTGCTCTCATTTGTAAAAGATGCTCTCATTAAGTTGAGACTGAGTGAGCACTGAAGATATGTCCTTAGGGAATGGAGCATTAAAGAGAGTTCAATGTTAAACAGAAAGATGAGGGTACAGTCTGTTGAAATTAATAAATTGTCTTTTGGAATATGGAGATATTAACAAATATACTGTAATATAGAAGAAAATAATATATGTTTGCATGATCATTCCTGGGGATTTGGATGCATAGGCTGTCAAAATATTCCTTAATATTTCCTTTAAAAATGTGTTTTAGAGAAATCTACTGTGCCCCTATACTCTTATTTACGAAGCCCTTAGGCAATCACTGAGATCAATAAATATATGAACTTTTACTGATGTATCAGGAGAGTTATCCTCTAACCAATGTTGCTGAACATTTCTATCCCATGCTTCACTTCAGTCGGTAACATGCCCAATGCACTACACAGTACTGCACTTCATCCCAGGATGCAACTTCCCCAAAATGCAGTTCTGTTTTCTCTTTTGATTTTTGACTACAGAGATGAGATGTGCATACCTGCATGTTGCAGAGGTATGATTCTGCCACACCTGTTAGTGTCTTCTCTGCAAGACATCATTGCTATTGTCTTATATCCTTCAGTCAATGACTGTTTGTTGAAAGTTTAAGAATTCCTGCTTTAAAAAGTGTTTATCTGGTTTGTGTAGCAAAAGTTGGGCCGACTCGGAGTTGCTATACATCATATCAGGTGGACCCACAACCCTATAATGATGTGCAATATAGTATGTGATTTATATTTCCCTGCACGTATTCAGAGTTGCATAAATCCTAGTTTATACATCTATGAAAAATATAAAGGATTTATTGAGTAAGAAAGTTGGCCAGATGATTTTGCTGCTGTGCAAGTACATGTTAAGAGATCCAGACAGCTCCCTTGTATTGTAAGGAGTCAAATTAAAACAGAAAAATATCATTTATTTTTTACAAGCAAGTAACCATCGTATATTTCAGAACAATATTTTAGCAGTGGCTTAACATCAATTGAAAATTAGATTATTTTCATTTGTAAAAGGGTAGATGAATCCACTTAAAGACCCACTATATGAAGTCTGTAAATATCCAAGAGAAGACTGTTTCTCATCACAGGTGTTTATGTATAGATGGATGCCTTTCCTTTTAGCCAAACAAGTTTCAAAATTCAGTGTGATTGAATGTGAAACTCATTGGGAAATGTGAATGTGAATATAGAAATCTTAATGCTATAAAAAGACCATAGTCACTGCAATAAAAATGTAAAACAGCATCTATTAAATTTTATCTCTAACTGAAAACTAAGATCTTTCAAACTTCTTTTTAAGCTCCTGAATGAGATAGTTAGATTCAAATACTTTTCTGCTTTACAAACAATTCCAAATCTCTTCCTCAATATCAACAAGAGTAAAAATATTTAAAACAACACTGAAATAAATAACAAGAGTCATGTATATCAGGTTTTTCTGGATGAATGTTTATCCAAGGCAGGAGAACAAATTATGGGAAGCAACACTGAAGACAACAGGAAATGCTGAGAATGAACTGAAAGTTTTGTTCTGTTTAAACATCAATGTCTGCTCAATTTCACTATTAGTAAGGTACTCATTCCAGTTGTGTTTGCTGGTTAATGATTGGAAAGAGACTACATTAGGCATAATAGTTATTGATAACCTCCAGATTCCAACTGTGATAGCAGTTTAACAAAAATGTCTCAAAATTTTATATATCTGAAAATTGAGTCCTTTGCTGTTGTTTATTGTCTACTTATGGCCCTTTTGATGAACCCTCTGACTTTGGGCTTTCAAGACACCACATTTTAGTAAAAATAGAACAAAAAATCCCCCTTCAAAACCCCTTTACAGCTGGGGGTGGGGAGGGTGCGGAGGGGTGGGGGGTGCAATTGCAGAGGTAATTCTGAGAGCCACCAACTGTCACAATGTTTACACATTCTGTGTAGTTTCATCTACCCACATCTCTCTGTGATACTTACCCAAATACATGCTTTCTCTAGCAAAACCTGAACATCTAGTGGAAGGTATTTCTGCCCATGGCAGAGGGGTTGGAACTAGAAATGTAAGGTCCCTTCCAACCCAAACCATTCTATAATTCAATAATCGCCCTAGGTGCTCACTGCTGTTTGTGTAATGCCTGTGCTACAAGATACCATCTGATATAATCTGAAGGTACCAAGTGTAGAAAGGATATCCACTGCTGCTAAAATAACCATTTCAGTAAAGGTTTCACAGTGTTTATCTTGACATTTGAGGTTACCATTGCATAGATATACAGCTATAGATCTTACCAGGCACCTTACAGGACAAACACCCTAAAAGGGAAACAGAGAAAGAAGCATGTTTTTCTGAGAGCCTAAGAACTGTTAAATTATCTCCTTATCTTCCTGACTTTCTTTTAGGGACAGAGAAAACATGAAACTACTGACTTTTCTGAAGGTGAGAGTAGCTACCCACTTTTGCTGGTATCCCTAAATATTCCTAATCCAGATCGGTTGGCCTTTGTTCCTAGTGTTGAACTATAGAACACAAAAATGGGATTCTTGTTTTGGCAACTAAAACCAAAATCCCTTACTGACATACAACAGATGAAGAACAAAGGTCTGACTTCAAAAAATATTAATAATAACAAATGTCCAATATGATTGACTTGTAAATTGCACAGAAATCAGACACAGAGAACTTTCCTTGATATTTAATAAGCATTTGATAAAATAAATCACAGCACACTAGATTCTGTTTAACTGAAATCATAACCTCAACTAACTGGATTTTCTCTACATTTCAAGTCTGACTGTGGGAAAAAATGTGTGAAAATTGATTAAGTTAGAAAAACCTGTATGAAATAAATAATTGACAGAAATAAACTGAGTAAGAAAGGCAACAACTTAGGCACTTTCTCTGTTGGGTAGAAAAATGAGGAACATTTGGTATAATTTCATAAATGGAATTATCATTACAAACAAAATTATTTTCTAAAGAGCAAACACATAAGAAACTGTGAAATCCATATCTAATGCAGATGCCCTTTTAGGAAAATTGGAGATTCTTTTAAAATGTAATTAATAGTTGGCAAAAAGTACTTTCTCCTTTGTAAATTTAAATAATTTAATAAGACATATTTAATAATATAATAATTATAATTAGTGCTGATGTTTATTCCCACATGAACATAGTGTACTTTTTTCTTGTAGAAGTGGAAAGCCCAATTCAGTGTTAGGATTTTACCTAAGTAAAAGTATTATCTCATTAAAATAGAAGAATCTAATTGACCAAACAGGAATTAGAGCAGATATGTAGAAGCAGATATGTAGAAATAGATATACAAAGCTGTTGAGAAATCAAGATGCTATTGGAATCAGATTAAGTGAAGGCTGCATACAAAATTGAAACTGTATAGGTCACTTTGCAAAAGCTAACGAAAAGTCTAAGTTATGCTAAAATCCAGATGAAGTGCTAAAAAATCAAGCAGTCAGATTTTAAAAAAACATAAAATCAAACAATAACTCATTCAAGTCCTGTCAGCACAGATTCAATTAATTGGAAAACCTCCCAGGCACTAACAGAAACTATATCCATTCCTAACATAGGTGCTGTGGCAAAATGACATTTGGGAGCTGCCAAACAAGAAAATTGCTTTTCCTGCCATTGAAATATGCATGAGAACTTGTGCATACAAAGGCTCTTGTTAACCAGTGGGAAACCAGTGCCACTGCTTAACTAAACAGTTGATATCAACAATATCTTTTTATAAAGATAATAAAGAATTAAAACCTTCAATATAAATGGCATAAAAGCCTTAAAAATAAAAGGCAAGCTGCCTATTTGAGTGGTACGTGTATAAAATGATTGGTATCTTCTAACAAAATTCTCGCTCAAAATCTGTGGTGTTTATCTGTTAGACTGTAAGAATACATGGCATGTATTTACTTGTTTACCTAGACTGTTTTCAGAAAAAGTTAGGGCAATTTTAGTGTTGTGGAATATATCCATCTCTTTTGAAACTTTCATTTAGCAGAGCAAAATATTAATTTTGTTGTTTCTTTTACAGAAGCTTCTCAACTGGGTATTCAGATCACCAGTTGTAGGTACATACTGCAAATATAATATTTACCTATTTTCATAGGAATCCAAGATCTGACAGCTATGAAGAGCAGGCAGTTTCAGAGGGACTGTAGCTGTTCCCAGGGCAAAGAGATGTAGAAGGTTGCCTGTGGAAACCTTAGTGTCTGTCTTGTAGGAAGAGCAAATAAGGATGGACTGAAACCCTTAAAGATAATGGGAGTTCTGCCTTCATGATAGAAGATGAGAGGCTAGAATGTTCTCCATAAGACTTCTGCTTTGAAACCAATTAAATTTCCCAGTTCATGATTACTGGCAAGAATTTGTTAATATCAGGATGATAAGACATGTCATATGGACAGTGCAATTTAATAGTGAAATAATCACCTCTTTGCAACTTTATTACCCTATCCTAATAACTAATCATGGAAATAGGCTACAAATTGGAAGAATTTAATATCAGTGTACTATTTAGATGCTTGTCATCCACACTTAAACACTGTGATAAAGTTATAGCACAACTTCCTAATACTAATTTCTGCAAAATATTAAGTAATCTCCCCACTGCACTTAAACAATGATTTGCATTACGCTTTTGTTTGTATAGTTGTTACAATTCTTGTCCTGTCATCCCAAATTTATCAGGCTGGGGAAATGTTCTGAAGAATCACATGTAAAAATATTTTACTTTCCCATGGTTTGATATGCAGATGCTAGTTTATTTTTTTTAGTTAAAAAAAAAAAAAAACAAAACCAAAAAAAACCCCACCCCACAAAATAACACAAACAAACCTCAAACATAGTGATGACTTATTCTGGCTAGTGAAAAGAGCACAGCTGTGATAGTTCTGATGTACATTGTTGGACATATTGGTAAAGTTTAGTGGGAACAGGCAAATACTCCTGTGGAGCATTTCTGAGAACCATCTCAGTGAGAGCAGTCCAGGGTGGACTTTTCCATCTGTCCCTAATTCTCTAATTCCCACAGGCTCTTTTACCACAGAGCTTCAGACCAGATGAGCTCTCGGGACCGGGGTGGGGGTGGCTCCCAAGGTAATTCAGACACACACAGAATTGGAGAACATGTCGGAAGCGCTTTATATCCTGCTGGGGTCTGGACTATGAGGGTTCCAGTAGGGGCGGGGTTTGGAGGGGATTGGACAGGACATCTGGGGGCAGCGTTAGGAAGGCAGGGATAGGAGAGGCTCAGGTAGAAACCACAAGGGGGCATCCAGGGTAGGGAAGAAGCCCCAGGGGATACAGAGCAGCAGGGCAGGGAGGGGGTGTAGAACTCTCTCAGACGCAGGGAAACCGTCAAGATACCTTCACGGCATGGAAAAACCTCAGGGGAAAAACACACAGAGAGAGGGAAGGAACGGGGAGGTGGGCCCTGGGGGCTGAGTCTGACAATGAGCCACCTGGCAAATCTGGGTTGGCTGCAAACCCATGCCAATACTTAGCAGGATAGAAGAGATCACTGCTGTGTGAAAGCCAAGTCACTGGGATAAGTGCTGTGACACACACCCACTAGCACAGCTCTGTGTGAGTACTGACCATAGATCTGGACTGATGAATGTCCTTAGAACTAGAGAAATGCTGAAGTGTATCTCTGGCTTCCAGTGGGTGCATGCTGTGTATGTGAAGCAACCAATGCATCACCACATCCTACCCATGGAAAGAGCAGGAGAAAGTCTACAAGATCCACAACCACATAGAAACCAGAAATTCCTCCTGGAAATGTTATTTTCCAGACACTGGAATTGCTCCCAGAAACTCCAGCACAGGTGTAGCCTGCTTGTACTGAGATGTGAGATTTGAGTCAGCACTGTCTACATGTGTAATGCCTCTCTAAAAGAAGCAGGAAGCCCTGTAGCACTCCTGCATGGGTATGGTTCAGATATTCCTGCTGATGCAGGCATATATCCATCACTGGGCCATGAACATTGTCAGAAGAATGTCTTGGAAGATGTTGCAAGGGCGCTACCCCAGTTTTCCTACTGTATCAACTGCTGCACTCTCATGGGACCCAGTTCTCTCAGGAATATTCTTGAAAGGAGCTACAAGACAATCCTGATCATCTTACACCTTCTGATGGTTGCACCAGGCTTTTTGTACTGTGATTGCACCTTCTTTGTCCTGCTCATTGTTGTATTTTCTTACAAAAACATTACTAGGAAGGTTGGAGATATATAATTCAGCTTTGTACCACCAAAGAGCCTTTCAAAGATTTTTGAGACTATCTTAGAGTCACAGAAAACTAATAGTAAAGGACAGGATTAGTATTGACACCCAGGTAGTTTAGCCCACATGTTTGCTGCAAAATAAGTGGCTTCCATTTCATATGAAAATCTGGGACAAGTTCAGTGACCATACAGAAAAAATACCAGGCTCATTGGGCAAGGTGTACAGAGAACACAGTTTTTATTTGATAGTGGCAGCTTGAACAATTTCGACAAGAAAGGAAGAAAAGGATCCCTGAGTCTCAAGAAGTCTTTCTGTATTTTATTTTCATGACTTTTAATGTGAAATGCAGGTATATTTTTGACAGAAAAATGAGAATCAAGCCTCAGCCCAACGGTTCAGCCAGTAGATATGGCAGGTATTGAGTCACATTCCTACCCAGCAAAATCATATTTTGAATCACACCATTGAAGTGATAAAGCATTCATATCTGGATGCTTCAATATGAGAATGGAGTTGAGTTCACTTCTTAGATGAGAGGTCTACAAATCAGGCTATTATATAAAATTTTAGGAGGGAGTGTAACAGGGAGGAAAAGCAATGCCTCTTTCTCATGCCACTTTTTAAAAGAAAATGGTGTAGAAGCTGGTAGAGGAGTTTATCTTCACAGAGTAGTAGGGGCAGCCTTTGAAAACTGTTACAAGCTGTAGAACTGGTGATGTCTGCAATTGCTACAGGAGTCATAGCATAGAGATTAGAACAAGGAATCTGGGGGGGGGGATGGATGAGTAGAAGGCAAAATGGGGCAAAGGGCTGACAAAAATAAAGATAGGGAAGTGACATGAGTTTGTGGATATGCACACCGATGGAAAGAAACTGGAGGACTGAAAATAGCCACGCAGGAAACCTAGTTCTAGGGTGTGAAGCCCAAGCAAATAGACTGAAATTATATGAACTAAGGCTGGGGTGGTATATGCAGAAGGCGGGACTGAGATGCATCCGAACAAAAATGATCACATGGGTGTGAGAAAGGCAGATATGGTTCTGCACAGTCCTCTCCAGAGCTGAGAGTGGAGCCCAAGGCTCCTGGCATTGACCACTCCTCCAGTACTATCTGGACTCTCAGTGGGAAACTCTGCAATCCTATATTTTGTTTATCCCCATAAAAATGACCGCCTGCTTTTGCCATCGGTTGGTCTCTGAGCTTGAGTGGTGGAGCTCTGTGCAATGATTCCTAAAGCTTTATCTTGCAGGGCACTTGTTCTCTGAAAAACATTATTTTGGGCTTTGGAAGTAAAACACAAACAGTGGTCATGCTGTTGTTGTTTGTGTGTTGAATACTCAACCGTGGAATTTTAATTTTCTTTTTTTCTTTTGGTGTGCAATAAATATTATATGGATGTAATTACTGTCTATGGAGTTAATAACTGCCTTGCATATCCAAGGAAGTCAATTTGCTCAAGAAAAGGTCAGAAAACAGACTGTAGTATTATTTCTTCTGCCTTCTGCCTTTGAACAGAAAACACTGCAAGATTTCTGTAGATCTCATTAAGCTTCTAAATTCAAATATACATTTTTAAAAAGATGGATTTTCACAGCCAAGGCTATGAACTTTTTAATTAACCTACACACACATACAGAGAAGAGGATGGCAATGTTTACCAAAATCAGTGTGATAACAGTCCAACTCATATTTCCATTATAAAACTGTACCCCTACTCAGACACAAATAAACCTCTCCTGACCAATTTCCTCATCTAAAATCCACACTAGGAAAAATACTCTTTTTGCCTAACAGTAAATCAGAACCATTTTAAGAGGGCTTCAACAAGTCAAGTGGCAAGTGAAGACAATCCTTATTGACTCATACTAGGTGTTTTCTTTCTGTCAATAGGTAATAATAATGTGAGGGAAAACAAACAAATAAACAAACACGCAAACAAACAAAAAGGCCCTGTAGATAAAGTCATACCTTACTAATTTTACAGGGTGAAAACTGCATGGAGAGAGTTATTTGGGACTTGACGATACTTGGTATTTCATAGGACTACCAGACTTAACAAGTAAGATCACTCTATTTTGACGTGAGGGGACTGCTTTGTTTCTACATGAGGATACTGTTTCGCTTACTTTGCTTAACAAGTAAGATAGCGGACTTGTATTTTGACATGGGGATACTGCTTTATTCCTACCTACTGCCCAGCTCCTGCTTTGCTATGCCTTGTATTTCCCAAGCTCTCAGTGCTCAGAGCCACCAGCTGAGCTGTCAGGCTGCCCATGCACTTTCAAGTGCTGCAGGGAGCCACCTGGCCAGGAGAAAAATGCCAAGGAGAGGGGAAGACAAAGCAGCAGCTTAGGTGAGGAAAATGGTAATGTCAGCTGATTGATACAGGGATTTCTGCTCACAGCCCTCAACCAAAACCTCATAACTTCAGTCACACGTAAAATCATTCACTTAGACAGCTCAAGCCCTGGCATCCAAAGCACATGCAACAATTTTCCAGTGACTATTGTGATGATATTGCACTGTACCTCTTCTGCCAGTTAAGCCAGAAACACAGAATCATTCAGGTTGGAAAAGACCTCCAAGATTATTGAGTTTGGCCTTTGACTGATCTTCACCTTGTCAACTAGACCATGGCACAAAATGCCACATCCGGTCATTTCTTGAACACCTCCAGGGATGGTCATTTCACCACCTCCCTGGGTAGCCTGTTCCAATGCTTGACAACCCTTTTAATGAAGAAATTCGTCTGTTTGTCGCTCCATAGCCATACAAAAGCTCAGTTAATCTCAGAGGATACCAACAGGGCTCAGTAGGAGGGCAAAACAAACAAGAATACGTAGACATAGCCAGAGCATGAAGCTCTGGGATGACATCTTTCTCCTCTTCCTCAGACCCCAGGGATGTCACTGGGGGAACTAGGATGTGATCAGCCCAGTGGCAGCAGGCTGGTCCCAGCTGTGGGACTACTATCAGCACAGGCTTGGCTTTGCTGATATGTACTGTTTGGCATAGACAGCTCTGTTCCCTCCTGCCACAGTCCTCACATGGATGGAATCATCTTCCCTGTCAGCTGCAGTCATGGGGAAGGCTTTTCCTCTCTCCCCTGTCCCTGCACAGGTATAATCCATGTTCCTAGCACATGCCACAGGAAATGGGACTAAAAAGAGGCAAGAGAGGAAGGCTGCAAAGCCCTAGATATTTTTCTCTCTGTAGAAAATTCACATTTTCTCCGTAACTTCACTTCTGAGAATCTTCTGGGCCTCAGATTGACCTTGGTCTCTGGGCTATTATTCAGCAGCAAAACAGCTTTGCTGCTTTAGTCAGCTTTACAGACACTGAAAGGGGGAAACTTAGTCACCTTCAGGAAGAGCAGAAACTCAGCTGCAGGTTTGGAAATGCCAGCACGAGCTTTAGGCACCTAAATAACTATAGGGATATGATCCTCAATGCTGTTATTTCCTCATAGTAGTAAATACTGTTGTAGCTTCTTCCTATGGTCTCATGGAATGGCTGTCTCTGCAATAAACACACTCACAAGTTTCCAGGAGGCTGTGGATTACCAGTGACTTTATAAAGGTATTTTTAACAACCATATCCCAATTTTCAAGATCCAAATTAGAGAGGAGAAAATATCCATTTCATGGTAGCATATGGTTTTACATGAAGATATATTCCATTTGCTTTGAGATCTTTGTCATAGAAGTCATAACACACACTTCTCTTGCTGTAATAGCACACCATGAAATTTAGTTTAGTTTCTCGTGGAGGATCAGGTTAAAGACCTACTATCTGTGGAATTTAAGTTTATTATTTTGAAGATGTTAAATCTGAAAACAAAGTAGATATAAAATTAAATAGCAGGGTTTGAAATAGAAAACAAATCACATTTAATTACATCACAATTCCTTAGTGTCAGAACAGCAAAGTAATAATGCATTTACAGTTTAGCCAAGGGAATTCACATTTCATGTTAAAAAAGCAGCTTTATTTCTTGTCTCTTGGTTCTTCAGAGTTCAAATCACATTTCTAGTGAACTTGAATCTATCTTTGGAGCTTCAATATATTTTAAGGAAATAAGCTATGTGCCAGTTAATAAATTGTTTGGAATACTGTACAGTACAATCAAAACCTCCTGTTTCTTCCTGGAAACATAACATGGCATGGAAGTGGCAATACACTTCAAAACAGATCCCAAGGAGCTTAGAAAATTGTACCATGTGAGTACATTTTTGCATATCAACTGAATATTGATGAATTTAAATGTCCACTCTGAATCCTTTATGATTGTTCCAGCACTATATACTCTTCATCAAGGTCTAGTTGTAAAATCAGCTCTGTATTTATAATTTATCAGAGTACCGAGTGAACTAGATTTCCCCATCCCAGGAAATGCAGAGTGCCTTCACTCCATTGCCTCAGTGGGAGTTGTGGGAGTTCAGTACATTGCTGTTCCTGGTTCTTCATGCAATTTATTTGAGTTTGTGTTGTTTGCTATACAAGAGTAAGATAAGATTCTAAATTCTTGTTCAAACACTGACAAATGATAATTTTTGCTAATATACCTGCTAACAGGGTGCTGAAATAGCAGAAACTAATGTGAAATCAGACAGTCCTACTTTCATAAATCATTCATGTAGTTAGCAGCTGGTGGTGCAAAAGTAATACCACCCTCACTGCTACCCAGCTGATAAAACCATTTTGTCTTCAATGCTGAATTTCACTCTGCCTCTCATATAGTTGGGTAAGATATCTACCCACAGAGAAAAAGGCAAAGAGAAATAGAACAGCCTTGAAATATATGGTTAAAACGTCAATAATTGATTTATACTTATTCCTTGTTATCTTTTATTGTAATACAAAGCCTGAGTTGCTGCATTAGGTGAAAATACGCAGTAGGAGACAGGGTGGGGGTGGACTTAGCCTTGAGAAGTTCTTACAATCCATGTTCATGCAAGCACAACAGCTCTCAGGTGGCAGGTAGTTGTTGACCCCTTTGCAGCCCTGGAGAGTCCGCACCATCTAGACCTTATGAGCATCACACAGCCAACATGCATGCACTTTCAGGGTGAATATAAGATCCAGTGGACTCTGGAGTCAGCAAAAAGAATTTAAATATGAATTTCTGTGCCCCATGCTTCCATGAAGCATGAGGGATGTGTTCAGCATCTGTGTAGGAAGGTGGGGTTAGAATAGGATAGTCCTCAACTCTCCTTTCTGTGCTTTCTTCCTTTTGGCAGAGCCTTGGTAGAGCTGCACATTTACAAAGACAGGGAAGAGAGAATGACCCAGCAAATACAACAGCCAGAAAATGAAATGGGTAAGTGTTTATAAGTACAGAAATGAAGAAACAAGAAATTATTTGTTAAATTGAATAAGATAGCAGCAAATCTTTGTCCTTCTGCTTTGTTGTACATCTCTAAAAACCACTAACAAGTCATTGTGACAATCTTTTCTTCCTTGTTTGTTTGAAATGGTCCTTAATTTCAGTTAAACATAAATGTTTGTCCAGGAAAATATGCTACTCTGCGAGTATGAGAGCCCTAGATACAAGGATTGGCCAGCAGGAACTGTGTAAAGAAACTTCTGGGGGTTATTGGAGCAAATATTGCTGATTCAGATGCCTTTTAGACTTCCTCAAGGACCTGACCCTTTTATGAAAATTAAAAGGTTTTAGTCTGTGTGAAAAACACTGACATGCAGAAAGGGAGCAAATAGATGACTTGAAGTTGTAGTCATCATCCCTTCTAATTGCAGCAGTGTATCAAATGAAGGTAGTGCTGTGGTGAACAAAAAATCACTGTGAACCAGCAGGCAACAATAACAACTTCCCCTTTTCTCCTTCCCAGGCTGTGTTTGCTTTCTTCCTGTGGTTTTGCTTTCAGAACCTGCTGATTAAGAAAGCCCCCCAAAAATTCATGACCCAAATAAAGAGGAGGGAGGACTGGGGGGAAAGAACAGATGATATTTATGATTACGAATTTCAATCACTCTAGCATAAATGATGAACTTAAGATCACTGGCAATAGAAATATTTGACTTAACAGATGGTAGGCAGCTCTATCAGAGGAAACCATTTTGAGTAGAGGCTTAATTGAATGGTTCAGATCTGTATAAATTAACATGTTTTAAATCTCTGCATATTCTCAGCTCAATTTTCAGAATAATCTTTCAGAGGTTTTAAGATCATTTTAGTCACAAACTTGTAGAGGTTGATCCCCAATTTTCAGTTGCTTATAGGTAAGAAGAACGTGCTATTATCTTTCTTCAGAAAACAAATGCTTAGCAATGCAAGGCGTAGTCTGTTTCTGGTGTTCATGATCTTAAGTGTGTTTCTTACAGAAATTCTCTTGTTTGAGTAGTTCTTAAGGGTAAACATCTGCCTATAAAAAATTTTATTAGGTAAATAATTTGAATATACAGTAATTGCTCTTGCAGTAAAATAATAATGATGTTTAAAAAATAACAATGAAATTTCTCTACACGAATCCTTTTCTTTAAATTTTGAGTGTATCATGGGTTTCTGTGTTACAGGACATCAGTTCAGTCAAAGAAATTGTTATGAACACCCAAATAATTCTTAACACCAGAATGGGCCTCAGTACAATTGCTCATGAGAGCTGTAAACAGATGCTGCACATTACACTGACATTTGCAACACAAGTATGAACAGTGAGTTTCCATATATTATGGTGCAAAGAGTGTGCTATTCCTGTGAGATAAAGAAGAGAATTCAATACAGATAGGAGAGCAGGAGTGGGATTTATTGCTTCGAAAAATAGATAATGGTGCATGTCTACTTAATTCGTCAAGTTTATAAGAAGTTCAGAGGGTAGGTTAGTATAATGGTGGCACCTATTCTCCAGTGTTCTATAGTGTGCACAAACAGTACCCAGGCTGAATAATTTCATGGAAATAAGTATTTAATGCAAGAGTAGAGTCAAAATATCTGCCAAAATCCCTCATGTCAAAGAGTTGTTTCTTTTCAGTGCTTTAGTATGTCATTTCAGATCAAGTAAATCTGCAAAATGCATCTTTATTAAGTTTGTGCCCTGACCTGGCTCTTTGCACATCTGTGAACCTTTTCATGAAGTACATTTCCAACTGCTCTGATGTCTATTTCTGCCACTAATACCTCAAAAATGCTCATTTTTCTATTTTTTTTTCCAAGGTCAAAATGGCTTGAGCTAGGTATGACAGAGCAGGAAAATTGGCCTTCTGCCTGTATTTTGACATCAAGCAAAGAACCTTTTTGATGATGAAAATACTCTCTTATTATTTCAAGGTGATTCATATTAATTGCAAGCAATGGTCCAAATTCCCTACTGGCTTAAGGCATTCCACTTCCATCAGCTTCAAGGTACTTGTGTGCACATCTATCAGTCATGCATTTCCGAAAAAGCTTTTGTGAGTTAAGTGAGAGTATTGATTTACAGCAAATGCTTTACTCTGCAGTAGCTGCCTCTATAGCTTATTCAGCAGTGTAGCCACCTTATTTCAATAACACTGTGTTTACTTTGAAATGTAACTTTATATTTGCAAAATAAAATTGTAAACAAATTCGTCAAACAATTTGTAAGTTCATGTACAGACTCCAGGCCTTTCCCAAAAGACTAAATACTTATTTCATGTGGATCTTCACTAAAAATGAATCAGATACCATACCCACTTGTACCAGGGTTCCACACAGGCCAGTGTGAATAGCATGAGAGGAAAGCACAGGGTTGTGGGATGAGTTTATATGAGGTAAATATGAAATCACTTTGCTTTTTTGTCAAAGCATGCACAATGAAAGGCATTTAAAGAGCATAATGGTTCAAAGCCAGACTTATCAGAATTTTAAAAAGCAATAAATAAGAAAAAATATCTCTTTTAATGGCATACATTCAGCAAATTAAGACAGGTTAAATTAAAAGGCTGGAAGACAGATATTGCTCCTGACCATGGCCTTCCAAGAGGCTACTTCCGATTTTGCTTTCTAGTTCAGTAATTTTCAGCACCTTTCTGGACTACAGTAACTCCCCAGAAAAGCCAGAGGCATTGCTTTTGGTCTGTATCCTGCTCTACAAACCAGTCCTCTGTTCCTGTTGGGAGACCATGGGTTGTCCCACTGCAGCCATCCCTTACTGACAGTGTCTCTCACTCCTCTATTGCCCCATGTAGCCCTCAGAGAGCTGCTCCTAGCCAAGCCTACCTACCTGCTCATGGGAAAGGCTAAACCAGTCTTCTCTTCCTGCTATTGAACCCTTTGTCCTGTAGTCAAGACAGTGTAAGCAGTCATCCTACCTCCCTATTGCCTAGTTACACCTTCTAGCAAAGTATAATAGATGGAATATTTACAGTAAACTGTGCCCAAAACCACTTCTGCCATCTGTCATAGTTGTGACTAATGAATTCTTCGTATTTCCACAGAGTTATACATTCAAAGATCTCCCCATAACTGTAGACAATAATAGATGTGGACACCTGCCATTGCACTGATGGCTGTATTAGTCCCAGTTAACTGATGGGTAAAACAGGGTGTGAAACTATTAAAGGTAGATTTTTACCTCATCTAATGACAGCTATCTAAATGTAAGGCATCTTGTCTACTCTACTTAGATAGGTTCTGTCTTTAGCCTATAGAAAGAGACAGGTGCCTCCAGAGGGCCTTATTTATCACACATTCTCTGGATTCCAACCTTTGGAATTAACTTTCCTCTGGAAATGGCTGTCTGTATTCATTGACTGCACGAGAAGACTTGATAACCAAACCTTCAGCAGAACATGTCCCTTTTAGATGTCTAAAATTAGATGAGAGGATTTCATACAATAATTAGAATTAGGGATCTAAGTAATGACCTGGACCTATTCCACAATTCTGGGCTCAAAGGGTAAGTGGGATGGCCACACCACCTTATCTGGAGGGCACATAGGAACAGGGCAGGTCCCAGCCGCTGACACCCTGAGCAACATGCAGGGATGAGAGACCATGTATTGTGAGGAGTTTGCACTTTTGGTATAGCTGCTGACAGCTGATTGTGAAATCTAGTGTTTGGAAATGGATAACTTCCTGGAGGGGGGAGTGGGAATAAAACCAAAGGGGACAAATTTAAAAAATGAAGCTAAAAGGAACTGGAGAGGACTAATAGAAGCACAGCAAAGATTTCTGAGAACACCAAATGAACAATCATTGAAAGTCACTCAAAGCTTTTTATGTGAGTATCAGATTGGTTTTGTAGATAGGACAGGTGGCAGGTAGGGCCGTTCAGCTGAGTTGGTGCTGGACTAAAACTTGGAAAATTTCGTTTCCAGCTTTGTCAGTGACCTGAAACACAATTGCCACAGCCAGATCTTTTTCCCTTTCCATGCTTCACTACCTGATTTATTGAGAATAATTATTCTGTAAGATTCCTTTATAAAATGTTTCCAGTTGACTAAAAGGAAAACCTCACTTCCTGAGCTATAGGTTATTCTTTATATTTCTAATGCTGTCTGTTGAGATATCTTGAAAGAAAAAATCAATTTTATATTTTCTGAAATAGTAGAAACCTACAAATGTAGAGAAGATGAATGACTAAATATGTATGTACACTTAGATCTTATTGCTACAGGGAAACTTCATTACATACTAATGCAGAGTTCAGGCACTGTCCAGGTGAATTGAGCAACAAATTCTCACCTGTGTATTTAGTGTCAAAATCGAGCCAGCTCCGACCTATGTGGTTTGCTTTCAGCAGTGACCAGTGACAAGTATAGCAATATTTTGCATTGTGATTTTTAGTAGAATTAGAGGAATTTGATGGCTAGGTAGCAAGAAAACATACTGCATTTGGCCCTGCCCTTTCTCCCATGTTCTCCCTCCAATAATGTGCACATGTTCCTTGGCTGTTCCATGCACAGATTTATCAAGCAGAGATTGAATGCTGGGAGCACACCACTGAGGTTATTATATTCATGTAGTGGGTATGTTTAGGCTCTTAATTTTTTTTACCAAGGGCATATTTCTCATCCTTCCAAGGAGCCTGTTTCAGTATGGACTTGCTAAGAACAGCTTCACTTAGGTGCTATAGCACTTTTAAGAACATGTGACTCCTTGGAATAAAATCCTTTCCTCACTGAGATCACTTGAAGGTTTGTTGTGAAGGGAAAATATTTTACTCTTTGTCTTCGATACTGATTTCATCTAGTTGTATATTTGTCCACAATATTTTCAGACCCCTTTGTAAACCTGAGACAAAGGAAAAAAATTATTTTTATGGAGTTCTGCAGTAAGTCTTGAAATTGTACTATGGTATGATTTATGACCTTAAGCTGAAGGAAAGTAGGAGCAGATTAGATATTAGGAAGAAGTTCTTCACTGTAAGGGTGGCGTGGCACTGAACAGGTTGCCCAGAGAGGGTGTAGGATGTCTTACCCTTAGTGGGTTACATTTTTATGGGAAAATACCATAGAGTCACCACTTGATCACCGCAAAATTATCAGAGAGAAGACTTTTCAAAGTTTCAGAAAGGCCACACTTTCCCTATAAATGAAACAAAAGTACAAACTGCACAATCATTGGAGTTTTAAAAAATTCTGACATTCTTCCAACCCACCAGGAGATGGACAAAGATGGATGAAATTTCTGTTAGAAGCATACTTATTTCTAACTTCATCTAAAAATGGTAACATTGTCTTCATTCTTCAAAAAAATGTTTAAGTAAAGGCTTTTATTGCAGTATATATTGTGTGTATCCATCATTATGACGGAATGGGTAGTTATCTTGTTTGCTTGAGGGAAGCAAAAGGGTGATATTTTTTGTCACTAAACAGTATTAAACTTTATTTAATAAGGAATCTTCAATTTTTTTTAACTTTAGGCAAATGAGAGCATCACTAGAGAATATAAGATTAAATTTCAATTAATAATAAATAATAATAATGGCCAACCTTTGCGAACAAAGATTTGGGAAGGGCTCTCCCCACGTGCCCTTCCAGCCTGTGCAATGGATTTTTTAGGTGAGGCACAGCGTGCACAGAACTGGCCCCACCGTTTAAGTCCTGAGGTTCATCTGCCACGGCCGAGCGAGCTTGGACAGTGACAGTGAAGTCCTCGGGACTGTCACAGCACCCGCTACTGACCGGGGCTGACCCTGCTGAGCATCCGAGATGTGACAGGATGGGATGGCAGGGAGGCTTGAACTGCCAGGGGACGGTCCCACTGAGACTCAAACTCGCAACCTTGGGATACAGAGACCGGAGTGCTCTCCATTACACCACGGGACCGCCACAAACTTCAATTACTGTTAATATATTTAGAATCTTTAAAATACATGGTGAAATTGCCTTTGAAGCCATGGCATTCAGAGGTTGAAAGCCTGGCAGTAGTAAAGAATTTAGTATGCTCTGAGCTATTAAACGGAAACAAAAATTTGTTCTGAAATAGAATTCATTTGGTCAGAGTTGCCATCAGGAAGATTTTTGTCCATTTACTCCCATGCAGAAGTACAAGGAAAACATGGTCGGATCCACCTCAGTGCTGACTTCTCTCAGTCTCTCTGCACCTGGAAGAGAGTGTTCTGGAGGTGGTGGGGAAATAAATATAAGGAAAATAAATGCACAAGATGGTTGAGTTCAAGTATTTGAATTTTTAGAAGAGATATACAAAACCTGAGCGTTCAGCCCTTTACCCCCTGCTTTCTAAAGGGTGGCCCACACAACCCACCGCCTAGATCATCTACAGGCTTGTAGAGAGATACTGCCCATGAAAACTGGCACTGGCTACTACATAGGGATAGTCAGAAAAGCTGCAGAGATTGGTACCCTGTCGCAGTCTTGGTCTCGGGAATGGGACCAGACCAGCGACGAGGGTTCGTGGACTGCCTGCCGAGCCAGGTGGATTGCAGCTGTCTAGGCTTCAGGTTGGGTTCACCCTCCCCGTGCCCCTCAAGAAAGAGACGGAGACGATGCGAACACCTGGGATCCACAGGGCTGATCTGCTTTATTAACAAAATGGAGGGCTTTTTATGCCCTCAGGGAAAGAACCTTCTGGAAACTGGGAGGGGACTGGGCGGAGCATGCAAATCCGCCACAGACCATAGGGCAAGGATTTGTAGGGGTGGTAACTTGGGAGGAGAGTTTCAGGAGCTAACCGGGTTGGACAGCTCCCTGGGGAGAGCCGACCAATGGGAGCTATCCCCACACTGACAGGCTGAGCCTGCCGGTGCAGCCAGCGTAGCAACAGGAAATGGAATTTTAACAGAGAACCGGGGGAATAACCATGGAGTGTCCAGTAAAGTTCTTATCCATGGGTCACTGCTTGGTCTGGGAAGGGTCCTCCTGGACCTTCCATATGTCGAAGTCCGTTTTCTTGCCATGTTCATGTAGACCCCATCTCCAACAGTACCCTTCCCATCCTCTCTGAAACTTTGATTTTTCTTCCATGCTGAACATATTTTGCCTTTCCACATAGCTGCTCCTGTCTTTTTAAGCCTACCAGACAGCTGTGTTAATGCCATTTTTTAATGATAGACCAATGCTATTAGATCTGTGCTCCAGGAAGGGGTTAATTTGGTTTCCAACCTCCTTCAGATGAAGAGAGATCAGACCCATTTTCCCAGGGTTGTCCCACAGAGTACACTACAGACCCTTTCTGCAGGGTGTGGTGAGAGGGAAAGTAGATACCTGGTGTCCTGGTTCCAGCCCAGATCAGGTTAAAAGAAAAACAGACAAGAAAGAAATAGCATAACTGCAAGGTTTCTGTTCAAATAAGAGGCCCTCAGTTTCTGGTTTCTCTCATCTGGGTGATTACCCCAACTGCAAGACTGTTGTACACAACTTATGCACTGATACCAGCTTCTCTGAGGTTTCAAGTTATCATGTACAGTGCATAACTTCAGTGCCTGGGAAGCTTTTAGGATAGCTGCAAGGTGCCTATTGATTTTGAGCTGACAAGCATTACACAATTCTGCACTGCTCTCAAGGCAGAGATGCTTAAATTGCATATAAATGCCATTGCAGCCAGAATTGTAAAGGTGTGTATCTAATTCTTTGTAACCAAAACTTTGTGTCATAGAAATCTTTTAACACCAGCATTTATTTTAGTAGGAAAAAAATGTATGTATGGCCAGACTTTGTGAAAGAAGATTTGGGCAGGGCTCTCCCCACGTGGGTGTGCCCTTCCAGCCTGCACAGTGGATTTTTTAGGTGAGGCACAGC